>CM031595.1:103077049-103087049 GCA_018398815.1 Conus ventricosus | reverse complement strand
CGAATTTCGGTATAGGGGGGCTTTTTCCTTCGGAGTTACCATGGTTCTGACTCCTTCCATATAGTTTCGAATGCGGACTATAAACCGAGGTTCGTGATTAACGCACGCATAACATCTTGCACACCTGTAAAATCCCATCACCACCTTTCGGAAAAGAGCAGGCCAGTTTGGCGTTGGATGGATGACACGTGACACATAGCATGCACCTTCCCGAGATGGAGTATGGCTGCCTTCTGGGGGAAAAAAAAGGGTCATACACACAAAAAACTCCACTGCTGCTATACAGGCGTGGTCGCAGGAGTTCAGCCTGGTACGCAGAAAGAAAGAAAAGAAAGACGATAGGAAAGCAGCTGCAGCAGTAGCAGCAAGCAGCAGCAGCCGCAGCGCGCAGCAGTAGCACGCAGCAGTAGTCGTCGCAGTAGTAGTACAAGAAGCAGGTCGTCGTTCGCGTGTGTCGGTCGTTGTCGTAGTAGTAGTAGAAAGTAGAAGTTAGTATTAGGGAAGTAGTAGTAGCCGGTAGTAGTAGCAGTAGTAGTAGCAGTAGTTGTGTAGTAGTAGTAGTAATAGTAATGTAGTAGTAGTAATAGAAGCCAGTGGAAACAGCAGCAGTTAGAAGTACTAGTTACTAGTACTAGTACAAACTCGTAGTATTGGTGGTATGATGGGGGTTGGAAGTCGTCGTCGTCGTAGTGGTTGGTGGTGGTGATGGGGGGTGGTGGTAATGTTGATGTAGTAGTTGTATCGTAGTAGTAGTAGTTCGTTAATGTGTGTAGTAAGCAGTAGTAGCCGTCGTTGCAGCGGGCGGAACCAGACGGGGGATTTCCATACACAGGGTCAGAATTGCATTGTGTGTATGGAATTTCCCCATGTTGTCTTGTGTGTTTCTCCCGTGCCTTAAATCTCTGTCGTGGAGGAGACAGCTGGGGCCGCACGAATGAACGGAAATGTTTTCTGCGTCCTACCATACTTTATGGACTTCCCTCGGGGAGCCAGGTTGGTCGGTGTCACTTGTCTGTTGTCTGTCTGTCTGTTGTCTGTCTGTCTGTCTGTCTGTCTCTTCTCTCACTCTTCTCTTCTCTCTCTTCTCTCTCTCCTCTCTCTCTCTCTCTCTCTCTCTCTCTCTCTCTCTCTCTACGGGCGTACTTTTTTTTTCCTTGCTGGATGAACTATCTGCAAAGACGCGTGCGCGCGCCGGTGCTGTGTGTGTGTGTGCACGCGCACGCGATGCGCACGGCACGTTTGTGATGCGTTGTGTGCGTATGGTGTGTTTGTGTGTGGTGTGTGTGTGTTGTGTGTGTGTGTGTGTGTGTGTGTGTGTTGGTAAAAGGTTCATGTGGCATTTTCTTAAGCAGGTATACCAAGTGGCATTTTTCAAATGTGGCTGAACGATAAATATTGCGACGCATCTTTCAAGCCAATCATGGATAAAGATTGTACCGACTCTTGATGGACGTACATTTTATATATATGTGTGTGTCTATATGTCAATATATGTGTTTGTATATATGATTATTGGCCTTGTGACGGGGTCTCCGACGCTCCCCCTCGTTATTAACATATTGATTTTCGTATTCCGGGCTGCCGGGGGATATAGACAGAAGTATTTAGCTTCCCTCACCCAAAATGCACTCTGCACTAGGCACCGCACTCTGTCACTCAATCGGGCCCGCTGCAAAGGTGACCGGGCAAAACAGTAAATTTATAGAAAATAATCATCTTTTCTTTAATTGACTCCGAGCCCCCCCGTCACTACCCAAACACCTATCGGTATCCTACAACAATGTAACCTGCCTACAGACAATCTCATAAATCGCTCCATTCCTTCAATTATTTCATTTAACCAGGAAAGACATATTCACAATTCTGTTTGCCACTTAATAAACTAAGAACAATTAAAAGTCGTAACTTGCAGCACTCCTCGGTTGACCGTCCAGTTTCGCTCATTCCACTGTGTGACTACGAGTGCAGCTGCCTCACCGTTGTTGTCCTCCCCAATTGGGCCAAATCCTAGTGGGGGACATAGGCACGTAGCTAGTCACACCCTCACACCGAGTCTCCCGGCTCCACGTATTTCGCCCTCTCCACGGAAAGGCTCTGTCGGCCTTACAGGTCTTTTGGCTGCAACACCCCAGTTGTTCTGCAGGGCTCCCTGTATAGGCTCCAAAAGGCTGACAGGTCTTGCAGTCGACAGTCCCACACGGGAGACATTCTTCTGTCTTCGGCTCGAGGCTACAGCAACCTTCCACTGTCTTACGTCCCCACAGGAGACAACGGAGGGACAGCTAACCTCTGCTTCCCGCTGTATTTTCTGAGCCCTCAGCCAAGACGGGGGAGTTCACTTTCCCTTAAGTGAGTCACACACTTCCAGGTTTTCCAAGCACCTTATATTCGTTCTCACACGAAAGAGAGACCGAGTTTTAAATGGCTCAACCAAATGGAATCATGGCACAACACATCACACGATTTATCCCAATAATCCCCAGTTCTTTTTATTTCCACAATGGAATCACTAGTCACTATACATACACAACACCACAGTGCTAGCGCTAGCCAAGACTAGGTACCAAAGTGGTTAATGCATAACTCCAATTCAAACTCCTGTTCGCTTCCCCAGAAGCTAACACCGCTGCTCCATTGTACTAACAGCCTGATTCTCTACCAGCCAAGACTGATGTTCAAGTATTTACTACTCTATCGTAACAAGGTGCCAATCATCAATAGGCGAAGCCTTTCCATTCATTTCCTCAGAACAGGGACGACTGGTGGGTCGCTGGTATCTGCCTGAGGGCTGACGTCACTACCCGTGACGGTCACCAGACACGATCGCTTCCCTTCAGGCCATGGCGAACCCAGTGAATAGCGCCGTGTTCGGACTGGACACTCCTCTACCCAGGACCGGCAGGTTCGCCAACTCCTTGTCATAACCTCGGGACCTTGCAAACCACTTCCCAGTAACTCTCCCTCCTTCAGTAGGCGATCGGGGTATTCCCCTTTGGTTATGCATGACTTCGCCCACTTGACTACCCCAGGTAACTTGCTTCACAACAGCAACCCTTAAATTTGCTAATGCTCGAGACCATTCGGCCGACTCATGCCACCCCTGTACCTAAGAATGTTGTCCAATCTCCATTTCCTCAAGGTCGAATGTTCTCAATTGGATAAAACAACGCAGTGGCATGGAATCAGTATACCAGTACTACCTCTATGCTTTAAGCCATCTTCCCTCAACTCTCTAACATTGGTAATGTAACTCCAATTACAAATAATAAATCCGTAGATAGTCCCTTGCACTCACTCTCATTAAACTGGCTCACATATAAATCAAGAACTCTCTCTTTAACGTCGCTAATCAGCATGTCCAATCCATGTTAATAATCCTTCATTCACTTCTAATCAGCACAAACCATGATTAACACAAGATTCAACTTCAGGTGTGTGGCCCAGGCCTACATAACATCAAAATCAAAATTCAGGCGTGTTGGCCACAATTCCACAACAAGACAACATTCAATTCAGGTGTGTTCCCAACCACAGTAAAATCAAAATCAAATTCAGGGTGTAGGCCACACACTGCTCACACGGTCTCACACGAAATATGCAAATCAAGCATTTATCCTGATTTCACACATACGACATTTTTCCACTTTCCCGACACGACAACAAAGCAACAGATCTCAACCAGAAAAATCCTAAATCATAACACGTGAGCATGTACTGATCCGCTCCATAATGGGCAATGAACCAAAGCAAATACCTCCACACAACACTGAAAAATTATAACACTATGCAATAGGCTCACCCCCGCCCTATACTGGGCAATCAAATCAATAACACAACTGGCCAGCTACATCATTTACACAGTTAGCTGTCGTCACAGATGACTGCTCACACCACCCCACATCAACAGCAGCCGTAGGCATTGCTCCTAACATTGTTCTCACTTCTGTTGTTCACACTACAACAGCCACACCCGGTGGCATTACTCCAACCCTTGACCTACTCCTGCCTCTCCATTGTGACGCCGTTTGTGGCTCGCCAATATTACCTGGGGCTGTCGTTTGCGCGGTCCAGGCGGTACCAAAAGGGAGTCTGCGCACCTTCCACACATTTTAGTCTTGAAAGGAGCGCGTGGACATCTGCGCGATCTCCTTCTAGCCTTGTCGCACCAATCACTGCGACGACTGGTGGTGCATCATCTCCCTTTTCAAAAATGTTATGAGATGATCCTCACTCATCCTATCCGAACGATTTTCTTTCTCTCAGAGGAAATTCTTGGTTGCATCCGCGCATGGCCTATGCCATTACTTGATGCGCCTTGATTTACTTTACCTTTCCTGACAATGGATTCATCTGCTCCTTTGAGCGGACTATTCTTTGGATATTCTAACGATAGTGGTCACTCGTACCCCTCTTGCCAGCGTACTTACTGCCTCCTCGGTCCCGACCAGCTGCCGGTTCCAGTTACTCTGTAGTCCCCTTGGCCCGACCCTGAGGTCCGCACGTGGCTTACCTTTCTGCTACACGGGCCAACGCCAAACTGTTTGAACCACCACTACGGCCACCATGGCCCACGGCACCGCCACTACGCCCCTCCATGGCTACAGCACCGCCACTACGGGCCCTCCATGGCGACGGGCCACCGCCACTACGATCTATTTTCATGGTCTATTGCACCACGACCATGGTAGGCCACCTTCAGGGCCCACGCTAGTCTCCTGCTAGCGGCGGCATGTGGCACTCCACTGCTCTCTGTTTTACTTTCCAGTCGGAGTTCTACTCTGACTGCCCTTGCTTTCTACTTGACTGGCAGCCTGGTTAGGCTTTCGGGAGGAACTCCTCCCCCTCAACAACCGTGGAAAGGGAAGATTGATTTGCACTGTGCAGTGAGTAGTACTCCGGACTAACTCTGACTTCTACTGTGAACGGGCCAAAGGTAGCCGATTAGGTCTTCCATCTGCAATCGCACGCAGGTGGTTTCCCGGTATAGTCAGTCTCTCTCACAAAACGGGCTTCCCCATGCGTAGAGTCAGTCCTGTATTAACACGCAGGTCACCGGCTCCCGTTTATACTGCCCTATTAAGTTGGTGGTGGCACCTGCCTTCCTGTTGAATTGTATCAAACAGCAACCACTGAGTGTTTCGCCACTCCGCTACTTCTTGGCGATATTACTCTTCGCCCCCCATTTAAAACATGTGTGTTTCACTCTAAATTCTCTTGATGTCCACTGTAGCCCCGGGACTTAGAATCCGCTTTCTAAACTGCGGTGTCTCGCCTCCTGTTTGTAGGGGTCGGCGAATCACTCCCTGCTGGTGGTCACTGGGCCATTACGGGTCACTGGTTGATCCCTTTTCCCATTACGAGATCATGGGGCAGATTCATACCTTGTCTTGCAACTTTTCACTCACTCCTCTAACTTCCTAATTCTCTTTCTGCCACGAATACTGTGAGATCTTCGACAAGTGGGAGCGAATATGCTCCTAACGAAGCTCCGCCTCCCGATTCAACGTGTGTTCATGTTTCTAAACCTGATCATTTGTCAAAGAGGAGCCTCAGCCGATAATATAAAGGAATCTGTACGTGCGTCTCACTGATTTTACGAACGGTTTTCTCTGGACAATTACCTAATCTTTCAGCGGTACTGATCCCTCTGAAAACCAAAAGCATCGCGCACCCCGAATTCATAATTCTGTCTGTTTTTCGGTGGGATGGCAGCAGAAAAACGCATCCCAAGCTTTGGGGGGGTGTCAGCAGCGCCGGACAAATTTGTGGCCCACGTTCTTGGGTAAGCCTTGATCTTTGGCAATCCTTTCAGATTGCGAAATGAAATCCTCTAAATGGTCGGGATTTTCATCGAACTTTGGCATATTGATAAGGGACTGAATGTGGTCAAAGTTCGCTTGAATTTTGCGTCCACGTCGTTGTTTCTCCAATTTATTTTTTTTAACTCAAAACTGCCTTATCTTCTTCTTTCTTCGCTGTCCGTTCTTCTGTCTTCTCTTCTCTTTTCTCTCTCTCTTTCGTTCTCTTTCTCTCTCTTTCTCTTTCCGTTCTCCTTTCTCTCTCCTCTTTTCCGTTCGCTCTCCTCCTTTTCGTTTCTCTCTCTTCTCCTCTTTTTCCCGTTCCCTTCTCTTTCTTTTTCCCGTCTCTTTTCTCTCTCTTTTTCCGTTCCCTTTCTCTTCCTCTTTTTCCCGTTCTCTTTCTCTTCCTCTTTTGCCCGTTTCTCTTTCTTCTCTCTTTTTTCCGTTCTCTTTCTCTCTCTCTTTCTCCGTTCTCTTTCTCTCTCCTCTTTTTCACCTTTTTTCTTTTCTCTTGTTCTTCCCGTTCCTTTGTATTGTTGAGCCTCGATAACACGGGGGCCAGTTTCATTACATATGCCTTCAGTTTCGGGACCTTTAGTTCCATAAAGTTTTCCTTCTTCTATGAGGTCCATCTTTTTCAGCGGACCCATTGTTCAGCCCTCTTCAGTCACATTCTGAAGCTATCGAACCCCGATCAGCTAGTTAATACAACACAGTTAACAAGCGAGATATCCACACGATCACTTGTAAATAAGCGATCAAATAGTTGTGTACACACAATCCAACCTGCACAGCAACCAAATCAAGCAAGTTCACATACAAGGGCCCAGTCAAAAAAAAGATCAAAACAATCACACACATGACAAAATGTCTGTCCCAGGTAAGAAAACAAAAATCTAGGTTTCCACAATTACGACAAATTTCCATTCCCTTGCAATTGAACAAAACCCCGACTCCACAATCACTTATGGCTCATTATGTTCATCCGGACGACAGTCCCAATTTGTGTGGTGTCTCGCGACTCCCCTGTTATTAACATATTGATTTTCCTAGTCAGGGATGAGGGGGGTTATAGAACAGAAGTATTTACGCTTCCACAACCAAAATGCACTCTCGCATAGGCACCCGCACTGGTCACTCACCTCGGCCCGCACAAAGGGTGACGGGAAACCAGTAACATTTCATATAAAAAAATTCAAACTTAATTTAACTTGACTCGAGCCCCACCCGTCACTCCACAACACAACTTTCTGTAACATTACAACAATGTCCCCGGCTCCGGACAATTCATTAAATCGCATTCCATTTCCTTCAAATACTCTTCATTAACCAGGAAAGACAATCTTCACCCATTTGTTGGCACACTTATAAACTTAAGAACAAATAAAACGTT
This sequence comes from Conus ventricosus, assembly GCA_018398815.1. Lineage (NCBI taxonomy): Eukaryota > Metazoa > Mollusca > Gastropoda > Neogastropoda > Conidae > Conus > Conus ventricosus. Next base: position 103,079,858 of record CM031595.1, on the reverse strand, counting down.
CCGTAACTTGCCAGCACTCTCGCGTTGACCGTCAGTTTCTTATTCCCACTGTGTGATACGAGTGAAGCTGCCACACGTTGTGTCCTCACGATTGGCCAACATCCAGTTGGGGGACACTGGCAACGTAGCTTTGAGTACACCCAACACCAAGTTCGGACTCCACCGTACTTCGCCCTCTCCACGGAAAAAGGGCTCCTGTCGGCCTCTCCCCCAGGTTTCTCTGGCTGCAAACACCACACCGTAGATAGGAACAACAAACATGGGCGCTCCCTGTCTAAGGCTCCAACAGGCTGGACCGTTTGCTGTCGACCGGTCCCACACGGGAGGACATTTCTTCTCGTCGTCGGCCTCCGAGGTACAGCACATCATGTCATCGTCCCCACCGGAGACAACGAGGCGACAAGCTAACCTCTGCTTCAGCTGTATTTTCTTGAGCCTCAGGCAAGAGGAGGCGCGTTCACTTTCCATTAAGTGAGTCCACATTTCTGGTTTTCCAAGCACCTTATATTGTTCCTAACGAAAGAGAGAACCGAGTTTAAACTGGGCTCAACCAATGGAATCACTGGCACACACACATTCACACGATTTGTACCAATAAATCCAAGTTATTTTATATTCCCCAATGGCATCACTAGTCACCTACACATCACACACACCCAGCTTGTAGCGCAAACCAAGACTTGGGTACCAAGTGGTTAATGCCTACCCTCCTATTCAAATCAGGTTCGATTCCCGAAGCTACCAGTGTACTAACAGCCTGGCCTTTCTCTACCAGCACGGATGATTGCCTACAAGTATCTTACTCCTCCGATAGATAAACAAGTTGCAAATCACTCCATAGGCCGAAAAGTTCCATTCATCCTCAGAACAGGGACGGTCGGATGGTTCGCTGTGTCCTTGGGGGCCCCCCCCCCTTGCAGGCTGACGGTCACCTACCCGTGACGGTCACCAGACACGATCGCCTTCCTTTCAGGCACTGGAGAACCCAGTGAAAAGCAGCCAGTGGTCGGACTGGACAACTCCTCTACCCAGGACGGCAGGTCGCCAACTCCTTCACTGTCCGCGGACATGGCAAAACCATCCCAGTATCTCCCCCTTCAGTATACGACTCGGGGTATTCCCCTTGGTTAACTGACTTCGCAACACTTGAATAACCCAAGGGAACTTGCTCTCAACACACAGGCAACTAACTAAATTTGCCTAATGCTCGAGACCATTCGGCCCCGACACATGACAGTCCTTCTTCTCTGAATGTTTAGGTCATTTACATAAATTGCTTTCACACAGATTAAAGACATGTTAAAATGATGTCATATCCACTGCCTTAGCAGATGTTACGCTACTCTGGATTTACTGGTGAGATTGGAGAGATTCGTTACGATTTATACCAGGTAGGGATTATGATCTTCGTACACAAAATTATTAGAGTCCGGACCAGTGTAGTCCACATTGAATGTATTATGCCCATTTGTTTTAGACGGACAGAGAAACGTTATTATATATAGGACCAGTGTAGTCCATATGAATATCTTTTGCCAATATCTTAAGACGGACAAGATGGCTTTATTATTGATGGACCCGTGTCGTCACATCGTCTCTATTGTGAACTCTATTAAGACGGACAAGATTGCTTATTATTGAATGGGCCCAGTGTGAGTCCACCCCTGAAATAAATTTGTGCAACTATATTAAGAAGGACAGACTAGCCTTTATTATTTCATGGTACAATAAGCCCGAAAGTAAGCACTTCGTGCTGTCAATCCAAAATCCTTATGAATATCAACAATCACAACATTTTATATCTAAAAAAACTGTTTGCTATATAGTGGGTTAGGGTGGGTTTTTTTGTCAAAAAGATCAAAAGTTAGCTCTTTTCTTTGGGCAATCGGATACGGTCGGTGCCTCAAGCAGATAAGAGGAAGCATGTGAGTTATGTTACGTCAAATTCTAAGATGCCATGCTGGCCGCACCGTGTGCTGACACAGACTAAGGAACACGTCAGCGTGGTGAAAAATGTGACTTTCAAGGAGGGGATGGCGGCGCGACGGCAAGAGTGGGATGGTTTAGAGGGGAGCAAGGCCAGACAGGAGCCGGAGGGCCGAGGCTCTGTGATATTAAAATGTGAGTTAGGTGGACGGGCGGGAGGGGGGTGGGGGGTAGGGGGCTGACGTGACAGCCGTTTGTAATTAAGGTAGCGTGTGTTCAAGGTCAAGCCACTGCTGTGTCTTTACCCGCTCTGACACGAACACCAAAAAGGACACCCCCCCCCACCCCAACCCCCCGGAGGGACGCAACCGAGATAGAGACAGACTGCAGTGAATATGGAGTAGACCACAAAGTCACATGAAAGAGTCTGCTATTTCAGTCCATGTGAAGATGCACCTTCTTTGCAGTTGGGAGTTCGTCAGTTGGACAGCTGTTACTGCTTGCAGATGGTCAAATCTGTCTAGGCCAACAAGTGACCATGACTTTTTGTTCCCCTTGCTTTCCTTCGTTTTCCCGTTGGATGTGCAGTGTCAGCCAAGTTTTGACGAAGAGGGCCAGCCAGCAACTGGGACGAGAGTGGAATAATGGAGAAATGGGGAAAGGGTTGGGGGTTTTGTCCTCATGAGTCTTTCCACAGCGCGTCAATTTGTGTGAAATTCTATTACGCCATTTGGGTATACAGTGCGTACGGGGCTCATTTCAGATACTTCTTGACATTAAAAAAACTGGTAACAGTCATTCACCACGATGAGGATTACCACAGCCTTACGGCGAAAGACATCCTCCAAGGCTTTATCTACCCCCCCCCCAACTGTCCCACCCA
>CM031595.1:103067049-103072049 GCA_018398815.1 Conus ventricosus | reverse complement strand
ACACCCTCGCTCCAAGCACTGGCACCAGCTAGACCTGATTATCATCAGGCGGTCTGCCTTGAGGTGTGTCCTTCTTATCGCACCTTCCACAGCACCGACTGCGACACCGATCACTCGCGGGTGTGCTGCAAGATCAAGCTCCAGCCCAAGAAGATACATCGCTCTAGGCCTAAAGGCAAACCTCGCATCGATGTGAACAAGACCACACATCCTGACAAGGCGGCGGAATTTACCCTAGCCCCTCCGAGATGTTCGACTCAGACCCTCCCGGTGGCTCAGCCCATGAGAGATGGGAAACTACATCAGAGAGACAGTACACAGCACTGCCATGAAGTTTTTTTGGAAAAAAGCAGACAAAGAACAACGACTGGTTTGAGGCCAACTCCTCCACACTCACTCCAGCCATAGAAAACGCCGCAGTGCCCACCTGGAATACAAGCGATCCCCCCAGCCAGAGAACCCTGCAGGTGTACAGATCTGCAAAGAGCAAAGTACAAGATTAGCAAGGCAGTGCGCTAACGACTACTGGCTCCACTATGTCAAAGCATCCAGATATCGGCTGATACTGGAAACATAAAGGGGCATGTACGACGGCATCAAAAAAGCAAGGGGCCCCACCAAGAAGACTACGCCCACGAAGTCTGCCCGGGCGAGACCATCCAGGACAAGGACAAGCAAAATGGAGCGATGGGGGGAAAACATTAATTCCAAAATTGTACTCCAGACAGAACCACTCCCGATGAGGCCCTCGATGCGATCGAAAGCCTCCCCTCATGGCGGAACTGGATGAGAAAACCCACCCTGGCAGAACTAGAGAAAGCAATCATGAGCCTGTCCTCGGGAAAAGCCCCAGGAAGGATGGCATACCCCCAAGAAGTCATCAAGTGTGGCGGCAGTGCCTGCTTGAACATCTGCCCCAACCTCCTTTGTCAGTGCTTTGGGGGGAAGGAGCAGTACCTCAAGACATGAGAGATGCCAATATTGTCACATTATACAAGAACAAAGGCGACAAAAGTGACTGCAATAACTACAGAGGAATATCTCTCCTGAGCATTGTAGGCAAAGTATTTTTCAAGAGTCGTCCTGAACAGGCTGCAGAAGCTCGCTGACAGAGTGTACCCAGAGTCGCAGTGCGGTTCCGCTCGGAGAGATCAACCATCGACAGGTCTTCTCCCCTCAGACAGCTGCAAGAGAAATGCAGAGAGCACACAAGCCCCTCTTTCTGGCCTTCATTGACTTGACCAAGGCATTTGATCTTTCAGCAGAGATGGACTCTTCAACGTCCTAGCGAAGATAGGCTGCCCACCAAGACTTTTGAGTGTGATCCAGTCCTTCCACGACGACCCTGAAAGGCACAGTGCAGTACACGGCTCGACATCAGATGCCTTCAACATACGCCCTGGAGTCAAAAAGGGCTGTGTCCTCGCTCCCACCCCTCTTCGGCATCTTCTTCGCTGTCCTGCTGAAGCACGCCTTTGGGGCATCAACTGAGGTGTCTACCTTCCCCACCCGATCAGATGGCCGACTGTTCAACCTGGCTCGGCTGAAGGCAAAGAGCAAAGTACGGGTAGTGACCATCAGAGACATGCTGTTTGCAGATGACGCTGCTCTGGCCACCCCACACCGAAGCAGAGTTACAGAGTCTGATGGACTGCTTTGCAAAGGCTTGTGATGAAATTTGGCCTGACAATAAGCTTGAAGAAGACGAATGTGATGCTCAGGATGCTGAACAACCCCGCATCACCATCAAACCATGAATTAGAGGCCGTTAGTCAGTTCACGTACCTCGGTTCCCATCAACCGACAACCTCTCTCGGATACGGAGATCAACAGAAGGATTGGCAAGGCCTCTACCACCCTGGGCCCGACTATCTCAGAGAGTGTGGAACAACAGCATTTTTAACTTTGAACACCAAGATTGCTGTGTATCGAGCCTGTGTGCTAAGCACTCTCCTGTACCCAGCGAATCCGGACCCTGTATGCCTCACAAGAGAAGAGGCTAATGCCTTCCAAAATGCGCTGTCTCCGCGCATACTTGGGATCACATGGAGTGACCGCGTGACCCAAAAAACGATGTGCTTGACGTGCAAAGATTCCCAGCATGACCACTCTTCTCCGTCAGCGTCGCCTCAGGTGGCTTGGTCATGTGCGTCGAATGGACGACGGCAGGATCCCCAAAAACATTCTGTACGCAGAGCTTGCCTCTGGCAAGAGAACAAGTGGAACCACAACTCCGCTTCAAGGATGTTTGCAAGCGCGACCTGAAGGCTCTCGACATCGACACCAACACCTGGAAGGCTTGCTCAGGACGATCCAGCTGGGGACACACTATGAACACTGGGCTGGAAGCTGGCGAAGAAAACTCCGGAAGCTTGCCGATGACAAGCGTGCACAGAGAAAGAACAAGCGCTGCTGCCAGCAGCCAACTCGGCCTTCAAGTGCATCAAATGCAGCAGAGACTGCCACCTCCCATGTGGGTTTTATACAGCCACAGCAGAGCTGTATGACCAACTGAAACATTCGCAAAGGGCGCAAATCCATCGTCTCCCGAGACTAACGGATGCCAACATACATATAAATGCTACATATATATAATAGATCAATGTGGTTAAAATACCCAAAAAGATTTTCCCTATATATATATATATATATATATATATATGTGTGTGTGTGTGTGTGTGTGTGTTTTGTGTGTTGTGTGTTGTGTGTGTGGCGCGATGGACCTGGATGGGGGAAATGGAGGGGAGGGAGGGGGAGGGTCTCCACTGGGAGGATTAAATGTCCTCATTCTCTAAGTGGAATTAGAAAGAGAAGAAACAGACGTAAAAAAAAAAGAAAAAAAAAGCCTTCTTCTGTGTTTTTCTCTCAGCCATCTCACAAGCCTCCCTCCCCTTTCTTCTTCCCCGTGACACTCTCTTTTTCCCTTATTCCTTTCTTTCTTCTTTCATCAGAACGAATAAAGGAAAGAGGCAACCTGGTTTCTGGACCTGAACCTTCTTTGATGTCGTGATGCTCTGACAAGAAATTTCTAGGCCTGAACTTTCTTTGATGTTTGTGAGCTCTGACAAGGAAATTTAGTGTGGGAGGGGCGTTAGGGAGGGGAAAGGGGGGACCTTTTTGGTTTGTGTGTGTAAAGTGTGTGTGTGGTGTGTGGGGGGGGGGTCTGAGTCAGTGTGTGTGTGCATATGTGGGGTGGCGAGGATGTCTGGGAGAGAGGGGTGGGGGTGAGTGTGAGTGTGCGGTGCGCGAGCGCGCGCGCGCGTGTGTGTGTTGTGTGTGTGTGTGTGTGTGTGTGTGTGTGTGAGTGAGTGTTGTGTTGTGTGTGAGTGTGAGTGTGTGTGTGTGTGTGTGTGTTTTGGGAATGGTAGGTGTTTTTTGTGTTGTTTTGTTTGTTTGTGTGGGGGGGGGGGGGTGGGGGAGGAGGGGCGCGCGCGCGCGCGCGCGCGTGTGTGTGTGTGTGTGTGTGTGTGTGTGTGTGTGTGTGTGTGTGTGTGGTTTGGGAATGGATAGCTAGGTGTTTTTGTGTTTGTTTGTTTGCGCTGGGCGCGGGGAGGGTTGTGTGTGTGTGTGTGTGTGTGAGTGTGTGTGTGTGTGTGTGTGTGTGTGTGTGTGTGTGTGTGGCGAGAATGGAGGTGGGAGTTGACAGGGAATGAGAAGGGCAGGCGAAGAGGAGAAGAGAAGGGGAGGGGTGGGGGTGGGGTTAGGTCGCAGCCATCATTAGCTCGTCATTCGGAGGCTATTAGCCATTGACGATATATGAGAGAGAGGGGGGGGGATGGAGGGAGAGAGAGAGGAGAGAGAGAGAGAGAGAGAGAGAGAGAGGAGAGAGAAGAGAGAGAGAGAGAGAGAGAGAGCGAGAGAGTAGGGCGGGTGGGTATGAATGGGAATACGAACATTTTAGTTAACTTAGTCCATATCTGTGTGGGGGGAGTTTACATAATATGGCAAGCACAAAAAACAAACTGAGATCGGAATAATCATAGTAATATTGAAAACTAAAATGTTATGAATGGCACTGCAATCAACTAATGTAGGACATATCAGATTCAACTTTTTTTTTTTTTTTGTACGTTTATAAAATCGTCTCAACCGTTTGGCGAACGTATAAGGTCATTACAATAAATCTCATTTCTTGATACCATAAGAAAATGTATCGAAACGACATGAATAACTGTAACAGTTTGGTTGAATAAGGAATTCCTCAAATCACTGAGAGCGGGAAAGCACAATATAACATGAATTTAATTTTCTGTATAAAGATTATGTAAACAACATAATTTTCTAGAACCCTGCTCTGTATTGTAAACCGAAGCCAGGTACTGTTCAAAACACGAAATCTAAGGGTTTTTTTCCATGTATTTCTAACACATCCGTTAATCTGAATTTAAAGATATGGTTCCAGGTTATTATTCATCTTAAAGTGTTCTATACCGTCACAGTTTATGACTACTGTGGATATTTTCATGCCAGTTTTGCCACCTTCAATGCATAATTCTTTGTTTCAGGAATCGTATGATATTGTGGATACCCTAAGTATCTCATACATATGCAAAAGCATATTTGAATAACATTCTCGCACACTTTTACCCAAGTCTTCTAAACATGCTTGTCTGATTTTTTTTTTAGAATCGTAAGGCTTTGCAATGTATTCTGTAACTATCCATCTTTGTTAATCTGAACCAGTATCTAATGCACTTTACATACCAATTATATATCTTGGGTATCGTCCAAGAACACCATACACCAGATCGTTTGGTGTGCGACTGTCCACGATAAAAAAAAAAACATTGGTTGTCTTTGTACTGAGAAAGGGGGGGGGGGGGGGATGGAGGGAGAGAGGTAAAGAGAGAAGAGAGAGAGAATGTTACCTAGCTAACACACAGAGACGCGCATAAGAGAGAGAGAAAGAATGGACAAAGAGAAAAAAGGACTGTGCCAACACACACACACACACGCACGCCCGCACGCACGCACGCACTTCTCTCTCTCTCTCTCTCTCT
>CM031595.1:103054549-103057049 GCA_018398815.1 Conus ventricosus | reverse complement strand
AGGTGATGGATTTGAGTACCAGTCTTCTAGCTGAGCGGATCAACGGAACTGCTGTCCTCAATTTACTAAGTTCATTTTACATGAATTCATAGAGAACGTGAGGCTTGGCCCTGACAAAGTGTGTGTGAAGTAGAATCTCTGAAGCCAAGGGTCCAAACGACAGAACTGCGATGTGTGCCACGTTTCAAACAAGACGTCTTTGACAAACACCTGGCTCCTCTGTTACGGCTGCAGAATGTCAAAGGTCGTTCCTCGATTGTCGACGTAGGTGGAGCCCTCACTGAGGTGAGAGTTAGAAAAGTTACGGGGGCACAAGAAAAATGGATGTTTATGTGAGTACGCATATACGTTTCCTTCCATTTCTCCTTCTTTCATTCACCGCCACCAGCACTTCAACTCTTAGTCCATCTCTGCCCCTCCACTTTCTGTCTTTTTACTGATCTACCAGAACTGATGATATGGAAGGAGGGCAGAGTGGGTAACACACTCGCTAGGAATCTGGTCCTTGGTTCGTGTCTCACACAAATTGGAGTTTTCCTCCCTCTCTCCACTGGATCATAAGTGTTGGGTTTGAGTGCTCCAGACTTCCAGATTAGCAGATGAAGCGTGATGCTGTGTCTAACATATGTGAATTTCGTTTAAGAGAATCTTGGGCGATGAGAAGGCTGACCATGGCCAATTTATCTTTGCAGGAGGGAGCTGGAACCCATGGATGTGTGTCTGAATATACATGTATGTTTTCTTACATTTCCTTTTTCCATTCATCCCGCGTACACCCTCACCCCCTTACCCACCCCCTTTAATCAACTGCCCACTTCCCCCTCCCATTTTCTGTCTCTTTATTGATCAACCAGAATTAATAAAGCGTGAGGGGTGGGTGAGTGGATGAGAGTCCGGCCCTGGAATCAAGGAAACTCTTGGTCCTTGTTCCGTGTGTCACCAGGGTGAGGTTTATCTTCCCATCTCCACTGGATCGTAGGTGGTGAATCTGATGAGTGTCAGTCTTTCAGGTTAACAGGCCACATGCGATGTTGTGTTCAGCATGTATTTACTTCATTTAAAAGAACTCATAGGCAATGACGGGGTTTTCTCACAAATTTCTTCATGAAGAAGGGTCCATGTAGAAATGTCCCAAATGACCAAGATCTGAGCCTGACGACAGCTCTATGAGCAGAAAGCCTGCTTGGTTTCCTTCTTGTTCCCCGATCACCATACTCAAACCCTGGTGAGTGTACTCTTCCACCATTTTCTTCTCGACCAAGAACTACAAAATACACGACAGCCACACTGTTCTAACCTATGCAGAGACATCTTTGACACACTCATGGTCGTCTGTTCTAACCGTAGAATGTTAAAGGTCGTTCCTCAAGAAGCCAGCACAGTTTGGAGGCGGACGCGAAAGATTTACACAGTTAAACGTTAACTTAAGAATCGATGCATTCCTGAACGCACATGTACGTTTTCCTTCATTCTACTGTCCTTCCATTCAATCACCACTACCGCCTTAGCCCATACCCACCAGGGAAAAAGGAAGAAGGAAACAGAGGGAGAAAGGGGGATACGAAGAGGCAAAGACAGAATGAACACCAGCCTGTTCAATTCCATAAACGCCGTCTTCCCATCGTCGCCTGACTGAGGAAGCCCAGTTGCATATTTGCTGAAGTCTTAAGGTAGATTCCACGAAGCTACAGCTCCAGACAACCGAGATCTGCCCTGTGTGCAGTGTTCTGAGTCACAGGACAAAACTTCTTCATTCTTCCATAGCTGTTGAATGTCAAAGATCGTCGCATCTCTTAATAAGTCCATGAAAGTTCAAGTTTTGTTGACCGAGTTAGAAAGTTTGGAGAGAGAGAGAGGAGGAGGAGAGAGAGAAGAGAGAGAGAGAGAGAGAGAGAGAGAGAGAGGAGGAGAGAGAGAGAGAGAGAGAGAGAGAGAGACTTTCGATCACATGCTAAGATTTACCCCCCCCCCCCCCCCCCCCTCGCCATGTCTCTTTTCCCCCTCTTCTCTTTTGTTCTATCGAATAGCAAATTCTCTGGGTTTTTCCACGTACAATCCAGTAATACGTACAGATAGTAAATCAAGGCACGAAGAAAGTAAGACCAACAAGATAGAAAGAAAGAACCTAAAGGACAAAAAGAGAGATAGTAAAAGAAAACAATAAAGCAAAACAGACAATGTTAATAGAAGGGCAAGAAACAAAGCAAAAGAAAGAATGAGAGAAAGAGAAAAAGGAAAATAAAAGATTGATGTCGGTCAAACACGGAACTATATTATTTTGTCACATACCTACATGCTGACAACTTGAGAAAGGGTGATCCTCCTTCTGCGTACGCCGGCTGATACTCCTGCGGACACTCCCTGTATAGACAGGCAAGTATTACTCCCATCTGCCCAATGAAGGGGGTGGAGTTTTGTGTGCATGTCCGTTTTTTATCCCGCCATTAAGGCAGCCATACTCCATCTTCGGGTGATCCAATTGATGGCTGTAACTGATGAT
>CM031595.1:103047049-103049549 GCA_018398815.1 Conus ventricosus | reverse complement strand
CAGAAAAGAAAAACTAATCAGCATCAACCTTTCTGAACTGTGGTCACTTTGAATAGGGATAAAGCATGAGAAACTTAAAACTATCTGTCTGTCTGTCTGTCTGTCTCTCTCTCTCTCTCTCTCTCTCTCTCTCTCTCTCTCTCTCTCTCTCTCTCTCTCTCTCTCTCTCTCTCTCTCTCTCAAGACTGTTATACGCAAAAACTCAACCACACACACACACACACACACACACACACACACACACACACACACACACACATAGAGAGGGGAAAGGCAGACAGAGAGACAGACAAACACATGGACAGACAGAAAGACGGAAACAAAGATAGAGTCACATGCACAACAAGAAGGAGGGGGGGGGGGGGGGTGAGGAGAAGAAAGAGAGCAAAATGAGGCTTACACACAAAACTAACAATCAACGTATTTAGTTCCCTAAATCAACATGTTCCCAGACTGACACAATACTGACTTCAAATTTGCTGACAACTTGAACAAAAAGGGGTCTTCGAAGCCATAGTCCTGACAGAAATTTTTGCAATGTGTCCTACATTTCACAGTGTTCCATCCCACAGGACGACGTCATTGATAAAGTCCTATGTTCCTCCACCACTGCACACAATGTCATGGGGTGGTAATTCAATAAGTCGACAAAGACTGACAGCTACCATCAGAGAGTTAGAAAGTTGGGAGACTAAAAGAACCAAATAAATGGCGCATGTTGGAATGCGCTCTCAAGTTTTCTCGTTGCATCGGCTTCCTCCCTTTCTTTTCAGCCTTTTCATTGACCAAGTGACAGTCACCCAGATTGGACTTGTATAGTCGGCTAGTATGTTTGGGGAAGAAAAGAGTGAGTATGATATGGACAGGAACCAAGGTATCAGGAAAATGTGGAACAGAATGTTCGTTTAAATGATAAATATGGAAACTAGATCAACAAACCAAGATGATAAAAGAGAAAGAAGCACAGAAAGAAAGAACAACAAATGAGCCAGTAATTCTGACAGAACTGTGGTCACTTTGAATAGGGAGACTATAGACACAATGAATAAAGCATGTGAAACCTCTCTCTCTCTCTCTCTCTCTCTCTCTCTCTCTCTCTCTCTCTCTCTCTCTCTCTCTCTCTCTCTCACTCTGTCTCTCTCTCTCTCTCTCTCTCTCTCTCTCTCACTCTGTCTCTCTCACTCTGTCTCTCTCACTCTGTCTCTCTGTGTCTGTCTCTCTGTCTCTCGCTGTCTCTCTCTTTCTCTCTCTCTCTCTCTCTCTCTCTCTCTCTCTCTCCTCTCTTCTCTCTCTCTCTCTCTCTCTCCTCTCTCAAATAATGTTGGGATGTCTTTTGTTTTTTCCTTTTTTCATCGTTTTCTTTTTCACATGATAGTTGGCAACTAGACACCATACAGTCCTGACAGCTAGAAGCATATTCTTCACGTTCTGCAGTTTGCACATATGTAGGAAGAATACACGGAACACATTGGTTCAAATTTCGTGATGGCCATATGTGCATCCACACACGCATTCTGTTCATCTTCTGTATTGGTATGTCACCCAAGCGCACAACACATGCTCTCTCTCTCTCTGTCTCTCTCTCTCTCTCTCTCTCTCTCTCTCTCTCTCTCTCTCTCTCTCTCTCTCTCTCTCTCATTCAAATCTGTGAGTACTGGCTTTAGGTTGGTGGCACTGGCATAAAGTTGGGCCCTTTTCTCACAGCTGAAGGGAAATTATACGGGAAGGAGAGTAAGTACATTGAAGGGTACACCCGAGGAAGCATCATCAGTGGTGGTCGTAATGGTGGTGCGGAACAGCTGTGTTTATTAGCATGAAGTTCTTCAGTCCCACCCCGTAGTAATGCTATCAGGTTGTGGGGGTGGTTGGCAGGAGAGGGGGGGGGGGGATTTGAGGGCTGTGTTACAGAGAGGAGGAAAGGCGTCCAAGTAGCGATGGTCAATTGGATTGTGGAAAGGTGCTGGAATCTTATCTGGTTGCAACGATGGTGGTGTATGATCTTTTAAACTCTGTTCTTATCATGCTTTTGAGTGGATGAATGGACTGGAGGAGGAACAGAACGGCTATGCAACAAGGAGGGAGTAGCGAAACGTCTTGTGGAACTGCCTGTCTTACTGACTGTACTGTCTGCTGGTTTCCCAACCAATACATTCGCTACAATGTGCACTGTCCCTTTCATTGTGAGCAGAATGGCATTTCAGTACAAAGTCATTCTGGTTGCTCCACTGCTGGTGGAGAAGACAGCGATGTCCCTGTAGCACACAATGCTGGCACACGCCTGTTACAGGTTCCTGTTGCTGGGACGAATAAGAAGAGTTAAACAGGCGCAGTCCTCTGGCAGACAGGATAGCAGACGCTAGCAGTGACATTTTGGGATAGACCCTCCTGCACTGGGAAAGAAGGTATTTCCACCTGTCACTGCTGATGGCACTGTCTGCTGAGGTCTGGACTTGAGTGCAGTCATGGAGCCCTACATGAACTGCGCCCTGTCTCACTGTTG
>CM031595.1:103039549-103042049 GCA_018398815.1 Conus ventricosus | reverse complement strand
CTCTCTCTCTCTCTCTCTCTTTCGCTCTCTCTCTCTCTCTCTCTCTCTCTCTCTCTCTCTCCCCTCTCTCTCTCTCGGATCACTTTGTAACAGTTACTTCCAAACAAACATACAGATTGCTGTTCTGTGTATCGTCACCTACGACAGGATCACTTGTCACAATCCGAAATACCAGCATCACGCAAAGTTTGAAAAACGTGATGGAAATAAAAGAATAACGAAGGGATGTCGCTTCAGGAAGTGAGGAGGCTTCCCGTGACTACGTGGTCGGAAGTCGGGTTCACTGTGGTGTCATTCACGGAAGAAAAGTTTCGCAAGTTTGTTAGTTCAACAAGTTCGAGTCGCGCCGATCAGCCAGTAAGGATTTGCATTGCCAGTGTTTGAGTGGCAGCCAATTAGCAGAGAGCCAACGAAACTACAATAACAAGAGTACAGTCACTCAGGATTTTTTTTACTTAGTAAATGGCATTGGTTATTGTTTAGGGAGATGCTTGGCGATAGGACACGCAAAGACCGTATGGCCGTGGACACTCTTTGAACGTAATACAGATAAAGACAAAAAGAAAATTGAAACAGCCAAAGTGATAAGAAACAACACAGTCGACAACAGTAGTCTTGAGAATATATCATCACTTCAGAAAAGGAAAAACGTGTCTTCTTACCAAGTCCGTGTTTACGCGCGGAAGGGAAATGTATTGCTTTATAGAGTTTTGAAATTATGCTCTTTACCCATTTGCAACATTAAGTATGCTCTGATCTGAAGTCACTGTCAATAAATAGAAACTTCAGGGGAAAATAAAACTTAAAATAGTTTATAAATCCTCACTGTACGTTTTTCTTAGGATTTTTTTAAAAACTCTAATTCAAAATCGTAAACAAAACATTTCTTATCTCCAAAACAGGGGCTGAGATCATCAAATTGTGTTGGTTACTGGAAGCCAGACAGGTAGACAAAAGGAACTATATATAGCATTCAAAGCAAGATGGCCGCTATACCGGCAGGACTAGGAGAAGCCGATGCCTTTTGAGGAAGGGGAGAAATCACGAGGGATTGGAGAGGGATGGACTCGTCATTATGAACACTCATCCATCACTTCGTGAACTCTTCTTTTAAAATCATGTGGGCATTACAGCGCTAAAAGCGCTGCACTGAAGACAACTGATTGATCTGAGAAAAACAACAAAGTTCGTCCAGTAAGGAGATGATCAGGCCAGAGGCAAACAAGATCTGTTTGACTCTGTTCTTCTACATTCGCCCCGTCCACCTTCTGCCTCTCAGCGGCATATAGTGTTAAATCACACATACGAGTCATATTGGCAATTTCCTATCCTAATGACATTTAGAGGGATTAGCTGAGAGAGGGCTACCGTAAATTGTTCTGTGGTCTTTACGTCAAATGTGATGTCACTGTGCAGAGTTAGAAGAGCACTAACATGTGAGCTTTCACTAAAAAATTAAAAAAAAACACACAAAAAAAAACAGGGATGGCAAGAACAGCAGGTGGGCGAAAGGACAGAAGGCTGAATAGAGGTTTGAAAAGGGGGGGGGGGGGGGGGGGGGCAATGGTGATGAGGAATGAAAGAGGAGGAGAGAAGTAAGTGAGTGAGCAGTGTATGGATGGCAGGATGAATAAGGGGGAAGGGGGCGTAGGGGTGCTGCACATAGAGGTTGTGTAACTGTCCAGGGTCAGGGCAGCGTTGGAAGCTGCACGAGTCGTAAGATGAGAAAGAAAAAGGGCCACGCCTGGATGAGGAGAAGAGTGGAAAGGGCGAAAGTGGAGCGATGGTAACCAGCAGAACAAAAGAGCAGAAGTAACCCATCATCAATAAGTGAGTCTGGTACTTCACTGCTACGCCGACAGCCACACACTCTCTGCAAGGGGGGGGGGGGGGGGGGGGGTAGTGTGTTGGTCAGCTTCACATCCCAACAGCCGCCAGATAAATCTAGCCAAAGATGTGAACATGACAATGACCTGTTTTGAACAGTCTTTCCATTCCTGACTTGGTAAACATCTTCACTGACTTTATGTTGGTCACCACACAGGTAGGAATAGAAGAGACCGATACCTTTTGAGGAAAGGGACAGATCACGAGGGGTGGGAGGAGAAGGGATTCCTCATAATGACCACTTTAAAAAATGCGTCATTTTGTGACCTACCCAGGTAGGCAGCCGGTTGTGTAAACGAGTGTTTATTGTAAAGCGCTTTGAGCTTGGCCTCAAGCCGAGAATAGGCGCTATATAAGTATTCATTATTTTTTTTTTTCGTCATCTAAACATTACAGTGCTGAAAGTGCGGTACTGAAGACCAAAGACTGATCTGAAAAAGCAACAGAGTTCGTCCAGTAAGAAGATGATCAGGCCAGATGAGGCAAACAAGATCTGCTCGGCTGTGTCCCTCCTCACTTGTCCCACTCATCTTTTGTCCCTGATCTGTGTGTAGTGTTAAGTCACACATGCGAATCCTATGGTTCCTGATGAACCTTACAGTGATTACCCTCG
>CM031595.1:103017049-103029549 GCA_018398815.1 Conus ventricosus | reverse complement strand
ACACACACACACACACACACACACACACACACACATACACACATACACGTCTGAGACGTCTAGCTATAGACCCATTTCAGTCACGTCTCATACTGGAAAAGTCATGGAAAAAATAATAAATTTTAGAATGGCCTATTACTGTGATAAAAATGATGTATTTTCTTCACATCAATCTGGATTTAGAAAAGGACGAAGTACAATTGATCACCTGACACGACTAACTACTCAAATTAAGAAACAGTTTGCTAAACGTAAAAGTGTCCTTGCTTCCTTCTTTGATCTTACTAAAGCTTACGATAGAGTGTGGCACAGCCGATTATTATATAAATTAAAACAAATTGGTCTTTCTGGTCACGTCTACAATTATGTGAAATCATTTTTAAGTGGGAGACACATAATGACCAAAGTTGGTGTGACTTTATCATCCTCAAGATCTATAAATATGGGAATTCCACAAGGTTCTATAATCTCCCCATTGTTATTCAATGTAATGCTATATGACTTATATACATGTTTTTCATCATATACCAAGGTAGCTCAATATGCTGATGACATTGCAATATGGATTAATGTATCTTTAAAGAAAAGAACAAATTTACGTCACATAAATTATATTCAGAAGCTCTTTCAGCACGAGCTGGATAAATTAAATAGTTATATGCATTTGAATGGCTTTCAATTCTCTGTTGAAAAGACACATTTGGTTCTCTTTAACAATGGATATAACCCAAGTAACCTGCCTATATTCTTTCTGGGAGACGGGAAATTTTTTATAAACTTGAAGTAAAATTTTTAGGTGTCCTACTTACACCAAAACTAAACTGGAAAAAACCATATTGACTCAATTGTTACTAAAGCAGTTAAAAGTTTGAATTTTCTAAAAATTGTCAGTCATTCTCCATGGGACAGGATCCTAAAGTTTTGTTGCATTTAGCAACCAGTCTTGTACGATCAAGATTGACTTACGGACAGGAAGTATTCTTTTCTGCTTCGCGATCGCATCTAAAGAAACTTCAAAGAATTGACAGTAAAGCTGTAAAGTTGGCCCTGGGTGTACCTGTGCACACTAAGTCCTCTGAAGCTTATAAGATAGCAGGCCTTTTGCCACTTGATGAAGAAAGGAAAATAAGTTCTGTAAAATATGTAGTGAGACGATTGCGGTGGACGACCTTGAAGAGTTAAATACACGATCCGACATTGATTTTTCGAAAAACGCACAGAAAAATTCAAATTTAGAGACGCTTCGTTCAATGTTTCAGACGTTTTTAATTCATCAAAGATTGACCCATACGAGATAGCGCCTCGCGTACTGTTCCGCCGGTACCACCCTTGGGAACTAACGAAGTAACAGTTAACATTTTTTCTTCTGATCTAAATAAAGCGATTTCGCCGCATGTGTTAGCAGCATCTGTCAAAATTGACATGGAAGAAAAGTTTTACTAACTATTTGAAAGTATACACTGACGGCTCAGTTCTTGATGATGGTAGTGCGGGATCTGGCTTTGTAATTCCAGATTGCAAAGCTGAAAAATCATATTATTAGGTAAGGGTCATTCCATATTTACAGCTGAACTAGTTGCTGTCCTGATGGCATTAAATTATTTAATTTCTTTGCCAGTCTCAATATTTAATATCCTGTTTTGTGTTGATTCACAGTCAGTATTAAAAAGTTTGTATTGTTTTGAAAATTCACAAAGAGAGGAATTATTATTTGAGATTAAGTACATGTTGCACTGTCTTTACATGAAAGGTACTAATGTTTATTTTCTTGGGTTCCATCGCACACCTCCTTCGTTTTTAATGATCAAGCAGATAGAGCTGCAAAAGGGAGCAAAGAATATATTGGTAGTATTAAGGTTGATTGTCCTTTATCATACAAGGAAATTAATCATATAATCGAGAGGGATTTCTGGAGTCAATACAGTTCCTCATCAAAACCTCGTCAGCAAACTCTGTCAAACTTTGTGTCACATTAGCCGACCGGTTTCTAGCCTGACTTTTAGACTTTTATGTAATTCCCTACGAACCAAGTATTGCCAGACTGTTAAGTGCGTATGTCGTGGGATCTTTCAGTTCAACATGTGATTTTTGATGTGAACTAACGAAACCCTTTTTGAATGGTGTTATAACCAAGTGCTGACACTGGGCATGTTAATGTGTTTGACTTTTAGATTCGTTGCCAGTTGTTTCTCTGTTAAATTAACGAGTAACCTTTTGGGAAGTCCATTAAGGAACATTTTATAATCATAATCGTAAGTTAGATTATTTTAGTTATTTTTATCTAATTTTTCATAGTTACTGTCCTACAATTCATCTATGCTTTATTTTTGTTCCATGTAACCACATCGTCCTCTTTTCTTTTATAATAATAGTCTAAAATTGTAAACAATATGTTATTTAGACGTCTGCAATCACCTATATGTGTGACGAGACGTAAAACAGAATTCCTTCCACATACACACATACACACATACATACATACATACATACATACATACAGAGAGAGAGAGAGAGAGAGAGAGAGAGAGAGAGAGAGAGAAGGCGTTCAGACGAAACTCTCTCATATAAGTTCTAAATCAAACACTCAAGTTGCTCGCTGCTCATGTGGGTCGAGGAAATGGCGAGAATTATTTCATTGGCCACAAGGTCCCGGATCTTTCCGCTTGACTGCAGGGTCGAACTGTGTTTTCCGCTTAACACGATCGTTTGGTCAGGTGTGCGGGGAGCCGAGTGGTGTGTGTGTGTGTGTGTGTGTGTGTGTGTGTGTGTGTGTGTGTGCGTGCGTGTTTGCATGCGTGCGTGAGTGCGCGCGAGTGCTTGTGCGCGCGTTTGCGCGAGCGCGCGCGCGCGCGCGCGCGTGTATGTATGTGTGTGTGTGTGTGTGTGTGTGTGTGTTGTGTGTGTGTGTGTATGCGCGCGTGCCTGTGTGTATGTGTGTGTGTGGGTGTTTTATATTGCATGTGCGTGCATGTATGTATGTGTGTGTGTGTGTGTGTGTGTGTGTGTGTGTGTGTGTGTGTTGTGTGTGTGTGTGCGGGCGCGCTGCGTACGTCATTTTTGCGGGCGTGTGTGTGTATGTGTCTGTATTTGCGTGCAAGCGTGCGAATGTGTACATATATCACATGCGTGTGTTTGAGTGTATGTGTTCGAGAGTACGTATGTTTGTGTCTGTGAGTATGTGCGCGCGCGCGCGCGCGCGCGCGTGTGTGTGTGTGTGTGTGTGTGTGTGTGTGTGTGTGTGTGTGTGTGTGTGTACGCGCGCGCGCGCACAAGGTGTAGGACAGAGCGCAAGCGTGTTTTATTTGTATACTTTTTGCTCTGCATGTGTGGATGTGTCATGTATGTACTTGGGTGCGTGTACAGTTTCTTTCTTGTTTGTGTGCATAAGATAAGATAATGTTGCTTATAGCCCAGACGACCGCAAAGGGCCACATCAGGGCTGTTGTTTGTGTGCATGTGCGCACATATCTCCATATAATGTGTATGTGCGGGCGCACGCGCGCGTGCGTGTGTTTGTTTGTGTGTTGTGTGTATTCAAAATTCATGTAAAGCGAAAGGGAAAGGGTCGGGAGGAGGGTGCACATCTTCCATATTTTCATCAAAGGGCTGTGTGGGTGTAGAGATTTCAAATTCTTTAAAAGTGAAGGAGGGGAGAGACCCTGTAGAGATTTTTTCCAAATTGTTCTAAAAAGTGGTAGAGCGATGAAGAGAGAGAGAGAGAGAGAGAAGAACGGACGGACGGACGACGGACGAAACAGACAGACAGACAGACCAAACAGACGGAGTCAGGAGAAAGACAGAGAAACGGAGACAGATAGAGAGATAGATAGCTAATTCTTTTAAAAAAAGAGAGAAAAAAACAGTAAAGAAACAAGAACAACCATACAGCAACCAATTAATCTCTCTGTCGGCCTTGAAAATCAGTGTCACGGCACTACCAAGCAGACCACACACACACACACACACAAACACACACACACAAAGAGGAACCTGTAAAAAAAAAAAAAAAAAAAAAAAAATTGTACGTTTTATCGGCACCGAACTCGATTCCGTCAAGTCCCTGCCCAAATGGCAGTCTGATCACGTGGCTGCCAATCACGTCAGCAGTAACACTTACCCGTACATATGAATGAAGCACGGCACCGGTAAAACAGAAGAGTAAAAAATGAAACAAAGCAACAACAACAACAGAAACACACGGTTCAAGGAGTTTAAATAGGCCTCACGTGCTCAAGGCAGCTAACCTGAAATGAGATTCCCTTAGACATGAAGAAACATGATCTGTGAACAGTTCTTGATGTGACTGTTGAACTGTCTCTTTCATCATTAGTTTTCCAGAAACAGGTAAAAACGTTATCACTTTGTTTTCCTTTCTTTCTTTTTACATGCTTTTCGTACGTTAGTTCTTTTCTTTATATCATATAGTGACCGCCTAGGTTGATAATATCTTGTTTTTAAATGCTTGCTCGTGATCACATTACATTTTTGAATGCAGCAAATTGTTTTAGCTTTTCTAGCTAAGTGGGAAAGAAACACTGATGTTTCTAAATGGTTTGTAACGCTTGAAGTAAAAGTACGTGAAATTCTGTACAGATCATCATGAATCATTTAGCTAAAATGTAACACAAGAAATATATTGGAATATGAAATAACAATTGTCGTACAGTTACAAAGGTAAACCAGTTTATTTAGGATCATATTTGCTATAATACAAAGTTCTCACTGACTAACAGTTTAACCGCTCACATGTGAGTTCTCCTTCGAGATCTGGTGAGGAGGATTATTCTTTCAATGTCTTTGTTGTTTTCATTTCGTCATACGATGAATCTGCTACATTGTAACCTGATGACCTTATACTTCAAGGTATGACTAAATTATCCACCTTCTTTTCCATCCTTCCCCGTCTCTCTGACATCAAGATCTCTCTTCAGGATAGGCAGTTTTCTACTTGCAATGTAAGACAAGGATGGCGATCCAACATTCTTTCTGTATCCTTTCTTTCTTTCCTTTCTTTCTTTCTTCTTCTTTATCTCTTCTCCTCTTCTTCATCTTCCTCTTCTTATTATCCCTTCTTCTTCTTCTACCAATTTTATTTTCCTCTTTCTTGTGTGTTGTTGTTGCTGTTGTTGTTAATGTTGTTGTTTACTTGGCAGATGGATGGAGTTGGTGTCTGATGAGGAAGGGGAGCGGGGAGTAGAATGGAAGATGTGAACTGGGGTGGCTGTTGTGAGCCCTGAACAGAGAGTGATCTCCTCCTGCCCTTGCCTTCTCATATGCGTTAGTAGCATGGTACCACAGAACGGACACACACACACACACACAACACACACACACCACCACGCAACCAACGCACGCACGCACGCACGCACGCACGCACGCACGCACTCACCGCACTCACACACACACACACACCACCCACACACACACCCACATATAACACATCACACCACACAAGCTTACGATGTTTTAAACATAAAAGAATTTAAGAAAAAGACATTTACGCACGGGACCACGCACGCACGCACGCACGCACGCACGCACTACAGTACAACACAACACACACGTACACACCACACACACACACACACACACTACAGCACACACACACACAACACACACATGCTTTAGAAGTTTTAACATAAAAGAAATTAAGAAAAAGAACTTTTTTTTTAAAATAAAGAACAAGAAGAAAGAAAAAAAACAAAGAAGAAACCTGATGAAATCAGCTTTTTTTCTGATGGACTTGAAAACCGACATTGGGCAACTACCAAGCAAGAGCAGAATAAAACAAGAAGAGACTGTATTGTACTTTACAGGCTTTGAAGTCGTTTCCTTCAATTCCTGCCTCTAAATGGCTCTGACCAAAGTCGCGTGCCTGTGACGTCGTCAGCCCATCCAACTTGGCCCTTATATGATGATGAATCACCGGAAAACAGACGAGAGAGAAAAGGAAACGCCAAAAGAGAAAAAAAAAAAAAAAACAGGTCATGGGTATTGTAATGAGTTCTTGCAGCCCTAAACGCAGGGTTCGTAAAGAATGCTGAGATTAACGAAAACATGAACAAGATAACGATTCTTGATATAAACTGTTGATTGTCTCGTGTGAATCATTAGTTTTCCACATAGTGCGTTAAATGCGAGTAGTGTGTTTCTTCTTTCCTTTCTATTGTCACGTTTTTTAGTACGTCTGTTCATTTTCTTTCTATCAGCGTAATGTCCTCTTAAGTCTGTAAAGTCCCTCCCTTGAATTGTTTGTTAGTGATTTTTTCAGGGCTTTCTATTTTCAACAACGTGGCCAATTTGTTGCTGGCTTGTTTTCCGGGAAAATGTCTGACATTACGATTGATTTTTCTGTAATGGTTTTAGTAAAGTAACTGATATGAAAGTGCTGAAATTCTGTAACACCGCCAATGAAAATATTCAGCCAATACTGAAATTCAAAAATAAGGGAGAAAGTATAAAATCAAGCTGTCAACAACAATAACAATAACTTTATTTTTTTACAATTGTTCGCTAGACTTACCTTTTTTTTCTATAAGGGATTAAAAAAAAAAAAAATGAAATGAATCGAAATGAATGATACATTTTTGCACTCCTTTAAGAAAAACAAAATTCCAAACTGATGTAGTAACATATGAGAGTCCAAGAAAGCACGTGATATTGCAAACAATACACACTAGAATAGGACCCTCCTATGAAAAAAGAAACGACCTGCAAACGTAATCTGAAACATGAGGAGTAATCTGAAAATGAGGCACCGCGCATCGTCGTGGCCTGTTTTGAAAACAAAGGCTTTTACTTCGTGAAATTGGTAATCATCCGGGGCGTCGCCGGTTGTTTTGAAGAGGGAGGGGGAGGGAGGGGGGGGGCGCTATTTTTTTAAAAAGCAGGTTGTTATGGGTGGGGTGGGGAGGAGGAGGTGGACCTTATCTTGCAAATTCTTATGAAAACGAGTGTGTGTGGTATGTTGGTGGTTGTCTATATATATATTATATATATAAAATAAATATATATAAATATATATATTATATATTCTATATATATATATGTTGTGTTGTGTGTGTGTGTTGTGTGCAATGTTCATGTAAGAACTAGGGAAGGGGGGGGCGGGGGAGGATGATAGTCCTCATCATTTAAGTTTCACCTAGAATGGAGGGGGTATGGGAATTCCAATTTTCTTCTTAAAACAGGGTGAAGGAGGGGGGGGGGGGGGTTTGAGCTCTGATTTCCAAATTTCTAGCGGGGATGTAACTCTCTCATCTCCAAACCTATCTGTAAAAAAGCGTAAACAGGTGGAAGCTTTGGGTCGCACCATAACACCATCCAATTTTTTTTTTTTTTTTTTTGCTTCAAATACAGAGCGCAGAGGGGGTGGGATGGGAAAAGGTGCCCCCCCTCCTCCTTTCCCCTCCCTTCCTCCACCCTTCCACCTCTCCCTGTTCCGACGCCACTGAATATTTTGAGACGGTCACTAGCAAACACAGTCAATCTCTCCATGCTGCAAATTTCATGACCGGTGTAAATGTCCCTGATCGACGCCTGCCAAACGGCCGTGCCCAGTGTTCCGATAAGTCTAGTGAAGCGTGCTACATCCGTCGGCTGTTTCCCCAGCGACAGTCCCCCTGGTCTATACCATACCTACCCATGAAAATTCCCGACGAGAGCGTAGGTCAAGCAGATAGCAGTTTGCTTTGAGAGCTCACAAATCAGATATATTTTATGGTTGTTTTTCCCAGTCAGCGTAAAAATCGTGTTACGCTGGGCTAGCTAGAACAAGATGTGTGTGGATGATTCGATGAGGCCAGACTTAACAAACGGCAAAAATGCGACGCTAGATGCGCAGCTGAAACATATATGAAAACGAATCTGATGGCTCAACGATAACCCCTCTTCTTGAGGAGGTAGGGGATGTGGGTGTCAGGCAGACAGCTTAAAAAACAATAACCAGTGGAAGCTCTGTGTGTGTGTGTGTGTGTGTGTGTGTGTGAGGGAGAGAGGAGTTTTGTACAGAGAAACAAAGGGAAGATATAAACTCAGACGGATTCAAAGTGCAGCACTGCATGGGTGCAGAATTTAAAACGAGAAGTCCTGTGAAAGTGCCAAAATGTGATTTTTCTTTGTTGTTGTTGTCGTTGTTGTTTTGTGGTGGTGGTCTTTTTTTGTTGTTCTTTGTTACGTTAATAAAGAAAAAAAAGAAAAAGAAAAAGAATTAAAAAAACAGAAGAAAAAAAAAAAAATGAATAGAAAAAAAAAAAAACTCAGCTAACAGTTTTCTATTGAGGCGTCGGGAAAATCGATGTCCTGGACATCCATCCAGGATCAGAAATACAGTAAAAAGAAAAGTGGAGACTGCATGGCATATTACCGGCGTTGGAAGTATTTTTCTCTCAGTCATTCGTCTAAATGGATCTCTGATCAAAAGTCGCGTCCGATGACTCAACAGCAATAAATTGCCCTTATATGTTATTGGAGCATCGGGAAAACAAATGAGGGCAAATAAGATAAAAATATAATATAAAAGAAGTAAATTTATGGTTTTTTTTTTTTTTTGGGGGGGGTTTATTGTTGAGGGTGGGGAGTGGGAGATAGGTGATATTGAAGTTTTAGAGGGATGTTGAGATTGTAAGAGTGTTTAGGTGTGTTTTAGAGAGGGTGAGGTAGTGGAATGGAAGGAATAGTGGGTAAGTGTGTTGAATATGTAGGAGTTATTAGGGTTTGGGGTTAGTGAGAGGTAATGGAGTTGTAAAGGGGGTTGAGGGTAAGGGAGGTTATTGATGTATTGGTTTGTAGGAGGTTTGGGTTTTGGGTTTGGGGTTGGGTTGGTTGGTGTATTAACCGGTTTTTGTTGTTTTTGTGTGTGTGGGGGGTTGTTTTGTTTTTTGCTTTCTTTATAAAAAGTTATCGTTGGATTGTTGTGAGATAAGTATGAAATTTAGATTATCGTCTTATGTTTGTTAAGACGTTGAAATAAAAAAACATGACATTCTGTTTGCTAATTAATTAGAAGTTTGAGATAATAATTTGAAAAGAAACAGGTGGAACTAAAAATTTAAAATAAATAGTTGTAAATTTGAAAAGGTCATCCTGTTGTTTAGGATTATTTTGTCTCATTTTGAAAGTTATCCGAGTTATTAATGCACTGATTCGTTATCTGCTAAGTGGGAATCCTGTTTCAATGTCTTAATGCTTCGTTTTCGTTGTGGAGGGATGTAGTATTGGTGTCAGGGCTTTTGGCCTGATGACATTATATCCAGCCAACCCTGATATTTTCCTCCGTGGTTCCCCCCCCCCCCCCCCCCCCTTTGTATCTGACAGCGCAATTCTTTGAGAATTGTTCTTTTTCGTTCCTTCTCTCCCTCTCTCTTTCTTTTCTTTTCTTTCTTTCTCGCTTTCATTTCCTTTTTTTTTTCTCTGTACAACGTTCTTTCTTCTTCCAACGTTTCACTTCTTTTTTCCCTATTCCACGTGATCATCCTTTTACGTCTTTCTTCTGTTTCTCTACAACGCTTCCACCCATTCCCCCCATCCCCCTTCTTCCTCATCTACCTCTCCCTTCATCTTGCCCTCCTATCCTTTCTATTTACCCCTTCCTAGTGTCCTGATACTGACCTCCCCGAACAAATCAACATACATGGCTCTTTTCAGACTGCAGTATCAACTGTCAGAATCTGCACTCAATATAAACTTCTTGATAATACAGGTTCCATGATGTGAGTTAATTCCGTGGGGTACTCTCGCTGAGACGACTTTAGACTGAGCTGTGGTTAACAACAAAAGCAGCAGCGGCGACAACAAGATACAGGCAATTACTACTACTACTACTACTAACTGCTCTGCTGCTACTAAAACTACTACTGCTACAACTACTCCTACTACCACTACTACTACTGCTGCTACAAACAGCTGCTGCTGCTGTACTGCTGCAGCCGCCGCCGCTAAAGCCTCCTACTCCTATCGTTTACTCTACTACTACAGCTAACTACTACTACCACTACCTACAACAACTATACATCAACTACAATAACAATAAAAATAAACTGTCAACAAGTCAAGTAATAATAAATAAAAATAATAATAATAGCAATAGTAAAAGATAATTAGTAATAATTACCATAATTATGATGAAGATTATGGTAATTATGATAATGGTAATGAACAACAATGAAAATTAATAAAATATTATTATCATAATGAAAGTAGTGTCCACTATGATGAAAATACAAAGGAATAATGATTTTATAATAATGATAATGATACTCTAAAAATGATGATAGAAGATGATGAAGATGATGATGATGAGGAATGATTGATGATGATTAAAAAATGATTAAAATAATAAAATAATAAAATAATAAAAAAAATAAAAATAATAAAGATAGTAGAAATAAAGAAAATATAAAAATGATAATGAAAACATCTCTTGAAAGAGTCAGTGCATACAGGTGACAGGGTCAGTCGCACATCACACTCCACAGCACAGCCCCAGTATTTCTGTCCCTGCCCATTCTAAACCCTCCCCCCCCCCCCCCCCCCCCCTTCGATACCCATACCCTAACTCCGCACACACACGCACGCACGCGCGCGCGCACGCACGCACGCACCAACCGCACCAGCACGCATCTAAGAGAGACAGACAGACAGACCATAACAGACAGACAGAATAGTCATATACACAAAACAAGAGAGAAGAGAGAGAGAGGGGGGGGGGGAGGGAGAGAGAGAGAGAGATAGAGATAGAGAGAGAGAGAGAGAGAGAGAGAGAGAGAGAGAGACAGAGAAACATTCACCAACAAACCACTCACACCGCCCCACCTACCACCACCCCCAACCCGTTTCCCGCAATATTCACTCTCCAACAGGACAACCAAATACGCCCCCTGCGTATGAAACCACCCAAGGAATGCAGAAATCTTAGCAATCAAAATTATCATTTACGATCCTTGTACATTTTATTATTATTATTATTATTTTATTAATATTATTATTATTAATATTATTACTGTTTTGATGTCGTAGTTTGTCACTATTTCTATTACCATGATCATTATTTTTTATTTTTTTTTTTTTTTTTTTTATTTTTTTTTTTTTTGGGGTTTTTTTTTTTTTTTTTGGGGGGGGGGGGTTTTTTTAACTATTATTATCATTATTATTATTGTCGTTGTTGTTCTTGTTCTTGTTGATGATGCTGTTGTTTTTGTTTATTTTATTTTATTATTATCATCATCATCATCATCATCATCATCATCATCATCATCATCATCATCATCATCATCATCACACCCACCATCAGTTTATGGTTTGAATTAGTATCATGATGATGAGATGATAAATGTTGTTGTTGTTCATGTTGTTGTTAATATTATTATTATTATTAATTATTATTATTTGATAATAATAAACAACAACAACAACAACAATTTTCATCGTCGTACGTTATATATGCTTTTGTGCGGGTTGGATTTCTTAGCTACGTGAATCAAGCTTCTCGACGTCGTCTTCTTCGTCTTACTTCTCTTCGTCTTCTTCTTCTTCTTCTCTCAACTTCTTCTTCCTCTCTCTTCTTCTTCTTCTTCTTCTCTAAAAATAGTGGTACAGAGGCATAATGTTACACAGTAGTGGAGTGCAACGATTTGCCAGTAGGAATGTTACTGAGGCATTTGTCAGTCTTCAGATGTGATGGCCTATCGGCGTCTTGTGCACAGACTCTGACTGTTCACAGCCGGCTCCATCCTCTGGTGCTTTTGGTATTGTCGGAGTCGATGATCAATGGTAGTAGTGCGTAGATGTGGCTGTATTTGGGCCGTTTCGAATGTGGTTTTTTCTCTGCCACTTTGGGGGGGGACTCGTGCCACAGTCTGTCTGTCTGTCTGTCCTTGTCTACTGTACTGCCTGTCTGTCCTGTCAGTTGTCTCTCTCTCTCTCTCTCCTCTCTCTCCTCTCCTCCTCCTCTCTTCTCTCTCTCTTCTCTCTCTCTCACTCGTGTGTGTGTGTGTGTGTGTGTGTGGTGTTGTTGGTTGTGTGGTGTGTTTTGTGTGTGTGTTGCGCGCGTGGTAATCTCCTTCCCCTACCCTTTTCCCTATAGTCCCTCTATTTATAATACCCCACTCCTTACCCTCTCTTACTAGATCTCTCTCTCTCTCTCTTTTTGTTTTTGTTGTTGTTTGTTGTTTTTTTTTGCTTTCTTTAGACAACTTTCGTTGGCTTGTTTTGAGCTAAGTATGACATTAAGATTAACGTCCTTAATGGTTTGTAAAGCTTTGAAATAAAAACACATGACATTCTGTGCTATATTATTAGACGTATTGAGCTAATACTTTAACATAAACATGATGAACTATAAATTTAAAAAAAGTTGTCCATTTGCAAAGGTCATCCTGTTGTTCAGGATTATTTGTCTCATTTGAAAGTTCTCGTTGATTAATGCACTGATTCGTTATCTGCTAGTGGGATCCTGTTTCAATGTCTTAATGCTTCGTTTCGTTGTGGGAGGGATGTAGAAA
>CM031595.1:102994549-103004549 GCA_018398815.1 Conus ventricosus | reverse complement strand
ATCCATGAAGGTGAGGAAGTGTTCATTGCAGGTCGACAGGGCTGCTGGCTTCATCGTGTTGTGCTTTCTCTGTGCTTCTCTTTACAGTCATCAGTTCTTCCGGTGTAAATGAGGTTATTGATCTCCAACACAGCACTATAGGAAAGGTGAACAGGAGATCAGCGTTGACTGCGTTTCCTGTTGATTACAAAAGTTTTGGAAGATTTTCGCCATCTGTGTTC
This sequence comes from Conus ventricosus, assembly GCA_018398815.1. Lineage (NCBI taxonomy): Eukaryota > Metazoa > Mollusca > Gastropoda > Neogastropoda > Conidae > Conus > Conus ventricosus. The sequence goes on along the minus strand of CM031595.1, from coordinate 103,004,328 downwards.
AGGATTAGAAAGTTTGACCATTAACCTGCCTGTTGGGCATTTAGATACTAAAATATCAATGTAAAAGAATCATTTATATGAATATTGTCTTCTGACTTGAGCAGTGTGTCGCGACCTAAATAGTGTATTTATGAACATGACTATGGTCCCATATACTAGGAGCGTTTTCGCCATTGTCGTATTCAGACCCCATTGTACACAAAGCTGAACGACTTAGACTGTGGGAACCGTTGAGCGCGCAGACATTCTTCCTCAAGGGAGTTAACCGTTGAGTGTTGTGTGTCTTCAACTTCCCCCCAGGATGCAGGATATCCGGCGGAGGTTGTCCGTGTCCCTTCCGGTGTTCCGGGACTCGCCGTTCTACCCCTCCGACGGACACTTCCCCGGAACGGCGCCGAAGCGTTTATCTTCTGTCCAACCCGCTCACACCGGACCCGCTTTCAGACGACGAGTGAGTGCTTTTGAATCCATCTTTGCTTTTTCATTTGATCTGTCTGTTATGGTCTCTTGCTCTTTTCTGGCTGGCCAAAGGGGGTTTTGTGTGCTTTGGTGATGCCACCACGCTGCTGTTTTCAGGTTTGTCTTCTTTCTGCTCTGGCTGTTCCAGTTTGAACTATCGATGGAGGGAATACTTTGATTTCGATGGGGTATTTCGTTTCTGTTTTGTTTCTCTTTTTTTTTTTTTTGGTTTACTTTTTGTTTTAATTTTCTGACGTGGGTGTGTTGTGCATGCACGTGTATATATATATAGAGAGAGAGAGACCAAGAGAGAGAGAGAGAGAGAGAGAGAGAGAGAGAGAGAGAGAGAAACACAAAACAAATTGACCTTTAGCTGTTCCGTTCATGTTATCATTACGAAGACAGAATGTTGGGACTTCTTAATGACGGAACATTAAATTGTAAGCAGTCCTTTACCGTTCGTTTCCCTCCTCTTCCCTTCCTCTAGCTCCACACACGCCCTTCCTTCAAATTTCCTTCTCTCTCTCTCTCTCTCTCTCTCTCTCTCTCGACATTGATCTGATTTATGGAGACATAGACGGGTACTCTATGATTGTCAATTCAATTGTTAATTGTGTCTTGTATTTCCTAAAGTTAACACAGCTTGCTATAGAGCGTTTACAAAGAAAAACGTATGCTGTGTTCCGTGAATTGGACGCCCATAAAAGATTTACATGGTTAATAAAAGTTAAAAATGGTCTTTTTATTTCGCTTTGGATTTGGCTTTGTTTTGTTAACCAAAGTGTTGAAGGGGTGAAGTATTTTTGTGACAAGTATTGAAATAGCGTTCGGTTTATTGTCGGTGGCGAGAGTGGAACGAACATATGCCAAGCGGTAGCAGTTTTGAAACACGTATGTTTAATTATTCGAAGATATAGACACTTGTATTCATCATGACCCGATTTCATTCTGGATTGTCAGATACTGCAGTTCACTCATATCTTTACAAGTATCAAACTGAATTTGATTTGATGCGTGCATACTGTAAAGAAGACGGAGATGTTGATATGCATGTTCTCTTTTGTTGTTCATTTTAAGAAAACATTTAAAAATGTACGCATTGCGCCGAACATTTTACAAATTTGAATAAGCTCAGATTGCGATTATTGCTGTCGCCCACAAGTATCAAAACAGTAAAAACAAAATATCTATGCCTTTATTTGTACAAAGCATTTAAGGTAAGAGAAATAGCTTTGCCTTACTCGGTATATGTTGAAGTGTCATCGGAATAACAATTATTGTCGCATGGGATCACTTGCGCACAACCCCTCCCAAAGGGCGATAGACTGTCGCTGAATAAATCATGCGCATTCGTATTCGCATTTGCATTCTCTCTCTCTCTCTCTCTCTCTCTCTCTCTCTCTCTCTCTCTCTCTCTCTCCCTCTCTCTCTGTCTCTCTCTCTCTCTCTGTTTACACATACACACACGCACGCACGCACGCTCGCACGCACGCGCACACACACACACACACACACACCCCACACACACACACACACACACACACACACACACACACTTGTTCAATATACTTTCAAGCTTTGTTCTACAATACGCTGGTGAAGACGTCTGTCGTCAGGCCCATCAAGAAAATCATACCTGAGAGAAACTAATACAGAAGTAAACAGGTGAGTACAACGATGGTCACATGGGGAGTAAGCTCAACATTAAGAGCTGCCTCCATCATGGTCTTGTCGTCTCTAAAAGGGGAAGGTCAGGACGTCCATGGTGTCCTGTCCTTAGTGTCCTTGATGGTGTCCGGTCAGCTCTTTCTCTGCCCTCCGCGGACCTTGCGCGCTAGTTTTGGCAAAACGTTTGTGGTGTGACTCATAGCCAAACCACATCATCTCCTCCTTTTCGCTGTTGCGAGCAGGACCCCGACAAAGCTGTCAAGGGTTTCTATTCTGGTGCGGACCAACGCGTTGATCCCGTGCTATGCCTGCTGTTTGTTTTTGCAGTCTTTGAAACAGTGCGTCTCCAAACCTGCAGTCTTGATTCATAAGTCTGTAATCCAATTCCGACTCTCACGTCCGCTCAGAACAATGGAGGGAACCAGGGCTTCGCAATCTTAGAACTTGATGTGGATTTGATATTGGTACTCTGCAGTAGTTTTTTTTTCTTCTTTCGGCTTTGTCATTGTTGCAATGGCACTACCGTATTTGGTGGGGGTACAGTCAAGGTTTTTCAAGGTCTCTACCTCTTCGAGTTGCAGCTCATGCACGGTAAAATGGAAGTTTCACTGTTTCGTTCTGTTTAGAGCTCATCAGGCTTAATACTGGCTCCTGGCTACCTGTTGGAGGGAAGCACATCCACACACACACACACAAAAAAAAGAATTCCCTACTAGATGGAGAACAACCTCTTGTCTCTTGCCCTCTTAAGGAGAGTGTTTTCAAGAGAACAAACGTGAGCATTTAGGAAGGAAAATAGTGAACGCTAGCAATAGAATGAAAGAGTAACATCACTCTTATATATGTGAAAACATAACAGACATGTTGGGTTGTTTTTTTTTACAGAAAACCAGTAAGAAGGGATAGACGTCACTCTTATAAATGTGAAAACATAACAGACATGGTTTTTTTTTTAATATATAGAAGAACCAGTAAGAAGGGATAGAAAATCCGTAAGAGTTAAAAAGTACTGATTAAAAACAATCTCCAATGTAAACAGCCGGACACCATTCCACATGGCAAAAGAGTCAGTTCAGTATGGCATCCGATCCTGTTCACGTAACCAAACAATACGAAGTCTATGGTGTGGTCACATTTTCCTTCCATGAGAATTCTTATCTAATTGTAGGCAGAAGGGATTTACACAACTACGCTAGCAAAAATATGCTGAATATTGTCTGTGTCTCACGCTTGCAGAAAAACACAAAAGTCTCTACACCTACATTTTTGTTTTCAATAATGTATTGGTGGCAATAGTTATGTGAATCAGTCTAAGTTAAAACAATTTTGGATTACTTTTTCCATCTAATTCTGTTTAGTAAAAAAAAAAACCCACATAAACACACCTTTATTTAATGCTGTCGTTAAAAATCAAATGAACAACCTTCCATTTACCGCGCTTAACACAGACACACAAACACAGACACAGACACAGACACGATAAATCAGTTTTTGAGGCCTGGAATTAGATCATGATTAAATAGGACACGCCAATTTGTGGGGAAGCTAAAGGGTTTGTCTTAAAGAATCTTTGCAGTGTGGCATTTTTTTTAACAGTTTTGTTTCGTTAGCTGCATTTTTCGTGGGTTCTGTACTTTCACATTGATTTGAAAGTGTGTGTGTGCGTGTGTGTGTGTGTGTGTGTGTGTGTGTGTGTGTGTGTGTGTGTGTGTGTGTGTGTGTGTGTCGCGCGGGCGTGCACACACATGCACATACTTGCGTGTACATACGTGCGTGTGTGTGTGCGTGTGCGCGCGTGCGTGCGTATGTGTATGCGTGTGCGTGTATGTGCGCGCGCGCGCGCGCGCGCGCGCGCGCGCGTGTAAGTGTGTGTGTGTGTTGTGTGTGTGTGTGTGTGTGTGTGTGCGCGCGCGCGCGCACGCGCGTGTATCTTTCTGTCTTCCTTGGTTAATATTCCTTTTAACTTATAAAAGGAAGAAAGTTTGCAATGCAAGCTCATGGTAGGTAGTTTCCTTTCTCTCTCCTGGACCTGGTTATTGGTAAAGTCGCTTAGTAACTTGCGAAACCCTTGATCGACCAACTTCTCGTTCCTCCCCCCTTACTTTCTTCTTTCCTTTTTTCTTTTTACTCTCTCTCTCTCTCTCTCTCTCTCTCTCTCTCTCTCTCTCTCCTCTCTCTCTCTCCTCCGTCTCTCTCTCTCCCTCTCTCTCTCTCTCTCCTCCTCTCTCTCTCTCTCTCTCTCTCTCTCTTCATTTTTTCTTCCACTTTTTCTTTTCTTTTCCTTTTTATTTTGTTTAGTTGTGTTGTGAGTTCTCGTTTTTATTTTTCGAACTTTTTTTTCTCTCTCCCTAACACGCATGCGTTCTGTACCTTTCTGTCGTCACCCACATACACTGATTGCAGACGGTATCAATATGGTAACCCAACCCTTCCGAAGCGTCTCTCGGCACCGTCCCCCAGCCCTCATCCCCGGCTATTCCACAGCCCACGAAGCCCGTCTAATTACCATATGTGGAAACCTTCTCCTTCCGAGCGGTAAAAGTCACCGTACTAGTAGTCGATTAGGGAAGAAAAAGGAAAAGGTTATTACTAATATCGTTATTATCGGCCTTAGTGTCTGGTTTTCACGAACATGATCGTAATGCTGACGGTGATGATGTATTATTGAAACGTGTCTTGCGTCATTCCTTGATTGAGACTTTGATTAATTTGTGGGTTTTCCATGTGTTTATTAGTGATGAGAAGTCATGCTGGTGTAGCATTATTTTTGTCGTCCTTGCTGATATTAGAAAATGTAAATCAACACACAAAAAGATGTGAAAAAATAGTTCATTGCTTGTTAACATCAATGAATTATCAATAGATAGATAGATGTATCTGCATGAGGAGTCACAGGATGGCAATATGAAGACAAAAAAGAAGTTGACATTTTTTTTTCCTTTTCTTGTGCCCTTTTCCCTCCAATATCTAAAAACAGAAAACGCAGCAAAAAGACAAGTGGCAATAACAACGTAGATAGGAACTACAATAATAACAATAATGATGATGATGATTATTGATGATCCTCCTCCTCCTCCTCCTCCTCCTCCTCCTCCTCCTCCTCCTCCTCCTCATCATCATCATCACTCATCATCATCATCATCATCATTATTTTTATCATTATTATCAACATCATTAGTAGTATTATAATGGTGATGATGACTATGATGATGACGACAACAACAAAAGCAACAATGATAATGATAGTAACAGTAATTTAACAATAATGATGATGATAATGATGATAATAACAATAATGAAAAGAAACAACAACAGTAATAATAATAATAATAATAGTAATAATAGTAATAATGACATAATGGATTATAAAATGAGATGACGTTGATGATGACGACCATCATCATCAGCTGCAGTATCACCATCACCATCAGCATCGTTTTAAAATCGGAAAATGACCAGTTCGTGACCGAAAATCAGATCCGACAATAGTTTGTGATAGCCATGGGCACTTGGCTGTTCTGGACGAACACATACACAGACCGTGACGCAATGTGCTGACAGCAGAAGTGTCGGACCACATGACCACAGCAATGCTCATTCCCTGATAGTTCAGAATGCATAAAACCAACGTTTCGGTGTGCTGCCATAGTTCAGAATGCATAAAACCAACGTTTCGGTGTGCTGCCATAGTTCAGAATGCATAAAACCAACGTTTCGGTGTGCTGCCATAGTTCAGAATGCATAAAACCAACGTTTCGGTGTGCTGCCATAGTTCAGAATGCATAAAACCAACGTTTCGGTGTGCTGCCATAGTTCAGAATGCATAAAACCAACGTTTCGGTGTGCTGCCATAGTTCAAATGCATAAAACCAATGTTTCGGTGTGCTGCCATAGTTCAGAATGCATAAAACCAACGTTTCAGTGTGCTGCCATAGTTCAGAATGCATAAAACCAACGTTTCGCTGTGCTCCTATAGTTCAGAATGCATAAAACCAACGTTTCGCTGTGCTCCTATTGTGCTTCCCCCCGAAACAGTCCGTGACATTGTTACCTATGAAAAAAAAGGCAAGCATCAAAATAGTGCAAAGCTCATACCAAAGCTTGTCAATAAAAGCAGGCCCGTCAACAATGATAGACCTTTGCCGAATGTTTGTAGGTCGTGTACTAAGACACCAAAAAAAAAGGAGAGAAAAAAAGAATTCACCGGAAGGTGAGAGTTCGATATGGAGGGAAAGAAATGTTGTTAATAAGAAGCGAGGAAGAACGGGAGCTGAATAACCAAATGTGTCTTGCTTCTGTTAAAACGCGCCGTTTCATCTGATGAAGAAGGGAGGGGGAGAGGGTCAAATGTCAAGCACGAATCAGTAGTTATGGTCTGTTTTTCTCTTTTGTAATGATGTCAGGTTTTCACCGCTTTAATTGGCGTTTCACAAGAGTAATAATTCTGTGTATTCTCAACTCTACCTCATCCTTCCCTGCCACTCTGTCCCCTGCTTTCCGTCCACTCCCCCCCCCCCCCCCCCCCCCCCCCCTCCGCCCTGCCCGCTCAGCAACAACGTCAGTCCTGTTAGATCTCGAAACAGAGACTTGAACTTACATACCCATCCATTCAACCTTCCCATTCAGGAGGACACGATCCGCCCCAGTCTTTCTGTAAACATGGCACAGAAGACAAGAAAGACGAGGGGGAGGGGGGGGGGAGGATGTCACTAACAGCTCACTGTGAGCTGTTCTCATTTCACCGCATGAAAGAATCACAAAAAAGGGTACGGGTGGTAAAGAGGGCAAAAACAGCAGTCAGTCCTTGTAAGATGGCTGCATTGAATTAAGCCTATTTCTGGTTCTGTGACCCATTTGTAGCGCAAGGCTTTTGAGCAAACAGTTTCGACGCTGGCATGTGTGTCATCAGCAGTTGAAAGTGGCGCTGACTGTCCATTTTAGGGCAAGCGTTGAACAGAGGTCAGTCAACTACTGTAGCCTATTGCTTCAGTCAGCATGACGTGTAATCATCATCCGACAATTCCACAAATGAACAGAAAGGAAAACGTAATTATTGCATCACATTTGCGTCCTATAGAGCCAACTCAGACTGTGTGTTTTTACGAGTTATTACGAACAGGACACTAGGAGTGTAGGTCCACAAAGTAAATGTTAAAAACACATGACCCATTCCGGTTTGGGCTTTCTGAAACTGCTGCAATGTTATGGCTTCTTTTCTCCAGAACTGCAACGTGTGACATCATTCTTGTGACAAGCACGTGCAACCAGTTTTCTCGTCTGGAATGTAGCGCAGTGTGGCTACTTAAGGGTAGATCAGTGAAAAACGTATATGGAAGAGAACCAAAAAAGTACGCCGATTGTCACTTTTAAAGCCAGTATGCACTAATTTAAGGGGCCCGTAATCAAATGGTTAGACTGTCTGCCTGCGGAGCTAGCGGTCGTGAGTTCGAACCACACGCGGAGACGGATTTCTACGGCTCGAAGACCCTTTCTGTTCAATGAACAGTACATGGGCGTCTGATACAGGTCATGGAAGGCTAAGGCGTCGGAAGGAGAAGGATGGTCCCCCCCACCTCCATAATGTGTACCCCAAACATTGAGAACCTCTAACAACATGGCCAATATGCCCATTAGGCTATGCATCTATAGCCTTTGTGACTTTGATAGAATATTTCATGGAGTTACCCGAACATGTTGAATTTTTTTGGTCTGGTTGCGTTCTCCTGTTTGAAATGCGATGATCCGTTGTAGATTTTGCCAGATCTTCTTCATCTTCATCTTCTGCTCCTCCTCCTCCTCCTCCGCTTCCTCCTCCTCCTTCTCCTTTTCCTCTTCCTCCCTCTCCTCCTCCTCCTCCTCCTCTTCCTCCTCCTTCTCTTCCTCCTCCTCCTCCTCTTCCTCAAATTTCTTCCTCTTCTTCTTTTTCTTCTCTTCTTCTTCTTCTTCTTCTTCTTCTTCTTCTTCTCTCTTCTTCTCTTTTTCTTCTTCTTCTTCTTTCTTCTTCTTCTTCTTCTTCTTCTCCTTCTTCTCCTTCTTCTTCTTCTTCTTCTCCTTCTTCTTCTTCGAACTCTTTCCAGCAGCAAAATTTGGAATAGGCAACAAACACTGTTTGCGAGCGTTGCAAGTTGAATTTACCACATGTAAACATCGGGTAGAGTTTCTGCAAACATTCCTGACGATGAAAACACAAAAGGAATGGAACAGATAAACAACATTAGATAATAAAGAACACGTGGAAAGGCTGATTCCTAGGTTAGTGCAAAACAGATTATAAATGAACAACAAACAAACGCACAAACAAAGAAATATACACACAAATTAAAAACAAGGTAAACAAACAAACAAACCTAGAGAAAAAAGATGAAGAAATAAAGTTATTTTGTAATAACCAAGAGGCAAGAAAGCGAGCAAACGGGGAGAAAATGGCATACGAATATAAAGTTGGATGAATAAATGGATCAATGGAAAACCAATGAACGAAAGTACGGACGAACGACCGAGCGACTAAATGAATGAATGCACGAATAAAAGAAGTCATGACAGAGCGATTAAACTAAGCTTATGCGGGGATTAAAGTTGATGTTTATCGCTTCGAAAGAACTGAACTGGATACGGGAGAAAGAAACAAAAAACACGAAAAAATATGAACAAAAACACGTATGCGTGCGTGCGAGCTCAAAACACACACACACACACACACACACACACACACACACACACACACACACACACACACACACACACACACACGGGCGCGCACGCACGCACTTACGCACTTACGCACGCACGCACACACACACACACACACACACGCCACGCACACACACGCACGCACACACACACACACACGCACACACACACACACATACACACACACACACACACATACACCTACGCACACACACACACCTACGCACACACACACACCTACGCACACACACACACACGCACGCACACACACACACACACACACACACACACACACACGCACGCACGCACGCACGCACGCACGCACGCACGCACGCACGCACGCACGCACGCACGCACCCCACACACACACACACACACACACACACACACACACACACACACACGCGCGCGCGCGCGCGCGCGCGCGCGCGCGCGCGCGCGCGCACGAAAGGCTAACACAACGAGAACGAAACGCAAAAGGAAAAAAAACAAATCAGAGTCAGACACAGGAAGAAAGAATTGAGATTAAAAGAGACTTTAATCGACAAACGCGCTTCGGATTTTGCTTTTCAATTGAGGGGAAAAAAAGGAGAGAAAATGGGGGGGGGGAGGGGGGGGAAGGAATCCCTTCTCCCTCCCTTTCCGTCTTCCCTCTTTCTCTCCCCCCCCCCCCCCCCCCCCCCTCCGTTCCTCCAGCCTTACACCCCCAAGCATCAACAGTCAATAGTTTCAGATTGTTTTGTCTGGAATGCCGACTGGAAGGGAGGGGGGTGGGGTGGAGGTTCATTTTTACTCTCTAGCCTTAAAATAGGTCTCGAGGTGGTTTGAACTTTTCTTGTGAACGATTAACTTCTCGACAGTCGACTGAACGGCAGACGGTGGGTTGGATCCATTACTAGCCATGTGGAGAAATGATGATTGGGGGGGGGGGGGGGGGGGGGGGGGTATCGATCTGTTTCTTC
>CM031595.1:102974549-102977049 GCA_018398815.1 Conus ventricosus | reverse complement strand
CAACATTATCCCTGACAATAACAACTTAACAAGTGTTTTTGACACTTTCCGCAGGAAAACAGTTGTCGACTGTTTCGATAACTTTTACGGGTAAAACCAGTTCTTATCCTTAATGAAAATAACGAACACAGGAAAATAGTTGCGATGCTCGGGATGCTCTTAATTTGCCGAGCCCACTTGCACTTACCATGCCAGCAGCGATCATAGCTTATTTTTCCTCATTGATACGTTTTGCTCAGGGAAACAATGATAACAGCTATATTATCCCAGGTAAAATAGGAAAACAAAACATTATCCTAAGGATAAACATGGAAAACAGTTATGAACCTCAGGATAACAGAAAAGAATAGTTGTGATCCTAAAGTAATCAGTTATGATCCCATGGAAAATTGTTGTGATCCCTTGGATAAGGCATGTGTTCCCTTTTTTTGCTATTTTCCTCTAGGATAATAAATCTTTTCACGTGAAAAAACAGTTGCTGTCGCTTTTAGACACTACCATGCTCTCACATTCATGATTAATCGTGTTCTTGTTTTTAGGATCGCCTAGGGCTGCACGAAAACAGTAAATATGACTTCAAAATAATTATTACTCATTGAAACAAATGATTGTGGCTCCTGACATTTGTTCTCTAAACCTATTCTTTGTCGAAAGCGCAAAGGCTGGAAGTCGGAAAAAAAACTACCATAATTAACCGTTTTTACTGTTCATGGCTCTTAAGCTTAATTTCTTTTGACTTTTTATCCAGTATCCTAGAAGCGTCAAAAGTAGGAAAGTAATTATTTTCATGTGAAATTGAATATTTCGTTCAGTATTACTCTGTGTACTGTTTCGTATGGCGTCAATTGCTGTGTTAATGTAGGAACAGTTATTGTGACCTATTGAAGCTAATAAAGTGCCATAGCAATAGAGACCTAAGTCCCAATCCTGACTCTCTGCTGTCCTCAAAGTCCCCTTCATCCCTCTGCCTTGGGCTCCTCGGCAGTCGACACGATTACCTCCCTTCCTCTGCCTTGTCGGGGATGGGCACCCACCCTCTGTCTGTCGGTCGGTCTGTCTGTCGGTCGGTCTGTCTGTCGGTCTCTCGCTCTCTCTCTCTCTCTCTTCTCTCTCTCTCTCTCTCTCTGTTTATCTGTCTGTCTCCTTCTGTCTGTCTGCCTGTCTGTCTGTCTCTCTCTCTCTCTCTCTCTCTCTCTCTCTCTCTCTCTCTCTCTCTCTCTCTCTCTCTCTCTCTCTGTTTGCCGTCGATGTCTCTGCGGTTAACATGTAATAGAGTGAAAGGCAGACAGGAAGCGACAAAGAGAGAGAGAGAGAGGGGAGAGAGAGAGAGAGAGAGAGAGAGAGAGAGAGAGAGAGAGAGAAGAGAGAACAGGGATACACAGATAAGCAGTGAAGAGAGAGAGAGAGAGAGAGAGAGAGAGAGAGAGAGAGAGAGAGAAAAGAGAGAGAGGAGGGGGGGGAGAAAGAGAGAGATTGACCGAGACAAGACGGACAGACAGAAAGAAGTCAGAGACAAAAGCGACGCACAGAGAGAAGGTGACAAAACCAAAGCGACGAAGACAGACAAAACAAGACAGACAGAAACAGACAACAAAGCCGAATGGTATCCCCCCCCCCCCTCCCTTCCTCTCCATCACACCCTCTGCACACCATTCCTCCTCATCCTCCTCCCCGCCTCCCAACCCTTCCCGATCCCAGGCGCCCGTAACAGAAATATGACAGCAAACCGGTTTCTTCACCATCCCATTGTGATGAACCAAACACTGACATGGTAATAATACCAAGCGATATCTGCAATGCATACATCAGCAATGCAGATATCGGTTAGTATCCTCTGCCTCGCCCTATTCCGTGTCTCTCAGCCCAGCCAGCCAGGCGGACAAATCCTCCTCATGTCGCTCTACTATGTCCCAGTGTGATCACACGGTCGCTGGCCTGAGTGTATGTGTGTGTGTGTGTGTGTGTGTGTGTGTGTGTGTGTGTGTGTGTTACAGTGTGTGTGCGTGTGTGTTACAGTGTGTGCGCGCGTGTGTGTTAGTGATTGAGAGAGATGTGTGTGTGTGTGTGTGTGTGTGTGTGTGTGTGTGTGTGTGCGTGTTACAGTGTGTGCGCGCGCGTGTGTGTTAGTGATTGAGAGAGAAGAAAAAACCTGTGTGGTATATATATATATATATATATATATATATATATATATATATATATATATATTCAATTATAAACAAAGCTGCTCTTATGTTTTAGGTTAAAGAAATAGGGGGGAGATAAGCATTCATAACTGCAGTGGTTCAGTTCTTGGAATGAATCCACAAGGGACTAAACTCCTAAAAATCCTAAAATTCCAAGGATTAGTAACCGAGCACTATTCCAGCAGCTTACAGAGCAGCTTGGTGTTGCAACGACTGCAAGAAATATTGAATTATAAACAAAGCTTGCTCTTATGTCTTAGATTGAAGAAATAGGGGGGAGAGATAAACATTCATATCTGCAGTGGCAGATTATT
>CM031595.1:102962049-102967049 GCA_018398815.1 Conus ventricosus | reverse complement strand
TTGAATGTCACCCGATTCACTTCATGGAGGTTAGGGGCAGGTGGTGTCATTTACTGACGTTTCACGGTGCCTTTCTTCCAGGCTTTCCCATCACTCTGTCATCTCCAATGGCAGTGTTTTTGCGAACAGCCTCACCTTAAAAGATTGTGGTTCTTGCCTCGGCTGCTGCTCTGACCTCCGTGGTTTTGGCCTTGGCCCCAAGTTTAATTTCCGTGATTTCTGTCAGCGAGCGGGTTGCTCACTGGGCGCCATTGGCCTCTTGCAGAACCCAGTGAAATTCTGCCCCAGTGGGGTACAGCCATCAGTGGTCATGCTCACCTGCCATGCACAGCGTCCATCACTGTCATAACAGACAGGGCCGATGGGCTTCCCTTCGTCAGAGGGAAAGGTCAAAGGTTGTATGGCCTGTAAGGGCAAAGTTCGTTTGCAAGTTTGGCAATGCAGTCAGTCAGTTTGGCTATTGTGTCCTTGACTTAGTCAGGCTTGTGGAGAGTTTGGCTGACCTGAATAAGAAGGACGCTGCATTGCATGAGAGCAGTGGCTGTGTGTATAAGATGGTCCACTGGGTCGCACAGCAGTGTGTCTGTAGTTTTAGCAGAGGAGGTGAGGGGCTGACCTGATGCACTCCTTGCATGGGGCAGTTTTCTGGAATGCAATATCTTGTCGGTGTGGGTTTCAGTCTGAAATCTTCCAGTTTCTTTTTCATAGTTCTGTACAACTGTCTCCATGCTCTCAGAGGTCGGTGGTTCCCTTCCTTCTGAAGCCTCAAATGCAGCTGGAAAGAGAGCAAAAAGGTTGTCATCTTCCTTTCTTTCTGATTCATCGTCTTCCTGGTCTGAGTCGTGTTATATAAGATGTAATGAGTCGTATAACACATCTGCTGTTTCTGATCCATCGTTCTTGATGGTGCCAGCTTTTTCTTCCCATTTTCATGGTTTAAATGAGATTCAGGTGTTCTCTTTCTTTTTTCCTTTTTCTCCTCTTGAAGCTCCATGATAGTATTTTTCATGCGCTCCGTTTCCCTGTTATTTGTTGAAGAGTACTACTGAAAGTTTTAAATACCCTGCAGAGGGATCACCTGTTTGAGGGAGTGAACTTTCTCGACACAGTTGGGGAAGGGAACTGGTGATTATTTCCACTAGATTCGCTTTCACAATCGGACATGATTTACACAGAGTTTTTACTCCTCACAGTGGAACAGTAATTATAAATCACAGCTATTGAGTGGGAGATCCATTCAGAAAACAAACGGCAACATGAACAGAAACAGAACCGAAGCACAAGCGCTCTCATAGCGTGACCGGGTGGGCGGACGTGAGCAAAACGGAGGCGGGTGTGGGGTGCTTATCTCCCGGGCACTTCTAGTGCCATTTTCAATGAGAAATGAGTCAGAATAATGCCTTTTGTGACTCGCATGAGTAACAAGTGAGTCTATGTAATTACACTCTTTTAGGGTGGGGTGTGTGTGTGTGTGTATGCGTGCGTGCGTGCGTGCGTGTGGGTGCGTGTGTGTGTGTGTGTGTGTGGTGTGTGTGTGTGTGTGTGTGTGTTACACTTGCATATTTGCCTATTCTCAGCAAGTAAACGCATTGGCATAGGCACACTTACAAAATGATAGATATTATGAAGACCTCTTCAGTGAAGACGTGTGAAGATGTCATGGAATCAGTCGTACAGGCTCTAAATCTGTATTTTAACTTTTTTTGGCGAATAAAGTCAACGTTACAAAATTGGTATTTGCTTTTATATCAAGCTTTATACACTGATAAAAGACATGTTGAATGGTATCAGAAGAAAACTGTAACAATGTCAAATCACATTTGGTCAAAATCAGACTGTGTAATGTCATTTCTATATAGCAAAGGTAGAGAAATGTAATAACATATTACTAAATACAGAAGTAAAATAAGATCCCTTACCCACAGTAAAACGTCATGCATGTTACGTCACAGTATCACATCACGCTAATGACTCGTGTTTTCTATTCATAGGAACTGAAACCACACGGTTCGGACAGAAATAGATGTCTGGGATGAACTGACCACCGCGAGGTCACTCCCTGATTGGCAGAGAAAGCAGCAGTCCTCAAGGCCATGACATATCAGAGTGCTGCAGGCCACACACCACAATTAGGACTTTGCTCTAAATCACTATATAATCCATGTGTTTTGAGGCTTACCATACTTGTGGGACAGCATTTGATATTAAAGCTCATAACTGATCAAAAGAACAACCCCCACCAATCATTTCATTTTTTTTTCTCTTTTTTTTCTTCTTTTTTTTTGGTTCGATTTCCATCCATGATATTATTCACAATCTTCAAATATACTGCTCAAAACAATTTAAGAGCCAGTTAAAAACATTCACACACAATTCAACCGAAAAACAAAATAACTCCGTCAAACAATTTAATTGAAGATCCATCTATGGAACGATACAATGACATCAGAGATAAACGAATAACAGCTGCTCAAAAGCAACTTTATGGGCTTAATTGATGAACACCTTCATTTTAGAAATCAGAACAGTCAAATCAAACGACAATCAATGTCAATACTCAGTATGGCCGCCGTTAGCGCGGATACAAGCTAGACATCTCTGTCTCATAAAGTCCGCAAGCCTCCTGAGAGTCAGCTGGGGGATGTTGTTCCACTCCTGCTGCAAGAAGTCGAAGAGCTGGCCCAGATTCACTGCTGGAGGGTGGTTCTCGTGAAGCAGGCGCCCCAGGACGTCCCAGGCGTGCTCGATCGGGTTAAGGTCGAGCGAGGACGCTGGCAAGTCGAGGCGGTTGACCTGCTGCTCCTCCAAGAAGACGTTTACCACCCTGGGACGATGGGGACGGGCGTTGTCGTTCTGGAGGATGGCGTCAGGGCCCAGGGCTTGCAGGGCAGGCAGGACCAGAGGCTGAAGAATGTTGTCCCTGTACCCCACACCAGTTGGGTTGCCTTCAGCTCGGTACAGGGGGGGTTCTGAAGTTCCTTCCTATGCCACCCCACGCTGTGATAAACCCCTGCCCTACCGATCCATTCGATTACGTTGGCTTCTTGGTAGCGTTCCCCCCATCCACCTCCAGACACGTATGCAACCATCGTGGAAGAGCCGAGCAAAACGCGACTCGTCAGAAAACATCACCCGGGCCCAATGCTGCCTTGTCCAGGCTACATGAGCTTGGCACCAGGTCAGTCACACCCTACGGTGAGCTGCCGTCAGCACAGGTCAAACAGCTGGCCGTCTTGCTCGGGGGTTAACTTCTCTCAAGCAGTTCCGAACAGTTTTGTCGGAAATGTTGACGTTCACTGCAGCACGCAGTTATCGCCTGAGGTTGTTTGCAGTGGCAGTTCTTTGTCTCAGCGCCGTCAGAACAAGCAGTCTGTCCTGCTGTCTGGTGGTGGACCTAGGCTGGCCAAACCGTCTTCGTTCAGCAGTACTACCGGTGACGTTGAAGCAGTCACAAAGTCTTTGGATGGCAGCATGAGGCACTTGAAGGCGACGACCAGCTTCTCTGACCCCTACACCTTCTTGAAGCCAAGCAACAGCCCTTCCCCGGTCAGTGTCATTTAATCTCCGTCTTGGTGGCATGGTTAAAACACCTCCAAGAGCGGCTTTTTATACCCACTGGTCAGCAAAACTGGTTGCCATGTGTTCAGTAAAGTCACGACTTGCACGTGCAATGCGGTTTGCAGTCAGCGCAGCTCTGTTGCTTCAGCTATGCGCTCGCAAACAGCGACCATGTTATCGGGATTTCGGTGTTTCTTTTGTGAACTCGTTCAACCCACAAGACTCAACATTCAACTGAACACATACCAAAACCAGTTTTGCATCGAAGCAGCTGTCACACTTTCAGTGCAAAAACTGGAGAAAAGCTTTGAATTCTATACACTACGATGCGTTATCTAAACTATATGAAAAATGCAAGTGGCTCTTAAATTGTTTTGAGCAGAATACATGACCTTCTCCATAGCTGACGTCACATTTTCGGCCTTCTGACTCACCCATGACCCTATCTTTTACACCAGGTGGTATTGTGCCTGGCTCTAAATACTCGACTCCTTAAGCAAGGCCTTGCGGCATCAATTTTAGGTTTGCAACCTACGGTCAAAGAAGAGGACAGGAGGGAAGGGGAAGGAGCTGGCAGTGGCTGTGAGAAGAATCTAAGAAGTGGAGGGAAAAGGACATGGGTGTGATAACGCCTTAGGGCACTGAACGAAAACGTAAGGGCGTACACAGAAGTGAGAACTTGCTGGGCCGTTCCCTGTGCTTCTTGTCAAGTTGTGGTGTGCCTTTCATTCTGCTATTGCGTATTTTCATCACATGTGAGTTAAACGTAGGCAAATTGTGTCTCACGTTTCTTTGTTTGTTTGTTTGTTTGTCCTTCACAATGCCTCTCGATGTGAACTAAACTCAACTAAATTAAACGTTTGTAGCACTGATATTTTGACCACTTCACGCCTGCTCGAGGTTTATTGGGCAAAAATCAGCTTCCAACACTACAAGTCACTGTATCGCTCGGACCTGGTTGACAGCAGAGTATCTTATAAAAGGAAATATGGAATAGCATTTTGTCCCTGATAATGATGTATTCATTGTCCCAGATGTCTACCTGTCTGTCCACAACACGCGCGCGCGCGCGCGCACGCACGCACGCACGCACACACACACACACACACACACACACACACACACACACACACACACACACACACACACACACACACACACGAATGCACGCACACACGCACGCACGCACACACATACGCTCACACAATTACACACACGCGCGCGCGCGTGCACGTACACACACACACACACACACACACACACACACACACACACACACACACACACATACACACACACACACACACACACACACATATATATATATAGATCGAGAGACAGACAGACAGACAGACTGTCGCACAGAGAGAGAGAGAGAGAGAGAGAGAGAGAGAGAGAGAGAGAGAGAGAGAGAGAGAGAGAGAATTGAAGCCAAAAGGCAA
>CM031595.1:102949549-102954549 GCA_018398815.1 Conus ventricosus | reverse complement strand
GCTGGCTAAATTGGCTCACTTCTGTCTCACAGATGATTTCCTCAGGCTGCTGGCTAAATTGGCTCACTTCTGTCTCACAGATGATTTCCTCAGGCTGCTGGCTAAATTGGCTCACTTCTGTCTCACAGATGATTTCCTCAGGCTGCTGGCTAAATTGGCTCACTTCTGTCTCACAGATGATTTCCTCAGGCTGCTGGCTAAATTGGCTCACTTCTGTCTCACAGATGATTTCCTCAGGCTGCTGGCTAAATTGGCTCACTTCTGTCTCACAGATGATTTCCTCAGGCTGCTGGCTAAATTGGCTCACTTCTGTCTCACAGATGATTTCCTCAGGCTGCTGGCTAAATTGGCTCACTTCTGTCTCACAGATGATTTCCTCAGGCTGCTGGCTAAATTGGCTCACTTCTGTCTCACAGATGCGCGCTTCCTGCATGTCCCGCATTCTGCTTTCAGGAAGCATAGTGAGTTCCATGAGAGTCGTTTAATTTGATGAAGAGGAGTAGAGTAGTTGTCGTTCTTTCAGGAAGCATAGTGAGTTCCATGAGAGTCGTTTAATTTGATGAAGAGGAGTAGAGTAGTTGTCGTTCTTTCAGGAAGCATAGTGAGTTCCATGAGAGTCGTTTAATTTGATGAAGAGGAGTAGAGTAGTTGTCGTTCTTTCAGGAAGCATAGTGAGTTCCATGAGAGTCGTTTAATTTGATGAAGGGGAGTAGAGTAGTTGTCGTTCTTTCAGGAAGCATAGTGAGTTCCATGAGAGTCGTTTAATTTGATGAAGAGGAGTAGAGTAGTTGTCGTTCTTTCAGGAAGCATAGTGAGTTCCATGAGAGTCGTTTAATTTGATGAAGAGGAGTAGAGTAGTTGTCGTTCTTTCAGGAAGCATAGTGAGTTCCATGAGAGTCGTTTAATTTGATGAGAGAGTAGAGTAGTTGTCGTTCTTTCAGGAAGCATAGTGAGTTCCATGAGAGTCGTTTAATTTGATGAAGAGGAGTAGAGTAGTTGTCGTTCTTTCAGGAAGCATAGTGAGTTCCATGAGAGTCGTTTAATTTGATGAAGAGGAGTAGAGTAGTTGTCGTTCTTTCAGGAAGCATAGTGAGTTCCATGAGAGTCGTTTAATTTGATGAAGAGAGTAGAGTAGTTGTCGTTCTTTCAGGAAGCATAGTGAGTTCCATGAGAGTCGTTTAATTTGATGAAGAGGAGTAGAGTAGTTGTCGTTCTTTCAGGAAGCATAGTGAGTTCCATGAGAGTCGTTTAATTTGATGAAGAGGAGTAGAGTAGTTGTCGTTCTTTCAGGAAGCATAGTGAGTTCCATGAGAGTCGTTTAATTTGATGAAGAGGAGTAGAGTAGTTGTCGTTCTTTCAGGAAGCATAGTGAGTTCCATGAGAGTCGTTTAATTTGATGAAGAGGAGTAGAGTAGTTGTCGTTCTTTCAGGAAGCATAGTGAGTTCCATGAGAGTCGTTTAATTTGATGAAGAGGAGTAGAGTAGTTGTCGTTCTTTCAGGAAGCATAGTGAGTTCCATGAGAGTCGTTTAATTTGATGAAGAGGAGTAGAGTAGTTGTCGTTCTTTCAGGAAGCATAGTGAGTTCCATGAGAGTCGTTTAATTTGATGAAGAGGAGTAGAGTAGTTGTCGTTCTTTCAGGAAGCATAGTGAGTTCCATGAGAGTCGTTTAATTTGATGAAGAGGAGTAGAGTAGTTTTTTCGTTCTTTCAGGAAGCATAGTGAGTTCCATGAGATCGTTAATTTGATGAAGAGGAGTAGAGTAGTTGTCGTTCTTTCAGGAAGCATAGTGAGTTCCATGAGAGTCGTTTAATTTGATGAAGAGGAGTAGAGTAGTTGTCGTTCTTTCAGGAAGCATAGTGAGTTCCATGAGAGTCGTTTAATTTGATGAAGAGGAGTAGAGTAGTTGTCGTTCTTTCAGGAAGCATAGTGAGTTCCATGAGAGTCGTTTAATTTGATGAAGAGGAGTAGAGTAGTTGTCGTTCTTTCAGGAAGCATAGTGAGTTCCATGAGAGTCGTTTAATTTGATGAAGAGGAGTAGAGTAGTTGTCGTTCTTTCAGGAAGCATAGTGAGTTCCATGAGAGTCGTTTAATTTGATGAAGAGGAGTAGAGTAGTTGTCGTTCTTTCAGGAAGCAAGTGAGTTCCATGAGAGTCGTTTAATTTGATGAAGAGGAGTAGAGTAGTTGTCGTTCTTTCAGGAAGCATAGTGAGTTCCATGAGAGTCGTTTAATTTGATGAAGAGGAGTAGAGTAGTTGTCGTTCTTTCAGGAAGCATAGTGAGTTCCATGAGAGTCGTTTAATTTGATGAAGAGGAGTAGAGTAGTTGTCGTTCTTTCAGGAAGCATAGTGAGTTCCATGAGAGTCGTTTAATTTGATGAAGAGGAGTAGAGTAGTTGTCGTTCTTTCAGGAAGCATAGTGAGTTCCATGAGAGTCGTTTAATTTGATGAAGAGGAGTAGAGTAGTTGTCGTTCTTTCAGGAAGCGTAGTGAGTTCCATGAGAGTCGTTTAATTTGATGAAGAGGAGTAGAGTAGTTGTCGTTCTTTCAGGAAGCATAGTGAGTTCCATGAGAGTCGTTTAATTTGATGAAGAGGAGTAGAGTAGTTGTCGTTCTTTCAGGAAGCGTCGTGAGTTCCATGAGAGTCGTTTAATTTGATGAAGAGGAGTAGAGTAGTTGTCGTTCTTTCAGGAAGCATAGTGAGTTCCATGAGAGTCGTTTAATTTGATGAAGAGGAGTAGAGTAGTTGTCGTTCTTTCAGGAAGCGTAGTGAGTTCCATGAGAGTCGTTTAATTTGATGAAGAGGAGTAGAGTAGTTGTCGTTCTTTCAGGAAGCATAGTGAGTTCCATGAGAGTCGTTTAATTTGATGAAGAGGAGTAGAGTAGTTGTCGTTCTTTCAGGAAGCCTAGTGAGTTCCATGAGAGTCGTTTAATTTGATGAAGAGGAGTAGAGTAGTTGTCGTTCTTTCAGGAAGCATAGTGAGTTCCATGAGAGTCGTTTAATTTGATGAAGAGGAGTAGAGTAGTTGTCGTGCTTTCAGGAAGCGTAGTGAGTTCCATGAGAGTCGTTTAATTTGATGAAGAGGAGTAGAGTAGTTGTCGTTCTTTCAGGAAGCATAGTGAGTTCCATGAGAGTCGTTTAATTTGATGAAGAGGAGTAGAGTAGTTGTCGTTCTTTCAGGAAGCGTAGTGAGTTCCATGAGAGTCGTTTAATTTGATGAAGAGGAGTAGAGTAGTTGTCGTTCTTTCAGGAAGCATAGTGAGTTCCATGAGAGTCGTTTAATTTGATGAAGAGGAGTAGAGTAGTTGTCGTTCTTTCAGGAAGCATAGTGAGTTCCATGAGAGTCGTTTAATTTGATGAAGAGAGTAGAGTAGTTGTCGTTCTTTCAGGAAGCATAGTGAGTTCCATGAGAGTCGTTTAATTTGATGAAGAGGAGTAGAGTAGTTGTCGTTCTTTCAGGAAGCATAGTGAGTTCCATGAGAGTCGTTTAATTTGATGAAGAGGAGTAGAGTAGTTGTCGTTCTTTCAGGAAGCATAGTGAGTTCCATGAGAGTCGTTTAATTTGATGAAGAGGAGTAGAGTAGTTGTCGTTCTTTCAGGAAGCATAGTGAGTTCCATGAGAGTCGTTTAATTTGATGAAGAGGAGTAGAGTAGTTGTCGTTCTTTCAGGAAGCATAGTGAGTTCCATGAGAGTCGTTTAATTTGATGAAGAGGAGTAGAGTAGTTGTCGTTCTTTCAGGAAGCGTAGTGAGTTCCATGAGAGTCGTTTAATTTGATGAAGAGGAGTAGAGTAGTTGTCGTTCTTTCAGGAAGCGTAGTGAGTTCGATGAGAGTCGTTTAATTTGATGAAGAGGAGTAGAGTAGTTGTCGTTCCTCTCTTGCAAATGGTTTATGGGTGTTTTGTGTCTGTGCTGTGCACTCTCAGTCATCCTCTCCGACGGATGTCACAGTTGTTCTAGACAATAATTTGCTGCCTCCAGCCTTGAAGGATGTTGGTGTTGGAGCTGCTGGTGATCTGTTTTCCCACTGGCGTCACTAATCATGTGTGGGATCTCTTTAAGCATTCAGTTGTGCATCCAATGTGTCTTCCTTTGTTTAGTACACGCTATGGCATTCCACATACAGCAATGGGAATGCCGCAGATCATGAGAGGAGCCATATGCCTATCTAAACTCCTACTGATAGTCCTTTAAAGAAGTCTCCCATTGCCCCTGTTGGAATTCTCTGCGACTTCTAGTATTCTTCAGCCATGCTTTTCTTTATTCAGCCCCTCTCTGGCCATGTCTCTCTTTTCTTTCCTTTTGGCTTTGACAGCCATTTCATTTCTGTTGATCCCAGTCTCTGTTCGTTGAATTACGTGAGTCTTGTCATATCCTTGATCTGGAGTCTATAAAATGACACGTCTGCTTACTCCCGAGCTTTCCAGTTTCTGCCAGTGTTCATAATGAGCTCTAATGATCTTACACCCTAATTTCCTGAGTTTCCAGGCATGGCTGACATCCTTGCTTTTTCTAATTTGAATTCCATGACGACTGAATGCAAGAGAAAATTCAGCTTTGCTCGGCAAGTGTTGAACGCGATGTCAGTGAGATTAGGTGGGGGACACTATAAGCAATTTCCTTGAGAATATTTGTTGATTTTAGCTTCCATCGATCATGCGTTAGTATCGAACAGAGGAGAGGAGCTTTGGGAGGACATTAAACTACTGGCATCAAATGGTGTGTTTGCCAGGGAGGCCGGAGTTGCCGAAAACCTGCAGGCTTTCCTCTGACGTTTAGTTTGATTTGTTTCCCTTTTCGTATCTTTCAAACATTATCAACTCATCTTCTCTGGCTCTTTCCTGGGTTTTTTTTTTCTGTTACTGTTTGAATGGCTTGGTTTGCTATAGTGAGCGAAATTGTTTCAGTTGGCTTTCCCTTCCGCAGTGAGAGGCTTTGTGTGTGCACGCGTGAGCGTGTTCGTGTGTGTGTGTGTGTGTGTGTGTGTGTGTGTGTGTGTGTG
>CM031595.1:102934549-102942049 GCA_018398815.1 Conus ventricosus | reverse complement strand
TCTCTCTCTCTCTCTCTCTCTCACTGAAGTGGATGAATGCCGGAAACTAAAATTCGCTCGGAATTAAAAGCTGTAACTGTGGGGCTATTCATCCGTTTTGAAGGGGATGGCAAAGGGACAAAATAAGTGAGTAACAAAACGGGGTTGAAACCTTTGCAATGCCTATTCAGATTTGTCTTTGTTTCTTATATGGTACATCAGTGGGACACGCGTGATTGTGTTGGTTCATCCTTGGCATAAAACGGAGGTATACTACCTACAATTCTGCAGTATTCTCACCTCCAAAAGGACGCAAACAAAATCCAATGGCCATCCGCAGCAGCCAGCGAAGTGCAAAAAGGGGAAATGGGAAGAAAGTAATCGAAGGACTACTACACAAAACAATGATATAAGAAAACAGTAATCGGCATAAGAGGAAATCTTTGAGCTTACGCGTGGATATTTCAGAAGGGAAGTAAGGGAGGTGAAAATGTACCAATAGTGTGAGTGCTCCCCCCCCACCTCCCTCCTTGCTCTTGGAGAAACAGTGTAACGCCTCTGCTGCCTGATAACCCAAGCGTTGTCGGTCACATCACTGCTGACTGCAGCTGGGGAATTGTAAGGAACAGCTTTCACCTGGATCTCTTGAAAGATGCGATCTTCACTGTTTGACGAACAATACTATTCTGAACGCACAAATAGTGTGGGGACACAAGTGCAGGCACAAAAAGACCCTCCTCTCTCATTAAGACAACGTCATGCAACAGTTTATAAAGAAACAAAGTAGAGGGGCGGGGGATAGAGAAGGTGGGGACGACGAAAGGTATTGCTACACCCTGCACTAGCAACATATGGAGCCGTCAGTCCTGAAAACAGAACCATTCCTATCGCCTGTCCAGAATCAACCTTCATGCCCTGGTCAGCACTCCACAGAGACGTCTGGTGTCCTTCTCCAGTGGATGGATGCACGTAGACCAATGTGCCTGCCAGGGCCAGGGGCAAGGGGTTAGAAAGGAGGATCCAGAGTCCCCGATCCATTCCCTTTCCTCCTTCTCCCCCACTCCCTGGTCCAGACCTGCCGTCTGTAATTCTGTGGTAGTCTCACCATCACATGGACAAAAATAGAAATCCCACGGCCTCGCGCACGCAACTATATTATACAGTCAAATAGATAGATAGATAGATAGATAGACAGACAGACAGACAGACAGACAGATAGATAGATAAATAGATGGAGAGAACGACAGACAGATAGCTAGACAGATAGGTGGATTTGCGTGGATGCTGCGTCCGGGTGACAATCAGAACTTAAGCCACTTGCTGTAAAAAGCCAAAGTTCTCTTTACTGTACTGAATCTAGAAAGCGTTTATGATTGAAGATATATATATATATATATATATATAGATAGATATTATATATAGATCAGTATATTTAAAATGCCTAAAACAATTTTTTAAGTGCTCAACCCCTTGGGGAGCAACATTCTGATGACAGCGCAACACGCTCGAAACAAATTTGTAGATAGTTTTAAGATTCCTCTTTTAACTTGTTTTAACTAATATATAATATATATATATATATATATATATAATATATATATATATATATATATATATATATATAATATATATATACAATATATATATATATATATATATATATATATATATATATATACATACATACATATCAATTACTTTAATGCATCAACTTGTCAAATCAACAACAATGCACAGTAGTCCAGATTGCAGGCGCATCGATAAAAGTTATCTTTCACATACCTCTCTCTCTCTCTTCTCTCTCTCCTCTCTTCTCTCTCTCTCTCTCTCTCTCTCTCCTCTCTCCCTCTCTCTCTCTCCTCTCTCTCTCTCTCTCTCTCTCTCTCTCTCTCTCTCTCTCTTTCTCTTCTCTGTCCCCACGCCCTTTCTCTCTCCGGCTGGCTCCAATTCTTTGTCAATCAGTGCTTTAGTCAGCTGATACTATTTAAAGCACAGTTTGAAAGTCATCATCTGTCAGTTCAATGCTGGTTCATGAGGTGATTCCGCCTTGACCACACACGCCTAGACCCAATCATGACAGACATGCTCAAGTATTTTGCGAGTTGTTTACATTTGGTTATGGGCAGTCCTAACATTGAAAGTCCTGAAACCACTCTTTTATGAACCTATACATACATACATACATACATACATACATACATACATACATATATACATACAGAGAGAGAGAGAGAGAGAGAGAGAGGAGAGAAGGAGAGAGAGAGAGAGAGAGAGCAGCCCACTGTATCAAGAAACTTGATATATGGCGAACAACAATGAAGAGCCAGGAAGGAAGTGCTATGGTTGTCTGTTTCCGGGTGGCGTCTGTCTGGAAGTAAAGCAGTGTGTCTCTTGTGTCATCTTCCGGAACCCTTAGCTCCATTTCTGAGTTGTCAATGGCCACACATCGTTGACACAACAAACAGACAAAAAGATGAGTTTCGTTAAAATAGGCCTGGTCAGATTACCTCTTCCAAATGGAAGGTGGGAGAGGGGATTTGTGTGTTGTTTGGGGTCTACTTCTGTGACTCAAAAGTTGCAAGGCACGGGGTGGGGGAGGGGGGGGGGGGGGAGAAGAGGCGCGCATGTGGAGAGGAGATTGGACAGGCTTGTGGTGATGGTGGTATAGTTCACAGCAAAACTTATTCTCTTGTACCTTATCAATTATAACGAAAAGATTTTTTTTTTCGAAGGGGAAGGAAGGGAAACAGGGGGAGGGGAGCTGGAGGGGAGGGTGCAGTGAAATTGTGCAAAATAATCTTGTTCAGAAGCTCAAGCGCACTCAACAGAAAGTTTGTTGTATAGCGGAAATGGGGGAGAGACGTGAGTGAAGGGGCGCACATTTGGATGGTGACGTGTCTCTATGCTGGTTTTCCCTTACCTTCTTCACAATCCTTTATCTATCCCCACCCACTCCCCTCTTTCCAACTCAACCGAGTTTTTTTTTGTTTTTTTGTGTGTTTTTTTTTTGGGGGGGGAAGGGAGGAGGTGAGGGATGGGCTGGGGGAAGTATCTAGACCAGGGTTAGAGGGTCCGGGAGGGAGAGAGATTTCAAAACCCCTAAACCCTTCACCTCTCCCCTACACTTCTCGCCACCCGGGCCTGTAGTGCACATGCAGCGAAACATACACAAAATCAGTCTGTGGATAATACGTTGTGGTGCTTATAATGAATCGTCAGGGGGTTGCCCAAATTATTCTTTCTTTGGGTTCTTACAGCAGCATTCAGCAGCGTTATAACGTCCCACAAGAGGTTTAGAGGGTAGGCTATCTCTTTCTCTGTCTCAGCGTTGCGGGTTTACGGCCCTGGGGTTGCCTGTTGAATAGTCGGTGGAGTGGTGCTTGCAATGTTTCCCCATATTACAGGAAAGCGTATGTGCAGACAGTCTTGTCAATGAATCCAGCTAGTCGTGTGTGTGTGTGTGTGTGTGTGTGTGTACTAAAAGGTACATCAGATAGGTTTTAAAGATAATCCTTGTCAGTAGAGGTGGATTGAGAAACAACAAATAAAAATCCAGCATAGGATCTTTGGTGAGAAGACAGGCACCACCAAACATTTCCTATTGCCTCTTCCAGTGCCATGATGAAACAGTCAGACGATAGCAGCAGCATCGTTCTTGTGCTCATCTTGTCATTCCCTTCATCCTCTTCACAAAGAAATTAGATGATTTGATGATATCGTGTCGTTGTTGACTGAGAAGGGCTGTCTACGCATGTCAAGATAAGTCAGTTATATGCTGCACAATTATCAACAAAGCTATTCACATTATAAGTTAGGTGGCCAGGTGGGGTTTTGAACACACAACACACACACACACACACACACACACACACACACACACACACACACACAGACGCAAACACACACACACAACACACACACACACACGCACACACACACACGCACGCACACACACACACACACACACACACACACACACACACACACACACACACACACACACAC
Organism: Conus ventricosus; assembly: GCA_018398815.1. Classification (NCBI taxonomy): domain Eukaryota; kingdom Metazoa; phylum Mollusca; class Gastropoda; order Neogastropoda; family Conidae; genus Conus; species Conus ventricosus. The sequence goes on along the minus strand of CM031595.1, from coordinate 102,938,065 downwards.
ACACACAACACACACACACACAGAGTCATACAAACTCAGAAGTACACACACACTCTCACACCTGCACCTGAACGCAAACATACACACTTACATAGGCGTACACATGCATAAGATTGCATTATCACACACACACACACACACACACACACACACACACACACACACACACACACACACACACGTTAGCGCACACGCGCGCACACGCGCGCACACACATACACACACGTACGCGTGCGCACGCACACACACACACACACACACACACACACACACACACACACACACACACACACACTCACTCACTCACTCACTCACTCACTCACACACACACACACACACACACACACACACACACACACACACACACACACACACACACACACACGCACACACACACACACATTTTTACGATTTTTTCCCTTCTGTTTTCAGTTTGATGTGATCCATTGGTGGATCCTAAAAGCGTTTCATTTTTGTTATATTGTTTTGGCCTTACAGCTGCCTATGGGCAAAGTGACATAGGGCAGTGCCAGCAGCATTGGAAACTTAATTCACGATTCACTTCTCTCAAGTCTGAAGAGCCTGACATGGCTCACACTTTCAGAGAGCAACAGACTGCCCACAGTCCTTGTTAGTTCTTGGAATGAGTTGACATTTGGAAGACAAGACAGAATAAAGACCCCTACACACCTTCCCACTTCCACCATCTCTGTCCCTCAAAAGAAAATGTCTTTTCTGCTGTTTCTTCAATAGTTTGAGGGTGGGTGTTGTTGTTTTTTCATCGAAGTGAGGGATACGTTTACGTGTTTGTTTTTCAAAGCCACCAAAAAATAGGATCAGATGGAAGACAACGACTTAAAAGAGAGGAGGGGTTAAATGGTTAAGGTGGCTTGAGTGTCAGAATGTCACACGTGAGCAGGTCTGTTTGGCTAGCCTTTTACGTGTTCGGTTTGTTCGAAAATGCGTAGATGCAACACAAAAGCTAATTTCCTTCTCTCCAGTTTCCGTGTAATTCACCACCAGTCTGCAAACACACGCACCACATGTGCTCTCTCCTTAGGACAATAGGTGTTTTTCTTCCTCCTGGCTTAGACCATACCAGACGAAGACTGTAATTTAATCAGGATAATGAGGACGAACGTCAGTGAGACCTCTGGCGTCTGAGACACGTATATTTACGTACGTTAACGACTTTAGGATTTCCTGACTGTCTGACGCTACGTCGATCCTCGCTGTCTGGTGTTCCCTCGTTGAAAGGGTGTTCGATTTTAGAGGACAGTCTGTTTACCCCTTTATCTAACATGGAAGACGACAAAGAACACGTGTCTGTCTGTTTCACATATGGTTCATTCTTGCTTCCTCTGCGTGTTTCAGAAAAGTCCTAACTTCAGCCAAAAATCACAGCTACGTTGATATGAGTACAGGTCTCCTGTCTGTAAACTAAAGAAAATAAAGTATCTTTAGGTCTTTCATAAATACTGTTTTCACATTATTGTTTGATAAAAACCCCAGGCTGGCTACCCATTCATTTAAAAATCTAGAACTTTTGAAAATATTTACAGTTTAGAATTCATATTACTGATGAAGGAGGCATTTGGTGGAGGGGGGGGGCAAAATAAACAGGGGGTAGGTCTAGATTCTTCATTCAAAAAGCCCAGGAACCTTCCATCTTGTCTTAAAGCAGAACGGTCATTCACTTTGCCATAGAGAATTCAGAAATTACCTACGATTCACATCTGCAGTGATAAAATCAGCCTCGCTAAAAGGCAGAATTTGGGAGGAAAAACTACATCGTCCTCTTGTTTCATTGCCGAACGACAATGTTTTAAAGTCAGGATGGATGTCTTTTATGTCATCTTTCTGACTTTCTGGCATGGTTTCTGCGTGCCAGGTAGCAGGCAGATTATTGTTGAACAACGTGAATTTGGACCAGTTGCTTCAAACATTGGAAGGTGTCAATAAGGCTGTAATGGACTGACGGTTTTTTTACGTGCTCTTGAAATAGTGTGTGTGTGTGTGTGTGTGTGTGTGTGTGTGTGTGTGTGTGTGTGTGTGTGTGTGTGTGTGTGAGGTGTTAAAGAAATAGGTCGGAAACTAGAGGGAAGAGTTTTAGATTTTCCTTGTTTAAGGATTGGGATAACAGTAGCTTTTTTTCCAATCTGTAGGGAGCATTCCAGCATTCCAACAAATCTGAAAGAACTCCAACAACTTTGATAACAGACTCTCAGGAAAATGCTTAATCATGTTATAGGAAATAGGATCTGAACCAGTGGATATCTTGCCTGGCTGTATGCGTTTAAGTGCGAAACAGACTTCTTGCTTTGTTAAATTTGTGTTAATATATAAAGTGTTACTTTCTATGTTAAGCTGCTCAATGTTTTGGTATTTATCCTCAAACTCCTTTCTACGAATTTGTTCAGTCTGGGATAAACACTCAGTCTGACTCATTGAAGCAAAAGTTTCTGCTAATAATTCAGCTTTTTCTTTGTTAGTTCTATAAATTTTATCATTAACATGCAGAGCAGGCTGAGGGAGATGGAATGTACCCTTGATTTTTTTAATTTCTTTCCATAATTTAGAAACGTCATGTGGATGTTTAGAACAAGTCATGATCAAATTACCATAATACTGTTTTTTGGCAAGAGCTACTGCTCTGTTACTATAGTTATTAGCAATTTTATATTTACTGTGGAGTTCATTTATTACTTGGGGTGGCTGTGAATGACGACTATTCATCCAGTTTTGAAATGCCTCTGTTTTCATTTTTACGGCTAACTCACATGAGGAGTTCCACCAAGGGTTTGAGGCTCTCTTTGGATGGTCTTTAAACTTAATCTTTGGAATGGCACAATCTGCTGCTCTCAGTATGAGATTTCGTAATTCTACATAATTTTTTTCAAGATCTTCTAGAGAGAGAGAAAGAGAGAGAGAGATGTACACATGGGAATGTGAATGCAATTTTCTTCTTAACGTATAGGTCATAAGCATCTCTTCCTTGGGTAGTTGGATATTATTGGAAAAGAATAGTGCATACAGTACCAATGCGATGTTGCACAGCTACCACTCATATAGACAATGACTATAATGTTCACGCATGCGCATTGTTTTCTGTTTTTATCCAGCCAACGGCCAATGCTGTAGCTTCGAGCCTTCTAGCTTATAATATGAAAAAGTATTAAATGTTTATCAGTATCAACTGATTCTTGTCTTGTGTACGACGATAACATTTTTACGGCTAACTCACATGAGGAGTTCCACCCTTTGTGGCATCTGAAAAGAATGGGGAGAAACTCAGAGGAGTGAGCTGGGGAAACGGAATAGAGCAACACAGAGGTATAGATGCGTGTGCATGTTAATAGAAATTTTCAGGAGACGGTCAACAGGCGAAAGGGTGGAAATGAGTGGAAAGGGGGAGCGGAGGGGGCAATTGAATCATATGGATAGAAAAATTCCAAAACCACTGCTCTCTCTCTCTCTCTCTCTTTTCTCTCTCTCTCTCTCTCTCTCCTCTTCACT
>CM031595.1:102927049-102929549 GCA_018398815.1 Conus ventricosus | reverse complement strand
GTCGGCAGTCTGCTGACCTCTTGGGCATCGGAGACTCGTCTATCGGCAGTTTGGGATGATTCATCTCCAGTCCCTCTCATGCACGGGTTGAGAAACGATCTAGCATAAGGTTAAGCAACGTCACGACTTCAGAATAAATGCTCTGCTACTCTAAACCTTGGAATCAAAATCACGAACAAACAAACAAAAAAGAAATAAAAGAAAAAAAGAGAAGGAAAGGAAAAGACAGAACGAATGACTGTTGGTCTGGCTTAAACCTGAAAATGCAACAATGATAATAATAGAGAAATGAAGAAGAAAAAAATATGCACGTCAGACTTCAGTCTCATATTAGCGTTTCTTACCCCCACACTCATTTGAAATAAGATGCAGAAATTTACACACAAAGAGACATGCACACTCATATGAGTGCGTGTCACTACCAACATCACCATGCATACGTAAAACTTCTATATGTACAATCTTCAATTCTGCGGTATCCTCACCTCCAGGAGGACGCAAACAAAATCCAACACCCTTCCACAGCAGCCTGCGAAGAGCAGAAATTGGGAAATGAGAAGAAAGTGTTCTAAAGATTATTACACGAATCAATGAAATGTGTAAACTGTAATCAATTTTAGAGGAAAATCTTTCAGCTTACGCTTGCAGATTACGAAAAGGATGCGAGGGAGGTGGAAAAAATGTGCCAACAATCTGAACCATGTCTGCTCTACTTTTTTTACAACCCAGGCTTTGTCAGTAACATCACTGCTGACAACACTGCTAAGAATGATGCCGAATAGCCTTCACTTGAATCTCTTAAAAGATGCAGTCTTCCACTTGTCGAGCAAACACGAATAAATAGCATGGAAAGACAGGTGCAGGTGAACGATTCCTCAAGAAGGCAACACTTAGCAAAGCTTTATAGAAAAATAAAGGAGTGGAAAGGGGGGTGGGGGGGTTAAAGAAAATAAGAAAATGTGGACAGGAAAAGATCATGTTAAACGCTACACTGGCAGCATATTTGTGTTGTCAGTCTTCAAAACAGAAGCAGTCCTAGTCCTATCCCCTGATCTGAATCGACCGTCATACTCAGGCTAGCTCTCCACAGGGAGGTCTGGGAGTCCTTCCCCAGTGAATGTGCAAGAGTAATATGCCAAAAAATACCATTTCTTGGCAGCCAGTGACAACAGGGTTATGGAGAGGGATCCAGACTCCCTGATCCCCTACTGTTCCATCCTCCCCCATCCCCTTGTCCATCATTGCCGCCTGTAATTCTGTGGTATTTTCACCATCAAGTAGCCAAAAACAAAATGTTACTGCCTCACATACGCAACTATAGATATATAGATAGATAGACAGATGAACAGATAGATTGACAGTCAGACAGACAGACAGACAGACGAATAGATAGACAGAGAGTTGGGATGAACATTGTCTGGTTGTCTATTTCTGGGGTGGCCGGAATCGCGCAGTCAGTCCAGTGTCAGACTCGCGATCACGTGGTTACAGGTCATGATCATGGGGTTACAGGTCATGATCATGGGGTTACAGGTTCGAATATCCGCCAGACCGTTTTAGTAGAGTAAGATTTTTCCTTTGGAGTTACTATTGGTTCTGACTCCACTTTCCAAAAAGTCTGTGTGAGTAGGTTTCGTGTATGAACGCTCGCATAATACAGACGTAAATCCTATCACCAACTTTCTGAAGAGAAAGCCACTTTGGCCATTAGTATGGATGACACATTATACATAGCAGGCACACCGCATGAAAAATCGAAAGAATTATGAAAAAAAGGGCTGAGTGACTTATATTGACTGAACAAAACTGGTGACCACTGAATGCAGCATCAGCAGGCAGCTCTGCTGTCGACTCTACATAGGTAGGCAACCCCTTGTGTAAATGATGGCGTGGATTGTGAAGAACTTAAGAGTTTGGTTCCTAACCAAGGATAGGCACTATGTAAATACCGAGGATAGGCGCTATTTAAGTAATCATGATAATGACAATGATAACGATGATAGGCAGCGTGTGTCTGGAAGTAAGGCAGTGTCTGCTGCATCACCTTCTGGAACTTTTAGCCTCGATCCCGAGTTGTCACTGGTAACACAATCATCGACAAATCTGATAAAAAGTTTGAACATTTTAACTTCATTTGCCTTTACATTGTCATCCGTATCTGAATATGCTTTTTTATCTCTCTTTTCCTTCCTGTATTTTCAGCCTATAGTTAGAATAATTTGGATTTCCTGTGAGTGTTCAAAGTGCAGAAGGGGGAATCGAGAGCATTGATTCAACTTCAAAAAAGGACACGACCTCCCGCTTGTTTTGTTTCATGTCAAGACTCACGAAGTGCACGTGCCGACGTCATCTGCGCGCCACAGTGCTGCCTACGGCGTTGTTGCCGGATTGTATAAAAAAAAAGTGCCCCTCGCTGTTTTCCCTGTTGAGAAATTGGTTCTTCTTCTCCTTCTTCTTCTTCTTCTTCTAGCCCCAGGTTCGGGGTTCTGAGATTATGAAT
>CM031595.1:102922049-102924549 GCA_018398815.1 Conus ventricosus | reverse complement strand
TTTGCTGGGCAAGGCCTTTAACTTGTTCAATTTGTTTGAAAATGTGAAGATGGAAGACAACAGCTTATTCTCTTTCTCCAGGTTCTTTCTAATTCACAACCGGTCTGCAAACACACGCACCACATGTGATCTTGATTTGCCATTCTTACGAAAAGAGGTCTTTTTCTTCCTCTGTGTTTAGACCAGACAAAATCTGTAACTTGATGTGGGTAATGAAGACGAACGTCAGAGAGATCTCTGGCAGCTGAGACACGTATATTTACGGAGGTTAACGACTTGAGAATTTCTTGACTGTCTGATGCTACGTCAGTCCTTCTGTCTGGTGTTCCCTTACTAAATAATGATCGATTTTAGAGGACAGTTCGTTTTGGAGAATAGTCTTTTGACCTCGTTATCCAACATGAGAGACAAAAAAAACCCAAAGGCTTCTCTGTCTGTATCTTGAATGGTTCGTTTTTACTTTCTACGCATGTTTCAGGAATGTCTTAGCTTCACCTGAAAATCACAGCTACGTTGGTGTAAATGCAGATCTCGTTTTTGTAAACAAAAGGGGAAAATAATGGTCTTTTGGACTTTCACTAATACTGCTTTCATTTTATTTTTATTTAAGAGAAGACTTTTTATTTTTTACTGTCCCATCTTCTGTGCCACCTCAGTGGCAGTGTACTCACGCCGCTCATTCCGACACCCCGTTCACAGCCGGCCACAGCCCGGTCAGTCCCGCCTCAGCCCCGGCACCGGAATTCTACAGGGAGCAGTCAATGTCAAGTCGTTAAGAGGCAACCCACAAGAGGAAACACTGTACTGCAGCCGAGTCACTTCGGTGGTGTTCAGTGGAGCCTGTTCTGATCCAGCAAACACAGGACTCCACCCACTAAGCCCCCTACTGACGACAATAATGGCTTTGTCATGGAGTCAGCGTGAGTGAGCTCTCCCTCCGTAGGGCGCCACCACACCCGTCCAACAACAACCCTCATGAACTCGCCGATACCGGTGACAGACGGAACCAAACCAAGGCCACAGACATGGAGAGGACATCAAAACTGAGGTCACCATGAGAGCAGGGCATGAAGGGCCACAGAATTTGAGACTTTTTTACGCTGATCGATGAGAATGAGGATGATGAAGATGACGCTACGGATTTCCATTCCGGTCTGAGACTGAATGACAGGGATGTGCTCTACGCTTACTTTCATAATCTATCCCGGCGTCAACCAGGCCCGAGAGATACAGACATATGCAGTGTTGGTAAGGAATTTTCAGCAACACTCTCTGAGACGCATCCATTAAGTGGATGAAACTCGACTGTGTGGTCCCAGTCTACGCATCTGAGCCCGTAGCAAAGTCAACTCTGGGTAGGACCAGGTCGGGTCAGAAAAGTCCTCGTGACTCTGATGGGACTCGAACCCACGACCTCCCAGCCAGGAATCCGCAACGCTGACCACTTCGCCACGGCGGCTGGTAATAAGACAAAATTTGGCTATCCCAATAAGTTAAAAATATACAGACAAAAAAACCCCAATCAGTTCAGAATTCATATGGCAGATAAGGGAGATATTTGGCCGACAGAGGGGAAGGCCATTAGATGAAGGCAGGTGAGGAGGGGAGTAGGTCCAAATTCTCCTATCAAATAGCACAGGAACCTCCCATCTACTTCTGAATCAGAACAGACACTCACTTTACTTGGGATATTTCATAAATTGCCAAGGGTTTACATCTGCGATGATAAATTCAGCCTGATGAAATGGGAGAGCTTTGGGAAGAAAACTGCATCATTCTCTGTTTTAACGTAAAATGATGTTTTCCAGTCAACATGGATGTCTGTCACATCATCTTCCGGACCTTCCGGCATAGTTTCTGCTGTCAGGTAACATACAGTTCACTGTTGAACAATATGGATTCGGACGAACTGCTTGAGATATTTACAGGTGTCGTCAAGGCTATAAGGGTTCATTGACATCCTCTTGAAATAGTGTGTGTGTGTGTGTGTGTGTGTGTGTGTGTGTGTGTGTGTGTGTGTGTGCGTGCGTGCGTGCGTGCGTGCGTGCGTGCGTGCGTGCGTGCGTGCGTGCGTGCGCGCGCGCGCGCATGTTCTTGTGTGCAAACACATGTGCATGCACACCGGAGAGAAAGAGAGAGAGAGAGAGAGTGAGAGAGAGAATGAAAATGTCAATATTTTTAGCATACAAGCCAACGAGAGAGAAAGAGAGAGTGACAAAGAAGTGGGGGTGGATTTGCAAATGCAAATGTGAATGCAAATACTTTTTGGCGTATAGGCCGAATGCTTTTTGTCACCGAGTCATGGGATATCACTGGGGAAGATCGGAAAACACCAGGGCTGGGAGCTGGAGGAAGTGGGTAGAGCAACAGGGAAGTGTGCATGTGTGTGGGAGAGAAGGGAAGTCTGTGGGAGAGAGTAATGAAGAGAACATGCGAAAGGGGAGGGAGGGGACGGGGGGGGGGGGGGGGGGGCAATTCGACCAGGAGAAATTCCAAAGCC
>CM031595.1:102914549-102917049 GCA_018398815.1 Conus ventricosus | reverse complement strand
ATTGGGGTGGTTGAGTGGAGGGCTTAAGTTTAAAAAAAAAAAAAAAGTATGTGTGGACATGTCTGTTTAGCGAGGCATTTTACAAGCTCAATATTTGTTCGAAAATGCCGTGATGGAACACCTCATCCCATTTCCAGCTCTTCAGGTTTCTTCTGATTCACAATCCTTCTGCAAACGCACGCGCCGCATACCCACTCGTTTGTCATCGTGACGACAACAGGTTTTGTTGTTTCTTTTTCTCCTTCCTGCAGGTTGAGATAAGACGAAAACTGTAATTGAATATGGCTGATTACGACGAATGTCAGTGAGAGAGCATGTGTATTTACGAAGGTTAACGACTTACCAATGTCTGACTACCTTATGCTGCGTCGATCCATGCTGTCTGGCGTTCCCTCGTTAAAATGATGTGCGATTCTACGTGACAGTCTGTTGACCTTTTTATATCACAATAAAGACCAAAAAAAAGCCTCCTCTGTCTGTTTTTCTCATAGTTCATTCTGATTTTCCCAGCATGTTTAAGGAATGTCCCAGGGTCACCCAAACAGCACCACCATGTTGATAAGAAAACATATCTGTACTGTATTGCTGTTTTGTTTTTTTCGTTGTTGTTGTTTTTGAATTTTTTTTTTTTAAGCTAGACATTTTTAGGTCCCGCTCGAATCTTGCTTTTACATTGTCATTTGAAGTAAGAACTCATCCTGGGTTTTGAAAATATAGACATGAAAGAAGCATGCACAGTTTAGAATTCAATTGACAGGTTAGAGGTTGTTTTATTATGAAAGGAGAGTGAAGATAGGAGGAAGAAGGCAGGAAAGGAGCAGGTGAGTGGAAGAGGAGGGAGATGAGGGGAAGTTTATGTTGTCCTTTCAGATGCACAAAACCTACCATCATCTTTTAAAGCAGAACGGACTCTCTCTCTCTCTCTCTCTCTCTCTCTCCTCTCTCTCTCTCTCTCTCTCTCTCTCTCTCTCTCTCTCTCTCTCTCTCTCTCTCTCTGAACGAATCTCGAGTCTTCTGTCTCTCTCTCTCTCTCTCTCTCTCTCTCTCTCTCTCTCTCTCTCTCTCTCTCTCTTTCTCTCTTCTCTCTCTCTCTCTCTCTCTCTCTCTCTCTCTCTCTCTCTCTCTCTCTCTCTCTCTCTCTCTCTCTCTGTGTGTGTCTGTGTGTGTGTGTGTCTGTGTGTGTGTGTGTGTCTGTGTGTGTGTGTGTCTGTGTGTATGATTGAGTGAATGAGAGAGAGAGAGAGAGTTGTATGTGTGTGTGTGTGTGTGTGTGTGTGTGTGTGTGTGTGTGTGTGTGTGTTTGTGTGTGCGTGTGACTTAGGGCGTGGGTGGGACAGAGACGGAAAGGAGGTGGCAGGAGGTTGCGTGACAGGGGAGAATGTGCATCGCTTACAAACAAATCGAAACTTCTGCACTTTCAAACACAACATGACGGTTTTCAGAACATTGCGGACATTGCTGTAGGTGGCGACCTAACATCACTGAACAACGGTAAAAGGAGGGGGGTGGGGGGGGGGGGGGGGGGGGGGGGGGGGGGGGGGGGGGGGGGAATCAATTCATCATGAACAAAGGAGGCAAAAGGGTGCGTAGGATGGAGGATGTCCTGTGATCTGGTTTCAGGCCGTCCTTTGGGCATGTGAGCCAGCATTGTCGGTAAAGGCACACGCAGCAGAAGAATGCTGGAAGCGGGTGATTCCTGAGTACAACGGGTCTGGCAGAATGACTGACCGCCTACAGGGCGTGTTTGTTTTATCGACGGGTTTTCCGACAGTGCACACACCCGCTAACGCTCGGAGTTCCATCGCCTGTGCTCTGCTTCTGCACACTTCTGTTCATTGTTGGGAGTAAAACAACGTGTCCCCCCACACGTCGGTCTGTCGTCCTGTTAAAACGCATACCATTGAAGACAGGTTTACCACGTGCACTTACAAATATGCGAGCACGCACGCACTCACGCACACATGCACGCACGCACTCATACACACACACGCGCACGCGCGCGTGTGCACGCATACACATCACACACACATACAATGCACACACATGCACACGCACTCACACGCACACACACACACACACACACACACACACACACACACACACACACACACACACACACACACACACACTCACACACACACACACACACACACACACACACACACACACACACACACACACACACACACACACTTGCCATCGCTGTGTCTCTCTGTGTCTGTTTGTCTGTCCGTCTGTCTGTCTGTCTGTCTGTCTGTCTCTCTCTCTCTAGCTCTCTCTCTCTCTCTCTCTCTCTCTCTCTCTCTCTCTCTCTCTCTCTCTCTCTCCCCTCTCTCTCTCTCTCCCGTCACATACACACACACACACACACACACACACACACACACACACACACACACACACACACAACGCACACACACACACACACACACACATATATATATATATACACGCGCGCGTGCACTTGCCTCGTTGTGCAGAGCCTTCACAGCTCTCTTTG
>CM031595.1:102904549-102909549 GCA_018398815.1 Conus ventricosus | reverse complement strand
TGGTAGCTATGTTTACTCTAGTTTCATCTTAACTTCCAGGTGTCATTGCAAGTAGTGGTGCCAAAATAAATTAGCAGACCCAAGACACACAGTAGAGGTGTTCAAGTTTCCCCAGAGATCCGTCACAGAGGTATGTACATTTTGGGGAGGTGGGTTGGGTGTGAGGATTAATTTAGAGGACAAGTTGATTTAACTTCAGTTCATGCATATTTTAAAGCTTGAAGTATCCGCTTTTTATCTTTCAGCATTTAAAAAACATCTTTTTGACTTGATGTTTTTGTTGAAATCAACTTGAATTTTGTGTAGTGAAATTTTTTTCTTTTTTTTTCTTTTCTTTCATATATAGACTTTTTAAAAATATTATTGTGAGGTAAAAAATTTATTGTGAGGTTTTGCTTCTCTGTTGTGCTGATTTTGGAATTAAACAGTCAGCTGCTCTATTTCTCTTGATCAGTAGTAAAACCTAGTTTAAACTTATAAAGCATATTCTTTTCTTGATGGTATGTGGATCTGACTGTTCATGATGTCTGCATTTTTTTTTTCTATTCTTACAGATGTTCAGATCCCACAACCTGACACACGCTGTACAAGCACCCAGTGTGAGGCAGGTCAAATAAGGCATCCAGCCACTACAGGTGCAGAACTGCCTTATTCCACAGAATATGAGAGCCAGATGGAACCATCATCAGAACTCAGTGAGCCATGGCATGATGATAACCAGGACAAAGACTTTGTTTTCGACGAAAAGATCAACTGTCAGAAGAATCAGACATGGAATTGGAAGAGGAAGAAGACATGGAAAGGTAGCACATTTTCTTTACAATAATATGATTATTTGATCTTAGGTAGTGGGTTCGATAACCAATAGAGGCAAAATGGCATTTTTGGGGGGCCTCGGTTGAGTCCTACCTAGAGCTGCAGAGTGTGCCGTGTGCTAGAGCGTAAGACTGGAACAACGCGGTCGAGCTTCACTCACTTCATGGATTCGTCTCAGAGAGCGTTCGCCCAAATGTCCCGTCTGGCACCACAGGTATCCGTATCTCCTGGGCCTATTTGATACTGGAATATATCAGGTGTGATCAGTGTAGAAGACAGCCGCTCTGTCAGGTAGTCTCAAGTGTTTGTTTATCGTCCTCATTCTCATTGGCTGTTTTTTTTTTTTTAAAGAAAAAAAAGTCTCGATCTTGTTTCGGCTCTTCATACCCTGCTGTGTTTATAACCTCAGTTTCGAGTGCCTGTCCTCACCAGTCCCTGTAGTGAGTTTGTCTGAAAATCCTCGTTGTCGGCAAGCTTACACTGGTACTGTCTCTGGACGGACGTGGTGGTGCCCACCAGATGGGGACGCAAACTCACTAACCCTGATATCACGAATTAGCGGTAACTACCATCAGTAGTGTGTGAAGGGTGCATGTGTACACTAGGATGTGTGTTTACAGCAGGCGTCTTTCCCCTCCCTCTACCCCTCCCTGTCTTTCCCTCTCTCTCTCTCTCTCTCTCCTCTCTCTCTCTCTCTCTTTTCCATATCCTTTTTAGTTGTGCTCATCTTCTGTGTCCCTGTTTGTTTGTTTTGTGTGTGTGTGTGTGTGTGTGTGTGTGTGTGTGTGTGTGTGTGTGTGTGTGTGTGTGTGTGTCAAAGTCAAAGTCAAAGTCAAAATGATCTTTAATGAGGGTAAAAGAGTAAGCGATACAGCTTTTTTACATCTCCCCTCCAAAAACAATAGAAAAGAACATCATAAGGCAACATCAAAGAAAGAGAATCATAAGGCAACATCCAAAGACTAATCATTTCAAGGTAAACAACATAGGCATGCAAACAATATCCATTGGAAATTGGAAATTGTATTTAGACCGATAGAAACACACACACACACACACACCACACACACACACCCCACACACACACACACACGCACACACTACACACATACACACAAGCACATATATGTAAGGAAAAGGAACATCATGAGCACATATAAAAGTTAAACAGATATGTGAAGTACACCATGTGTAAATTACAATTAAAACAGTTATACTACAAACTGGTTTCAATTCAACCTTTTTTAATTCATGATTAATACAAGTACGTTATATATCAAGACTTGAAGAGAGAAAGGAGAGAAGAGGAAGAGAGTGAGAGTGAGAGCGAGGGAGCGAGCGAGTGAGAGAGAGAGAGAGAGATAGAGAGAGAGAGAGAGAGAATAAGAAGAAGATCAAGATGAACAAGAAGAGAAGAAGAGAAGAAAAGAACTATAACAAGAAGATGAACAAGAACAAGAAGAAAGAGAAGAAAAGAGGAAGAAGAAGAGGAGAAGGAGGAAGGAAAAAAGAATAGAAAAGAGAGAGAGAGAGAGAGAGGAGGAGGATGAGAGAGAGAGAGAGAGAGAGAGAGAGAGATTACATGACAAGCCAAAATAAATAACGTTTTGTTTATAGAAAAATCACAATACCACTCATCTAATTTTCGGCCACGTGGCCTTTTTCAAGAGAAAAAAACAAAAAACAATGCAACTATGTAATGTCCTCTTCGGTGGCTGATCGGTGTGTGTGTGTGTGTGTGTGTGTGTCAAAGTCAAAGTCAAAGTCAAATGAAGATGGACATTACATAGTTGCATTGTTTTTGTTTTTTTCTCTTGAAAAAGGCACGTGGCCGAAAATTAGATGAGTGGTATTGTGATTTTTCTATACTGTTTTCTTCCCTTTGGAGGACTATTGCTTTTTTGGTTTTGTTTATAGTTTTTCTAATAAATATTTTTTTAGTGCGTTTTTAAAACCAGTTCTAGACCAAATACATTTCAAGTGTACGGGTAGATTATTCCAAATAGATCCACCAGAGTAAGTAAAACTTGATTTATACAGATCGTTACGAGGTCTGGGAAAGGAAAGTTTGTGATTGTGTCTATTTTCATTGATAGAGAAATATCGTACGATTTTTCTCGGAGATATTCCGTTCAAAAACATTGTACATGAACAAATATTTGTTAAAATAAAGCCTCTCCTTAAGAGGAAAAGAATATCCAAATTCTTAAAATCATCTTTACTCAACGTGTTAGGACTTAATTTAATTAATTTTATAGCTCTTTTGTATAATCGATTTATGTTATTTTAGATTAGTTTCACTTGAGTTATCCCATAATGTGGATGCATAATTAATTAGAGATAGGATGTGTGCATGAAAAAACATTTTCCTGGAGTACAGGTTTAGAAAATTCTTAATTTTTGAAAGCTGATATAGTCTTTTTGAAATTTTTTTCCCCAAATCAGAAATATGTTCAGACCATAGTAAATCGTTGTCGATGGTGACTCCTAAAACTTTATGTGAGACTACTTCGTTTATAATTTGTCCTTTGAGGTATAATGGTGCAAAGGGGGAACACATTTTTTTTCTTTTTTGTCGTGAAGTTACATAAATACATTTAGTTTTGCTGATATTGAGAGCCATATGATTCAGTTCAGTCCATTCGTCAAGTCTGTTAAGGTTATCTGTAGATTAGTTACGAGTTCAGCCGCATTTCTGTTTTTATCTTGTAAAGAAGTGTCATCAGCGAACATTTCACAAACACATTGAATGTACAAAGGCAGGTCATTAATGTAAATAGAAAACAAAAGTGGTCCTAATACAGATCCTTGAGGCACCCAAACTTAACTGGTAGCAACGTTGATCGTTTAGAATTTATTTCGACAAGTGATAGCGGTTTGTGAGAAATGAAGAAATAAATTTTAGGGTTTCGTTGGTCAATTTGTAATGGCTGAGTTTTTTAATAGCAGAGTGTGGTCGATTACATCAAATGCTTTTGCAAAATCAACAAAAAGAATTCCTGTAAACTCGTTGTTATTAATGTTTGAAGACAATTTTCAATAATTTGTGTAAGTGCTGTATGGCAAGAGTGGTTCTCACGAAAGCCAGATTGGTTTTCATGAATCAGATCATATCTTTTGAAATGAGAATATAACTGTGATTGAACATGCCTTTCAAGGGGTTTAGATAAGAGAGATAGGATAGAAATCGGTCTATAGTTAGAGGGAATTGCAGGATCTCCCGTTTTATAAATCGGTATAACTCTAGCTTTCTTAAATTCGAGGGGAAAGTTGTTCTTATCGATAGATAGATTGTAAATATAAGTAAGAGAATCTGCAATAACAGGGGCACTGATTTTTAGAATTTTCCCGTCGAACCCATCTAAATCTCTAGTTCCCGATTTCTTTAATTTTAACAGTCCCATGAAAACTTCATTTACTGCGACTGATGGAATATTGAATTTGGAATGAATGTTCTTTGAAGTGCAAAATTCTTCTAACAGCTTTAAGTCGTTCTTGTTCGTTTTATTATTTATAACTGTTTTTTTCGGCAATATTTGCAAAGTGAGTATTGATTTCTTCTGGTGATAAGTCTTTACATGATCTTTGGACTCGGCTATGTAAGTTGTTATTAGTTAGGCTATTGATGGCTTTCCATATCAATTTAGAGTTCTTTGATGAAGACACCAAATCTTGGAAATATTTTTGCTTTGCATTCCTCTTCATAGAAGTGACTTTGTTCCTTTGTGTGTGTGTGTTGTGTGTGTGTGTGTGTGTGTGTGTGTGTGTGTGTGTGTGTGTGTTTTGTGAACACTCTTCACTTTTTTATTTTGTTGTCGCTATCTTCTTCTTCTTTTTGTTTCTTTTTGTTTCTGTCTGTCACTAACTCATTCTGCCGATGAAGACACTAAGTGTCGAAACGTCCTGACTTCTTTCCACCTGTAAGTTGACAATTTACCTTTTCTGCTGTTTCACCTATCATCAATAGGTGTGGTTTACAGCGGGTGTCCTGTGTATGTCGGATCTAAGAAGGCACCACGGATCCCTATCAACATGACTCAGTGGTGTATTGTGTCAGCTGGTGTCCTGTGTATGTCGGATCTAAGAAGGCACCACGGATCCCCATCGAAGTGACTCAGTGGTGTATCGTGTCAGCTGGTGACCTGTGTATGTCAGATCTAGAAGGCACCACGGATCCCTATCGA
>CM031595.1:102892049-102894549 GCA_018398815.1 Conus ventricosus | reverse complement strand
GATTGACATGAATCGTGTATGCATTATCCTCTCTCTCTCTCTCTCTCTCTCTCTCTCTCTCTCTCTCTCTCTCTCTCTCTCTCTCTCTCTCTCTCTCTCTCTCTTTCCTTCCTTCCTTTCTTTCTTCTTCTTCTTCTTCTTCTTGTTCTTCTTCTTCTTCTTCTTCTTCTTCCTCCTCCTCCTCTCCTCCTCTTCCTCCTTCTTCTCCTTCTTTTCCTCCTCCTCCTTTCTCCTTCTTCTTCTTCTCCTCCTCCTCCTCCTACGTCTTCTTCTTCTGCTTCTGCTTCTTCTTCTTCTTCTTCTTCTTCTTTGATACCGATGGTGGGCCGCCTTTCCATTTCTTTCCTTCGGGTTGTTTCCCCTGTGGTGAAACCCGATGCACTTGGCGATTTCTGTTCGTTTTCCGGCTTACTGTTTGGAAAATTAGACTGGCAATTTGTGGCTTTTTTCTGTGGCTGCGAGTATCATGGCTGAGATGATTGTGCATGTAATAACCTGACCGGGGGACGATGCCACATGCATCCTGTGAGCAGTAGCCCTGAGATGTCTGCCAACAATTGGCTGGGCTCAAATCAATATGAAATAAGAACTGTTCTTGTGTATGGTCCATTGCAAGTGTCAATAGTTTGTATGTATGGCGTAGTATGATACGGAATAACTCGTTGCAATTGTGCCTGTAATAACCTGAATGGAAGGACAGGAGCGGGGGTGGGAAAGGAGGGATGACACGACATGCGGTTTTGAGTCCGCCTCGTTGGACTCTTTGATATAGTTAAGGTCCATCACTCAAGAACGTAACTGTTTGGATCTGCAAAACCGCTCGTCGCACAATCGTTGAAACACAAGCATCTTCTAGATTGCAATCGACGCTATTTAGGATCGGCTGGCTGTGCTTTTCATGCGGTTAAATCTGCACTATTTGTTTGTTTCTTTGTTTTTGTTTTCGTGTTTGTGTTTTGATTTTTTCCTAGCACAACTCCGCTAGATTTACTCGCTTCGCTCACCGATCGGAAACGCACACCAGAACTCTCCCTTATTCATCAGGAAACATTGGCGACAACACGCCATGTCGATAGCATTTATGTCTGGGGTTGATTTCCTGGGGGAGTCCTGTGAGACAGCGGTGACGTTTCTGTCCAGCTCACAAAGTCATTTTCGTCCTCTCCTTCCATGTTCTTGTCGCATTCATGGTGCTATTGTTCGTGTGGGTCCTTGCCTGGGAGACTGTGCTTTCTCCTGCGTCCGTTTGTTTGTAAGTCTGTCTCTCAGAAAGAATACAGAAGAACTCCTAAACCGGAGTTAACTAAGCGTGGTGGATGGAGGGAATGTTACTAAAAGACCAAAGCATTAAATTCTAGTACCAATCCGAATTAGACGATGGATCCGTTCTGCACATTCTTTTGAAAATTCCCTTGACTGTGGAGCAGCTATTTGTGAAGTAATAACTATCTACAAAGTAGTATATTTGCATGAAGTATACCAGTTACAACTTGTTAGTGACATAAACGTTGCAAAATATTCTGCTCTCCACAGAAATTACGAGTGATGCGAGATTTCTTGGTCTCTCGGTCTCCTAGTCCAGAAGAGGAGGCAAAACCAAGCAACTAGCCAAACAAAGATCACATCGCTTGACTAGAACATGGTGAAAACAAGTACCTTGTAAAATAAAAACTGCTTCCATTTAAAAGGCAAGGCAAAGCAAAACAACTGATCGAACAAAAACGTTATTCATTTAAATGCGGATGCAAAACAACCACCCAGGCACAAAAACCACATTCATTTCAAACGGAAGACAACCCCCGAACAATCAATCAAACAAAACCACGCAACCAACTAAACAAAAAAAACAACAACACATTACCTGAAAAGAAAAAGCAAAACCAGCCAAGCAGGCAAACAAAAGCTTCATTACTTTCTAAAGGCACGCAGAACGGGTCTGCAGACCAAACAAACATTTCTATAGTTTTTAAGGGAAGCTACAAAACTAAGCAGCCAGCGAGCGAAACCAAAGACCACATTAGTATGAAGAGGCGGGCAAACAAAGTAGCCAGCGAAACCAAAGACCACATTAGTTTGAACAGGCAGGCAAACAAAGTAGCCAGCGAAACCAAAGACCACATTAGTTTGAACAGGGAGGCAAACCAAGCAGCCAGCGAAACAACACCTTCTGCATTGAAATGGGGAGGCGAAACAAACCAGCTAAGCATAAACCATCTCTGTTTGAAATGAAAGACAAAATTAAATATCACCAATCCGAAACCATGTTACTTAAAAGGGCGAGCAAAATTAACTGTCTAATAAAACAAGAAAAAGGTTGGAAACACGGCCAAAACAGAGCAGCCATTCCAAACAAAATCATTTTACAAAACCAACCAGTTCAACAAATGACCAAAGAAAGCCGCATCAGATTAAAATGGAGAGCAAAAAAAGCAGCAACCAGCTAAACAAAATTCCATCAATTTGAAAGGGCTGACAAAAAGCAAGCAACCCAACAAACAAA
>CM031595.1:102882049-102884549 GCA_018398815.1 Conus ventricosus | reverse complement strand
TTATCTCAAAGACAGTTGAAGTGTTACAGAATCAGCAGAGTAAATCATTATTATGTCGCTTCCTCGTTTCAACTGAAAATGAACAGAAATAAAAGGAACATCTTTATATTTTGACATGAGGTTACTTACATGTACGAAAAAAAAATGGGTGTTCGATAACACAACGATGCTTTTAGATAATGGTTACAAGTATTAAGATATAGATGTCTCTACACGGCGCAGCAGCAGCAGTACTAGTAGCAGCAGCAGCAGCAGAGGCAGTAGTAGTAGTAGTAGTAGTAGTAGTAGTAGTAGTAGTAGTAGTAGTAAGAGCAGTGGATGTATTGGATTTATCTTGATTTTAACCAAATCAAGTTATTACATCAAAGTCGAGATGTATGTATGCGCGTGGGGGGGGGGGGGGGGGGGGGGGGGGGGGGGGGGGGGGTGGGGGGGGGGGGGGGGGGTGGGGGGGGGGGGGGGGGGAGGGGGGGCATGGTGGGTGGTGGTGTGAGGCGCGTGGTATGTGTATGTATGTAGTAGCATGTATGATAAATGCATAATGTATGTGTGCATGTATGCATGCGGATGGATGCATGACGCGTGATGTGTGTGTATTTGTTGTGTGGTCGCTGTCTGTGTGTATGTGTGTGAGCAGAGAAAATGAAAGAAGAGAGAGATGTAGATGACGGATGTAGCAGATGTCGAAGTGAGATTTCGATGAGAGGTTGAGAGTGGAGTGTGTTCACAGCACATAAAACGCACCAAAAAAAAAGATTGTCCAGAGAGACCAGTGTTCGTGTCACAGGACATCAAAGCTAGGAATAAACTAAGTTAGCTGGCTTAGATATTCATTGCAGTCCACACACAAACCACACACACACACACACACACAACACAAACACACCACAAGACACACACGTCACAGACCTATCGCACGGCATGCAGTAGGCGCGCGCACACATATTCATGCAGTCGCAATGCACGCGCACGCGCGCGCACACAACACACACTCACCACCACACACACGCACGCACGCACGCTACGCACGCATGCAGCGCGCGCGCACACACATACACCACGATGCACACGCCACGCACACAGCACACACACATCCACCACGCACCACACGCACCAGACCATCACAACACATACAACAACCAGCACTCCGCCACACAGTCACCAGCCATTATTCAATTCAAGCATGAACGTGTGTTAATCTTAATTATGATCTGGAAAATGGGGCAACAACCCACATCGATCACACATCTGACACATGTTCGATTTCAATGATACTGTTAAAGCTTCAATGCGTGGCGACAGCTTGAAGCAACACGTGAAAGGCACGAAAAGTATTCGAGCAATCACAGGAAAATTTACAATAGAAGAGAGAACGAGAGAGAGAGAGAGAGAGAGAGGGGGGGGGGGGGGGAGAATGTGTGTGTGTGTGAATATGTGTGTGTCTGTATGTCTGTGTCTGTGTGTATGAACGTGTGTCTAGCTTTCTGTCTCTTTGTCCATTTCAGTCTGTCTGTCTGCCTGTCTGTCTGTCTGTCTCTCTCTCTATCTCCCTATCTCCCCCCCTCTCTCTCTCTCCCTGTGTGTGTGTGTGTGTGTGTGTGTGTGTGTGTGTGTGTGTGTGTGTGTGTGCGTGTGTGTGTGTTTGCGCCCGTTTACTTCATGCGTAAATTCTATAACTTCTGTGATAACTAGTTTAATAAGTACAATATGCGTAACGAAACAATGTATTGTTGGTTTTCTTTTAATTCCGATCTGCTTCTTTACCTGCAGTCATACAGGAATCTGTCAACCTATGGCGATTGCTCGTTTTACAGAAAATATCAGATGTACATGTTCCTTTTCTTTCAAATGTAAAAAGAAAACATGAAATATAGATGTTGCTTCTTTAAAGTCTAGGGTCAGGCAAACTTCCTAATATCATTATTTCAATTGGCGATGGCTGCCGCTGTGTGACGCACTTTTTGTCATAAAGAAGCATTGGGTCGTATCGAGTCGCAACACAATAATAATAATAATGCTCATTCACGCTGGCTCCGCGACTGATACCAGCAAGTATGATCACCGGTAGGGGGACCTAGTAAATGGTGTCCTGCGTGTGCTAGATTAAAACGGGTACCACAGAACACACACCACTGGGGACACTCGGCAGCAGTGCAGCGTTTTGTTTGGGTTACGTCGTGACTTCCTAATAATGATTACTCCCTATGGGCAGCCGGTGCTCCAAGCTGTAAACACTCACGTACCAAAAACACTACTATGGGTTAAAAAATAAAGAAGAAGGTTTTAAATAGGAAACCTCTGTGTAATAGCCCACAAGGTAACTTCCCTTTAAAGAGATCTTCAGGGAAATGTAAGATCGGAGTAGTTGAACAGGGCTTCTTTGCATGAAATATAAGGTCGGATTCGTTAAAGCAATGAACGTGTTAAGTTGTGTGTTTATTTGGCACATTATTGTTTTTTTTTCTTTAAAAAAAACCCAACTAAATTCACTTTGATTCTG
>CM031595.1:102869549-102872049 GCA_018398815.1 Conus ventricosus | reverse complement strand
TCAGGTACATGTAAATAAAAAATTAAATCACCGTAAGGATGATTGAGCACAGGTTTGTGAAAATTCGAGGTAGAGAAAGGGGGTTGGGGAGAGGAAAGGGCAAATGGTGAAGGTGGGCGAAGAAGTTAAAAGTAAAAATACTCTGTAAGTATTCAGAATCTATTGAATTCTGTCACATGGACAGAACCAAGCGCAATGCTAGGCTTAAGTTGACTTTTGTTGCCGGTGTAACACCCCAGATTGCCCCCCATCCCAGAATGTCCCCAGGGGGGACGTCTTGGATATACTGATGCGCCCCCTGGGGAGGCATTCCAGAATGTCCCCCACATACCTGTTATGTCCCCCCCCCCCATGGTTGACAATCACTGTCATCCCAGAATGCCCCCCCCCCACATAGTGTAAGTCTCTCTCTCTCTCTCTCTCTCTCTCTCTCTCTCTGTCTCTCTCCCTCTCTCTCTTTCTTTCTCTCTCTCTCTGTCTCTCTCTCTCTATATCTATTAAAGAGAGAGAGAGAGAGAGAGAGAGAGTGAGTGTGTGTGTGTGTGTGTGTGTGTGTGTGTGTGTGTGTTGTGTGTGCGCTCGCGCTCGAGTGTATGCGTGCGTGTATGTGTCTGAGTATATTCTCTGTAAGTGGATGCGTGCGCGTCTGTAATAATGCGTGTAAGTGAAAATATGACTGGTCATTGATATTGTAGATTCTAAAGTTTCCGCAGTTCATTCACTCTCTCTGATAAGACAGTACTTGTAAGAAATAGTTCACTACGACTGTTATTACTATACGTTTTGAGGCCAGATCCAGTTGGACATGGATCAACTTTGTTCATGTATGTATTTGATTATTCTACGCATTATTTGACGCTACAATTTTGGAAGGACAGAAGGCTTGCTATTCCCTTTTAGCAGTTCTTTTCCATTTAGATTGTCGGCTTCACTGATTTGATTTTGCATGCCAATTATAATAAAGAAAGGCACTGTTTTCTTCCAATGGCAGCCATTTTGGAAAAGCGAAAATCGGATAAAACATACTGAAATTGGATAAAAATTTAGATACTATGAATCATTCTGTTTAACTGAATAATTTTCTTGATTGAGACCAAAATTCAGTATAAAATAATCACTATCAGGAATCATTTGTCCTCTATATTTGCAGTTTACCAATCTGGTGGCGGCCATCTTGGATTTTACGCAATAACTCAAAATGCCCAACATTTACGAAGTGGCCTCCAAAAGATTTGGATTCAGCACCCCAAAATCATGTTAGATCAACAAAAAAGCGTAATATATAACACAAAACAAGGTACCCCTAAATATCGCCTGGACCAACAAGCAGGTGTGACGTATTTCTGTGTTCTGACACTTGTTGACACGCGTCACGCTTACTATATTCCGTTGATTAGCATTCATTCAATTGCTAATTTTTAAAGAAACAATGTCTCCATTTAAAGCAAGTTGACACTTGCCATGAAGAGTCACCTCCGGAAAACACACACACACACTCTCTCTCTCTCTCTCTCTCTCTCTCTCTCTCTCTCTCTCTCTCTCTCTCTCTCTCTCTCTCTCTCTCTCTCTGTGTGTGTGTGTGTGTGTGTGTGTCTGTCTCTCGGCCTCGCTTACTCTGTCTGTGTGTCTGTCTGTCTGTCTGTCTGTCTCACTCTGTCTGTCTTGCTCTCTCTCTCTGACTGTCTTCTTGCTCCCTCCGTCTATCTCGCTCTCTCTGTCTGACTGTCTCGCTTTCTCTGTTTGTCTTGCTCTCTGTCTGTCTGTCGTGTTCTCTCTGTCTGTCTCTGTCTGTCTCTGTCTGTCTGTCTCACCCTCTCTGTCTGTCTCGCTGTCTCTGTCTGTCTGTCTGTTTGTATCGCTCTTCTCCGTCTGTCTCGCCCTCTCTGTCAGTCTGTCTGTCTCACTCTGTTTTCTGTCTCCTTTTCTGTCTGTCTGTCTCATTCTCTGCCTGTCTGTCCTGCTGTCTGTCTGTCTCGCTGTCTGTCTGTCTCACTGTATCTCTGTCTCCCTGTATGTCTCCCTGTCTGTCTCTCTGTCTGTATGGCTGTCTACCTGTCTGTCTCGATGTCTCTGTCTATCTGTCTCCCTTTCTCTGCCCGTCTGTCTCGCTCTCACACACACAAACGCACGCACACAATCTCACTCTCACGCTTGGACACACGCACGCTCACAAACACACACATACACTAGGAAGGGCACACGAGTGCACGCATGCATGCACGCACGCCATGAATTATGTCTATATTGCGAGAGAGAGAGAGAGAGAGACAGACAGACAGACAGACAGACAGACAGACAGATAGACACAGAGAGAGAATTGGGGTGGGGGGCATATCTGTCCTCATGGGGGGCATAATAGATATGGGGGGGGGGGGGGGGCATTTTAGATTGCCCCCAGGGGGACGTGTCAGCATACCCAAAATGTCCCCGGGGGACATTCTAGCATACCCAACATGTCCTCCGGGGGACATTCTGGGATACTGAAACGTCCCCCGGGGGA
>CM031595.1:102844549-102864549 GCA_018398815.1 Conus ventricosus | reverse complement strand
CTCCGGTTGCGGTCGATTTTACGCTGATTATAGCATGTGTTGTGGGTTTTTTTTGTTAGAATACTCCTTCGTCTTGTCTGACTCTCTCTTGTCTTCCCTTTGGCTGTTTGTTCAGATGGGGAAGGGAGGGCGCTCCCCAACACCTTTTTTCGTTTGATATTAAAGCATATTTCGCACGAACAAGATGATGGGATCTTTGTATTCGATTTCTTTTTCGGAAAACCTTTCCCAACGGTTGGGTCAGCACTAGGGGGTGGGGTGGGGTGGGAATAGTAATGTAGTGTAATGCAGAATCTTTGTAACCCCACCCTTCCTTCTGTCTCTGGAGAGAGAGAGAGAGAGAGAGAGAGAGAGGAGAGAGAGAGAGAGAGAGAGAGAGAGAGAGAGAGAGAGAGGAATATTACATCTGCCTATTAGAGTAAAAAAAAAGACAGGGAAAAAGAAAGTAAGAGAGAGAGGGGACGGAAGGGACAGAAGGAAAAAAGGGTAGGAGAGAGTGAGGGGAAAGAGAGAAAAAAATCGGGGGGGGGGGGGGGGGGGGGAGAAAGGGAGGGAGACAGAGAGAGAGTATTACATTTGCCTCTGAGAGAGAGAGAGAGAGAGAGAGAGAGAGAGAGAGAATTGAGGTCTCATAACTAGTCTCATGTGTGGCAGTTCACAGACTGATTCGATGGAATTTATCTTGATTTGTTTTCATTTCCTTAAATTGAACTCGATTTTAAAGATTACCTAGTGAAATCGACCTGCTTCTGATGCATGTTTACCTCATGCAGTCTCGCATATGAAACCACTCCCCCCTTTCCCCATATTCTTTTTACCACGCACACACACGTACACACACACACACACTTTCTCCATCTCTCTCTCTCTCTCTCTTCTCTCTCTCTCTCTCTCTCTCTCTCTCTCTCTCTCACTCACTCACTCACTCACACACACACACACACACACACACACACACACACGCACGCACGCACGCACGCACGCACGCACGCACGCACGCACGCACACACACACACACACACACACACACACCTTTCATTTATTTGGTTTTATTTTCTGCATGAGATTTATTATTATATGTTTACGCGTGTCACGTGCTCCTCCTCCATCTTGGGATGTGTATTTGCTGTGTCAGCTACTTCAACGTCACACCAAACGACACCGGCAAACAGAGATGCTAATGCACACAATGTCCACCATCTCCACGCAAGCCTCTTGAAAATGAACGCAACGCATGGCAGGTGCAGGCATCCCCAGTAGCTCAACTGGAGTAGCGGGCCGAACCAACATGGACCTGCTGCAGGACTGGGGTTTTGTTCTTCATTTTTTGTACTCCCAGTTCTTATAGAACAGGGAGTACTTTACAATAGGAACGAAGAAATGCTCTGTGTGTGGTGTGTGTGTGTGTGTGTGTGTGTGTGTGTGTGTGTGTGTGTGTGTGTGCGTGCGTGCGTGCGTGCGTGCGTGCGTGCGTGTGTGTCCGTGGTTAAAAACTGTTCCACTCGTTCCAAACAAAACTACTGGGCCGATCTTCTTGAAAATTTAAACGTATGTTGATTATAGGTCATGGATGATGCCCGGTGTTTATTTTACCGTTATAGCCGTTACTAGCAGCTATAACGACCATAACGGTTTTTCTTCTTTATGGAATATCTCAAAACGTACTTGGCCGATCTGTCTGAAAATGTGTAGGTATGTTCATTATGGGTCACGGATGATGCCCGGTGTTTATTTTACCGTTATAGCCGTTACTAGCAGCTATAACGACCCATAACGGTTTTTCTTCTTTATGGAATATCTCAAAACGTACTTGGCCGATCTGTCTGAAAATGTGTAGGTATGTTCATTATGGATCACGGATGATGCCCGATGTTTTAGTTTACCAGAATAGCCGTTACTAATAGCTATAACGGCCCAAAACGGTTTTTTTTTTTCTTTATGGAACATCCCACGCGTATTCAAGATAAACTGGGAGTACGCTTTGCATCTTTTTCGGTTCCACGTACGTGTGATAGGATTCGTACTTAGTCTTTCGGAGGAGCGAAAGAGAAGAAGGAAAAGCAAACAAGAAAGGAAGAAAGGAAGAAAGGAAAATAAGAAAAATGTGAGTTCCTCCGTGCAGCATGTATTCAGCGCACGTTTTTTGGAAGAATCTTGGGTAACGAGGGAGTTATCGTCCTTCGCAACATTCTGTTGGAGTAGTAAATCCACTTTAATGGGTCGATGAAAATACACGCGGGTGAAAAACATAATAGAGATAAAAAAAACCGTAGTTTTTGGGTGGCACTGGACTATGGCAGGAGCCTACGTTCTGTTCAAAGAGAGCAGCCTAAAATTTACATAGAAATTTGCTGTGACAAGTTGACGTTGTTTAATACAACACAACACAACGCAACGCAACATTACACAATACTTTTCTGTGCTATGCTATGCTATACTATACCATACCATACCATATCATATTGAATTGTACTATACTATACTATTCTATACCATCTCTATATCTGACGAATTTCACCGTTTTCTCATATTAGTCTGTTGTCTTCAGTGTGGCAGTTTTAGTATTGTTATGCCTAAATGAAGTTTGAAGATGTGACCCATATTTCTACTAATTCACGTGGTGTCCCAATCACTCCCCAACAAATCGTCACAGTGAACTATACACAAACCCCAGTGAATAAATATGGGGGGGGGGGGGGGGGGGACTGTATCCCCAACAAATACGAATGACTGCCTTCCCCAGTGGGAATGTGGGCGATTCTGCTCCCCAAATTGAATAAACGTTTGACTACACTCTTTGTTAAATTAATATGTGTGCTTTCACTGACCCATAAATAAATATATGACTGCATTACCCAGTAAATAGATATGGGTCATTGTACGCCTCAATGAATGAAATTGAGTGACTGCACTGTACAATAGATAAACATGGGTGACTGTGCGCCCCAATCAAGTAAAAGTGGTGACTGCACTGTACAATATAAAGATAGATGACTGTACCCACCGATTGATAAAACAAAATTTGACTGCGCTGTTTAAAAACACAATGTGACAGCAGCTACTGCCCAATAAATAAATGAGTTCCTGAACACCAAAATAAAAGAAAATGAGTGACTACACCCAAACAGATACTGCACTACTCAGTAAATAAATATGTGTGATTGTATTCCCTCATGAATGAATGGAGAACGTGTAGAAGGATTGGTGGAAGCTTTCAAAATTAAACGGAAAAAAGATAACCTCTGTTAAAACATTAATTAATAATTTTACTAACGTCGTCTCAGTGGGGGACAAAAAAGGGGGAAGGGGGGAGGGGGTATAAGGAGGAGCAGCGATATGAAGGGACGGGGACGGGTGAGAGGAATGAGGGTGGGGATGGAAAGCGAGAGGCGAACTAGGACAGAAGCCGTGAAAGGTCTAGCTTGCCTTTGTTTTCGTTTCTCTTTGTCTTTTCAGCCATGAAAGGTCTTCTAGCTTGCCTTTGTTTTCCTGTCTCTTTGGTTTTTCAACAAAAGCAGCCAGAGACAGGCGCTGAAAGATGTTTGAAGGAAGAAAGAAAGAAAAACACACACACACCAGAAAACCCAAACACGCCGGATGCGAGACCGGGGGCGGGGGAGGGGGGGGGGGGAGGTGGGAGGAGGGAGGAGGGTGCTAAGTTAAAGAGGAGAGAGGAAAGGGTGGGGTGGGGATGGGGGAGAGGGAAGCGGATTTTAACAACGTCACACATCAACCGTCAACATCAGTAGCGTGACCAGACGACACACGTCCTTTCCTATACACCCACCCGCCATTTCCCCGAGGGGCAGGTATGGTGGCTGATTGGTGGGAGGGAGGAGAGAAGGGAGAGAGAGAGAGCGGGAAGGGGACCGGGTGGGCGGGAGAGTGGGAGAGGAATGAAAGGGGGGGGGGGGGACTTGATATGGGAGGGGTGGGGGTGACGTGGAACAAAAACAAAGGTGGGTGGGCAGGCTGCGTGCTGACGCGTTCTGGTGGGTGCCTGCGGTACAATCGTCAGAAACGGATGTAGCAGGGCCTATGTGGTGGTCGAACACACAGGACAAATACACGGAGCAGGAGGAGGGTGGAGGAGATGGTGATGAGGAAGAGAGGGACGGCGGGTGTGGGAGAGGGGTGAGGGAGGTGGCAGCGAGAGGTTGAGAGGAAAGGGGGTGGCATGGTGAGATCAATACATGGTGGGCACACAGACCTGCGTGTGCACAAGATGTGCTGAGAAGATAGGGCGGTACCTCTCCGCTCACGCGCTTTGCTCTCTCTCCCTCTCTCTCTCTCCATCGCGGCGAAAACCCACGCGCGCGCGTGCGTGCGTGTGTGTGTGTGTGTGTATGTGTGTGCGTGGTTCTCTTGTGTATCCGTGTGTCTGTGAGCCTGTGAACGTGCGCGTGTGAGTCCTGCAACTTTCCGCTCGGACTCGTTCTATGGTGACCACATGCCTCCAAGGACAGTTTGTTTCCTGGATGTTCTACTCAATCGTGTGATGCCTTAACTGCAAGTTTTCTGTGCTTCATTTTTTTCTTCTTTTTCTCATTTTCTTCTCATCCAGTTTGTGTTCACAGTCGCCTTTCCCAAAAGTTTTTTTTTTTTTTAGGGTCTGATCTTTCAACGTGTTGTTATTACAGTCTAAAGCAGGCGGGCGCGTGTGTGTGTATGTGTGCGCGGTGTGTTTCTGGCGCGCGCACGTGTGACTTGGCCAACAGAAACAGTCGTCATCTTCGTCATCGTCATCATCGTCATCATCGCCTCTTCAGTGATTATCGGATCTTGTGGTCGATGCCTTCAGCTTATAGATTCTCGGAGTTTTTTGTTTGTGTGTTTTTTTTCTCTCCTCTTTATGGCTGAAACACGGCAGTGACGGAATCGTGTGTAATTCCCTTCTTTCTTTACGTTATGTGTGTTGTGTTGTTTAAGTGAACTTCGATTCTGGAGGAGTGTGTTCGTTGTCTTGGGGAGTTTAATTCCATCAGGGGTGAGCTGGTAGTCCTGCAGCTCATACACCTGACAGCAACCGTGACGAAAACAGGACAACATCATAAGCATCCTCAATTACTATGCGTGGTTGCATTTAGTATACATCCTTTTTATTTTCTTTTGCGGGATGGAATTATCTTTGTTGCGTACCCTGTTATATATAAGGCCTGCAATATAGCATTATGACTATATTGAGAATACAGTCGTTTTACACAAATACGAGCATTCAGTTTGAATAAGAACTAAATCCATGGTTTCTGTGTTTCTGGCAGGATCACCTTGTTGGGTCTTATACATCACCAGCAATGGTAGCTGCGATCCAAACAAGAATAACTTCAACGACGTCAGCAATAACGATAACACAGTCATAGTCAGGGGAGGAGAAGGAGTAGGGCGTGGGGAAGAAAAATACTTCTAGTTTCGTGGTAAAGTTCAATAGCCATTGAAAGATGTGCTGATGCTCTCTCTCTCTCTGTCTCTGTCTCTGTCTCTGTCTCTCTCTCTCTCTCTCTCTCTCTCTCTCTCTCTCTCTCTCTCTCTCTCTCTCTCTCTCTCTCTCTCTCTCCTACGTTGTCTTAATTTCCCCTTCTGCCTCTTTCCCGTTTTCTGTCATTGCCCATCCCCATGCCTCATCCTTCTCTCTCCCTCTCCCTCCCTCCCTCTGTCTTTCTGTGTTTGTCTCTCTCTGTGTCCTTGTCTCTCTCTCTCTCTCTCTCTCTCTCTCTCTCTCTCTCTCTCTCTCTCTCTCTTTCTCTCTCTCGCTTGCTCTGTTTGTCTTCTTACCTGTCTCTGTCTCTATCTGTCTCTCTGTCTGTCTCTCTCTCTATTTCAGTCTCTCTTTCTCTCTCTGTGTCTTTGTCTCTCTCTCTCTCTTTCTCTCTCTCATTCTCTCTCTCTTTTTTCTCTCTCTTTCTCTCTCTCGCTTGCACGGTCTGTCTTCTTACCTGTCTCTGTCTCTCTTTGTCTGTCTCTGTCTCTATCTGTCTCTCTGTCTGTCTCTCTCTCTATTTCAGTCTCTCTCTTTCTCTCTCTGTGTCTTTGTCTCTCTCTCTCTCTCATTCTCTCTCTCTTTTTTCTCTCTCTTTCTCTCTCTCGCTTGCTCGGTCTGTCTTCTTACCTGTCTCTGTCTCTCTTTGTCTGTCTCTGTCTCTGTCTGTCTCTCTGTCTCTGTCTCTCTCTATTTCAGTCTCTCTGTTTCTCTCTCTCAACCCTCCTCTCTCCCTCTCTCTCTCTCTCTCTCTCTATCTGTCTCTCTCTCTCTGTCTCTCTCTCTCTCTCTCTCTCTCTCTCTCTCTCTCTCTCTCTCTCTCTCTCTCTCTCTCCATTCTCTCTCTATCTCTCTCGTCCCCAGCACTGGTGAGAACTTAACGTAGTTCTTAGAACCACAGATCCAAACACTGTCAGCCACAGATGATTACTTTCAATGTTTTTTATGAGGGTGTTTACATTTTAAGCTGAAAGACGATAGGGATAGATACAAAAACATGCAAACTAGAAAAAGATAGCCTTGGTCTAATGCTAGGAGCTTCGATTTCAGTCGGTGGTCGGATTATCCGCAATAAAGTGTGGGCTCGAGTATGGATATTTCATGGGGTGTTCGTTCTGTCTCAATGCTATGGTTATTGTCTTCCAAACGGAATGGTTCTGTATTTTGTCTTGGCGCCGTCTTTGCGTCAAAGCTGCAGAAAATGATTTTCCTAAAAGGACCACTGTGTCATCACTGGTATGTAAACAGTCAGGTGGGATCTCTCTCTCTCTCTCTCTCTCTCTCTCTCTCTCTCTCTCTCTCTCTTCTCTCTCTCTCTCTCTCTCTCTCTCTCTCTCTCCTCTTCTTTTTGCTGCATTGTCGATCTCCTTCCGACAGTTATCTGTGGATACTGGTGTGGGGGATGGGGGTATTATTTTGTACAGATTTTTTTATGTCCGTCTGTTGAGACGACTGAAGAAATCGAAAATTCGTCTGTCTGTTTTTGTATTATGTATTAAATACTTGTTACTGTGCACTCTGTTGTTCTCTGTGTGCGTGTAGTTTTTGGTTTGTTTGGTGTATTGTGTATTGAATGAATGCTACTTTAACTCTATCCTCAGTATGTGTTTATAGTGTCTGGTTTGTTTGCAGTATTGTATATTTAACGGTACACTGTCTTCTCTGTGTTTATAGCTTTTGGTTTGTTTGCAGTTATGCTGCAATTTTCACCGGTCTTTTGATTTAAAGTTCACCAATCAAATGTACGAATTCATCAAGCACAAAATGGAAGAGTGCGGCCACATTATCAGAATAATGGTAATCGTTGAAGCTTGAAGTACAGATTTTTCAAGCCACCGTCAAAGAGAAAGGACTGGGTGAGATGTGGAGGTAGGTGTACTGATGGTGGTACAACAGTAGTAAATGGATCAGCAGACACAAACACCCGCGTGTGTGGTCTGTACATACGTGTGCAAATGTGTGTGTGTGTGTGTGTGTGTGTGTGTGTGTGTGTGTGTGTGTGTGTGTGTGTGTGCGCGCGCGCGTGCGTGTGTGTGTGTTACGTGTGTTCGTGTGTACACGTGTGCGCGCGTGTGTGTGTGTGTGTGTGTGTGTGTGTGTGTGTGTGTGTGTGCTTGCGTACGTGTGTGTGTGTGTGTGCGCGGTGTGTACACGTGTGCGTGCGTACGTGTGTGTGTGTGTGTGTGTGTGCGCGCGCTCGGTCGAGCGTGTGCGTGTGTGTGACTTCACGCAATGGTTTGTGTATGTGGGTTGTAATCACTTGGCGTCATTCAAACTCTCTCTCTCTCTCTCTCTCTCTCTCTCTCTCTTCTCTCTCTCTCTCTCAGTCCGGCTAGACTCTTATCATCTGTACGGTTAGGAAGGGCAAGTTGTTTGTTTCTAGGCAACGTCGACCATTCACTGTCTTCTTCGTGTCTTGACCATCATCAAATTCGACATCGGGTTTACAGGCAGTGCGTGTAGACGGTCGTGTAT
This sequence comes from Conus ventricosus, assembly GCA_018398815.1. Lineage (NCBI taxonomy): Eukaryota > Metazoa > Mollusca > Gastropoda > Neogastropoda > Conidae > Conus > Conus ventricosus. The sequence goes on along the minus strand of CM031595.1, from coordinate 102,856,598 downwards.
ACGTGGAGAGAGAGAGAGAGAGAGAGAGAGAGAAAAGAGAGAGAGAGAGAGAGCGGAGAGAGAAGAGAGACAGAGAGAGAGGGGGAGGAGGAGGGAGAGAGAGAGAGAGAGTAGCAAAGAGAGCGAGAGAAAGAGAGAGCGAGAGAGAGAGAGAGAGGAGGAGAGAGAGAGAAGAGACAGAGAGGGGGGGAGGAGGGAGAGAGAGAGAGAGACAAAGAGAGCGAGAGAGAGAGAGAGAGAGGAGAGAGAGAGAGAGAGAGAGAGAGAGAGAGAGAAGAGAGAGGACGAAAGAGTGAGAGAAGCAAGCACTCCTTAATATACAACCCTCAATAACGAAAATTAAGAATATCACTCTACTCAATGACAACTAGCAAAATTTTGATAAGGTCAAATATATATATTTTATATATATATGTAAAAATTGTACGTGTACTCATCCACGTTTTTAGGGTTGCCTAATAAATTCGTGTGACTTTCTTCTTATTGAGAGAGAGAGAGAGTCTCGCTCGCAGAAATACCAAAAATATGTATATATCGCCAACATTCTTACCAAACAGCAAATTTTCTTAACAATTAGAAAAACTCTACGTATACTCATTCATGTCTACATAATTCATAAAGTAGTTCTTACTCAGAGTTAGAGAGAAAGAGGGGGGGGGGGGGAGAGGGAAGGAGGAGAGACAGACAGACACACAGACAGACACCAGACAGACATATAGACAGACAGGCAGAGACAAACAGAGAGACAGGCAAACAGATAGACAGACAGACAAAGCAGACAGTTATCAGAAACACAGAGAGTGTGCATGGGCGTGTTTTGTGTGTATGTGTATGTGTGTGTGTGTGTTGTGTGTGTGTGTGTGTGTGTGTGTGTGGTGTGCGTGCGTGCGTGCGTGCGTGCGTGTGTGTGTGTGTGTGTGTGTGTGGTGTGTGTTGTGGTGTGTGTGTGTGTCTATCTGTCTGTCTGTCTGTCTGTCTGTCTGTGTCTGTGTGTATGTGAGAGAGAGAGAGAGAGAGGAGAGAGAGAGAGAGAGGACAAGAGAGAGAGACAGAGACAGAGAGTCTCAAACTAGGAAATTACCTCATATCCTAGTGACCTGATGGTGGAGAATTATTACAGCCACCGCAAATTGAGAGCACGCTGACCTTAGCTACAGAAATAATGATGCAGCACAGAGGGGAAAAAAAGCAGCTTGCTATCCACAGAACAGAAGACAATTTTTTTGTCAATAGGTCACAAGAAAGGACAACTGGTGAAGGATGGGTGCGAAGTGATGAGTAGCTTTCGACTGGGTGATGAGAGGGGGGGGGGGGGGGGGGGGAACGGACACGACGGAGGGGAAGGGGGAGGGTGGGTTGGACGAGTCTGACAGATGGAAAGATAGAGGAAGTGTTGTGTGTGTGTGGGGGGGGTGGGGGGGGGGGGGGGGGTTAGAGAGGACGGACAGCCGGGGAGAAGAGAACGGGAGGGTATGTTGAATGATTAGAATCTGTCTGTCTGTTCTGTCTGTCTGTCTGTCTGTCTGTCTGTCTGTCTGTCTCTCTCTCTCTCTCTCTCTCTCTCTCTCTCTCTCTCTCTCTCTCTGTGTGTGTGTGTCCCCCCTCTCTCTCTCTTGTCCCACCATCTCTCTCTGTCTCTCTATGTCTGTCCCACCCTCTCCTCTCTCTCTCTGTCTCTCTCTGTCTCTCTCTGTCTCTCTCTCTCTCCCTCTCTCTCTCACAACCCCGTCCACCCAGGATGGTATGTTAAATGATTAGAATCTCTCTCTCTCTTTCTCTCTCTCTCTCTCTCTCTCTCTCTCTCTCTCTCTCTCTCTCTCTCTCTCTCTCTCTCTCTCTCTCTCTCTACGTGTGCATATATAACTGTGTGTATATATAGTTACTGAGAAAATGGTGGAAAGTTCATTAAATGAAAGTGTACCCTTCATGAGGGGCAATGGTCTATGCATGAAATAAATTATCCGAATCCAAATCTCTCTGTTTCTGTCTCTGTCTTTCTCTCTTTCTCTTCTCTCTCTCTCTCCTCTCTCTCTCTCTCTCTCTCTCCTCTCTCTCTCTCTCTCTCGCTCGCTCTCTCTCAGCCCCGTCTACCTCATTGCAGGTACTGTATATGATTGATGCACTCGAATTTCGTAGCCGTCTGAGCAACAGACATACCTCAGACTTGAATGCGCTGATGTTAAAGACGTATGTTCAAGTCCTATAACTTCGTAGCCGCAGGGGCAGAGAACTCTTCGAGGTTCACAGTGTCTTAGGCGCTTAATCACAGAAGACAGAGCCAGTTCTTGTCCTTCTGCCGCTTTATCACTCCCTGAACTGAGGCAGGTACCCACTTGCTGCTGGATGGACAAGAAGAAGGGTTGACAAGCCGTGAAGTTCCGACTGCTATAGCGGTTCGAACTCGAGACCGTCAGTTCCGTAGACGATGGCCATGACGATTCGGCCATGAGGCCCCCTAAAATGGAATGGACCGGTGGGTGTTCTGGTTTGTTATGTGAAATAAATGAGTTACTTCTCTCCCGATAAAATGTTGTTACTGATCGTTCAAAGAGCATAAAGTCTTAGAAAAGATTGGTCAGATTAATTCTCTGTTTCTCTCTGTGTCTCTCTGTCTCTCTGTATCTGTCTCTCTGTATCTGTCTCTCTCTCTCTCTCTCTCTCTCTCTCTCTCTCTCTCTCTCTCTCTCTCTCTCTCTCTCTCTCTCTCTGTGTGTGTGTGACTGTCTCTCTCTCTTTCTCTTTTTTTCTATTTCTCCTCCTCCCCTCCCCCCTATCTCTCTCTGCTCCCTCTCTCTCTCTTTCTCTCTCCCTCCTCCCCTCTCCCCCTCACTCTCTCTCTCTCTCTCTCTCTCCCTGACTCGCCCCTTCTTGTCCCTCTCCAACTTATTCCATTTCTTCTCTGTCTCTTTCCGAGTAGATCTACTTATTTGCTTCAATTATTGCTGGTGCCTACAAATCTTTATGTGTGTGTTTTTTAATCGGGCATAATACTTCTTTGGAATGAACAGTTCTCTGAAAAATTCTGATATTCAGGAAATATCAGAGAAAAGCTGTGGTTCATATTTTTGTACATTTGGGCAAGAATACACCTGACATATCCGTACACGTTTGTGAATCTCTTAAGCGATGTGGTTTCAGAAAGACATTTGAGACAGAAAGGGACAGTAAGAAAGAGAGAGGGAAGAGGAGAGAGAGAGATGGGGGGGAGGGGGAGGGATATATATATATATATATATATATATATATATATATACATATGTGTGTGTGTGTGTGTGTGTGTGTGTGTGTGTGTTGTGTGTGTGTGTGTGTGTGCGCGCGTGCGTGCGTGCGTGCGGGCGGGCGCGCGCGTGTGTGTGTGTATGTGTGTGTGGAGACAGAGAGACAGACAGACAGACAAAGACAAGCATACAGACAGAAAGAGAGAGAAGAATCTATACAGACAGAAAGAGAGACCGAGAGAGGAAGAGACATAAAACTAAACACACACCCCCACCTCTAATATTTAGCTTCTTTAGAAGGTGGGAGGAGGAGAAGGAAGGGAAGGGAAGGGAAGGGAAGGGGGGGGGGGGGGCGGCGAAACGTGGGGAAGAAAAGCAAAGGGGCTGAGAGAAGAAATCAGTAGGAGAAGGAAGCAAGGAAGTGGAGTGAGAAGGCCTGAGGGAGGGTGGTGGGGTTGGGGGTGGGGGGTGATGAGGGCGCGGGTGTCGTTTTATCCACTGTGCCACCGCTTCACCCTTAATGGCCTCTTCCGCTTTCGTCGTGGCTTTTGAAACTTTTTTTTGTTCTTTCTTTTGGTTTCTTGTTGTTCGTTTTCTTCGTTCTCCTTCTCCTCCTCTGTCAATCCCGCTGTAGTAACGAACTCTTGCTTGAAATTAAACTCAGCACAGAAAACTACCCTGAAAGCCCCCCCCCCCCCCCCCCCCCCCCCCCCCCCCCCCCCCCCCCCCCCCCCCCCCCCCCCCCCCCCCCCCCCCCCCCCCCCCCCCCCCCCCCCGTTAATTGAACCGAGCGAGGCGGTGCCTAAAGCGCAATAAACGTCGCTCCCATCACTCTTGTTTCTGGAACTGCCTGCCTCTCTAATGCCATGGCCGTTCCTGTCTTGGTGTTGTTTGGGTCCGAGGACGATGATGTGTCGCTGTGCCCCGTTCCTCCTTTTTAATGCACCGGCAACAGCTGCTTGCTGCTTGTGCTAGGTTCAGCATGTGTAGGCTTTTCTGCTGTGCTTGAATGTGTCGTTGTGGGAAGGGTCTGGGCGGAGAGATATTATGTCGTCGGGGCCCTGAACCGGCTCTGTCAAGAAAGGTCAATATTAGGATGAGATGTGTCGGCTTTAAAGCGTCGATGCCTGTCACAGGTTGAATAGGTTCTCTCTGTCTTTCTCTGTTTCTGGGTCTGTCTGTCTGTCCGTCTGTCTGTCTGTCTCTGACTCTGTCTGTCTCTGTTTCTCTGTCTCTGTCTCTGTCTGTCTCTCTCTCTCTGTCTGTCTGTGGTTGTGTGTGTGTGTGTGTGTGTGTGTGTGTGTGTGTGTGTGTGTGTGTGTGTGTGTGTGTGAGAGAGAGAGAGAGAGAGAGAGAGAGAGAGAGAGAGAGAGAGAGAGAGAGCGCGTTTGATGTATTCATTCCGATAAAGGGACATAAACGACATTGCACAATATTTTTAGCACATAAACCTGCAGTGCGACGAACTGTCACAAAGTCCAGAGCCAGATGATTCAACTTTGATTAAAGGCAAAGCCGTAACAGACTTTCTCAATCACGTATATCCTCTTTGTTCAGTAAGACACGAGAGTAATCTTTGATGAGCCATTTCATACAAGCAGGAGATAAGTGTAACGCTTGTAATGTGTCACATTCAAATTTCATCATGACTGACAGTCACAAAACAACAACAAACATTCTAATTTATAAATCAGCAACTGGAGATATTTTCTTCTTCTTTTTCTTATTTGTGTGATCAAAACAAATAGGAAGCATCGTCATCTGCAGGTTTCCCAGTATCTGCCAGTCCCTCAGTCTAGCCGACTTTGTCTTTGACTGTATGTCTTGCAATCAATCTGGGGCGTAGACCAGCGTTCCCAGGTCTATCGAAAAATGCAGGGTTAACTGCTCTAAGTTACAGTGGTTTATACGAAAGTCTATGTCAAGTCACTGTTGGTAAAGTGGCTTGACTAATAACATCCTCAGGCCTGACTAAAATCTTATTGACACACCGCGGACCTTTCTGGCTGAACACGTCAAAGTCGCTGACAATGTGACTAGACTGGAGAGTTTTGACGATCACGACCTCACGACGACCGTTGGTTTTTGTTTTTGTTTTTATTCGGCTAGAACTTCAGTTAATTGTTTGGTTAACTGGTTTGTTGCTTTCTTAGTCAGCTGGTTAGCCGGCTAGTTAGGTTAGTTTAATTTCGATTAGGCTAGTTGGTTGATTGTTTGTTTGGTTGGTTAGTTAGTTCGTTCGTTCGTTCGTTCGTTCGTTAGTTAGTCAACCATTAGTGAGTGAGTAAGGGGTGAGTGAGTGGGTTGGTTGGTTGGTTGGTTGTGTTGGTTGGTTGGTTGGTTCATTTGTGATCAGTCAGTCAGTCAGTTAGCTGGTTGGCTCGTTCTTTCTTTCTTTCGTTCGTTCGTTCGTTCTTTCGTTCTCTAGTTAGTTAGTCGGTCGGCCAGTCGGCTAGTTTATTCTTTTGTTACTTTTGTTTGTTTGCTTGTTTGCTGGCTGGTTAGCTAGCTGGTCGGCCAGTCGGCCAGTCATCAGTCAGTCGATCGGTTATTGGTCATGGGTCGATTGGTTGGTTGGTTGTTCAGTCGGTTGGTCCGTTGGCTCGTTCGTTCGTTCCTGGGTTGGCTGGCTGGTTGTTTGGTTTTGCGAGTAGGTTTATTGATAGGTCCTCCAATCAGCTAATCGATGTCTTTGTTTCCTTGTCGCTGAATGTAGTTGATCGATGAGCTTTGTCCATCTGCGCTTAAAACCAAGCAAGCAAGCAGCTCACCCTGACTACGACCCCTGGATATGGTAACACCATGAATGAGTAATAATGATGATCGATTGATCTACCCGTCAACCATACACCCTCTCTGCCCAAACTTCCTCAACGGTGCAAAATCAATTCGGGGTTTTGTTGTTGTTGTTGTTTTTCTCCTTTTGTCTTTTCTGCGAGGCCATTGTCTTTGCAGGCTTTCTCCATCGCATGTGTGTGCCACACGCGTGCTAAATTATTCGTCCCATGTTCCGCCAGTCACTGTGTCGACGAGTCTATTCGTTTCGTTCTCCCTCACCTCACAGTTATTCGTCATGTATGCAATCATCAGTTTGTATTCCTTTGGGGAAGAGAGAGAAGAGCCGCGGGCGTGGGAGGGGCGGGGTGGGGGAAGCACGAGGGGGGAGGGGGGGAGAGAGGCAGGGAAAGGGAGAAGGGGGTGGGGAAGGAGGCTGATGGGGTTTTAGCTTACGTAGATTACCTCAGGATATAGTCTCCAGGTCTGAGCTGCCGTTTGACATGTACTAATGATGATGGTTATTGAATCTCGAGATCGAAACAGAACAACGATCGTAGTCAATTACGCTTTTATCCGCTTTTATGCCAGTTTGCTTTTATGCCAGTTGTCCTGTTTGTTTTTGTAAGGCAAACCAACATGTTGATAATTACGTGGTGGGTTTGGTTGTCTGGTTGCTTTGCGTGCAAACTGGTGGATGCCTTGATTGGTTGCTGAGTTGAAAGGGTTTTTTTTTCCCCCTTTATTTATCTTTTTTTTGGCGTTGCAGTTGGAGGTTATGATGAGCGGGTCAGTGTTGATTCTCTCTCTCTCTCTCTCTCTCTCTCTCTCTCTCTCTCTCTCTCTCTCTCTCTCTCTCTCTCTCTCTCCTCTCTGCATCTGTCTGTCGGTCAGTTTGACTAAATGACTGTCTGTGTGTGTCTCTCTCTCCCCCTTCTCTCTCTCTCTCTCTCTCTCTCTCTCTCTCTCTCTCTCTCTCTCTCTCTCTCTCCCGCCGAAATATGTGTGTGTGTGTGTGTGTGTGTGTGTGTGTGTGTGTGTGTGTGTGTGTGTGGTGTGTACGCGCGCGAGCGCTTCAATGTATATATGTGTGTGTGCGCGCCCGCGTATGTGTGTGTGTATGTGCGTGTTCATGCGTGTGTGTGTGTATGTGTGTGTGTTGTGTGTTTGTGTGTGTGTGTGTGTATATGTGTGTGTGTGTGTGTGTGTGTGTGTGTGTGTGTGTGTGTGTGTGTGTGTGTGTGTGTGTGTGTGTGTGCGCGCGCGCGTGCATGTGTGTGAGTGTGTGTGTGTGTGTACATGTGTGTGTGTGTGTGTGTGTGTGTGTGTGTGTGTGTGCAAGCGCGCGCGCGTGTATGTGTGTATGTGTGTGTGTGTGTGCGTGTGCGTGTGTCAGTGTATGTATGCGTGTAAATGTGAATGTGAGCGCGTATGAGCTTGTAGTATGTTGGCAGTGTCCGATTAGGTAGACGAGCCGGTGTCCCTGAACACGGCGATAACAGATCAGACACCAAGTGAAGTGGGCAAATATGGACAGTGGTATCCAGGGAGTCACGTGTCTCTCGTGAGTCAACAGTGAGAAGGAGGAGGAGGAGAGCCCAAGCATATATGTGTACCGCTTGACATGCCCCCCCCCCCCTTCCCCCATCTACACCCTCGTTCTCCTCCACCCTGCCACTCGTCCCGTAACCACCTTCACCTCCTCCTACCCTGTATGTCAAGTCATACAACTGGTTTGAAGAACTGGGGAAACAGTATCTACAGGCACTGTACCTCGTGTTAGGCTTGTTGCGAGGGTTACACACTAGGGGCTTGAAGATGTGTGATGAGTTTTACGCGGGGTGGTTCTTTCGATTTTCTTTTGCGATAGCGCCGATGAGGAGTTAACTAAAATGCTTGGATTGTTGACACCCTTGACGTAGGATCAGCGAGATGTTGAAGATGTTTTGCTGGTAGGCTGATCTCGCTCTGTCCGACTTTCTGTCTGTCCGTTTGTCTCTCTGCCTGTTTGTCTGTCTATTTTCTCTCTCTCTCTCTCTCTCTCTCTCTCTCTCTCTCTCTCTCTCTCTCTCAGATTAAGAAAGTGCTAACAGAGAATGGGTTTGGAATAGTGTGGTTGAGCCAGGGAGTAGAAACCGTTTTTATGTCTGAATTCAAAGATAGATTAATTTCTTCATATATAAACAAAACTGGCACAGCCAACTAGAAGAACATGATAAATATTCCTGGTTCCTATCCTTCAAAAGTAACTTGGAGGCAGAAAAGTATTTACATTTAGTATCTAATCGGTGGCAAAGAGGCACCCTTGCAAGATTTAGAAATAGAACACTGGGATTAAAGGCTAATAAAAGATGGTATCTAAATAATGATGCTGTTGATGATTCATGTCCATTATGTAATGATATTGCAGTTAGAGAAGATGAGTTTCATTTTTTGTTCACTTGTCCCGCTTATGGGAACATAAGAAAAAAATCAAGACTATTTGAAAATAGCACAGTCAAGAGTCGAAACCTTAACAGTATTTTGCAGACAAGTGATGAAACATTGTTAAAGATGCTGGCAAAATATCTAACAGAAGCAGTAGACACGCGGAAGAAAATTATGAATGAATAAAAGTTCAAAGCACTGAAGGAATATCAATTATATTTCATTTTTACTGTGTGGAATACTTATTTTACCTCGAAGCTTGATGGTTCAAGTGAATGGTTTTTCATAAAATCAAGTCAGATAAATTATCTGTACAGAGGATATGTGTGAATGGGGAGAAGGGAGGATAAGGATATAAATGCGTGTGTGCAAGTCGATGGAAGTTAGGATGGATCAGTGTGCGCATGTGAAGGGAATGGTAATTGTGTGAGAACGATTTTGTTATAGAACATAGACAAGAAACACATGAGTGATGGAAATGGAAATCATTTTTTGATTTTGCTTAGCTGTGTAGGCACCTAATTTGCAGTTTTTCTTTCGTTTTCTTTTCATCTGAGCAAAAACAAAAGACATTGTACCCCCTTGACAAAAAGGCTATTAGCCAATGTCAATAAAAGATGTCAGTGTCAGTGTGTCAGTGTCAGTGTCTCTCTCTCTCTCTCTCTCTCTCTCTCTCTCTCTCTCTCCTCTCTCTCTCTCTCTCTCTCTGTGTGTGCGCGCGCATGTGTGTGTATGTGTGTGTGTGTGTGTGTGTGTGTGTGTGTGTGTGTGTGTGTGTGTGTGTGTGTGTGTGCGCATGTGTGTTTACAGGTATGCGTGTGTGTGTGTGTGTGTGTGTGTGTGTGTGTGTGTGTGTGTGTGTGTGTGTGTATGGTAAGTTATCTCAATCTCAATCTGAAATCTCCCTCCTCTTCTTCTTCTTCTCTCTCTCTCTCTCTCTCTCTCTGCCTGTCTGTCTGTCTGTCTGTCTGAAGGTTTGTCTGTCTGTCTGTCTCTCTGTCTGTCTGAAAGTTTGTCTCTTTGTCTGTCTGTCTGTCTCTCTGTCTGTCTGAAAGTTTGTCTGTCTGTCTGTCTGTCTGTCTGTCTGTCTGTCTGTCTGTCTCTCTCTCTCTCTCTCTCTCTCTCTCTCTCTCTCTCTCTCTCTCTCTCTTTCAGTGCCCCCCCCCCCCCCCTCTCTCTCTCTCTCCTCTTCACATTGGCTGTGTGAGTGTGCTCCAACAATCTGACAGGTCTCTCGGGAAAAGAGACATCAGGCAGAATGAAGACATGCTCTGCATCATGTACACAGGATATATCTTTTCTTTCTTTCTTTCTTGCTTTCTTTCTTTCTTTCTTTCTTTCTTTCTTTCTTTTTTCTTTCTTTTTTTTTTTTTTTTTTCTTGCTTTTTTCCTTCTTTCTTTCTTTCTGTCTTTTTTTTTCTTTCCTTCTTTTCCTATTTCTTTCTTGCTTTTCTCTCTCTCTCTCTCTCTCTCTCTCTCTCTCTCTCTCTCTCTCTCTCTCTCTCTCTCTCTCTCTTTCCTTCTTTCTTTTTTTCTTTCTTTCTGTCGTTCTTTCGTTCTTTCGTTCGTTCGTTCCTTCGTTCTTCCGTTCTTTTCTTATTCTTTCTTTTTATGGTGACAGAAGGAGAGGGAGGGAGCGAGGGAGATAGAGAGAGGGATGGAGAGAAAGAGAGAGGAGGAGAAGCCAAACGGAGAGACAGAGACAGACGCAGATAGTGGAATAGAAGGAGACAGACATATCCAGAGATGCAGAGAGAATGAGAGACAGACAGACAGACCGGCCGACAACGGCAGAAAGACAAACACACACAAACAGACAGACAGATAGACAGACAAGGGGAGGTTCATTGATTCTGACTGGGATAATGGAGAATAATATCGTTTGTGAAAGGGATTAAAAAAAACAACAACAACAGACGCACGTGAAAAGCATATAAAAAAACATCCTAAAATAAACTGAAAGACGAGCGTCATGCAATGCGTACATAATTCTCTGTGGTAGTATTTACATTCCCATGTGATGTATACCAACATTCGTTTTTTTGTTTTTTTTTCCTTTTCATTCCAAAAACATATGTCTTAGTATTTATAGCACGCGCTGATACTTCCATGAGAATTATATTGTCGTGCAAAAAAAAAGAAGTCAGATGTTGATTTCAGTTTTGCCTCTTCTTTATCAAAGTAAGAAAAAAAGTAGTGAATTAGTCGGTAGAACAGATAACAGTGGGTGATGGGGTGGATTTATGAAGAAAGAAAAGAAAGTGGTGAGTCGAAAATAAGGAAAGACAAAAGTGAATGATAAATCGAAAATAGAAACAGACAAAAGTGACTGGTGAATCAAAAATAAGAAAAGACAAAAGTGAATGGTAAATCGAAAATAAGAAAAGACAAAAGTAAATGGTAAATCGAAAATAAGACAAGACAAAAGTGAATGGTGAGTCAAAAATAAGAAAGACAAAAGTGAATGGTAAATCGAAAATTAGAAAAGACAAAAGTGAATGGTGAATCAAAAATAAGAAAAGACAAAAGTGAATGGTAAATCGAAAACAAGAAAAGACAAAAGTGAATGGTAAATCGAAAATAAGAAAACACAAAAATGAATGGTAAATCGAAAATACGAAAAGACAAAAGTAAACGGTAAATCAAAAATAAGACAAGACAAAAGTGAATGGTGAGTCAAAAATAAGAAAAGACAAAAATGAATGGTGAGTCAAAAATAAGAAAAGACAAAAATGAATGGTGAGTCAAAAATAAGAAAAGACAACAAAACAAAAATGCAAACGGAGGCAAGAAGGAATGGAAAGGGAGAAAACACAAGGACTTGAAAGAGAGGAAAGGCAGTAGAAAGTGAATAAGGCAAAAGACAATAATGAAGAAAAAGAGAACAGACAAAAGTGAACGGAAAGAGGTGAAAGAATAACAGAGAATGGAAAGGGGGAGAAAAGAACATGGAAAATGAGAAAAGTTAACAGAGGAAAACAAGGAAGAGTAGACAATAGGGAATGTAATGAAACGAGGCAACAGCGAATTCAAATGGAGGCATGTATTACAGGAAATGGAAAGTGAGAAAAGTCAAAATTGGACAGAAAAGGTAGAAAAGGCATTAGGAAATGAAGAAGGGAAATGGCATTAGGAAATGAAAAGGGGAAATGGCATTAGGAAATGAAAAAAAGGGGGGGGGGGAGGAAATGGCATTAGGAAATGAAAAAAAGGGGGGGGGGAATGGCATTAGGAAATGAAAAAAAGGGGGGGGGGGGATGGCATTAGGAAATGAAAAGGGGAACTGGCATTAGCAAATGAAAAGGGGGAAATGGCATTAGGAAATGAAAAGGGGGAAATGGCATTAGGAAATCAAAAAGGGGGGGGGGGGGGGGAAATGGCATTAGGAAATGAAAAGGGGAACTGGCATTAGCAAATGAAAAGGGGGAAATGGCATTAGGAAATGAAAAGGGGGAAATGGCATCAGGAAATCAAAAAGGGGGGGGGGGGAAATGGCATTAGGAAATGAAAAGGGGAACTGGCATTAGCAAATGAAAAGAGGAAATGGCATTAGGAAATGAAAAGGGGGGAATGGCATTAGGAAATGAAAAGGGGGGGATGGCATTAGGAAATCAAAAAGGGGATGTGTC
>CM031595.1:102824549-102834549 GCA_018398815.1 Conus ventricosus | reverse complement strand
TGTGTGTGTGTGTGTGTGCGTGTGTGCATACATACATATATATATATATATATATATATATATATATATATATATATATATATATTATATATATGTGTGTGTGTGTGTGTGTGATGGTGTGGAGGGGTAAGGGGTGTGCAGGTGAAGACAGGTAGATGGTGGTAAGTGCAGGAACCAAGGGGCAGCAGCGGTCAAGAAGACAGTGGACGAAGCAGTTTTCTCCTTTTATTTGCCTTCCATAATAAGCTCAAACCAGGAACGCAGCCCCTGGGAGCAATCTCTCTCGCACAGCACTCAGCGCACTGAGCACTCTCTCTGCCTCTCACGCCAGTCGCTCACATCAGGGAACACTGATCCATTCTCACACAACGCTCTACTTTTATAACAAGTACCGGGCCGCAGAGCCAGCAACACGGTGCCAGAGACGAAACGGGCCTCGCGAGGCCGGAACCAACAGAATTTTGTGTTTTCTATTGCAGCTTCAGTGTTGTCTGGCTCGCTGTCCGTTCAAACTATTAACACATATTTACTATCGATGAAAACCTCAGAACACAAGGAATAAAATGCAGTAAGTCACATTTGACAATTTTGTTCCTGTACTAAATCATTGCTGATTAATGTCCAGAGTGAAGCCACTTTTAACAAGCTTACGTCATATTTTCCTTTATTTCGATGAAAAATACTAAACAGCGTGAAATAATTTTGTAATGAATAAAAGCTGGCATCTCGCTCTTTTTATACATATAAGTTTCATTATCCAAGATGCCGTCCAAGCGGAGAACTTTGCGTTTAAAGTTTGATAAAAAACACAGCTGACTTTTCACCTCGCGGGCCGTTGGCGCCTACTTTTGACACAATTTTCACTGAAAAATACTCTGTTGAAACGGTCTGTTAAATAATAAATTCTACACACTTTCAGTTGTATTCATAACAGAAATGGAGTCATAAGCAAGATTTCGATCAGGAAGTCCGAATTTCGTAGAATGATAATTTGGATCAAAATCAGACAATAAAACGAAGAAGGCGACTTGCTCGAGGGACGGTGTCGTCAGTCATTTCGTATAGTCGCAAGCTTGTACAGAAAAGATCAAAAGCATGCGATATACGAAATGAGAGCTCATGGACATTACTTTTAACATGCATCTTCAGATTCTTCGGTTTTCCTCTTACTTTTTGTAAAATCAAGAATTATTCAATGTTCATTCGGCAGACAATTGAAAATGGCGCCAAGATTGCTCATGCAAAATCCCAGTTTAGAGAAATATGGGCTTCTCAGCCCAGTACGGTTGTAATGAATCAAATACATTGATTTTTGTGACTTTAGCGACGTACATACAATTATGTAGGTTCTGAGGTATTTATGATTTTAAAGAATTTACACAATAAAAAAATGAGATTCGACCAAGGGAGGTAAGGGGAAGTAACTCTTGAACAAAACATTTTCATCCACGAAAGGTAACCAAAAGAATATATATACTGTTAGCACCCGGCTACATCCCCCCTACTCTGTTACAACCAGCGTCCTCGCTGACATAAAATGACAGAGTCATCAAGTACAACACATAAATCAATGGGGAAAACTGGAGCTTTAGCCCTCAAGCCTGGAGAGGCATTTCTAGTCCTAAACAAACCCTTTATCAGTGTATCAAAACAAAGCATCAAAACATCTCTCTCTCATTCTTTGTATTCATATCATTCCAACTAACGAGGGCTTGCTTTTTTACAAGGCTTCTGAAAGTCGGCAGATTCGCATTGACTAGAACGGGCATATAATTTAAACAAAATTCCAAATGTCAAATACAAATGGACTAAAAAGGATTTGTTTTCTGGACAAAACCCGAATTTTGGGTACCATAAAATGACTTTAATGTAGTTGTTATTTAAAACAAAACTCCGAAAGGTCAGGTACCAAAATGACTAGGAAGGATTTTTTTTTTCAAAAACATTGGGTAGGCACCGCGTGACAACAATGGACTTGTTATTTGAACAAAATTCCAAAATGTCAAGTACCAAAATGACTTAGAGAGGATTTGTTATTTAAAATAACATTCCAAGAAAGTCGGGTACAAAATATACTTTGAAGGGTTCGTTAAATTCCAGGGTATTGGGTACCAAACGACAACAATGGGCTTGTTATGTGAGCAAGATTCCATAAAGTCAGATACAAAATGGCAAAAAACAGAATTTGCTATAAAATCCTTAGCCAGTACTGCTGGCTTCTGAAAAACCGTGGCATACATTATCCAACCTGAAGAACAATCAACATATATACTAGCTTGTGCAAACAAAGACAAAATTTGGTTAACAACCAGTCCACAGCACCTCTTCCCAAAAGGAGGTATTCAGCAGTCATAAATCAGTCCAGGAATATATTTACTGTCTCGTGTAACACCCGACCGAGTCAGTTAAATGAAAGAGTTCCTGGTCATCCAGGCAGGCACTGAGGTCATACCTTTTTGTTGGCTTTACTGCCAGACAGGTGGTTCGTCGTGGTGCTGGCGTGGGTGGATCACTACGTACCAGGGGCGGAACTGGAGTGGGCACTGGGTGGCCTGCAGTTCTGGGCTTGGGCTGCGGGGGTGTCTGCCGGTCCATCCTGGAGTCTGGTGGTGGTTCCAGTTCCCATCACGTCAGTCTCCTCCGGTCAGGTGGCGCCGATGACGGCAGGGGTGTCCATTCTGCTGTCAGGCAGTGGAATTGCCTGACAGGGCCAGACCCGTTGTCTACAGGCCAGGGCAGCTCCTGGTGGCCTGGGTTCTGGCGCATGGATTGGTGGCGTGGAGGCACTGGCGGTCTGGCTGACCTTTCTGCAGGGTCGGCAATCAGATAGGTGCTGCTCCAGATCCTGGTACATACCGGGCCAGTAGACCTGGGGCCGCAGCATCTCTGCATTCACATTGGTAGCCCTGGTTTGACCCTGGCGGTTGTGGACTGCTGACAGAACCTTGGGGCGGAGCAATCCAGGAAGGAGAAGCTGCTCACACGCCCCAAGTTTAGGGTCCACCATTCGCCGATACAGCATCCCTGTCGGCAGGTGAGTCGGCTGTGCTGCTGAATGAGGGCCTGTAGCTCCCTATTCTCGCCAGCTGCAGGCTTCTTTGGCCAGGAGGACAGGATTGGCCTAATGGATGGGTCCTCCTGCTGGAGTCGATGCATCTCTCCTGGTGACAGCTGAGGCAAAATGGACTCTGCCTGTCGCCTGGGTGCTGCTGAAACATGTTGCTTGTCAGCATTCTGGCTGCTGACAGTGGCAGAGGACTGGGGTTTGTCCTCAGATTTCATCATCGCTGCCATCTTCCGTCGCCCCCGTCTGGGCCGTCGTCCTGAGCGCTGTGTGTCCGTCACACTGCTGCGGACCTGCAGTGGTGGCCATGCAGGTGGTGGCTGCTGCATTTCTTGCCTCAAGCTAGCGACTGTGGCCCTGAGTGCCTCTAGCTGAGTTTGAAGCGAGGCGACAGTAGCAATGCCAGCACCGTCGGCACCGCAGTCCTGCATCCACCTTTGGGCTTCCTTCCTTGCCTCTTCAAAGGTGGTAGTAGGATGGTTCCGGACGAAATATCGGACATCCTTGCGGAGTGCTGCTTGTCGTAGGCCACGGGTGAAGACGTCCCGTAGTATGGATGCCGGCAACATTCCATCCCCAGCCTGGTTCACCTTCCTCCATAGGTACTGGAGATGGGAGCCATACTCCCAGATGGTCTCGTCCTGGCCTTGCTGCCTGGTGAAAAACGCTGTGGCCAGGGTGACCACATCACGCTGCTCTCCCCAGTTCTCCTCCAAGATGGTAAAGATCTTGGCTGGGGAGTCCACCTCTGCTGCTGGCAGCCTGATCACCTCCTGGCGAGCTCGGCCATCTAGGGCGGCAATCAGCCAGAGGGCAGCTGTCCTGTCATCCAGGGGCTGCAGGTGTAGGGCAAGCCTGGCCTCCGGATGAAGTCGTTCCCTTCCCTGCTGCTCTCGTTACCCGTGAATTTGGGGAGTTGATGCAGAGGGTGCAGATGTAGGGGCAGGCTGGCCATGGCGTCCGGTCTTCTTGGGCTGTGTCTTCTTGGTCCCTTGTCTTCAATCCTGCTCGCATCGCCAGTTGTGATGGTGTGGAGGGGTAAGGGGTGTGCAGGTGAAGACAGGTAGATGGTGGTAAGTGCAGGAACCAAGGGACAGCAGCCGGTCAAGAAGACAGTGGACGAAGCAGAGTTTTCTCCTTTTATTTGCCTTCCATAATAAGCTCAAACCAGGAACGCAGCCCTGGGAGCAATCTCTCTCGCACAGCACTCAGCGCACTGAGCACTCTCTCTGCCTCTCACGCCAGTCGCTCACATCAGGGAACACTGATCCATTCTCACACAACGCTCTACTTTTATAACAACGTACCGGGACGCAGAGCCAGCAACACGGTGCCAGAGACGAAACGGGCCTCGCGAGGCTGGTGTCGTATATAATACTGTCGCTCATAAAATCGTTGTCGCAGCGACAGTATTTCCTGGGAATACTGCAGCTGGTTCATGAAAAATTATCGCTGAGCGACATAATTTCATAAAAATTGGTAGCGCGACAGGATTTCACGAGAAATGTCCATAAAATCGTGTCGCTGCCTAAAAAATAAAATCATGTCGCAGCGACAGCATTTCATGTAAAAAATTGCTGCCGTAGAAAAGTTGTCGCTCTGAGACAGTATTTTTCTTTAAAAATACGACGTCGAAGACATGTTCGGTCTCTGCCCCAACTCTGCCCCACCTCCCTCTCTCATGGTTTTGCGTATCAGTTGCCCACTGTCTTTCTGTCTATATTTTATTTGTGTCTGCTTGACTGTCGGTCTATCTTTCTGTCTCTATTTGTTTTTCTCGCTCATTCTCTCTATCTGATTGACTCTCTTTAGTTTCACTCTGTCCATCAAACTGTCAGTTGGTCTCTGCCTTTCCCGCCCCTGCCCCTCCCTCCCCCCCCCCCCCCCTCTTTGTCTCTCTCTCTCTCTCTCTCTCTCTCTCTCTCTCTCTGGACGTGCAAGCAAGTGTGGTGTATGTGGAGAGAGCGTGACAGTGTGTGTGTGTGTGTGTGTGTGTGTGTGTGTGTGTGTGTGTGTGTGTGTGTGTGTGTGTGTGTGTTTGGAGCCTGAAACAACTGCATTCATGCTCAAATATAGTTGTGATACATTTGTCCATAATCACGCAATCTCTCTCTCCCTCCCTCTCTCTCTCTCTCTCTCTTCATTCTCTCCCTTCCTCTCCTCCCTCCCTCTCTCTTTTCATTCTCTGTCTCTCTCCCTCTTTCTCTCTCATATTCTCTCTCTTTCTCTCTCTCTCTCTCTCTCTCTCTCTCTCTCTCTCTCTCTCTCTCTCTCTCTCTCTCTCTCCTAGGATACCCAGCTATCACTTTACATACCCCGCCCCCTCTGAACATCTTCTCGTGGGACGATACTCTTTCCCCAAGACAATTGAATAGAACCCTTAAGACTTCTCCCCACAAACCCTGCAAGTTACGCAACATTGTCTTTGCAGATATGTTTATGGTGTTTGAGTTTGTTGGTGTATTCCCGCGCATGCGCGTTTACGTGTTCCGCGTGTGTGTGTGTGTGTGTGTGTGTGTGTGTGTGTGAGAGAGAGAGAGAGAGGGGAGAGAGAGGAGAGAGAGAGAGAGAGAGAAGAGAGAGAGAGAGAGAGAGAGAGAGACTACGCACACACGCATGTACATTTCGCATGCCTGGGCACACACGCACACAAACACACACGCATACATTTCCTCACTCATGCACTCTCTTGCAGTACAGGAGGGACACAAACCGTTGAAGGAGGTATGATAGGTCAGAGATACAGGACGGACACAAACCCGTTGAAGGAGGTATGATAGGTCAGAGATGGATGGGACAGAGAGGAGGTCAAAGCCGAGGGAACAAATCATATAATTATCCCCATAATATTTCATAATAGGGTAACAGGGCTATGTGAATGTCAATACGGATAATCATGGGAAGATATATGGATTTGTCATGGGAAAAAAACGAGAGACACAAAATCGTATAATAGCCGCATTCTTACATCATGGATATCCTAATTCATTACATGCTACACCCCAAAATCTTAAAGCTCCTTTCCTTCTACTCAAATATCTCGGAAT
The DNA here is from genome assembly GCA_018398815.1 of Conus ventricosus. NCBI lineage: Eukaryota > Metazoa > Mollusca > Gastropoda > Neogastropoda > Conidae > Conus > Conus ventricosus. Next base: position 102,828,438 of record CM031595.1, on the reverse strand, counting down.
TTCTGATTTGAATCTTATTTTAAAGAAGAAACAAACCAAAATAAATATGTAGTAGTTCCATGGCATTATAGTATACTTATTACAAGTTGCAGCTTTTGGACTGCTCATTATTTATAGGCCTAAATAGCGTACGACGAACAAAGAGAAATAATTATGACAATATTTGATAAATTTTCGTCATTAGCTATTTAACCGCTTCGACCTTATTGGGCTATGTGACCTTTTTACTTAACTTCGCGGCATCACAAAACGAACATATGTCTTTCATCTTGGTCAAAAGGAACTTCATCTTTTGAAAAGTTCGGTTCTGTCTTCTACGCAAGACTTAGGTTCAAGATCCAGCTTTGTCGGCAGTGTGTGTGTGTGTGTGTGTGTGTGTGTGTGTGTGTGTGTGTGTGTGTGTGTGTGTGTGTGTGTGTGTGTTGTGCGCGCGCGCGCGCGTGCGTGCGTGCGTGTGTGTGTGTGCTGGCTGAATCATAAAATCACAGATCGCAGAGCATCTTGTTATTTGTGATGATGGTGGTGGTGGTGATGATAATTCACAAAGGGCTAATTGTGACTCATTTAAAAGGGCCTACACAGTTTTCCTTTCTATGAAAGAGTAAGTAAAATGATCAATACAGAGAGCTCTACTCACTCTTTTAAAAGTAAGCAGAAATGGACCCCTTGTAAAAAAAAAAAAAAAAAAAAAAAAGTACAACCAACTAGGCTGCAATAAACAATTCTCCAATGAAAGATGTTTTTAGCCTTCAGTTAGAAGTAATGTGTCTTGTCCAAAAATGTGGGACCTACTTGAAAGGTAAGTTACTTTCGTTTGTTACACTGTAAGGGAAGATTGGTTAATGCGGGCCTGTAGATAAATTGGGCTGGTGCTAATTTGAGAAAACTATGACGAGATAAGTTCAGATCTTTTGTGTGCTACATTGTCAGCATGCATAACTTCCTCTGCTAGAAAACCATGGCTGGTCGCGGGAAAGGATACCAACAGTAAGCATTAGAAACATTTTGTACTAATTCTTTACCTCTATGGTTCTGTTAAATCAAAGACATGGCTAAATAATAGGAATTGTTTGCGTTCTGTTTCAACGAATTCTAACATATTATAAACGCCCTTGAAAAAAAAACAGTAATATTTTGATGTGCTGTCATGGTAGAGGATTTTTAATGACCATGGTTAAAATGGATAAGATGAACTCCCCTGATGGGCTAAGTTGGGCCAGTAGCTCAATTAAGCCTACTGATCAGTTTATACCCACTTCATTAGAAGTTGATAGCGGTGGGTTTTTTCTCAGTGATCAGTAATTATTGATAGAGCCTGATGTGTGTGTGTGTGTGTGTGTGTGTGTGTGTGTGTGTGTGTGTGTGTGTGTGTGTGTGTGTGTGTGGCGATGCGCATGCATGCATGCATGCACGTATGAGGCATCCACATATTTAGAAGAAACATATATCCAAATATTGACGGTGCTTTGAATGTTTCTTTTTGTTTTCGAACATTAATTCGTTTGTCTTCTTTCAAAGAAGCCATCCAAAACAAAAGATACTTTATATAAATGTGTTATGTTTCACATTTTGAAAATGATTATATTTAGGCCTTTGGTGTCTTAAAACGAGCGTAATGAAAGAAAACCCATTTGAACGTCACGTTCTGCATTTTGTTCTGCGTTGTTTGTTTCATTAAACTAGATAAAAGCTTTAGAAAAGAAATGGATTATCCTTTCAACCAAATACTATGTTAATTGATTTCAAATCACTGTTTCCTTGGAGCTTTGAATGCCTTAAAAGGACTGCAGTAAAACAAAGCCAAATGATGCCTGAAGCTCTGCATTGTGACGTCTGATAACTTTTGGGTTACTTGTGACTAAAATGGGTTACTTTGACTCGTTTGTAAATTCATGATTTTAAGTGCCCTAGAAGCACTGCAATTAAAGCAAGACAACTGAAAGTATCTGTTCTGCGATTTGGTCTCGTATTGGCTTTTAGACTCTATTATGTTTGTTTCTGTTCTGACAATTAAGGATAATCATTTACTTTTTAAGTTTAGTTTATGAATGTGTTGAGACCGTAGGTGTCTTTAAATGGATTATCGAACAAGCTCACATTTTTTTTATGGCCAACAGACAAACAATATTGGTTTGGGTTTATGACTAATGCGTGTCGGTTAATATAGGCCTGTGGCCCAATATTTACCACACCCTGGTCCATTTAACCGAAATGATGTCTAAAGTGGGCTTCTTTTCTTTAAGAATTTTATTATTTCTTATATAGAACTTTTTAAAATAAAGATAGCCATTTGATGGCTGTACTATATGAAGCTCTTATGGCAAGCTTTACAAATAATTAACCTTGATTGAAGTGAAATTAGTGAAGGAGGTAGGGCTGCATTTCTTAGGGGTTCTAACTTGCCAATCTTCCCCTACTTTCGTTGTGCTGAATGTCCAAGGCCTACGATATTGATAAAAACATCACATTTCACAGCACACACACACACGCGCACACACACACACACACGCACACACACACACACACACACACACACACACACACACACACACACACACACACACACACACGAATGGAAATTTGACTTTCGTCGAAAACATTTATGATAAAAAAATCACTTGCGACAATTTTTTATTTTATTATGGCAGGCTGCATTATTTTCTGTGATATTTTGACGCTCAACCGCGGCGACGTTTTTTCACTTTGCAGAAAAAATCGTCGCTGTGAAATTTAACGCTGCGACCATATTTCACAGGAAATGTTAACTCTAGCAGTAAGATTTCACGTGAAAATGTGTCGCAAGCGACAGTATTCACTGACTACAATATTTCACAGTGTCCTGTCGCAAAAAGCTGTCGCAAAATTTCGAGCGACAGTATTTTAAGGACAGCTACAATATTCTATAGGACATTTTTCGTGAAAAGTTGTCGCGCGACAATTTTTTCCAGCAAATATTGTCGCTGCAACAATATTTCACGTGAAATGCTATCGCTGCGATACAATTCCACGGCGACAGTATTATATACGACACCGGAACCAACAGAATTTTGTGTTTTCTATCGCAGCTTCAGTGTTGTCTGGCTCGCTGTCCGTTCAAACTATTAACACATATTTACTATCGATGAAAACTCAGAACACAAGGAATAAATGCAGTAAGTCACATTTGACAATTTTGTTCCTGTACTAAATCATTGCTGATTAATGTCCAGAGTGAAGCCACTTTTAACAAGCTTACGTCATATTTTCCTTTATTTCGATGAAAAATACTAAACAGCGTGAAATAATTTTGTAATGAATAAAAAGCTGGCATCTCGCTCTTTTTATACATATAAGTTTCATTATCCAAGATGCCGTCCAAGCGGAGAACTTTGCGTTTAAAGTTGATAGAAAACACAGCTGACTTTTCACCTCGCCGGGCTGTTGGCGCCTACTTTTGACACAATTTTCAACTGAAAAATACTCCGTTGAAACGGTCTGTTAAATAATAAATTCTACACACTTTCAATTGTATTCATAACAGAAATGGAGTCATAAGCAAGATTTCGATCGGGAAGTCCGAATTTCGTAGAATGATAATTTGGATCAAACTCAGACAATGAACGAAGAAGGCGACTTGCTCGAGGGACCGGTGTCGTCAGTCATTTCGTATAGTCGCAAGCTTGTACAGAAAAGATCATAAGCATGCGATATACGAAATGAGAGCTCATGGACATTACTTTTAACATGCATCTTCGGATTCTTCGATTTTCCTCTTACTTTTTGTAAAATCAAGAATTATTCAATGTTCATTCGACAGACAATTGAAAATGGCGCCAAGATTGCTCATGCAAAATCCCAGTTTAGAGAAAATATGGGCTTCTCAGCCCAGTACGGTTGTAATGAATCAAAT
>CM031595.1:102814549-102817049 GCA_018398815.1 Conus ventricosus | reverse complement strand
GACGTTGTTAGCATTTTTGGTGTCATTTGGCAGCTGTTTATTGAGATGTGCGGAGACTTGTGACCAAACCTCTCCATGTCTTCATCCCAAAAGAACGATGCCAACAGGCCTGTCAGTGTGAAGAGCCACTTACTGCAAAACGGATATTCACGCGATGCGTAATGTTCAAAGCCAACGCAGTCTAACTTTGTGATGTAGCAAGTAACTCGGCCTATGATCTACTTTTGTGTGGTGTTGACGTAAGTGGTACCTGACAAACTACCTTGACGATGCTTCGCATGTTGAAAACGGTGTGCACCAAAGCATTCACCCCGACTAATTGCAGGGTGCCAGAGTCGGACGGGAGCTTCTTTGAGAGCTACACCGCCCTGGCCTGGAGGCAAGAGAACAAGCGTCTGAGGGCTGCCAGTGAGGTGAGTGTGTGCTGTCTGTGTCAGGATAGCCCTTTTCGTTTTTAGTCTCTGTAGTCTGTTGCTGCTTGGATTGGTGGTTCTTTGCTCATTTGTGTGGTTAGTTGGTTGGATGGTTGGTTGGTTGCTTGGTTGTCTGGGTCTGTTTGTTTTTCTTGTTGGTTTGTTTATTGTTGAATGTACATATGTGCTGTACTTTTTTGTCTGTTTCTTATATCCTTGTTTGTTATGTTTCAAGTACTGGGGGTCCCGAACGGTCCGAACCACAGGGAGAGTGGAGTCAGGCACCCATACCACACTCACCACAAAGCACAAGGACCCAGGACATACACTCAAAGACAATATTTATTGCACATTACAACACACTCACACTGCACACACTAAGTGGGGTGGGAACTCTGGTAGAAGAGAGGGGGACAGAGAGAACACAGGAGAAAGGAAGGAAAGAAGAGCGAGATACAGAGAGATTAACTACTAGATAGGGGTCAAAAATAAAATAAAAGAAAACAAGTCCACCCGTCCCGGGATGCCCAAATTACACCTCTATTTTCCCTTAGAAAGAAAAGAAATAGAGACAATCAAAATATGGTCACATCACAGGGCCTGAATTTTCAGGAAAGGAAGAAGAAAAAAAAATAAAAAGGAAAAAAAAAAAAAAAAACGCAGAGGAGACAGAGGGGCCTGACCACTACCACTCCACTCAAGACACTTCCGACCAGTACACTCATCTTGTGTCAACCAAGTCCAAGTCCAATGATGTCTTGATGGAAGTCGGGACTTCCAGCCGTCAGTGGGAGGTCACAGCACCCTCCTGCCGTCGCCTCAGCAGCTCTCCCAGCACCGCAGCCAAGGAGGAGGTGGGCCCGGGAGTTCAGAGGAATCAGACAGACCCGAACCACCAGAGAAACCCCCAAACAAGCAAACAAGCCCTAAGGCTGGGGTCAGTACCATGCTGGGAATACGATTCCAGTTTGGTCAGTGTCAGAGGGTAGTGGTCAGTTGGTCGAGACCAAAGAAAAGAAGAGTGTACGAGGGAGATAAGAAGAGGGAGGAAAGCAGCAGATAGAAGAATGAAAAGCAGAAAAGATGGGTCCGTCCAATAAGAAAGAGTAGGCGTCCATCGAAAATAAAATACTGAAGTAAGGAAAAGAGGGCTTGTATTGGTCAAGTCATGTCCACACATGATACAGGCCTAATCTCAATTAATTAAATGTTAATGCAAACCTGTTAAATTTGCCACGAGTCAACCTTCCTTAACATTTATCCATCGATTTCAATCCAAAACTAACATAGGTAGTAGGAACATTTTAGAAAGAATTATGAATTGAATCGACCGGTGATTGAGAAACCACTGGCAGACTTCCCTTTGAATTAAAAAAACCTAAATATTTCAAACTATCACCCGTAGGCATTTTGCTATTTTAAATATAAAATGGATTATGCTATAATGAACACTCACCCGCAAACATGCACACAAATACTTATGCATTAAACGAAGAACGAAACATGGGAGGAGAAAACGATGACTGGAAGAGAGGGTGGACGAGTGTCCCACACCCACCCCCGGTAAATTTTGCCCTCAACCAAACACACCGCGGTTCACCCCACGAGTCAAAATTTACTCTCCAACAAAATAAGACTTAGGCTCTTAGCCTCCACCAAAAAGCAAATAGTATTGGAAAATTACGAAAGTACGACGGCCATTAAATTTCATTGAAAACTTATTCTTTTGCTCTATGCGTGAGCCATACTCGACCGGCAATACCTCGCACTCACGAGATTTTTAGCAGGACAACTAAAACAACCCTGCACAAGAAGCAGACGAAAACCAGCAAAACACGCAAAACTTTTAGAGAGAAACTAACGATAGAAAGAATTATGACCCCCACCTTAGAATTTGAATAAGTGATTTACTTTACATTAACCGTGGGAAAAGTACGCAAAGAAGCCTATCTCAAGGAACAAAACGTCACTTACCAACAGGCTTGTGAAAAGCTAGCCGTGTGCTACGCTCTGCTCACTGAAGAACCAGCGTCTCCAACACCGGCCTCCCAACTCTCCCGACGAGGAAAGAATGGTCGTGAGACCAC
>CM031595.1:102782049-102792049 GCA_018398815.1 Conus ventricosus | reverse complement strand
CGAATCAGCCTCAACACTATGCGGCGGCATCTTCAGGAGCGGATCAGCTCATTACTCCCCCGTATCGTTACTCCCCCGGCTCTTTACTCCCCCGGCGAGTAATGAGATGGTCCCGGGTTAGGGATAGGGTTAGGGATAGCGTTAGGGTGAGGGTTAGGGTTAGGGTTAGGGATAGGGTTAGGGTTAGGGATAGGGTTAAGGTTAGGGATAGGGTTAGGGATAGGGTTAGGGATAGGGTTAGGGTTAGGGATAGGGTTAGGGTTAGGGATAGGGTTAGGGATAGGGTTAGGGATAGGGTTAGGGTTAGGGTTAGGGTTAGCCGCGCAATAGCGAGCCCGCGCAATAGCGGGGGAGTAACGAGCCGGGGGAGTAACGAGCCGGGGGAGTAATGAGATGGTCCCCTTCAGGAGAACGGGCTGGCATGTAGGCGTCCTCACAAAGGTCCGGTACTGACACCAAGACACCGGCAGGACAGGCTGCAGTGGGCACAAGCCCGAATCAACTGGCGCAGGCAGCAGTGGGGACGCATACTGTTCTCAGATGAGAGCCGTTTTTGTATTGACATGGCTGACGGTCGTGTCAGATTATGGCGTCGACCTGGTGAACGCTATGCTGAATCCTGTGTGGTAGAGCGGAACCCCTGGGGAGGCCCGAACGTTATGATATGGGGTGCAATTGGCATTAACCACGCCATAGGACCAGTCATCTTTCAGAACATTGGCCCTGGTCGCGGACAGGGTGTCAATGCACAGCGCTACATCAACCAGGTGCTCAGACCCCATGTCGATCCTTTTTTTGCGCAACACCCAAACTGGACATTCCAACAGGACAATGCAAGACCACCCACCGCCAGGGCCACCCAGCAATTTCTTCAGCATAACAACGTCAATGTGCTGCCCTGGCCAGCCCTCAGTCCCGATTTAAACCCAATAGAACATTTTTGGGATGAACTCAATGAGCCGCAGGTGTCAAGCAGTTGTCAACGCAAATGGTGGCCACACACGGTATTAGGACTTCAAGCTGGTTTGTCACGTGACCTTGGATTTTCCACACAAAAGACATTTTGCTGATGACATTTTCACACATTCCCGGTGTAATGAATCAAATCACGTTGAATTCTCGCTTCCACTCTGTACAATTGTGACCAATAAAATTCACCCCCAACCTTCAGCTTGTTTTGTTTTCGCGTTTTTTTTATGGAAGTCAGTATATATTGACATGGACGGGGATACTGGTCTTGGAATTCTGGCTTGTTGATTCCTCTGAATTCAACTTGCTTACAACACGTGTGTGTATCCCCTTTCCCGCCAAACACCTCCTTCCCTAACCCAACCCACCCTCTCCCTTCCCTTCTTTGGCTGGCTGGCCGAAAAAGAAGATGGCTTAATTATGCCTGGATCAGTATAGCCACCGCTGAACACCCTCAATATAACGCGGATTAAACGGTGCAGTGTCTCCTCTGGTGAGGGGACTGAGGACGACTGGATGCCGGTTGCTCGCTGTGGAGCGCCAGTGTTGAAGCTTCGACAGCTCACTCCTGGGTGTGGATGTTGATGATTGTGGGAATCTGAACGATCGGCCTGGAATCAATATCAGTGGAGAGGCATGGAGAATGGGACAACCCCTCCCTTCCCCTCACCCCCCCCCCCTTTCAGCTGACTTGACATGATTTTTTTTACAGCCATGGCGGCCCATATACCCACATGTACCAGACAAACTTGATGGCGTATGATGACGTTGGGGGGGGGGGGGGGGGGGGGGGGGGGGCTAGGGGGGAGATTCTACCTGTCCATAAATCAATATTGACTTGTCTGTGTCTGCCCGACGAAGGAATAACTCACTTCTGTAATACTCACAGATACAAAACACGGGAACTCCATTCCCCATCCTCTATACAGAACACTCGTTCGAGCATCGGAGAGAAATCAATGTCAGACTTCTACAGATTTAATGTATGGTTAAACACAAAAGGAAAACAAAATCGAAGAATGAAAAAGGAGTGGAAGGTAATCTTTAATCAGCTTACTGGATCGTCAGATCCAGGTCATAGAGGACGTTCTTCAAGACAGGTTCCTATTATTCTTTGAGTATGTCACACCAGCCTGATGTCATTCTGCTTGGCTCCGCGCTTGCCATCATTTCTTACTTAACAAAGAAAGAAAGAAAAAGATATTTTTACAGGGTTGTTTCTTCCATTCCATTCTTTTACTATTCCACATTGATTCGTTTGTTATATTCAGTCATCTGATTTGTCTGTGAATGGCTGGGACGGTGTACCACTGACTGCGTAGTAATCAAAGAGGTTATGTATCCGTTTCTCTTCCAGTCGCAGCGTGGTAATGGGCAGAAGACACTTTCACCCATTGTTCCCATTGTTTTCCAGACGCCATAAAAGTCTACCAAAAAGGAGGATTCTGGGGCAGTTAAACCTGAATATGATGCTTAGAGTATAGCCCTCGGTCTGCTCTCTCGGTGTTGTTAGGATAATGATGATCTCTGTGTCTCTCTCTGTCTGTCTGTCTGTCTGTCTGTCTGTCTGTCTGTCTCTCTCTCTCTCTCTCTCTCTCTCTCTCTTCTCTCTCTCTCTCTCTCTCTCTCTCCTCTCTGCCACTTTGTTTCACCCTTTTGTCTCTGCCTCTCTTCTTCTTCTTCTGTCACACACATGCACGCACGCACACATACACCCACACACGCACGCACTCACGCACGCACACACACATGCACGCGCACACACATACATCCATACATACATGCATACTTACATACGTACATACACACATACACACATGTATACATACATACATGCATACTTACATACACACATACATGCGTGACATGCGCGCACGCATGCATGCGTGCATACATACATACATACATACATGCATACATACATACATTATACATGCATACACGCTTACTAATGCACGCATACACACTTTAAATTTGGATTTCACTTCTAACCAAGTGAACCTTCACTGCCTGCTGTTCTTCATTATCAAATGTATCAGTACTTGTTCCGCATTTTAAGGTATTTCTGTTCTAGCTAATACCGCTTGATGTGTTAGTTATCAATGTAGGTTCTCTGTTCCTGTTTCCTGTAATACAATAATCTTTAATTGTGAAGTGGACACAGAGAGCATAAACGTATCTACCACTACTGTGCACCTTATAAACGCAAAGAGAAAAGTGATGCAAAATGTATTTTGTAGTACTTACAGGAATATGAATTTATACTTAGTACTTTGTTAGTCTGACATTATATTGTACAAATCGAAGATGTGTATATATACATACATCTACATATATCTAAAATCTATTATCTATTTATCTAAGACGGCCATATACATTTTTTAGTCATAACATCAAATGCAAGGTCAGTACTGATCGTGTGTATTTTTTTAAAAAATCATAACAGCAAAGGCAAACGGTCAACACTGACCATGTATGTTTTTTTTAAAAATCATAATAGCAAATGCAAACGTAATTCAAAATGTGAACACACTGTTCGTAGCGACATTAAATATGAAAGTATTTATTTCTATCTTTGGAACCACCCCTCAGTGATTTAGAGCATGGTAGTCGAAGACTGCAAGGAGTCATATAGGCTCAAACCTGTTTCCACCCTTCGGTTGCAAAGGACCAGTAAGTTTGGGTACGTGCTTCTCCTCATCCGCTGGGAAGTGATTTCGGGCGTGGGTGTGTGATTGCGGAACATTACACCGGGAAGAGCTTTCCTGAATCCGGGTACTTGCCCACAAACCCAGAGGTGAAGACACCTGTGCGCACACGACTCTGCTAGCCTCCCTTACCGTAACAATGACAGATGTACGTATCATACCATTTGGTAACAGAACACTTGAGGTTCTTTCGTAAAAGAGAAGGAATGCGATAGCTGTCAAAGAATATTTATTCGCGGTTAACTGGTCGTGTTTAGCACACACGATTAAACAATGACTGAAGATGTACTTCCTTTTAAGATTCTTCTCAGTCGAGTCTTTCATTCACACGTGCAGAATTTGTTACGTTGGACCAAACCTCTGAGCGTTTTGACCGCGCTGAACAACAGATACACAGTGAAAAGTACATACATACAACAGAAATGCGTTACCCTGACTTCTCGAGGGAAAATAGTATACTTGGAATAACTGTTCGATGATTATCAATCAGAGTCGTATATACATTCAAACAAAGGTTTAAGTGCAATCCTTTCCGGCTACACATCCAAAGATAGAAATGAATACTTTGACTCGAATTCACCACGATTATGCACGTGTTGAGGAGATCGAAACTGCTATCCCTACACCAGAAGGGTGTGAAGGGCCAAATGATTTTGCATCTTTGTAAAAGTTAATTTCAAAGTGAGGTCAGTGCTGGCAGAAATGGAAACACAATTTCAGGGTATAGGTGATGGCTCGTTCTTCGTTTTCATTGTCTTCAATGTTGTTTGTCTTGCCTGAAGAAGACCAGAGAGATCGAAACGCGTCGTCTTTGTCATTTAATTTGTTTATTACGTTCGGCGGCAGAGCAATTTTTCTTCTTTACGTTTATTTTGGGTAAAAATTAAAATCATTGACGATAAGCATGAAGATGACGATAAAGAAATATTCCATTTGAGTCTGATACTACCTGACAGGGCTCTATTCAGTACTTCTTTTTTTCAAAATATATCAGGGGCGTCGACCAAGACCAAGAGATACTCTGCTGGTCAGAAAATGTGAGCAGCCCTCACGGATCTGCATGCATTAAGCGGATGGAACTTGACTGTGTGGTTCCAGTCTTGCCACTGAGCCCGTGGCACACTCAGTTGTGAGTAGGAGCCGGCTGTAGCCAAGAACTCCCGCAGGAGACTTAATTAGGCCTGCAGGGAGGAAGGCACCGTCGCCCACACAGCCCCTGTGTTTCTGGAATGCTGAAAGTAGGAGTGAACTGACGCTGCCAATTTCTGAGTCGGGTTTCTGTTGAACCTTGAAGTCTGTTGTTTGGGGAAGCTGGTGTCGGCGTGTTGTGTGTGTGTGTGTGTGTGTGCGTGTGCGTGTGTGTATGTGTGTGTGTGTGTGTGTGTGTGTGTGTGTGTGTGTTGAACAAATAAGAAATGGAAGGAAACAAGATCAGGCTAACGATTTCTCCGTCATTACGGCGATGATTTGATGAAGATTAAGAAATAAAGGAAAGGATTAGACAGAAAGACGAACAGATAAATAGACAGATAGACAGAGATAAAGATTGACAGACAGACGGATACATAGATTGACCGACCGACCGACAGACGGATACATAGACAGACAGACAGGTAGATAGACAGATAGACTAGATAGATAGATATACAAGACAGATAGATAGAGATAGGTAGATGGATAGATAGATAGTTACGTACGTACGTACGTACGTAGGCAAACAGACAGACAGTCAGGCAGTCAGACAGACAGACAGAAGGATTCTCCGTTTCTTCCCACTAACAGTTAACCATCCGTTCTCTGTCCCATCCCTATAGTCTGGCCTCAAGCGGCTCTTGTGACCAAGCCGCTTTCTCCTCATTGCACTGTTCAACTCGCTGGTCAAACAGTGGGTCCTGGGGACTGAGACCCATTATTCACCGGGGGGGGGGGGGGGGGGGGGGGGGATTTGGGGGTGGAGACAGAACTGCACTGGTAACCGTAGGAACTGCTGCTCCCATAGTCGGCTTCCGAATTCCCAGTTTTGTTCTGTTTTTTCAATCTTGGTGGTAAGCAGTCTACTCAGCATCATGATTTTGTCGTCGTCGTCGTCGTCGTCGTTGTTGTTGTTGTTACTGTTGTTGTTGTTGCTGTTGTTGTGATGCAGTCACATGTCTTCTTCATCCGGAAACAATGGAGTCAGGTTGTTTGAAGTTTATTTGTTAGTTTGTTTTCTCGATAGTTTGTTGTTGTTGTTTTTCCATTCAATTTCTGCTTCCTTTTAATGACCCTTTCCCTCTCTTTCCACACAGGTATCTGTGTGTGTGTGCGTGTGTGTGTGTGTGTGTGTGTGTGTGTGTGTGTGTGTGTGTGTGTGTGTGTGTGTGTGTGTGCGCGCGCACACACACACACACACTCTCTCTCCCTCTCTCTCTCTCTCTCTCTCTCTCTCTCTCTCTCTCTCTCTCTCACACATACAACACCACAACACACTCTCTCTCTCTCTCTCTCTCTCTCTCTCTCTCTCTCACACACACACACACCACACACACACACACACACACACCACACACACACACAAGCATACACACACACACACAAACACAAGACACACACACACACACACACACACACACACACACACACACACACACACACACACACGAGTGTCCGTCGATTTTTTGCCACAGTGTGGCCCTATCGACCACACACCAAGACCAAGACCAAGACTAAACACACACACACACACACACACACACACACACACACACACACCACACACACACACACACACACACACAGTACTGCTATTTGGTCTGCTGATGGTGGCCTATCGAAGGCTGGAAGAGGTCATTGACATCAATGGCCAATAATTATCCTGGCTCATCACGTCTCATCAACCGTCATCACGCACATGCTCTGTTAGGAGACAGGAATAGACTGTATATACAGCACACCCGTATATGTCTGTACGTTTGTGACTATACTGTACTTCTTTTCATTTGATATTGTTAAAACCTTGGAATTGAAACTCACAATTAGGTATTTATATCTTGTGTGTGTGTGTGTGTGCGCGCGCGCGGTGCGCCGGCGCGCGCGCGCGCGTGTGTTGTGTGTGTGTGTGTGTGTGTGTGTGTGTGTGTGTGTGTGTGCACGCGTGTGTGCGTGCGTGTGTGCGTGTCCGCGCGCGCGCGCGCGCGCGCGCGCGCGCGTGTGTGTGTGTGTGTGTGTGTGTGTGTTCGCTTGTGTTTATATAGCTGTGTGCTTGTAAAAAGATTCACTTTTCTTACTTTTTTTGTAACCTCCATTTACTTCCACTTTCAGTCATCTGTATGTTACATATGTGTGTGCACGCGTACATGGCTCTCGCTTCTCTCTCTCTCTCTCTCTCTCTCTCTCTCTCTCTCTCTCTTACGAATGCATTAATAATATCCCGGAGTGTCCTGATTGTTAACTGTTTGAACTAGGCCTTAGAGCCAAGCTGCGCCTAATGTTTCATCCTACATCTTTTCCTTGTGTTGCCTTCTCATTAGCTTATAATTATAATGTGTTATGTTAACCCTTCTTTTCACCTATTACAATCCATTATTCTACGTTCTTTGATTTCGCTTTGCACTGCACATGGACAACAGTTCTCGATTTAGCGTTCGTGGATTATCAATCCGAAAGACACAGTAAATCAAAACTCCGCGCGTCCCATGTTCACAGGACACGAAAGCCAGTCCTCGGCAACCAGGAAGCTGCACATTGCAAAACCCTGTAGAATATCCGCCTTGACACGTAAAAATGCTCGTGTTTATTTCACTCCCTCATGTGACACGTGTTATCAATGATTTATTACTGCTGTCTGTCGGCCTCGATGGGTGCCGCTGGCGGTTTTGATATAAAGTGCTTCCCTCATCTGGGAAATCAATTTCACTTATTTGCTCTGTTCTGTCATTATTCATGTCTGTCTTTTTCTTTTTTCTTTTTTTTTCTTTCCTGTCGTCTTTCCTGATTGTCAGTCTTTGTGGCCCTTTCATCTCTCTTTGTTCTAACAAAACTTGACACATTTTGTTTCTTCTTCTGTGAAATTGATTGCATGCCAGCAACTAGGCGGTGAAAATATACACACTGTCCAGACTGACACTGACTGCCTATTCTCTTTGTCAGCTTGATGTTTTTAATGAAAATTGTGTTGCATTCTTATGCTAATGAATTGATTTTCCTTTCTTTTTGTAAATTAAGGATGAAAAATTAAGGGAAATGCCTGGCAATCGGTCAGATTTTCTTTGCCTTGAGGACATCAATAGATCAGATATGATAGTACTAGCATGATAGTACTAGCACTTACACCCGGCTTCATCTGGTACAAAAACGCTCTCACTGCATTCATCATTCCTCTTCCTGTTTATCTGCCTGTCTCTGTCCACGGCAGTGTCGCAGCAGCATCAGTACCACTATCCTAATATTTCCCACAAAAAAAACTGTACAACAAATCGTATAGATTTTGCTCCCGTGTGTACAGTTTCTCCCCATCAACGCACCCTTCCCCTGTCCCCACCTTCTTTTCCACTTCCCTCTGTCTAAAGTCACAGCTATAATGAGCTGGTGGGAGGGAGGAGCACAATAAATCTATGGGAAAAAATTCTTTCAGATAAAGGGAAGATCACATGGTGGTAAGACTCACACACCCACAGACACGCGCGCGGCCGCACACATACACACACATACACAAACGCGCGCGCGCACACGCGCACACACACACACACACACACACACACACACACGCACACACACACACACACACACACACACACACACACACACACACACACACACACACACACATGCGCGCGCGCACTCAGAGAGAGAGAGAGAGAGAGAGAGAGAGAAGCAGACAGACATGTTGGTGGTGGTGCTGCTGCTGCTGCTGTTGGTGTTGTTGCCGTTGTTGTTGAGCACAACACATAATGAAGGGGGATCACCTGGAAACGTACAGCGAGAAATGATGAGGCAGAGCCAGAATAAACATGTGCATTTCCTGGGCTTCACCCAGCTCAGAACTCCATATTTTCATCTTCCCCGTTTTCCCCTGACCATCATCCTCCACCTCCCCAGCTTCACTTCGAGCCCATCTCGGCATGAACGGAGATAGAATAGCCAGGTGGGTGAGTTAAAGGTCTGGTTGATAGAATAGGCAGGTGGGTGAGTTAAGGGTCTGGTTGATAGAATAGCCAGGTGGGTGAGTTAAGGAGGGTCTGGTTGATAGAATAGCCAGGTGGGTGAGTTAAGGGTCTGGTTGATGGAATAGCCAGGTGGGTGAGTTAAGGGTCTGGTTGATAGAATAGCCAGGTGGGTGAGTTAAGGGGCTGGTTGATAGAATAGCCAGGTGGGTGAGTTACGGGCCTGGTTGATAGAATAGCCAGGTGGGTGAGTTAAGGGTCTGGATGATAGAATAGCCAGGTGGGTGAGTTACGGGTCTGGTTGATCCTGTCATTGCGGTGGAATGTGAATCCGCTGCGCTGGCTGCCTTCTCAGGCCAGTGAAGGTCGGTGTGTCATCAGCAGTGTGTTCACTGGTCGCTGGCATGTGTCCTGTGAAAGACCGTGTATAGTTGTCCACAGAGATGTATACACCGAGATTTACTCGTGTTTATTTCAGTCGTCATTATTACAATATCATTGTGTTTAGGGGGGCATATCATCTGCGGTAGCCAAGTGATTAACTCGGGTAAATGAATGTTAATCACTCAAATTTGAGCGAATTCTTGCTCACATAATTTTGATCTTTATCTGAATTAAGTACCAGAAATGTAAATGTGCTTAATGAAGGATGATGCCAAATTATTACAAAAAATTCCCTCCCATAAGTACTGCTAAAAAGGAAATTAACATAAATAGACAGATGAATTTCATAAATAAGCGTACATAGATGTTCTTTTCTCTCAGCAGTGATAGTCTTGAAAAAGGCTTCGGATGATCGACAGGGCCATGACGATAAAGAAAGAGTATTTCCGTCTTCTTTCAGTCGTGGTGTTGTATGCTCCCTTATATGCTAACAAATGCACCCTTATAAATACATTTTCTCTAGGCTGTCTGAACATCTGAAGATCAGTTCGTAATTTGTCTTTCTGAAAAATTCTGGACTCGGATATAATAGTTTTATCTCATCAGTCTGCCTATCGACAAGGCTATGATATTGTTATAGCCCTGCGTAGAATAATAAATGACTTTAACCTTGGTTTTGCTGAAAGAAAAAATATTTCCATTTCGCCTAATTAGACCTTTTCACGTCATTGACATTTTTGTTTTCATTCTTTTCTTTTGAAAAGACATTATCATTTATTTGGCATGGACAGTCTAGTT
>CM031595.1:102774549-102777049 GCA_018398815.1 Conus ventricosus | reverse complement strand
CATGTTAAGGCTTGCCGACTTGTGTTTAAATGTAACAGTAACTGGCATGTCTTCATAGAATTATGTTATATTAGACGATGCCCATATCTGTGTTGATTTGCCTACATGTATAGCAGTTTTCTTTAGTTATGACAGGCTTATCTTGCCTCAGTCATAATGCACCATGTCAACATACGCATGAATGTGTTTGTTTATGCGTCAAACTCTCTTAGTCTCTAACCATTGAGCGCACGCACGCGCACACGCACACACACACACACACACACACACACACACACCACACACACACACACACACACACACACACACATTCTCACACACACACGCGCGCGCGCGCGCGCACACATACACGCACGTATTTGCAGGTTTATCAAATGTTTACATGCACATAATTATCCACAACTACACCTAAATGCTCAGGCACAGGAGTGCGCATACACGTGTCTACATATGTGCTAATGCAGGCACGAGCACGTGAACTAGTTTGTATGTCAGTCATTAACTGCAATAATGACCTTTTTCAGTAAAATGACTAATTTAAAACTTAAGAGCTCCTATCTTCAGCGTGGCATTTTTCTCTCGTAAAAATTATACATTTGGGACCCCCCAAAAATCATTTTCTTTAATAAAGTGAAAAAACGTAATGGTGTAATATGGTTACTCGTAATAAAATATTCAGTTGTGGAAAAAGTAATGTACCTCATGTGAAATGTTAATGCTCCATATTAATGAGTTGATATGTAAGCTCTATTGTGCCAGAAAGTTTATATAGATAAAAACAGTTGTTCCAAAGTCATGAGAATGCACACACATCTTTAAATAGGTTCATTTATTCATTTTAAAAAAAAACCGTTGATGATTACCAGATATGATACCATAATTATTTATTATTATCCGGTAGGTGGCTAATTATACAGGAATATCAATGACTGCCCCCAAAAGGTTAAAGACGACTGCTACAAAACACTGGTTAGACCAGTACTGGAATATGGTTGCTCAGTTTGAGATCCTTACCATCTAAAGGACATTGATAACCTCGAAAAGATTCAGAAGAGAGCAGCACGGTTCGTAACAGGGAACCACATCAGAGAAAAGGGGAATACTAGGAAGAACATGAGGAAATTAGAATGGAAACCCTTAGAAGAGAGAAGAGCTTTTATCAAACTTAACATCTTCTTCAAAGGCAGAACTAAAGTAATCGATATTCCAATGGAACAACTAGTATTGAATAAAAGTAGCACCAGGAGTGGCGGTCAATGTTATACCATACCTGCATCAAATATGGACAGCCACTTACATTCTTTTTATCCCAGTTCTGTACGGCTGTGGAACTCACTGCCGGGTGCCATCAAGATTGCCACAAATGCAATCTCTTTTAAAAAACAAATTGATTCGACAGTTTTGAGATCTGCATATTGATGATTTTCTATTTTTACTTCCCCAGATATTTTACTTTTACCTGGGCCTGAATTTGGCCATTGCTTTTAACTTCTTGAATATCGAGTGCGACCCCTTGTTGCCAAATTTGCTCCAGAGGCCAACAGTCTTGAGTCGCACTGTTTTATGTTTTATGTTATTTTATTTTACTTTTTAACATGCGCGCTGGTGACCTACTCGTTTTTGAGTGAACCAGTATTTTAGGAAGAAGAAGAAGAAGAATTGTAATCATGATTTTATTTCTTTACACTGTCCAATACATCAGTGGCGTCAAAGTCAATGACAATTTGTTTGTTGTATAAAAATGACCATCTCATCCACCCACGTAATTTGTTAGATCAGAAAAAAAAACATTACACGACATAAAACTGCCGTATCACAGAGAAATCTATTATTTTCATTAAAAGATATGAAAAAAGCCTTGCTTTTTGATGCTATCAGTCTTCCGTAAGAAAAGCCCAAAACGAAGAAAGCATACTCTGCCAAGCTCCATTATGGTAAATTTAGAAGTACAGACACGAGCATGACGTCTGAGCCCCCATGGGACAGACCACCTCTCTTCTGCCCGGGGCTCCCTGTCTACAGACCGAAGTCTATTGCCCACAGTGGCATTAGAACCTAGGGAACCGTAGGGACGGGTCTCTTTGCCAGTCTCATGAATTTTATATTGTACGTAGCAGCTCTGCTTTGGGTATTCCTCTCTCTCTCTCTCTCTCTCTCTCTCTCTCTCTCTCTCTCTCTCTCTCTCCTCTCTCTCTCTCTCTCTCTCTCTCTCTCTCAACAAGTCCAGTATTCATTGGTTCAAGAATTCTCTCTCTCTCTCTCTCTCTCTCTCTCTCTCTCTCTCTCTTCTCTCTCTCCTCTCTCTCTCTCTCTCTCTCTCTCTCTCTCTCTCTCTCTTATTAACAGATGTCCATTAGTCAATTGTTCAGGAAGCTTGATAAGTTCTATGTCTGTGAAAGCTTTTACACGTGGAACATTGTAGACTACGTCGTAAATTACACAAAATATCGCTGGAACTAAAAGTAAATGGAAAGACAAATTGGCTTCCAAATGTACGTCT
>CM031595.1:102754549-102767049 GCA_018398815.1 Conus ventricosus | reverse complement strand
CACACAAAACACACATGCGCGCGCGCGCACGCGCACACGCACACGCACACGTACACACACACACACACACACACACACACACACACAACACACACACACACACACACCACAAAAGGAAGCCTTTCATCAGGACTGAGCACCAAGGGTCTGAATTCTGGTGACCTCAGAAAACGGAGAAGGATGGGCATGGAAATGAAGAGAGGTCATATGTGAGGAAGTGTGTATGTGTGTGTGTGGGGGGGGGGGGGGGGGGGGGAGGCGGTTGTCAACTTTCCACCCATTGGCTTCCAAGCGACAGTTTGCCGCCTGAAACCGTTTCTCTCCAATGTTGAAGTCTGCAGGCCAATAATGATCCAGGTCTGGGCTAAAGTTCTGTTCTGATCTCTCCAATGTTTAGTTGTGGGCTTTGGTGATAGAACGATGGGGACAGAGCTTGCAATGTACAATGTTAGGAGAAAAGAGCGACAATGAAGGAGGGGAGATGTATTGAATGGGGGAGTGGGAGAGAGGGTAGGAGAGCAGAGAGATGACTTATTGACGTTTGTTGTGGTTATGATCTGTGCTGTCTGGTGTTTCTATGTATGGGGATTTCTATTTGGGGGTTTTTTTTCCCTTCAACGCATATGTTAGTAATACGGATTGATGCATTATCTAGAGGGAGCTGTATATTGGAGATGGGGAAGGGGGAAAAAGGGTTGCTCACATGAATGATCCATCGCTCCTATAAATTGATTAAAATAACAGACTGCAGTTTACCACAAACGTGGTGGAATCCAATAAAGGAAATGCTAATTCTGTAATGAAAATGAATGATACCACAGCAACAATCCCAACAGACTACACATATGTACACAGAGTACACACATGTACATAGGTTTGCACATGCATTTGTCTGCATGTATATACACACATATGCACGCACACCTACACACACACACACACACACACACACACACACACACACACACACACACACACAACACACACACACACCGCGCGCGCGCGCGCGCGCGCGCGCGCGCACGAAGGCACCTCCGCACGTACGCACACACATATGTCCACTTATGCGCGCACATGAACGATTCTCTCTCTCTCTCTCTCTCTCTCTCTCTCTCTCTCTCTCTCACACACACACACACACACACACGCGCGCGCGCCCACGCACCTTTTATCAGGCTTTTGGGTGGTGTGATACCAGGACGGTACTAAGGGCAGAACTCTTGTTTTCTTCTGAAAATATAAGAGCGTTGTCAGCTTTCTGCTGGCTGGTTGCCAAGCAGCAAATTACCACGTGGAACTTCGGGCCAAGGCTGCAGAATGTCGACCAATTAATGATCCACTTCTCCGCTGATGTCCATTATTGAACTATCTGCAGTTGTGTTGTCAACTTTGGTCAAAAGGCCAGAGAGGAGAGAGAGAGAGAGAGGAGAGAGAGAGGTGAGAGAGAGGAGAAAGAGAGAGAGAGAGAGCAGTTATAGGGAATTAAAGGGAGGAGAGCAGGCATGAAGGGGTTAGACGAAAAGCAGGCGTAGGAGGTGGGGAAACAAAGGCGATTATGTGATGGTGTTAATGGCCATGCTTGTCCTGTGTAATTAACACATCTCTCGTGTTTCTGTGCATGATGTAAATTAGGACTGCTTTTTTTATTTTTTCTTTGGTGACTGGTATAACGTGGCTGTACATTATCTGCTTGCATGATATTTATTTTGCAGATTGGATCGGTTTTAATATGTTAAGAATCCATGGTACGTCAACCTTGATGAAATGGGAAACTGCAGCCTGTTGTGGATGCCATTAAATGAACACGAACATTCGTTTACTTTGTACATGGCACGATGGCAAAAAGCCTGTACTTACAACAAGAATGTCAATATTCTCAACACTAACATGAGCATGTGTAAACATACTGTCATAATTTGTGCACACATGTGTTCCCACACACGCGCACGCACGCGCGCGCGCGCGCACACACACACACACACACACACACACACACACACACACGCACACGCACAGACTCTTCCATCATGACTGCATACCATGAACCCTGGAGGGCGCAGACGGCAGAATTTTCACCGGAAACAAGGAGGGGGGCTGTTGTCAGTTTTCCAGAGATCGCCAAGCGGCAAATCGCCACCTGACACTCTCTATCCAAGGCTGTCGCTCGGGGGCCAATAATGATCCGGATCTCTGTTGATCTTCAGTGCTGATCTCTCTGATGTCGTGTTGTGGCTGTGGTGACAGGACAGTGAGAGATACTGGATGCAGGAGTTAGGGGGAGAAGGATAAAAGGCAGGAGCGGGAGGGCTAGGGAGGGAGTTAGCACAGGAGATAAACTGCCGGTGTTAATTGTGAAAATGCTCATCTGCAATCTGACTTTCTGTTTACGATGGGTCAAAGAGTAATTGTCTTTTGAATTTTTTCTTTCGAAATTGGTATTAGGAGTTTAAAACACTACATGTTCTGTGGTATATGCTGCAGATCAGGCGGATTCATATATGCTGTGCATTTATAGATCCTTTCACTGGACTAGAGGTAGGACTGCAACCTGTGATGAATGGTATTACATGAGCATGAAAACAGTCTTTATTACACACTAAATCATAATAAAACCCTGTAGCTACAATAACACGAATGTCATCAACATAGATAAAAGCATGTGCTTACATATTAAAATATATTTACATTCGCAGTTGCTTGCATGCACAACGACAACAACACACACACACACACACACACACACACACACACACACACACACACACACACAATACACATGCACACACACATACACACACACACACTCACACACACATACATGCCTGCACGCAAATACATACCAACACAAGCATATTCAAACACACATGTCAACACACAGAAACACACACACACACACACACACACACACACACACACACACAAACACACACACACACACACACACACACACACACACACACACACACACACACGTTTTCCAGAACTGGACACACAACGACCGCTGGAGGATACACAAAACAGAGAGCTTGTTGTCAGCTTTCCACAGGATGCTCGCCCTGAGGCAAATTTGCCACCTAAAACTCCGTGTTTAAGACCCTGGGGGCCAGTAATGATCTAAGTCTCTGTTGATGTTCAGATTTCATCTCTCTGCTGTTGTGGCGTGGGGTTTTTGTTACATGACAGTGAGAAATAGTGGGTGTAGGATTTAAGGAGAGGGAAGCAAGAATGGGGAAAGGGAGGAAAGGGTGGAGCTGATGGGGGGGGGGGGTGGGTGACGAGGAAGTGAATTGGTTGTATTGATAGTGGCCATGGTTGCTTGTAATTTTCCTTCCGTCTTTTGTTTCTGTCTATGATGTATCCGCAGCTTTATTTTCATCTCGTTCCATTGAAAGGTTGGTGTCATGGGTCGATGTATGATCTGTGTTGTCGTTTTGTTCAAGAGTGTGTATTCGTATTTACCATTATAGTCACTGCTCCTCTAACTGGTCTAAATCAGGGGTCACAGCCTGTAAGGAATGCTTTAAAACCAAAATGAAACATTTCATGGCATATGGAATAGCATCAAATTTTGTAATGAGAATAATAATACGGTAACAGCAACATTTAGATAGATAGATTATATTATATTATATTATATTATATTATATTATATTATATTATATTATATTATATTATATTATATTGTTTGGTCAATCAGTGGGCGATTGCATCTCTTAGGAGATCCAAGTAAATGTTGTTCAACACAATTCTTAGCCACTCACAATGCTTGGGTTATTGAACAGCAGAGCTGACCACTCAGACTCCCTTGATCTCCTTGCATCCTTAAATGGATCCTCAAGCATAGGCTCAAAGATTGTCCCCTATATTTTATACTGTTTGCGTAATGTTTTTAATTTTCCAGCAACTTTTTACCTCTCCACACTTTCGTTTTATTTTATTCTACTACATTTTGCTGGCCGCTTTGGGGGGTACTGTTGGATTCTTCTTTGAACCCCTTGGTGGTGAGAACACCGCAGAATTATGGACTGTGGTGTGTCTGTATTTGACGCCAAGGGCACAGACACAATCAGCCGTGTCTCCTGATGAATTCCGATCCAGCGGACGAAAGGCCTAGGAGGCAGGCAATACATATAGATGTGCCTTCGAGAGGAATTGCGATGGTTCCCTCATGCAGCTAGTGAAGGGTTTTCATTTTTATAATATACATTTTTTTCAAAAAATCTTTGACAAGTCATTACTATAATGATGGAAGAATTGTTAACCTACACTTGTTTTCCCCCGCTACTTAATTGTTCAGCTATATATATCATACTATCATGCTATCATACTCGTGTATGCCCAACCTTAAAAATATAATTGATTCTTCCAATAAAACCAAAAACAACACAACAAAGAGGGTGATGAAAGGATATCTTGTAATTGCACAAAAAAAGACCAGTGCCCTCTGAACAATAAATGTCTCTACAAAACATTGTGTACCAAGCTACGGTAACAACAGACAGTGATAAAGAAACATACATAGGGATCACGGCAAACCATTTTAAAACCAGATATGCAAACCATAAACAGTCTTTCAAAAATGAAAATATAAAAACCAAACAGAATTAAGTAAATATATTTGGAAGCTTAAAATAAGGAAATAAATTACAACATATCATGGAAAATTATAAAAAGAGCAACACCATACAACAACATTTCTAAAAAATGCAACTTATGTACTACAGAAAAGTGGCTGATATTATGTAAACCCCACCTAGCATCCCTGAACTCTAAAGTAGAAATGATAAACAATTGCAGGCATAAATGGAAATCTTTGTCAATGCACCATCCCGTGGCACGCCCCCCCTGAACGCGCCCCAAAAAAGAAAAAAACCGGCAGGCACGTGCCACACGCACAGAGCTCACACGCCCACACACTACAATATATAACACCGGTGGCGTGCCCAGGTTGTTTATCCTGATGAGAGCGTTTTAGCTTTGAAACAAGTTTGTAGATTTTTAATTCTTCCTTTTTAAAATCCTATTTTTAACTGGTATGTCGCTCCCTACATGGTCGAGCACTTTTAATGTTCTGAGTGGCTTCTTAACTCTGATTTTAATATATATATATATATATTATATATATATATATATATATTATATATGTGTGTGTGTGTGTGTGTGTGTGTGTGTGTGTGTGTGTGTGTATAGATAGATATAGATATGTATACATGTGTATATATATATATATGTATGCGCGCTCACACACACGCGCGCACGCATATATATATATATATATATATATATATATATATATATATTATATATGTGTGTGTGTGTGTGTGTGTGTGTGTGGTGCGTGTGTGTGTGAGCGCGCACGCGCGCGCATGATGTGAGAACGCATTTTCACACGACTCTCCTTCTCGCTCCTTTCTCTCTGTCTCCTCTCCTTATCCCCCCCCCCCCCCCCCCCCCCCCACCCCATCTCTTCTTTCTCACTTTGCACCCATTTCTCTTTTCCCCCCCTCTCTCTCTCTCTCTCTCTCTGTGACTAACTCTCTCTTTATTCCACATGCATGTGCTAACACACACACATAAAACACATGCGCGCGCGCGCGCGCACACGAACACACACACACACACACACACACGGGCTCACTCAGTGTGTACAGACGATACAATTCCTTTAGCCACAGGGAACAATGAGCTATTGTCAGCTTTCCACTGCTTGGTTGCTAAGCGGCAAATCGCCACCTGACTCTGTACAGTCAGGGTTGTGACCTTGCGGCCAATACTGATCCAGCGCTCTGTGATGGTCAGCTCTCATCTCTCGGCAGTTGTGCTGTAGGGCTTTGGTTAAATGACAGTGGGAGACAGGGGATGTGGAATGTATGGGGAAGACAGCAAGACTGGAGAAGGGGAGGGGAGGAGGAATAGTGTGGGTGAGTTGGAGATAAAATCGTGTTAATTGTACTGATGAATGTTTGCAGACTGAGTTGTGTCTTGTGCGTGGTGTGTGTCTAGAAGTGTGTGTGTGTGTGTGTGTGTGTGTGTGTGTGTGTGTGTGTGTGCGCGTGCGTATGTGTGTGTGTGTGTGTGTGTGTGTGTGTGTGTGTTGTGTGTGTTGTGTGTGTGTTATCCATGCAGAAACTGGTATAATGAAATAATACATTATCGGTGATAGATAAATGTTTCAGGCTGGGTGAGTTTATTTATGGTTAGGACGCTCCTCTGACTTCACTAGATTAGAGACTGTAGCCTAATGCCAGTATTGCGAAACCAACACATATGTTTCTGTTAATCAAACACAAGAAAACAATAGCAAACTCTGTGACGATATCAATAACAAGGAAACAGTGACAACACCTTACATATTATATACGCATGCGTATTTACACTGACATTATTTGGGAATGCATTGGCACAAACACAGGCGCAGATACACACACACACACACACACACACACACACACACACACACACACACACACACATACGCACACACGCACTACACTCGTGCAGTATGTACGCACGCACACACACACACACACACACACACACACACACACACACACACCACACACACACCCCACACACACACACACACTCACACACATATGCATAGAGAGAGACACGCACACAAAGCCACACAGACAGACAGACAGACAGAGAGAGGTGCCTCAGGATGAGACCTCACTGTCCCTGGAAGGTACAGCACACCACTTATTCACACTTATAAAACACACACACACACACACATACACACACGCGCGCGCGCGCGCACTTGCACGCACGCTTACAGAGAGAGAGAGAGAGAGAGAGAGAGAGAGAGAGAGAGACTCATCTGAGGGCTAGATCCACGGTCCTGGATGTTACAGTCCACAGAGCTCTTTTGTTCTCTGGAAGCATTGCGTTGTTGTCAGCTTTTCACTGGTTGATCGCCAAGCAGTAAACTGCCAGCCCAAACTGCACGTCCGAGGCTACAGACTGAGAGCCAATAACGACCCTGTTCTCTGCCCGAAGTTCTGGCGTTACTGCTTCTGCTGTTCTACAGTTTGGGCTACATGACAGTCTGGAGCTGAATGCAAGGACTGAGGGGAGAGAGGAGGTAGGGGGAGGGCAATAAGAGAGACACAGCTTTATTTTTTCGTCCCATTCGAGACACTTAGTTAAAGGGTCGAACAACAAGGCTTACACGTTTCTGACCCAACATTTTTGTTGTTGTAGTCCAAGCATAGGCATGTATCAAACTTGTGTACTAGTTAACTAGGGAAAATTAAGTTCCCAGAAAGTGATGACGTCATTTTTGCACAATTGTGTATGTGTGTTGTCATTGTTTGAATATCGCCTGACCACATGTGTACAAGCTTTCATGCCGTATCTACATTATTACAGGAAACTAAACCAAGTCGAGTTTGGTATTAAAAGAATTGTCGGGAATTGCCTATTCAGTATCTCAAAAGAACAGATGTATTACATTTTTTATGACAACTACTAATTATCAAACTAACAACCCTGCTTGTAATGGCCGCTCAGCAATGCCGAACACATTGTTGCCAGACCGGTTTCACACAGATGACATTCAGTTCGCTGAGTACAGCGCGGTTAGCTGGCTGGTGGGCAGCAGCCTGCAGAAAACACCCTTTCCCTGACCTGCATTCACGGCTTGGCCTCTGCAGCTGTGGGCGAGCTGTAAACTTCCTTCCTCTCAAAACTAAGTGGCTAGCTCTGAACAGCTGTGGAGAGAGAAGAGGGAGAGACAGAGACAGAGACAGAGGCAGAGAGGCAGACAGAGAGCGAACGAACGAACGAAAAATTTTAATCAGTATAGGCCATGGCCTCTTCTGATGGGGGTACAATACAACATTATCAATAATGATACTTCATGCAGCAAGGTAGCATATTATAGTTGACAACAAGAAACTGACAGAAAAACATACAAAATGTACACAATAAATACTAGAGTTGGATTCCTCTAACTGACCATAATAGTGCGCCTTTTAAAGGCCTTATATAAATAAATGCACATGGTCTTCAGTACGTCTTCCTTTTGATTTGCCATGAGGAGAGCAGCTCGGTACAAACAGGCGTTTTCAAAGAATTTCCGAGGGATGTATTCATGCCTTAAATCTTGCAGGACAGGACAACAAAGCAGAAAATGCACTTCATCTTCATTCGCGCTTTTGCATAAAGGACATAGCATATCAACGTTTTTAGCATTTGCATATCGATACTGATACGCTTTGATGTCTGTAATTCCTAATCTAAATCTTGTTAGGTAACTTCTAATATGCCTGACAATGTTAAGTGAGAGATATTTTTTACAACCAGCGGATGTCTTAAAAGTTCTATAAAACGAATATCGCTGAATATTCCGGATATTTTCATGCTGGTTTTGCCAACGGTTATCAGTTAATTTTTGCCGGAGTTGTTTCAAAAAAGCATTTACGTTTCCAACCCTTGACACATCCAGACACATCCAAGTCCATTAAAAAACAGAAAATCCCTAACATCTGTAACCACGACTTTTTACCATGCGATTCTAGTCCCAACAGCATATTATATGCTTTGAGTGGTAATCTATTGTCATCCATTTGTACTCCCCTCAGCCAGTATCCAATACACCGTACAGATGAATTAATATAAATAGGATAACTGTGTGTTTCCCCATAAACACATTCGTTCGGTGTTTTTCATGTGAACCCCCAGAAATTTCTTAAGAGCAAATGAATGAACTTTTCCCACATGAGTAGCAGCTTTATCTAAGCCCCAAATCTCAGCACCATATTGAGCAACTGGTTGAACCTGTGCATCGAAGAGTTTTAGAAACACTGTCAAGGAGTTATTATTTAACATGTTGAATTTTTTCAAAATACACAATAAGTCATTTTTTGCTCTGCTTGCTAGGTCCTGATTAGTACTTGCAGGGTATCATCATCATTCATCAGACCACGAAAAGTGTTTGCATATTCATCATTCCATATCAGTTTCTCGACATATTCAACCTCCTTGTACTTCTTTGCAGCAGGACCAACAATTTGTGAAAAGCCAAAGTGCAATTCCAAAGGAAGATGGTCAGACTCAATACGTTCTGTTACATGCAAATGCATTAATGATTCTAGATGTAGAAACAAGTCAATGGACATCAAATAATAATCATTAACACTAATCCCTGTATCAGAGATGTATGTGAAACGACCTTGCCGGTCGCCATTACATACACCATTCATTATACATAATTCTAACGCTGTGCACATATTCAGAAGGAATTTTCCATACCTATTAAGCACATTGTCTTCAGAGCACCTGTTGCCACAACATGAAGAGCTTTTGACTTGAGGAGAACAAGCAAATTTGCTGTTCTTCCATTGAAGTCTCCATTTAGTAAACGAAACACATCAGGAAATTCCAAAATGTTATCAGTAATAATTTTCAAGCATATTGATGCCATTATCTATACCAAAGAAAGAATAAAAAGTGAGTTTTCTGATGGTATATAAGTACAAATATGCAAGACATCTTTGAGCAGACCCAAGATACATTTTGAAATAAGAAACATCATCGTATTATTACACTCAGTATCTATCTTTTGTACATATTAAGGCACAGAGAGAGAGAGAGAGAGAGAGAGAGAGAGAGAGAGAGAGAGAGAGATGCACGCACGCACACACGCACGCGCAAACACACACACACACACACACACACACACACACCCGTCCGCGCGCGCGCTCACACACACGCACGCACGCACGCACGCACACATACACACACACACACACACACACACACACACACACACACACACACACACACACACACACACACACACACACACACAGCCCTATTAAACGCAATGCTTTAAGAATCCAAGCGCCGTCACAGCACATACAAAAAAAAACCAGCCTTACCTTCTTCTTCCCAAACCAATAACCGTACTGGAACCGTGCATAGAAGAACTGTTGATGTCTCTGTGTTGCATTTGCAGGATGACAAGGATGCTGACAAACCACCGCCGATGGAGATTCAGTACGGCACCAAGCCCAAGTTCCACAAACTGTCAAAGAAGGAGGTACGTTCTGTGCTGTATCGTTGATGTCGTGTGGGTGTGGCCCCGTGTCCAGCTTCTGAAGGTGTGAGAGGGTGATGTTCATAATGATAAAGTGTGGAGAGAAAAAAAACATGCACATGCATGCCCCTTGCCCTCCCCCCCCCCCACCAAAATCTCTCATATTTTCTATCTCTCTGTGTCTTTCTGTCCCACTGTCTCTCTGTCTCTGTCTCCATCTCTCTCTCTCTCTCTCTCTCTTCTCTCTCTCTCTCTCTCTCTCCTCTCTCTCTCTCTCTCTCTCTCGTATTATACATCTTTTCATTTGGTCTTTTTTTTTTTTTTATAACGCAACATCATACATGCAAATTGCTCAGACTGCAAATGACCTATCCTCACATTTGGAAAATAAGATCAACCACTCAATCTTCTCTCTGTCTCTCTCTCTGTCTCTCTCTGTCTCTCTCGCTCTCTCTCTCTCTCTCTCTCTCTCTCTCTCTCTCTCTCTCTCCTCTCTCTCTCTCTCTCTCTCTTATTTTCTGCCTTGACCCCGCTGTAACCTGCCTTCTCTCTCTCTCTCTCTCTCTCTCTCTCTCTCTCTCTCTCTCTCTCTCTCTCTCTCTCTCTATCTATCTATCTCGCTCTCTCTGTCTCTCTCTCTCTCTCTCTCTCTCTCTCTCTCTCTCTCTCTCTCTCTCTCTCTCTCTCTATTTATTTAAGAAAGGGGAGATAAACGATGTAAATATTTATACAGGTTTTTCTTTGTGTGACGTGTGTAGTAAACTTTATAGATCTGTTATCAATAACAGATTCCGTGAATAGAGTTATCAGAACAACACTACAGGAGAACATCAAGCAGGATTGTAAAAAAAAAAAAAGATCATTCTACCACTGATCGTATATTTAGTCTATCAGGTGCAGTTCAAAAACAATTTGTAAATAACAAGAAGCTTTTTGTGGATTTTGAAAAAAAGCTCTTGATTTAATATTATGGAAACTGTTAAGGCCCATTTGGTTAAAAAATGGAATGAAGTATAAGTTGTGTCGTTGTATAAAGAAAAGTGTGTATGACGTAAAAGCAAGACTTAGAGCGGAAGCAAAATTATCAGATTTTGGTATGTGTATGTGTATAAGAGGGTTTAAACCAGGGTATGTTTGCAGTTCAGTTTTGTTTTCCCTATTCATAATGAACTGGCTTTGGATTTTATTCAAAATGGATGGATAGTGTAACTTTTGATTTCTTTGATCTGTTTATCTTACTTTTTGCTGACGACATGATTTCATTGTCTGTAACTGTAGTTGGTCTTCAAAGACAACTGAACAGCATGTTCAGCTGCTACTAGATTGGAATTAAAATAATATAAATAAAACCAATATTATTTGTTTCGTAAAGATAGATATTTGGCACGTGATGAGAAACTGATTTATTGGGGTGAAAACATCGGATTAGTCAACTCATACAAATATCTTGGATTTTATTGACAAACAGATTAACTTTCACTTTTGAGTGTCAAGTTAGAGCAAATAGATTTAAGAGAGCAGTCATATTTATACTTCATATTT
Source organism: Conus ventricosus (assembly GCA_018398815.1). Classification (NCBI taxonomy): domain Eukaryota; kingdom Metazoa; phylum Mollusca; class Gastropoda; order Neogastropoda; family Conidae; genus Conus; species Conus ventricosus. The sequence continues at coordinate 102,755,462 of CM031595.1, read as the reverse complement.
TTTATCAATTGAATAACAGCGCATTTTCTGTCTTTTCGAAGTTATTTGACTCTCAGGTGCAGCCAGTTTTATAGTATGGGGCGGAGATGTGGGAGGTTTTCAAGAAAGGAGTTGTAAACGAGTATGTCCATTTGTGTTCTATGAAAAGACTTTGTGAATGTAGACAATCGAACACCAATGATTAGGTTATGGTCATTTTAGAAGGCATCCGATTTATGTTGATTCGTTTTCTAAATGTATTAAGTATTGGTTGAAAACAGCCAGAATATAGGAAACAAAGATACCATTTACAGCTTATAAGATGTTCCGAAATTTGAATTGTTATGGTAGGAAGACATAGGCTACCAATATTCGTCAGTATTCAAATTCATGTGGCTGTACTTGTGTTTGGGACAACCAGGCCGTTGAAAGTATACCAGGAATTTTTAAAGTTCTAAACAAAGAATGATTGATTGCAGACGGCAAGACTGGCATGATCATACCTACAGCAGTGACAGATCTGCACAATACCGACTTTTTTAAACAACATAAATGATCCAACCAACAGATCTGCACAGTACTGAGTTTTTTTAAACAACATAAATGATCGAACCATATATTGAAATTGATACTGAAAGGTATATTAAGAGTGCATTGGGTAAGTTAAAGTTGGTGTTTCTGATATTGCTTGCCAGTGGTTTAGATACAGCGCTTTTAATGAAAATGAACTGAGTTGCCGCTTGTGAAATCACAATAAGGAAGATGAAGTGCGTTTTTTTTTTTTTAATTTCATTTTGACAGTGAACAGTGACTTTAGAGTGAAATTGATGAAGCCAAAGTTTTATCTTGATTCTGTAGATTTAGAGTCACCTTAGGCTAGCAACCAGAAATGAAGATTCCTTTTTCGATCTTGTTATGCACATTTATAAAGTAC
>CM031595.1:102747049-102749549 GCA_018398815.1 Conus ventricosus | reverse complement strand
TGTGTGTGCGTGCGTGCGTGTGTGTATGCATATTTAGGGTTTTACCTTCATTTTATATATATATATATATATATATATATATATATATATATATATATATACATATATATATATATATATATATATATATATATATATATAATATAACAGACTAATAAATTCCAAGGATAAGTACCGAGCACCGTTCCAGCAACTTACAGAGCAGCTTGGTGTTGCAATGACTGCAAGAAATATTGAATTATAATTATATGTTAGTGAGTTTCCCTCCCTATTGGAGGATGTCTCCCCCTTGGAGAATATAAGCTTGCTGAAGGCTCATTTTGAGAAGCATTTATTTTATTTTTCCCCATTCACACACTTAAGTACATACTGTTAGTTAGGCAGAATCATCTACCACTGCAGATATGAATGCGTATCTCCCCCTATTTCTTCAATCTAAGACATAAAAGCAAACTTTGTTTATAATTCTATATATATATATATATATATATATATATAGAGAGAGAGAGAGAGAGAGAGAGAGAGAGAGAGAGAGAGAGAGAGAGAGAGAGATCAATGTGATTAAAATACCTAAAACGATTTTTAGAGTGCTCAACCCCTTGGGGAGCAACATTTGTTAAAATTAAGGTATTAAAATGATCAATCTAGAAATTTGTTTCGAGCGCGTTGCGCTGTCATCAGGATGTTTTTGGTTTGCCCACCGCCGATGTTATATAGCGTGTGGGCTCACGTTTGCGGTTGTTTGCACGTGCGGGTTGGCTGCACGTGTTTTTTGGGGGCTTTCAGGTTTTTGTTTTAGATGTGTTCACTAACAACGATTTCCATTTATGCCTGCAGTTGTTTACTATTTCTGTTTTGGTGTTTAAAGTTGCTAAGTGTGGTTTGCATAGTATTAACCATTTTTCAGTTAAACATAGATTGCACCTTTTTGAACATTGCTGTATGGTGTTGCTCTTTTTATGATTTTCCAGGATATATTGTAGCTTGTTTTTGCGTCTTTAAGTTTCCAAATATATTTGCTCAGTTCTGGTTTGGTTTTTATATTTTTCTTTATTAAATGACTGTTTGTGGTTTGCATATCTGGTTTTGAAGTGGTTTTCAGTGATCCCTATATATGTTTCTTTTCATTTTCTGATGTCACAGTAGCCTGGTATACAATGTTGTTGTGAAGACATTTATTGTCTAGTGGGCACTGCTCTTTTCTGGTGCAATTGCAAGATTTCCTTTCTTCACCCTTCTTTGCTGTGTTGATTTTCATTTTGTTGGATGCGTCAATCAGGTTTTGAGGTTGGGCATACATGAGTACGATAGTTTGACAGTGTTTTTGTTAAATATTTTGGACAGTTTGTGTTCTTTTGGAAATGAAGTTGTTAGGATTTTGAAGAATTCTTTCCTATGTTTGTTTTGAGTTTCCCGTCGTATGGGGGGTTATACCATAATGATTTTTCTTTTCCTATTTTTCTTGCTTTTATTTGTGTTGTTGTCTGGGTTGTATTGTAATTTGTAATTGTATCCACTTGTTTGTAGTGCCTCCTGGTATTTCTACTGCTGCATTATTGAACACTCTCTCACTGCATGACAGGTTTGATAGTCTCTTGTTTATGCCATGGGGTATGGTCTTTAATACAGATGGTGGATGGTTACTTTTGGTGTGTACATAAGAGGTGTATCGTTGGGTTTCTTGTATGGTTTATATATGTGATTGTTGAGATCCAGTGTTATGTCTAAGTAGTTCACTACCTTTTGTTTGCTTCATGGTAATCTTTAAGTTGTTGTTTTTGGAAGATTTTGCATTAGTTCTTTTTTCTTGTTTTCGATGGTTCTTGGGTTGTTGGTTAGTGCAGCAAGGCCATCGTCTCTGTATGTCCGACTTGTTTTCCGAGTTTTTTCTTGATTTTGGACAGCATGAATAGTCCGACCAGTTCACATGTTTCTGCACCATCATATGATCCCATGGTTACGTTCAAATGTTGAGTTTCTGTTGGTGTTCCTGATCCAGGTTTCATTTTTGCTGTGTAGTAATGTTTTTCTTGGTGTGAAGAATGATTTTCCATTTCTGACCCTGTTATGTCTGTGTGGTTACTGGCAAACTTCAGGGCTTTGGTGAGTAGTTCCTCGTCTATAGATGGGTAAAAGTCTACTATGTCAAATGTGATGAATACTGTATTACTTTGTTTATTGAGTTTTTTGAACCATTGGATAACTTCGTATGTGTTCTTCCAGAGGTTGTATTCAGAGTTTGATTTTACGTTCTTTATTACTTTTTCCAGAATTTTCTTGTTATTTTGCCTAATTCAGATTTGGATGGGTTTATTAGTCTACATGTTGGATTGTTATGAAAATTGGGCTTGTGGTCTTTGAGTGTTATGAAAGCTTCTTTTGCTGCTGTCGCTTCTATCCTGTCACTTAGGTCTATGCGCTCTGCAAGTTCTTTTCTTTAGTGCGGATACTGTCATGTATATTTTTGTCAGCTTTTTTGTAGTTTTTCTGGATGTTTTTG
>CM031595.1:102732049-102737049 GCA_018398815.1 Conus ventricosus | reverse complement strand
GTTAGCGCCTGGAAAATAAATTTGCCAGTTCAGAAAAGTGAGAAGGTCACCAGCTTTTGGGTTCAAATCAACAGCGAAGCAGAATTTTTCTTTATCTTCTCTTTCCCCGTTTCCTCCTCATTTCGACACCCGACCTACCCTACCCTCTTCTACACCCCCCCCCCCCCTCCCCTCGCCTCGTTCTCAACCTCCTTTTTTCCACTCAAGGTTCTACGCGTCTGATGTGCTGGGTCAAGTTTATAGCCTTTCGTCGGACACAGTAGATGGAAGTCACTGATGCAACGTCCACTTAGCGCGCGAATTGCAAGCCACGTCAGCAAGAGAGTTGTTTCTGACAACATCGAGCAGGGAATCCCACTTGGTCGGGTACACAAAATGTAGAAATACAGGAACAAAAATAGTGGATGTGTTCTGAAATGTGATGACGTGTTTTCGCTGGCGAAAGCGGCGTGAAATCCATTCCATTCTGAAGAGACAGAAGGCAGAATTCCTTACAGGTTTGTCTTTGTTAGAACACTGTTGATCGTTAGTAGCCACCCCTCCCTCTCTATCTCTCGCTCTCGCTCTCTCTTCTCTCTGTCTCTCTCTACCTCTCTCTCTGTCTCTCTGTCCAACGCTGTCTCCCTCTCTCTCTCTCTCTCTCTCTCTCTCTCTCTCTCTCTCTCTCTCTCTCTCTCTCTCTCTCCCTCTCTCTGAATCTGAATCTCTCTCTCTCTCTCTCTCTCTCTCTCTCTCTCTCTCTCTCTCTCTCTCTCTCTCTCTATATGTGCATGCTAGTTGTAGTGTGTGTAGGTGTGTCATTTGTCTGTCTGTTTCTCTGTTCATGACGATAGAAAGGAGAATGGGGCAGGGGGGGAGGGTCTGCTAAATCTGGGAAGGGACTGGGGGTGACAGGAACTTGGAGGGTCGGAGAAGGGTTTGTGTAAGAGAAGAGGAAATGGACAGGAATTCTCTTTCTGTGTATATGTGTAAAATGAGCGTGCATACAACGTTTGTTGTCCTCTCACTTCTTCATCGGTCCTAAAAACTGTTTTCATCTTCGTGAATACGATCCTCTCATTATCACACGTTGTCGCATCTCTGTTTCAAGAACAAAGGGAACATGAATCGGACGTAAAGAGAGAGATGCACATTCCAGCGCGCCACGCTTGCCTTTCTTCTGATGCTGGGTGAACCAGACACCGCTAATCGTATCATCAGGGCCAAGGGAGATTGGCGAGCTGACCAGTCCAAATGCAGCCCACGCTGATTCCATCTAATTTATTCCTCCCTTCGTTCTGTCGTCCTTTTAGATCACTTTAAGCCCAGATGATCCCTTGTTTTCTCTGTTGGTCTGCTGGGTAAAGCGTCTGATTGGGATAGAGAGAAGATCACAAGTCTGAGATTCGAATTGGATCTCTTTTGCATTCCTATCCAGACAGGAGCTTTCATTTGTTGTCCGTCCCCCACTATTACCGCCCCCCCCCCCCCCCCTCTTTCTCTAGAAACCTTCTAGGACGGGTCAGGGTTCACATCTTTGGGTCTCTTTGTGCAGCAAACCAGCATTTCGTGTGCATAAAGGAATCTAAGATAGCCAGCGACCTGTGCCTTGCAAATTCCTTAGACCCCTCTTCCATATACACCCATCACACACACACACACACACACACACACACACACACACACACACATACACACACATACACACACATACATACATACACCTGGGTGAAAATCCACAATGGAGCAGATTTTTTTTCTTTTCTCGTTCCTTGTTTGCTCCATATTTCTGCATCCGACCCGCCCTACCCTCTTACACATTCCCCCGATTCTCGCTCACGTCGCGATACGTCTGATGTGTTGGGTCAGGTTTATAACCTTTCGTCAGACAGTAAATTGAAGTCGATGATGCAACGTGCCCTTCGCGCGCGAATTGATACCCACGTCAGCAAGAGAGTTGTTCCTGGCAAAATTGAGCAGAGAATCCCACTTGGTCGGGTACACAAAATGTAGAAAAACAGCGACAAAAATAGTGGATGTGTTCTGGAATGTGATGACGCGTTTTTTTCCACAAGGCGAAAGCGGCGTGAAGTCCATTTCGGTCTTAAGAGACAACAAACAGGACTCCTTAAAATTCCTCAAAGATTTCTCTTTGCTAGGACACGGTAGATTTTCAGTAACTCTCCATCCACCCCCCTGTCTCTCTCTCTCTCTCTCTCTCTCTCTCTCTCTCTCTATATATATATATATATATATATATATATATATATATATATATATATATATATATATATACATACATACATCTGTCTGTCTCTCTCTCTCTCTCTCTCTCTCTCTCTCTCTCTCTCTCTCGCTCACTCACTTACTGTCTATGTGTGTGCACTGATCTCTGTCTCTGTCTGTCTGTCTGTCTGTCTCTCTCTCTCTCTCTCTCTCTCTCTCTCTCTCTCTCTCTCTCTCTCTCTCTCTCTCTCTCTCTCTGTCTCTTTCCTTCCCTCTGTCTCTCTTTCTTACTCTCTCTCTCTCTCTCTCTCTCTCTCTCTCTCTCTCTCTCTCTCTCTTTCTCTTTTGCACAGGAGAAATAGTTTAAAAGGTTTTGTAATCATGTTTTGTTCGTCTTTCGATTAATCTTTGTTCTTATCCCTTCTTTGCCGAGGAGAGTAATATTCTGAACGATTTCTCTGTGTTCCATTCTGCCCAGGCCATGTGTCAAGCCTTCTTAGGCGTGTGACAGCGTTTTTCACGCAACAGTTGTTCTAAGCCCTGATTCGGCGATCAGTCATGTGTGTTCCTGGCAATAACCCCCCAAGCCATTTTAAAAAAAAATCAATAACAGGAATCCCTCTGCTCACATATGAAGTGCCGGTCAAACCACGCTATAGAAAGAGGCGGCTTTGATGCACTTATTGTGCGGTTCAGCTTCCTCCGATTCGTGAATACAGGAGATGGGATTAATTTACAACTAAAAGTGCTAAAAGAAAGATAACTACCCTACCTCCCTGATTGTTAAATCTGACAGCCTTGTTGGACGTATTGTCTTACAAACATAAAATGCTGGGGGAAAAAATAACTACCCTACTCCCCTGATTGTTAAATCGGACAGCCTTGTTGGACGTATTGTCTTACAAACATAAAATGCTGGGGGAAAAAATAACTACCCTACTCCCCTGATTGTTAAATCGGACAGCCTTGTTGGACGTATTGTCTTACAAACATAAAATGCTGGGGGAAAAAATAACTACCCTACTCCCCTGATTGTTAAATCGGACAGCCTTGTTGGACGTATTGTCTTACAAACATAAAATGCTGGGGGAAAAATAACTACCCTACTCCCCTGATTGTTAAATCTGACAGCCTTGTTGGAGGTATTGTCTTACAAACACAAGTGCTAAAAGAAAGATACCTGCCTTATTCCCCTGATTGTTAAATCTGACAGACTTGTTGGAAGTATTGTCTTACAAACACAAAACGCTAAAAAAAAGAAGAAGAAGAAAAGATAACTACCCTACTCCCCTGATTGTTAAATCTGACAGCCTTGTTGGAAGTATTATCTTACGTGCTTGTCCATTTTAGGCCTGTTATTTTTTTACGTCTGAAGGACAGGTGTGTCGAAAATCGACTCCTCTGTGTTATACTGTGTATTAAAAAGATGTTGCTTTGCACCCTGTTTTGTGTCTATGTTTGTAATTTAGTCAGTTTTCATCTCTGTTGCGCTCAGTTTCAGTGTTCGTGTATAATTCACGTCATCTTCGAAGCCGACAAGATAAATGTCGTCTTGGAAGGCTAGAGGCCAGAATATCGAACACAAATTATTTCTTATTATACACAGCTCTTCTTTACAACAAAAATGGAAATATCATTTGGTTGGCGCACATTCTTTGCGGATTTGTGAAATTCTTTAAAGTTAAATTTAACATACCTTCAAAAATACTGCCCAGTAAAGAGAGACAAGCAAGCAACTTCCGATCTTCTTTCTACCGAGACGTACCGTCGCAAAGTTACGTCCCTTTGCATGTTGAGCAGCCCCTGTTACGTCGACCAAGCTCGATTACTTTTCAAGAAACCTGAAGCCACATTGAATTCTGGGAGGACACAAACTGAAAGTTCGAAAAAGCCCATGACTGGTTTATACCCTATGTACCTCATATAAGCGTTAATGTATGTTGATAAAGTGGCATAGCAAGTCCTAGTTCTTCTTCTGGGTACGCAAGCTGATACTCCAGCGGACACTCCCTGTGTGGGCAGGCAAGTATTAATCCCATCTACTCTACAAAGGGAGTGGAGTTTTGTGTGCATGACCGTTTTTTTTATCCCGCCATTAAGGCAACCATACTCCATCTCTGGGGAAAATCCTAGTTCAAATAAGACTGTCAAGTAGTTTTGTCCTGCTCGCTTTGCTTGTTCTGTGAATATCAAATCCCACTCTCGCTAGAATCTCACACTCAGCCGTCGCCACGGTAAACGTCGCCGTGCTGTCAAAAAAATATCCCGCATGTTAGCACTAGCTCGGTGTTATTAAGCTGGACACTTGGAAGCACCTCAGGGGGGAGTTATCTGCAAACGAGATAGCGCGCGTCGAAACCAGTACCAGCTTAGTCATGCTTATATTGTCTTTAGCCGCTCATGGCCTGGCTAAATCCGGTGAGGATGGGGAAGACATGTGATGATAGTACATTACTCGCGGAGTGCCATAGTGCAGCAATTGTCAGATCCTAAAATTGGTTCCTGTCAAGCGTGCAAATCCGATTATCATTTGGGTGAAGTGCGAACTGGACGGATTGAGCTCAATGGCGATGGCGGGGAAATGGAGTTCTGGGCCTTTGCAGCATGATGTGGATTGAAGTTCTGGCCATTCGCGCCCGAGAAATCAGTGTCTGGGACGTGCTGTATGCATCTCTTACTCTAAGTCTGTCTGTCTGTCTATCTGTCTGTCTATCTGTCCGTCTTTCAGTCCGTCCGTCCGACCGTCCGTCCGTCTGTTTCTCTCTCTCTCTCTCTCTCTCTCTCTCTCTCTCTCT
>CM031595.1:102679549-102719549 GCA_018398815.1 Conus ventricosus | reverse complement strand
AATGAGCAGAGATCGCCGAAATATGTTGTTTATAAAACAAGAATGAGTTGATGACTGTTCCACAGTATTGCAGCTGCAATCGCTACTGTTACCCTGAAAGAATAAAGAAAGTAAATGAAAGCACGCAAAAAAAGACGAAACATGAGTCGGGAGATTGAGGAGGAAGGTGGGAAGAGGAGCTTTCAAATAAGAGAGAAGACGACGACGACGACGACGACGACGAAGACGAAGAAGAAGAGGAAGAAGAAGAAGAAGAAGAAGAAGAAGAAAAGAAGAAGAAGAAAAAAGAAGAAGAAAGATGATGATGATGATGATGATGATGAGATGATGATGAAAAAGAAGAAGAAGAAGAAGAAGAAGAAGAAACAACAAAAAAGAAGAAGACGAAACGCAGATTCCAAGAAAGAACAGAAAAGAAAGAAACAGAAAGAAGTTACCTTTTCCCCGAGTTAGCCTTTTAAATGCAGTTAATTCCCAGGCAACACCCACACTATTGCATCAGGCGCCCAAATGACGGCCACCGTTGCAGCTGCGATCAGCGGTGAACGTGTGTCTTAACCTTTTCGCTCTGTGAAAGATTAAGGAATGTCTTCGACAGCACGTGCTTGGATCAAGATGGGAGGAAGAACGGGGAAGTGAGGGAGGGGCGGGCGGCGGAGGGGGATTCCAAGTGGGGTTCTAGGGATTTTGGAACCATAACCATCCCTCCACCAATTAAAAAAAAAAGGAAAGCGCTCTAAACAAAGCGTCATCTGCAGCTTAAAAAAAAAGAGAGATAACAAGAAAAGAAATGACAACGACAATCATCCAGGAAACGCATTAGCAGCGAATGTTGTAGAAATCTGCAGGTTATGCACTTCCTCTCTGCCCTTTCACTCTCCCTCCCCATGTTGTACCCTCCCCACCCCCACCCTTCCCCCTCCATCACCTTTTCTTCCCTTACACCTCCTCCAACCTCGCTCGCGACCTTTTTTGATGGATGTACAGGATTTGCTGAACAAAACAGCTCTCTTGCTCTCACGCCTGCCCTTCCTCAAGAACCCCCCACCCCAACCCCCACCCCCACCCCCGACCTCTGTCTTAACCCCTCCTTCCCCCAGCCCCCACCTTCCGGCTTAAAAAAACTTTTTTGATATGTGTATTTCATTTAGTAAAGGAAAATAACTCTTGTTACTGATCCACCCACCCCATCTCATCCGCCTCCCGTCCCCAACCCCACTTCTCCCCTGTCAGGATGTTTGATCTACCCTCCCATCTCCCCCCCCCCACCCGATTCCATTTCCGCACGAGATGATCCGCCCCTGCCTGGTGATACATCGGTGCACTAGGAAAGTACAGTCGTGACCACGAGATGTGTGACTTCTGTCTGGGGTCTCAGACATGGGCGGTGAGGACTCCAGCATTTGTTTTCACTGCAGACCATGTCGTTGGAAAAAAACTTACTTCTCCATAGCAGCCAGGATGGAGTTACAGATCTTGCTAGGCTGGTTCCGCCCACGAGTGTTGAGAAGATAACCTGTACTGACCAAAAGAAGAAAGAAAGGGCCGTTACTACCCTGGTGATCGGGGATGAGACTGGAGGGTAGCAGACGCTTCCCTGTGAGCTGGTTCCGCCAAATCTGTTCAGTGGTCGGTCCTGGCAGCTTCATTTTTTTCCGGCGTTTACACTTAGGTTTAATTATTGTGGTCGGTCATTGCGCTTTGTGCCAGAGTCGTTCTTTCGTTCGAACTGTTAACACTATTGTTGCTGCTGTTGTTGTTATTGCTGCAGCTGCTGTTGCTGCTGCTGCTGCTGTGTGATGATGATGATGATGATGATGATGATGATGATGATGATGATGTGATGATGATGATAATGACGATGACAACGATGATGATGTTGATGATGATGATGATGATGATGATCGTTGCTGTTGCTATTGTTTTGCGTAACAGTCAATGAAAGAAAGGAAAGAAGAGAATATTTTGAGAGAGAGAGAGAGAGAGAGAGAGAGAGAGAGAGAGGAGAGAGAGAGAGAGAGAGAGAGAACCATTAGGGTAGTTAACAAAAGAAACAGAAAAAAACAAAATCAGAGAATCAAAATAATCCAGAAGACAGAATGTCTAAGATACCTTTCCAGTGCTGAGTTTGAGCACATTTCATCTTCTGCTGTCGCTGGAGGCTACACTCATCAGTATCCTCATCATCTGGCCACAACACGACGAACACAGTTGCACGGATGCTGAACAACCATACGATTGTCAGTTTTGTAGTTGTTGTTTTGGTTTTGGTTTATGGGGGTGTTTTGGTGATGTTTGTATGTGTGTTTTCCCCTAAAGTGAAATTGTGTCGTTGTTTTTGTTTCTGAGGTGTTTTGGTGATTGTTTGCTTGTTTGTTTTTACCCTAGAGTGAAATTGTTTTGTTGTTTTGGTTTATGGGGGTGTTTTGGTGATTGTTTGTTTGTTTGTTTGTTTTTAACCTAGAGTGAAATTGTGTTGTTGTTTTGGTTTATGGGGGTGGTTTTGGTGATTTGTTTTTTTTACCTTAAGTGAAATTGGGGAAATATCCATGAGTTGTATAAACATCTTGTCTCTGTCTATCCTGTCTGGTTCTCTCTTTTTTAGAAATTGACAGACGAGGCTAACATTCCAGTGCTTTAATCGTCGACAATGATATAGGAATTCACTGACACATTGTCTGTTCATTACTGGTGGTAATATTGTGTGCTGCTTCTGTTGTTGTTGTAGTTGTTCCTGTTGCTGCTGCTGATAATGAGGATGATGTTGATGACGATGTTGCTGCTATTGGTTAGGATTGCTGCTGCTGCTACTGCTTCTGCTGTCATGGCTGCTACTCATGTACAATATTGTTTTGAAAGTGCAGTAGGATTATAAAGACACACACACACACACAGACACACACAGACACGCACTCGCGCACGCACGCACGCACGCACGTACACACGCGCACACACACACACACACACACACACACACACACACACACACACACACACACACACACACAGAAAAACAAAGAGGAAAATAGAAGCGCACCGGAAAGGAGGGGGGAAGTGTGAGGAATGCAGGAAGAAAGGAAACAAAAAAGAAAAGAGACACACAGACAGAGAGAGACAGACAGAGAGTGAGAGAGAAGAAATGGTTAAAAGATTACAGGTAAAAACTAGGGACAGAAGTAAACTCAAAAAAGGGACAACAAAACTAAACAAATCAAAGAAGAAAATGAAGAAGGAAAAGAAGAAGAAGAAGAAGAAGAGCAACACAACAACAGAAATAGAACAACAACAACAACAACAACAACAAGAAAAACAAGAACAAGAAAAAGAGAGACATGATTGTCTGAGTTTATTTTTACACATTTAATCGTTGTCTCTGCTGTCCAGACTATGACCACATTATTTGTCTGACGCCGAGACAATGAGCACAGCTTCTGCTGAGGTCACCAATATTTGTGTGTTAACCACTTTGTGCCCTGCTGCCCCTCCTCTCCATCCACTCCTCTCTTTTGCCCCCCCCCCCCCCCCCCCCCACCCACCCCCACACACACACACACACACCTGTAACCCCTTTCCTAAAAGAGAAAGAAAACGTGGAGAAAATCTACGACGGTGTTTAATTACTCAGGTCCATTTCCACGACAGGGGGCGCTGAATAATGTTCAGCAGTAAATGGTAATTATCAAAGTTAACTCATTCAAAGCCAGCAGTGGCCTGTCAGGCAGTGAAGAAGAATATTCACAAGGCTTGTTAGAAGACTGGATGAAACATCGACTACAAATTGAATGGAAACCAGCACCGAAAAGTCCTAACTGATGGCCCTTTACATCACCACTATCAGTGCTGATATGGCTGTCCGTGGACAGAGGCTAGGAACTCTTTATCAGTTTAATTACTTAGGATCTATCAGCAGCAATGAAACATCTGAACCAGAAACCCTCCCAAGGGCGGTAAAGACAACATCAGCGCTGGCCAGAATAAAATATGTATAGAAAGACAATAACATATCCATAAAGGATGCAATATACTCCATCTTCCAACATGCATACCAGAAAGGGACCCTAACAGCGGGTCTGAAAAGAATCCAAGCCAGGAAATATGGTGTTACTTACCACAAGGTCCCTAACACCAGATATTCTGATCACATCCTCCAACAAGTGCTCTAAACCATCAAGCAAGCGTATTGGACCTTACGAAGATCTGCTGACATCAGTTCAAAAGAAGAAGAAGGAGAAGAAAAGAAAGAAACCTGCGTTCGTGTAACCACATAACAAGACCCAGTTGCCTTGCAGAAATAATCTTCTGGACAAGTGATGGGGGAAGAAGATGAAAAGAAGACTTGGAACCATGGACTGACAACGTTGCCGCCTGAAGAAGGAAACCCTCCCAGAGACCCAGACCTGGGCACACAGCCGACAGAGCTGGAGGAACTTGGTGAATGGTTCTTCAGTGCGGCACCCCAAGGATTCTTCACAGAGTGAAGGCAGGAGAGGAGATGGAGAATGCAGAGAAATGTTATATTTGTAGCATTGATGTTCTTATCGCTGCTTGATTAGAATTGTTATGTTGTTGCAGCTGCTATTGAAGTCACTGATATCACTGTTAGGGAAAAAAAAACTTAAACTCTAGAGAAGGTATTAGGGCGAATAAGACGCTACTGATATCACTGTTTGAAAAACACTTCAACTCTTGAAAGGTATTCGGGAGATTGAAGACCACAACACAAACGTGTTTCCAGCCAGGCGCATTAATAGTCGGAACGGAACTGAAAAAGAATGATTTCCCACGAACATGTTTGGAACAGGATAAGAAAAATTATGAAATGTCAACGTCTGTGTCATTGTAAAGGTCTAATACTCCTAAAAGACATTATAATTTCACATTTTTATATTCAGTGGACAATTTCTGATCGTCTTGATTTACGTGTCCTGATCTGCCTTCTAATCCAGATTCAAGCGACGGATCCACGCCAGAGTTAAACGGCTTCACCTAAGGCCCTCTTTTCACTATGTTTCGCCGACATCAGTTTTCCAGGTTTTTCGTAAATCTTGCCGACAAACAAACAAACGAACAAACAAGCAAACAGACTCGGATTAACATTTAACTTCTACTTCTTAGCGCCGGTAGCTTGAAGGATCCACGGGCAAGTACAGACCTCAGCCAAGATCCAAAAAATGTCAGATCTGCTGTTTGATCCGGATCCGCATGACATTTATTGGGTTCGTTCTTGACCACATTTTGTGCATTCGCCAAATGTCATTTAAATCAGTTCAGTAGTTTTTGTGAAATTTAGCGCGCACGCGCGTACGATGACCTTTCCTCCGTGGCGGATGTTGTTAATAAAGACAAATCGAGCTTAAAGAAAAAGCATTAAGGTGATTGAGGAAAACGGGCAGCAAAGGGAAAGAAGGAACAAGCTGATTCACTGAGTACTCTATATTTCTAAGCTGATTCACTGAGCACTCTATATTTATAAGCTGATTCACTGAGTACTCTATATTTATAAGCTGATTCACTACGTACTCTATATTTCTAAGCTGATTCACTGAGTACTCGTTATTTCTAAGCTGATTCACTGAGTACTCTATATTTCTAAGCTGATTCACTGCGTACTCTATATTTCTAAGCTGTTTTTACTGCGTACTCTATATTTCTAAGCTGATTCACTGCGTACTCTATATTTCTAAGCTGATTCACTGAGTCCTCTATATTTCTAAGCTGATTCACTGCGTACTCTATATTTCTAAGCTGATTCACTGCGTACTCTATATCTCTAAGCTGATTCACTGAGTACTCTATATTTCTAAGCTGATTCACTGCGTACTCTATATTTCTAAGCTCATTCACTGAGTACTCTTTATTTCTAAGCTGATTCACTGAATTCTCCATATTTCTAACCTGATTCACTGAATTCTCTATATTTCTAACCTGATTCACAGAGTACTCTATATTTCTAAGCTTATTCACTGACTACTCTATATTTCTTGGCGTGTTTGATTTTAGCACATCTCATCTTTTCTCGTCGTTCCCTCGTCGTCCGGTGCTAGGACAAGGGACATAACCTGTTTCCACTGGGCTGAGCCGCAGTGAGCGTGTGTGATAACTTTTCTTTTCTTTTTTTACTCTCTCTCTCTCTCTAAGTCCATCAGACAAACAGGGGATGGCTGCCATGCCGTTACATCGGCGTGCTCACCAAACATCTGTCTTGATCACCTGACGTTTTTTATTTTGTCTGTCTGGCTTTTTACCATGAAAATTGGTTGTGGTCGATTCTATGGTTCGTCTGTCGATACGACAGGAAATTTGAACGTAAATCTGGGGTGTAAATGTGGAAGGGTTGCTTTTAGTGTGGATCGGAAATCGTTGCGACTTACGTAGAGACGGATCGTTGTGATTTGCTGCAGCTGTTCGGTGTGTGTGTGTGTGTGTGAGTGTGTGTGTGTGTGTGTGTGTGTGTGTGTGTGTGTGTGTGTGTGTGTGTGTGTGTCTGTATGTCTGTCTATGTCTATGTACGTGCGTGTGTATTTGTGAGTGCGCTCGCCCGTATGTGTGTGTGGGTATGCGCGTGCGAGCGCGCCTCTATATATATATATATATATATATATATATATATTATATATATATATATATGTATATATTATATATATTATATATATATATATATATATATATATATATATATATATTATTGACACCAAGAGCACAGACACAATCAGCCGTGTCTCCCTGATGAGTCCGATCCAGCGGACGAAAGGCCTAGGAGCAGGCAATACAAATAGATGTGCCTTCGAAGGGGAGTACAATGGTTCCCTCAGGCAGCTAGTGAAGGGTTTCTCATATTTATAATATATTCCCCCCATTTATTCATTGTTAATTTTTTTTTATTAAATTCAAATCTTTGCCAATCATTACTATAATGACTGAAGAATTGTTAGCTGCACTTGTTTTCTCCCACTATTTAATTGTTCAGCAGTATATATATAATATATATATTATATTTATATATATATATATATATATATATATATATATATAAAACAAGTTAAAAGAGGAGTCTTAAACATATCTACAAATTTGTTTCAAGCGTGTTGCGCTGTCATCAGGATCCTGATGACAGCGCAACACGCTTGAAACAAATTTGTAGATAGTTTTAAGACTCCTCTTTTAACTTGTTTTAATGTTGCTCCCCAAGGGGTTTAAACACTCAAAAAATTATTTTAGGCATTTTAAATTTACTGATATATATATATATATTATATATATATATATATATATTATATATAGATCAAAGTGATTAAAATACCCAAAATGATTTTTTGAGTGCTCAACCCTTGGGAGCAACATTTGTTAAGATAAGGTACTAAAAAGAGAAATCGACAAATTTGTTTCTAGCGGCGTTGCGCTGTCATCAGGATGGTTTTTGTTTGCCCACCGCCGATGTTATATAGCGTGTGGGCTCACGTTTGCGGTTGTTTGCACGTGCGGGTTGGCTGCACGTGTTTTTGGGGCTTTCAGGTTTTTGTTTTGGATGTGTTCACTAACAACGATTTCCATTTATGCCTGCAGTTGTTTACTATTTCTGTTTTGGTGTTTAAAGTTGCTAAGTGTGGTTTGCATAGTATTAACCATTTTTCAGTTAAACATAGGTTGCACCTTTTTGAAACATTGCTGTATGGTGATGCTCTTTTTATGATTTTCCAGGATATATTGTAGCTTGTTTTTGCGTCTTTAAGTTTCCAGATATATTTGCTCAATTCTGTTTGGTTTTTATATTTTCTTTATTAATGACTGTTTGTGGTTTGCATATCTGGTTTTGAAGTGGTTTTCAGTGATCCCTATGTATGTTTCTTTTCATTTTCTGATGTCACAGTAGCCTGGTATACAATGTTGTTGTGGAGACATTTATTGTCTAGTGGCACTGCTCTTTTCTGGTGCAATTGCAAGATTTCCTTTCTTCACCCTAGAGAACTGTAATATGCCGCTTCTGACTCACTTGCTACTCCACCACGTTTTTGGGCGAAAGTGGCCTAAAAGCCGCTATTCCTGTTCTCTGACAAGTAACCAAAAATAACGACCTACAAACAAATATACTGTGTAGGGTTGTCTGTTTTTAATACTAATTTACTAAACTTTTTAATAAAAAAAATGCAAAACTCTTCGCATCTAGCCACATTACTGATCACCCATGGGTCTAACTTGAGACCCTATGGCGCCCTAGGGCCCCAACCAGATCCAGAGGATCACAGATAATGTGGCTAGATGCGAAGAGTTTTGGGAATATGCCTCTAATAGTGGTATTTCTACACTTGGTTGCCTACTTTCAGTTTGTCTATTTGGGGAAATTTCCCTCTCACCCCCATTTTCAGGGGCCCTTCCTGGGACACACCACATTGTGGTTTGCGGGCGTTTATAGCCACGCCAGTGACCCAGACATCACATTGTGGTTTGCGGGCGTTTATAGCCGCGCCAGTGACCTAGCGAAACACGAAAATGGGAAGGGTCACTATGGGGCAGAGAAGGGGGCCAAATTAAGACTTTCTAACCCACACAAACAAGCACAAAACCACCGCAGGCATATTCCCAACTTTACACTTTTTGGATTAATATATATACGTACAAACTGAAAGCTTTTAATAATTTTATGGTGTTTATGCATAATTGGGGGTGTTTTTAAAAATTGTTTTTTATTCAAGCAGAATAGTTTTAAAGGTTTAAAACAACAACTGTGCTTTAAAGTACTTTTTAGTAGCTACTTTGTACAATATTTTATTAAAAACTTTAGAAAATAAACACAAAAACACAACTTTTAATACAATTTCTCCTCACTGATCTATAAATAGATAATTTATTCAGGGGAGGTAATTAATATTTTTTGCATAATTAAAGGGAGATAAATTACTTTCAAAAAAAAAAAAAAAAAAAATTAAAAAAAATTAAAAAAAAAATTAAAAAAAAAATTAAAAAAAAAAAAAATTAAAAAAAATTAAAAAAAAAAATTAAAAAAAAAAAAAAAAAAAAAAAAAAAAAAAATTTTAAATAATTTTTTTTTAAAGTCACCTTAAGCCCCCCTCAAGTTCTTAGTTAATTTTTTTAATCAAGTCACTTCTAAGTTCTTACTCAAGTTGTTCAAAATCATCCTCAGTCACTTCTAATTTTTTTAAACTTAAGTCATCCTCAAGTTGTCCTCAAGTCATCCTCAATCATCCTTAAGTCACCCCAAGTCACTTCTAATTTCTACTTAAGTCACTTCTAAGTTCTTACTTAAGTCTCCTCAAGTCGTCCTCAAGTCATCCTCAAGTCATCTCAAGTCATCCTAAGTACAACCAAGTTCTTATTCAAGTTCTTATTCAAGTTCTTAAATTATAAAAAAAATACAATCTATGTTTTTATCTTAAATAGCAGATGCCTTAATATAGTACACACACGCCTCAAAAAACGGGGTCATCGTTGAGGATGTCTTGCTCAGCTCTCTGCATAGATTTTAAAGGGAAAGGGTTTTACATCCGAAGCAACCGCATTGATTACAATTCTGGTCTATGGAAATGCCTTTTATAGACTCCATGTCTTTATTTATTGACACCATCATTTTAAATACGCCATGATCTATTTTTATTTAAAAATTTAAAATTAATTCTTAAAATATTATTACATTTCAAATGGATCAAAATAATGCTTTGTTATTGGGGGTTTTGGCGTGCTGGTGTCTTTTTTTGCATTTAGTGGCTCAGTTTTTTTGATTGCTTTTGTTCTGTTGCCATCGGTTATATATTTTATTAGCCGCAATAACTGCCCCCAACAGCAGCGATGGCGCCAAAAAGGGCAACAGTTTTAAGTTCAATATTCCAGAAGACTTTGGTGCTGTAGGTCTTGTATCGCATGGAGTTTTTATACCCGGGCATTGAACCCAAACTTGTTCTGGCGCTGGCGGCGTTATGTTTTCATGATGCTGAAACATTAATTTTTTTTGTCTGTTCCACTCTGCTAATTTTTTTCCTGCTTTAACACGCCAGGATGAGGATTCTTTTCACTGGCCCCACCTGGTTCAGTGTTTTCTGCTGATTTTCTGGCTTGGTTACTTTCTCCACCTGATTCTGGTTCTGATGATTTTCCAGCTCGTTCATTTTGAAGGGAAATAAAATCAATATGATTAAAAGTATTAATCCCATGATTAATGGCGATTAACAATGTTCCAAATCTGTAGAAATAGATCACATCCTAGAGACTCTAATGAATTGTTAAAACTGGATCCCTGCGTTAAATCATACATAAAATCTTGTTCAGAATCAATGGGAGCAAATCTCTGACTAGTTTGGGTGTACAAACTAAGAGCCTTTGCCCCACACTTTTCACCATTCTAGACCCTAGCTGCGCTTCATACCTGTTATGATACTTTAAAATGTCTTGCGGCGCATCTGTTGAATCTGTTCTATGCTGAATTCATTTTCCGAGGAACTGTTTTTGTTTTTTCCACATGCTGCCAAAAAATACAGCCTCTCCTTTTTGGGCATAATAGCTTGATCATTAACTTGGTCATTCATAAGTTCAGGAAGGTTTAGCCGCCTTGTAGCTGTGTAGATCATCACTGTTCATGTTTTTTATTAAATTATAATTATTTTATTTTCTAAAAATGAGCACCGAAAAAAAATGTTGCTAACCTTTTATACTATTCTGCTGTTATTGGAGGCCTAAGTGTAGGATACTCAATGCTCGGTAAAAGCTTGTTAAGAATTAAACCAGCAGATCTTGGCAAAATAGACTTTGAGGATTCAGCAAAGCTGAAATTTCTATCATTGCAGCTTCGGTTGCCACGAAAGATTTCTAGTTAAGCAGGAATAATTCCAGACAATATAAATATGTAAGAAAAAAAATACATTTATAAAAAATGGCTTCACTCGCATAATGATAGGCGGCGCTGTGGTGAATGCGCTTGCTTTAGCGGGAGTAATTTTGGGATTTAGTAAACTGCGGGATGACCAGGAGAAAAAAGACATAACAAAGCTATGGAGCAACTAGCAGCAGCACAAGACGCCTATGAAAGGCAGAGACTGAGCATTAGATTTTATTAATGACACCCTGAAAAAAACAGGGGGATGCAGCTTTTACCATTTAAAAATGTTGACCAAGCAATAAAACAATATTATCTAGTAACAGGGAAAAACCGGTCCCGACATTGCCCCCACCAAAATTCGTGACTTTTATCAAACCCTCAGAAAAACAAAAGATGCAAGAAATCGGGTTTAAATTTTCGTTGGTAAAGACTGTGTGTATTTTGTTGCGCTAATATTGGCTTGAAAAAAATGAACAAAATCTATATTCCCCAAAGGATATTGGAAGGAATCACAGGGAATACAAAAGCTAAGCCAAGCAGCTGGAGTCAGTGAACAAACAGCAAAAGAATGGTTATCTAAACAAGCGATTTGGGAAATTTATTTACCTGCCCCTAGACGAAACAGAGACCGCACTTTGTGAACACAACTCCAAACGACACCCATCAAATGGATCTTCTATATTTACCCTCTGATAGGATTAGACGAAAAAGATTTAAATACGCACTTACAGTCATTGCAATGCTTCAAGATACAAAGATGCGGAACCATTAACACAAAAAAGTGCCTCTGCTGTTGCTGTCGCTATACAACTGATATATCAACGAGGGCCACTAACTTATCCTCGCATGATTCAAGTCGATGAGGAAAAGAATTTAAAGGGCAAGTGAATCAATTATTGTTAAAACATAGAGTTACCATTAAAAGAGGCATTCCGGGAGTTTTACAGATCACAGCTTTAGTTGAAAACTTTAACAAACAGTTAGCTGAAAGACTTTTCTCCTACCGTATCACAGAAGCTGCTTGACAATTCTCGCAACACAGAATGGTTAGAAGACTGCCCTCAGTTTTGCGCGCAAGAATGAAGCCAGTACAAGCAATCAAAAGAAAAACAATAAATGTTGCTGAAGGAGAGTCTTCATCCAGCAAACTATTACCATTTGGATTGAAAGTAAGGTACCTTTATTTACCGGGGGAAGCAGAAGGGACACTCGCATCAGGGCAACCGATCCAGTTTTTGGAGTGTTTTACCCATATGAAATAAAAAAAATTGTAAAGATGAATCCGCCCGTGTATTATTTACGAGAAAATGACACAACAAAACAGCCAGCTCCTCAAAGATCTTTTGTGAAAGAAGAACTGCAGATAATTCCCAGACACAGTTCCGCTTTAATTAATTACGGTTCTCCAGTGCCCAATTGCATATGAAAACTCCCGGATAACAAACACCCGTTTTGTGTTTTGTTCTATCTAATGACTTCTTTGTTACAACTGTTTTGTTGATCTCATGTAGATTAGATCGCAGTTTACGTTGTCATGATGAAAAGTCTTATTGCCAAACCAATTTCTTCTTTGTTTGTTGTCCCTGTGATAAGTTTGACTGCACAACACTGCGAGATATTCCCTTTGCTTCTTAAAAGATTTTCTCCTGGCTCAAAATACTGTACATTTTTGACCTTAACCCCACATACTCCTTGATCACCTTTCCAGATAATTCATCCTTCATCTTTCCTAAAACCTTCTTGTTAGTAATTGAATGCAAAGGCGAATCTTTAGGGTAATCAGAATGTATCATTCCACCCCCCGCATGCCCTTTAGCTACTTCGGTTTTCCATGTCTTATAGATGTCGTCAGTAGGGATATCATAACAAAACTATCTGTATCTGTGTAAAGTACTCTGGACTCAGGATACGAGGGCTTAAAGTAGTCATAAAGAAACTCTAACATCAAAAGCTTTGATAATTCTAAAACAGTAAACTCAATAAATACAGGTTTGTCTAATTTGACTTTCTTTTTTTTCATCATTATGCCAAAAAGCTGATTAGAAATCTTCTAAAGTCCTGAAATTAGGTTTGGAAGTCAGCTTAATTGCTTCGTTCTCTCTGGTGACTAATCTGACACTTTACGCTTGTGCGGATTCTCCATAGTCTTTCCAAAACAGCTGTTGTTCATCAGCTTGAAAAGTCTTTTTCTGAAGCATCTGTGGATTTAGTTCTGAGATCAGTTTCTTCATGATGTATGGTTTCATGAACTGTTCTTGATCAAAAGCAATTATACGATGAACAGCTGTCAACTTCAAACCATGTCTTAAATAAAATTGTAGAAGTCTGTAATGACAGACATAATTTTTTTTGCCCTGAAGATTGGGCACAAGTTTAGCGGCTCTCTTGGATCCATCTTTAGACTTTCTGCTGCTAATGGATAGTCATTATGCAGGTCATGGAGTTCATGAGGATATTCTAAGTCAACTTCTAGAATGAAACCGCGCTGCTGATCAGGCGTTAAACTGTTCAACCACTTTAATGCCTTTTGAATATTAATTCGTACCTGTGTACATTTTAAAGTTGCGTAATGGAAGCGATTGCGCCATTGCCCAACCATACAGATTGTTGCATCTAAATACATGAGATATTAGAACCTTTACTCGGATCATAATGATCCAAGTATTTGTGGTTTGCTTTACAGTAATGGTGCGACGCCATACTAATTCCTCCACGCAGTCCGTTTTCAATCATCTGAATCATTGGTAAATCTGACAATAAATCAATCTGTAACTCCAGTAAACTTTAAGAAAGCATCCCAGCTCATCCCGGGCGCAGAAATGTAATGCGCGGGATCCAGGCTAATAATGTTTCATGCAGGTCTTTCTATAATTTTCAAAGATGTCCGCCAACAAACATGTATCAGCCATCAAGTAGGAATCATGATAGTCTCCCATCGTTTTACAATCTAACTTCTGCCACGCATCTTGAGCATGCTGGTAATCAGAATCACTGATGTCCTTTCCTCTAAGACTAGAAAAGAACGGCGCCTTTAGGAGGAAGTGTGTCTTCATCAAACCTTCCCAACTGTTCATGTATTCATAAGGGTAAACACCCTTTCTAACGAGAGTTGAGTCAAAATATTTTTCCGTTATTGGGCAGGACTTTAAGACATAGCCAGTGCCTCTAATGAGCCCATCATGTGTTGCATAGAGTCGTAGAAAGACATGTTATTTAAAGTGAAACACATGTACTTTTCTGATGACTGTGCAATGCATGCTACCCTGAAGGCGCTGGTTACTGCTTGCAAATACAAGATGAGAGTCGTAACCTCGCAAGTTATGAAAGAAGATGGGCAGCTTCCATGTCTTTGGTTCAAACTTTAGTTGAAGATTGCATTTGTTATGCGCCGCTCCTCTAAACTCCCACTAATGTGATCAGGTCTCTTACTGTGGGGTTTACACTCTTGGGCGTTAGCTCTAAACCGCAAATCCAACAATGCGTGGCTGAGTCATACTGCTGTTGATCTTCAGGAGTCATTATGATTTCAGATAAATCAGATTATTAGAACAGTCATTACGCACTTGCTGCATGCGTTTTAAGAATGTTTCTGCAGCATCTGGTCCTCTATATAATTCTGGTGCTGAATGAGCGCCATCCGACCTGACAATAATGAAGGCAAATGAACAAATCTGATGATTACTCATTAAGACTGTTTTTCGAAGTTTTTGTGGCGCTGGCCCCTCATAAGGAACAATGAGTGATTCGAAGTCTGCGTAAACTACGTATGGAGAATTTTGCATCCGTTTCCAGTTCTTAAAACTAACTTAGATCCAGTTGGGGGCGTAATTAGTTCTGTATTACAGTCAACTGGACCAATACAGTGTTTCTTATGTTCGCTCGCGGCTTGAACAGAATGCATTCTTGTAAACATTTTCTGCAGAATTCTTGTTTATGGTAATGCTTTGAAGTATGCCGCAATAATCTACTCATTGTGCGTATTAATGTGTAATGCGGTAGCCCCGCTGGTGAAAACATTAGTAGTAAGTCAACATGATTTTTGTCTGGTTCGCCAATCGTTGGACTGTTCTTGGACACTTTAATTGGCACCAAATCTGTTTCCTCATCCCATGTGTAGACATTAACAGTTATGGGTTTGTTTTGTTCTTCAAACAGATCAATGGAATCCACGCTAACGGGAAAGGATATTCCACTAAAGTTAAGATCATTGATGTAAGGGCGATAGTTAGACACTCCTCTCTGCGTTTTTGCGGGCGTAATGCAGCCTTGCAAGAACACACCACATAAAACATTGTTGTCTGTATTCTTTATGTTTAGAACTGCTTTTTTTGCGACTAATGCTGGAGGTAGTGGAATGTGAGACTTGCCAACAATCGGTGCATTACTTAGACTGTTTTAATCTGATCTCTAGGACTTCGCCCTCTGACCAACCAGAGCCTCTCATTTGGCTTCTTCAGCAGCAGCGTCAAACTGTGCAAGCAGTTCGTCTGCCCAACCAGGCGTTAAGTCATTAGAGGAAAGAATAGTCTGCTGTTTAGTTGAGACCCAGACTTCTAGATTTTCTTCATTTATTGTTACATAGTCAATTAAAACAGCTAACATTACTTTAACTGGCGGGTCTATTGTTAGTTTACTTGGAACTTGAGAAATAGCATGACCAACACTTGCCCGTACGCTTGCTGGATCAATGACTTCTAAATCAATAATCATTCAGTGCTCTTGACAAATTTTCTTGCATTGCTTCAAAAAATTCGTCTTGTCCTTCATATATCTTAGCCATGTTGAGTCCTCTTTTCTAACTCAAAATATTTATTTAAATTAAAAAAAATACTTAATCAGAACCAATATCAACGGTCTTTTTGCGCTTGACTCATAAACTAAAGTATAAACGCCCTTTGCATTGTTTAATGTGAGCTGTTTAGAACAGAGTTTAATGTTTCGTTTACTTTTTTTAAGCATTCCTTTTTATCTGCTCGGCGTCTGGCTGTTGAGAAAAACTTGTCCTTGCCTTTCTTTGAAGATCAAACTTTGTCTTTTGTAGTCATCAAAATCGGCCTGTAAACGATTAAATTCTTCATCCGTGATGTTTGAGTCAGCTAGCGCTTTATTTATTGTCAGTTTGAACGAGCTAAGTTTAGCCGTTATTAGTTGAACCATGGCTGTGTGCTTTTGGAGTTTAGTTTTTATTTTTTTGCTAGCAGCACCTACAGCTAATGAACACAGGCCGAGAGCTAAAGACAAACCGCCTAGAGGTAAAGCCGCGGGTGCGCCTATGCCCGTTGCTAAGAGACCAACACTCGTTCCTGCTGATGCAGCGCTTATAGTCGATGCTCCAGTATTGACATATGTAACAGCATTAAAGCAGCAGAATACCTTCGTTTGGTTTTGCTGTATTTTGAAAGGTCCTGCTCTAGTTTTTGTTGCATTTGTGTAATGTTTGTTAATCTGAAGGTTTTTACTTCAGCAGCAGAATTGCCTGCTATCTCTTCTTTGGCGGTGCTGTAGGCACATTTGGATAAACCTGAACAGACATGCTTTTATAAAATAAAAATAATTTAGTATTGTATATCTTGTAATCTGCTACCTTCAATAGTCAGCTTCGCTCATATATTAAAAACAAATGTACATTAAGCGGTTTATCGCTTCTTCTTCTTTATCAATTTGAATGTTTATTACGTCTCTCACAGTTCTCCCCCCGCTTCCATGTAACTGATTATCCTCCGTTGACCTTAGGTCAATCCATAAACCGTATTTTGTTGTTAAATAATCATCAAGACTTACACTGTGAAGGTGTAGATCTTTAGACGCAAGGTCAACTGTCGGATTTCTACACCTCCCACCTCCAAACAGTTTTCTTATATCATCAAAATGCTGATAAGGTTTAAGCCCGCTAGCATAGATTTGGTTAGGCTGCCCTCAATCGAACATTGTACTTTCGTTATTTTTGGATTAAAAAACTTTTCACTTCCTCTTTTGAATGGTCTTCATCTTCACACAGCAATAAAATACCTTTAAGCGATCTTGCTGAGACGCTAAAACTAAAATTCCATATAGTGTCTGCCCTGCTTCTAGGATATGTTGTATGATGACGCACGTTTTCGTAATAATATGCTAATGGGACTTATATTGATCCCCAATCAGCTTTGCTAAATCAGGGTTGCTAACAACGTCAATCTCTAACGAGATGTCAGAAATGCTGTACTTTGCTTCGTGTCTGTTGATTTGATAACACGTTTGTATTCATTAAAAGTTAGTTCATATGACAATCTGTCTTTTTAATGCTCCTTGAAAGTATGGGGCATGCGCTTTTAACAACTCAAAATCTAGGGGAATGGAAAAGCGATTACCATACGCATAACTTACAGCTAAAGCCTTTTTGCTGCTTTTAGCACCTGAGGCGAGTTCGGCGCCTATTCTAAGTTTAGTGCTTCTTCATTGCCGATTCCTTGAAACGCAAGATCTTCCCTTTCATTCGCGGTTAGCCATAGATCAGAATAGTTAAAAATATGTCTGCATTGTTTTAAAGAAAATACTTCTTGCCCCTCAAGTTTTACAGAAATTTTCTTAACGATTGCCCGTCCCAAATTCTGGAACAACTGTTCTGGTTTGGTCTGTTGTTGAAGCGAGTTCTATTTTAAAAGTAAGCGTGCAGAGCCTGGCACAATCAAATCATTCGCTCCTAGGTCTGGAAATCTAACAGTAAGAATTTGATCTGCATCAATAGTAGATGGATTATTTGGAACAGTAATATTCCGTTTATTTCCCTGCACGCCAAGGGTTCTTTCAGCTTTCTATACGGCCAAGAATCGAGCCATATGCTTGTGACATTTTTTTATAAACAAAATAAAAAGTTAATTATTTAAAAACATGGCAGGAATTGAAGGCGAAAGAAGATTATGATGTTTTTGATCCTGGAGACGACATGAGTGAAATGATCCCTTTGACACGGCATCGCTCAGCGCTCTCAATGCGGCGTGAATTAACAGAAAGTACGGTCGGAGCATTTTACAAAAGTTTAGGCCAAGAACCTCCCGAATTTATAGACCCAAATGATTTTGAATTAGAAGATGGTCATTTGTTTGTAAAGAGCGATCAAGGAGAATCTGTTCGGCTTACAACTAAACCAGACCCATCAAAGTTTTTAGCCAAGAGTACAATTATACAAAGACTCAGTGTGAAAGATCAAAATCGCCTTGGCATTGCTAGACCAAAATTAGATAGGGATGCAGTTGCTAAACTTCAAAACACACTGCAAGAACTCCCAACAGATAACCAAATGCAAAACATGGAACTTAAAGAATTAAATCAATCAGCAGGTGAATTAATAAATGTAATAGAAGCAGAATCCATGTTTTTCAGAAGAAACAGCGTTAAAGACTATACACGACTCACCGCTACCCATGCGAGAAATAGAGGCCCTTGATCATGCTTTAAGAAGGATCAGAGGCGAATTAACAAACAATTTAGCAAACTAGGTGAACTAGATGAGCATATAAAAAGAGAAAAAGAAAAAACTCGTTGAGGCTGATGACGCCAACTTAGAGGCCTGGTGTTAAAGAAAGAATAACCCAAAGACTAAAAGATCTTGAACAAGAAAGATCAGCAAGACTAGAAGTGCTAACTACTAACCGAGACCAATTACGAACTCAAGTGAATAGAATAAGAGAAACTATCGAAAAAATTTTATATGAAGACACGACACTAGCAGAACGAATACGAACACTGTTTAGAGAGCAAGGTGTCACATTAGCAAGCGTTATAACTGCCTTAGGATTTGCAATAAGTACATTGGTGTTGGCTATTACAGGCGGGCGGTGGCCAAAGTTCAGTACCTCCGCCGCCATCGCCTCCCCCTGATAAATCATGGGTAAAAAAACAGCTTGATCATCTTGCGAGTTTATTAAAAAAATTAGCCAGTAAAGCCGTGGACGCTTTACCAGGAATATTGGGGAGTATCGTCAGCTGGCTTTTGTCTACTGCAAGCAAAGTAGTGGCTTTATGGCCGAGCACTTATGGACATTAGTTCTCTTAATAGTTGGGTTAATATTTAGTAAGATAAAGACCAAGTAATCCTAGGCCAGTTAATCCAAGAACAAGCGCTGTCTTTTCATATCATGGTCATCGCGAACAGAGTCTGCGAGCTTTGCTGAGTCTTCAATGACTTTGGGGTTTGGACTTCAGGAATTAGATGATTAATCTTGGGTGTTTGTTTACTGCTTGTAATATTACTGGCTCAGAATTATGTCGTTTTTCCCAACCTTCTGTTCATTGCCTGCTATAAGAATTTCATTATTATAGTTTATTATTATAACCTATCTGGAGTCTGAGGTCAGAAGGCAGCATGTATAAACCAGTGCCAACAGCAAAGTCTACTTTCGATCTTGCGTATTGTAAAACATGTTGGTACCTTTGAATACTTGAAGGTAAATCAACTGTAGAATTAATGGCGTCCTCTAAATTTGCTAAGTATTGTTTTTGCGCGTCAAAGCCAGTAGAAGGATCAGTTATGCTTGATCTTGCCTGTGCTTGTGAACCTAGCAAACACCAAACGTAAGTGCGAATAGAGTCGTTTATTCGTTCTATTCCCGCTCTAGTTAGGCCCTTAGAATGTCTAAGATAAATGTTGTCCATGCTGTTTTATGCTCTTGCTGTAGGACCCAGGCTGAACAGTTTTGCCTGAAAAGAAAGTTTTGAAAGGAGGATGCCAGTCATAGTTATACTTTCTGTGCGTGCCCCGAAATAAAGGTCGCCTAGACCATGATTATGAATCCAACGTTTGTCTAAAGCCTGTCTTGATGTTAATATTGAATTCGTTACAGATCCTTTCAAAAGCCTTCATGTCTATTATGTTGCTGAGTGGATTAAACGGTTTGTCATTTGGCAATGGCGCTCGCAGTTCAGTCAAAATACGTCTGAACGTGTAATAGAAATGAAATCTGTACACTGACCCACCAAAGGATCATGTGATTTAAATGATCAGCATACGCCACTCCACACCCAGTTGATGCACAAAACACAGCAAAGTTTAACTGGTTCTGATAAAACTGCATCGGATGACTAAACCACGCTTTCTGATGTGTCGTTTTCATAGGGGGGTTAAGATATCTGCTTAATGGAGTACTCACCTTTTTATGAAAAGAGGCAGTCTGGGTCACAGCAATGTCAAGAGTATCAGTTGCTATATTTTTAGATTGTAGTGCGGCCCAACAGAATATTTTGCATCAGCATATTTGAATGCACTCATTTTTATTTCGTTCAAAAAATGTTTGTAACAATAACAACTCAAGACCGCCCTTCATTTTTAGAACATGCTATTAATAACGAATGCGGGGCCAAAATGGTTGCGCTTCATGAAATATTTTACAAAGTCGTATGGTTTAATATAGTGAAGCCAGGAGAATAATAAGGTTCTAAAAGTTAACAGAACAGGACCAAATGAGCCAGTTAACAATACCTGATGGTTATTACGGGTTTTGCTCACTAAAAGAAGCAATGAGTAAACTTTGACATTACTCTCAAACTTAACAATGCAAATCTAAAAACAATGTTAACATTTAAGCTTGAAGAAGAAGAAACATCTTACTTTTTGATAGAGAGCTAGCTAAAATGTTAGGCTTTACAACTAGCAATTTACCCACTCATAGTTTTATGCTGAGCCAGACAAAACTACTTATGAGGGGGAAAATCCGCTCGATCTTGCATTACATTCATTACTCTATGTTCATTTGGATGAGCTGAGCACTGATGAAACTTATATGATGGAAGGCCCTCAACTGTTTTAAGAGCTCTTCCGTCAGGGAAAGCTGCATATTGCGATTATGAAATTATACAATTCCCTAATTTACAGTTTAAAAGATTAGTTTGTGGGAGGGTCGATCATTTAATATAAAAATCAAAGACAAAGCGGGAAAGTTGTGAAATGTGATAACCTGCACATTGTTTTGGAAATAAAATAATACGTTTCTAAAAAATAATGTCGCGTGGGCCAGAAGAACCAGAGTTACATTAGCGCCTGTGAGGTGTATAACTTAGAATTAAAAGACCTTGCAGACGTTGCGGACTTTGAACAGAATGGTGAGATAGGCGCTTTGTATGGTTTTGAGTACACTAAAGATGGTGATTATAAACGCAAAGAGGTTGGCGACAGCAAAAAGTTTCCTAAACTAGAACACACTGCGCAATCTAGAGGCAAATAATGTTGGCCAGTATGAATATAAAATAGTTCGAAAACCTGACCTCAAATGGCACTTAGAACCATATTAGAATGGGAAATAAAATTGAATTCATAAGCCCATTTACATATTTAGCCGTCAAAAAAGTTTCCAGAAAAGCATTCAACTCTGGCCCTTTACATGTAAGTCTTATGCCAGATGACAATAGTCGGAAAGAGATTGAAATAAAGCCGTATGGGAAAAAACAGTACATCCTCCACAGAAGAGAAGCGTTTTAAAAGATGCTTCTACAAAATTACAGTTCATGCCGCAAATGAAATTAGGGGACGCGTTCACAATAATATTTGAAATTTCTGTCTTAAAAGATAAGGAGAGGGATGGGGTTGTGGGCGTTAGTGACGTCCTTTTTTAAAGGAATTCTAATTAGCTGGCAAAACTTAGACGTTGACAGTCTTAAAGTTACTGTTGTCATTCTTCACAATGGTGAGGATATTAAGGTCATAACAACAAGCAACAAAATCAATATTAGTCTAAATAGAAACAATCTTACAGCACTGAATTGGATTAAACTTACACATTTAGGCCTTATAGGATTTTATTATACTGAACAAGTTTTGACAGAGAGCATGATAAAAACAATAACTGGATTAGATTAAATTCTAGTATAAAACTATGGAGCAGTTAAACTTTATGACAAAAACCCCTCCATTGTTCATTGATTTGTGGACAGACTGGTTGTGGAAAAACAATATTTGTCCTCGACCTATTACAAACAGTTTATCGTTATAATTTTAATCATATTGTGGTTTTCTGTCCAACACTAAATGGAACAAAGCATATCATAATAGAAGGTTTAATAGGACTGATGATAACATATTTTTAGTTAATCCTAGCAATAAACTGAGTGAGTGTCTAGAACAGTTTTATAGACTTTTGAAGGAACGCAGACACTATTTATTATAGAATGACTGTTCGGCAGAAAGAGACATAGTTAAAAGAGAAACACTTTGTCGAAACTAGCTTTCAGCGGAAGACTGCTCGGATAAGTGTGTGGATTTTATGTCAGAAATATAACTCAGTTTTAAAAGACTTTAGAGAACAGTTAAAGACTGTAGTTTTTATTTCACATGAAAGACAGAGACTCATTTGAAGAATTTTTGCGCGAAAATGATGTTATTGAAAATGATCAGGAAAAACATAGGATTAAACAAAAACTGAAATCAGAAAACTTTAGTAAATTAGTATTAAAAACGGATAACCCTACACAGTATATTTGTTTGTAGGGTCGTTATTTTTTGGTTACTTGTCAGAGAACAGGAATAGGCGGCTTTTAGGCCACTTTCGCCCAAAAACGTGGTGGAGTAGCAAGTGAGTCAGAAGCGGCATATTACAGTTCTCTACCCTTCTTTGCTGTGTTGATTTTCATTTTGTTGATGCGTCAATTAGGTTTTTAAGGTTGGGCATACATGAGTACGATAGTTTGACAGTGTTTTTGTTAAATATTTGGACAGTTTGTGTTCTTTTGGGAATGAAGTTGTTAAAATTTTGAAGAATTCTTTCCCTATGTTTGTTTTGAGTTTCCCGTCGTATGGGGGTTATACCATATGATTTTTCTTTTCCTATTTTTCTTTGCTTTTTATTTGTTTGTTGTCTGGGTTGTATTGTAATTTGTAATTGTATCCACTTGTTTGTAGTGCCCCCTGGTATTCTGCTGCTGCATTGTTGAACACTCTCTCATTGCATGACAAGTTTGATAGCCTCTTGTTTATGCCATGGGGTATGGTCTTTAATACAGATTGAGCAAATATATCTGGAAACTTAAAGACGCAAAAACAAGCTACAATATATCCTGGAAAATCATAAAAAGAGCATCACCATACAGCAATGTTTCAAAAAGGTGAAAACCAATGTTTAACTGAAAAAGGGTTAATACTATGCAAACCACACTTAGCAACTTTAAACACCAAAACAGAAATAGTAAACAACTGCAGCATAAAGGGAAAAATCGTTGTTAGTGAACACATCCAAAACAAAAACCTGAAAGCCCCAAAAAACACGTGCAGCCAACCCGCACGTGCAAACAACCGCAAACGTGAGCCCACACGCTATATAACATGGGCGGTGAGCAAACAAAACCACCTGATGACAGCGCAACGCCGCTAGAAACAAATTTGTCGATTTCTCTTTTTAGTACCTTATTTTAACAAATATATATATGTATATATATATATATATATATATATATATATGTCTTCGTTGGAGACTATACGTTTGCCGAAGGCTCATTTTGAGAAGCATTTATTTTATTTTCCCCATTCACCCACTCAAGCACATACTGTTAGTTAGGCAGAATTATCTACCACTGCAGATATGAATGCTTATCTCCCCCCATTTCTTCAATCTAAGACATAAGAGCTAGCTTTGTTTATAATTCAATATATATATAAATATATATATATATATATATATATATATATATATATATATATATATATATTGTGTGTGTGTGTGTGGGGTTGTGTGTGTGTGTGTGTGTGTGT
This sequence comes from Conus ventricosus, assembly GCA_018398815.1. Lineage (NCBI taxonomy): Eukaryota > Metazoa > Mollusca > Gastropoda > Neogastropoda > Conidae > Conus > Conus ventricosus. The sequence goes on along the minus strand of CM031595.1, from coordinate 102,696,012 downwards.
GTGTGTTTCTCTTTGATTTGTGTGTCGCTGTGAAACTCGCCTGAAAAAAAAATAATATGACCGGTACATCATGACTAAACTCCAGGTTTCAAAGGTCGTCTCATCACGCCTGATTTGAGGCATAGCCACCATTTAAACTGGTCTCGAATGTCCATTTTGAAGAATGTTCTAGCAATAAGTTCTTAACAAAAATGGATTGGTAGGGCCAATTTCAATGATGACTATGCCTAGCATCACGCATTAGCTGACCCTCTGCACTTAGATTTGGATTGTCGACGAAGAAACGACATTTTAAAGGATGTATTTCATAGGAAAACCTAGAGTTGATAGCAAAAAAGAAAAAGAAAACAAGACTGGGGGCGTGCGCGCTCACTCACACTCACACACACACACACACACACACACACACACACACACACACACACACACACACACAAACATGCGCGCGCGCTGGCTGGAACAGCTGCACCAAGTAGTAACGATTCACCCCTTACCCAATTTACAACGGTTTCCGAGGCACCGCGCAAGCAGCCCTTCGACATGTCCACCTTAGATTAATGTCCACGTCTCATGCTGTATCGACAGACTACCCAATGAACCGACAGCTTCCAGCATTCGTGAGACACACCAGACAAAAAAAAAGGTAATGAAGACAGATGTTTGTGCAGTATGCCGTGATAATGGCATGGGCAGACAACCCCCGTTTGTTTGTAGGACTGGAGGAGGATTAGGAAGGTCATCGTTCATGCTCACTGCAACTCCCAGTGGAAAAAAAAAATGTGAGGCAGCACAAAGAAAAGGAGGCTAGAGAAGCAGCCAGGCATCTCTTGCTACGAGTAAACATAGCCGGCTTCGGTCGAAGTTGTGTACAGTTTACATGATGTGAATCTTATACATCTTTTAATACTTAAAATATACATGTCTTTCAGATTCCAAGTAACATGTGAAAGGAATATAACGACTACCGGATTTAAGCAGGTCACTCAGCTGTGAAAGGAAGTTGCAGTTTTGGGGGACCTGGTCACCACCATCACTCCCGCTCAGGGGAGGGGAGGGGGGTGGAAGACGAGGGGGGGGGGGGGGCAGGAAACAACAAGGTTAAGGCACACATTCACTGGGGATCCAGCTGGACTGTGTCCGTCGTCTTGACGCCATTTAATCGATGTGGGCTCTGCGGTCTTAGCGCTGGGTGATGATGAAATGTGTTAAGAATTATCAGTGGGAAGGCATTTAAGCTAAGACATAAGTTTTGTTTTGTTTTGTTGGGTTTTTTGTTGTTGTTTTTGTTTGTTTGTTTGTTGTTGTTTTTTTTAGATTATTCTCTGTCTCCGTTGTTGTTGTCCTTTTTAGGAGTTTATGTCTGTCCCTCTTTTTTTTTCTTGCGGCATTTTTTCCCATTTTCTCTTTTTTTTTATTTACACTCATTCTCTTTTCTGTTTGTCTTTGTTTTCTTCTTCCTCTCCCACAAACTCCCTTCTATCCTTTCCCTTCCTCTTTCTTTTTTTTTTCTTCATCTTTTTTCCTTTCTTTATTTCTTTATATTTCCGTTTTTTTACTCTAATATCTTACAATAACAGCAATAACAACAGGAATAGTAACACCAGCACGAATATTATTATCTACCATGAGAAGAAAACACGCAGCAATATTGCAGCAGCAACAGCCACAGTATCACAGTAACTGCCATTAAAATGGCACCATGACTGCGCATGAATGAATTCCGATAGCATCGTCAATGACTGCAGCAACAAACGTTTTAGGCCCGCGCGTCAATGTTGCAGCAGTGAGAGCCAGAAAGGAGTGGCAGACACGTATTGCTCGCACAGCACGCAGATATTCCCTAGCTTTCTTTTTTATGTCAGGAAAAGCTTAAACCAAAACAGGAACAAAACTGACTACAGTATCTAAAACACACCGTCGTTAAGCGGTGGCAGACACGTATTGCTCGCACAGCATGCAGACATTCCCTGTCTTTCTTGTTATGTCAGGAAAAGAACAAACCAAAACAAGAACAAAAACTGACTACAGTATCTCACACACACACACACACACACACACACACGCCGTCGTTAAGCGGTGCTAGGACCAGGTCTGCTGTGTTGGTGCAGGTAATGACGATGTCAGTGCAGCCCACAGACGCTGAGGAATGAAATGAGCTGCAAACCAAACACAGGATGGGTTTTCAAGCCTGTCCTGTCTTTCTTGGCGTCTGTTTCTTTGCGTTTACGTCTTTCTATGTGTGGTTGCTCTCTCTCCTTCTCTCTCTCTCTCTCTCTCTCTCTCTCTCTCTCTCTCTCTCTCTCTCTCTCTCTCTCTCTCTTCTCTCTCTCTCTCTCTCTCTCTCTCTCTCTCTCTCTCTCTCTTTTTACTCCCTCCCTCCTTTCTCTCTCTCTCTCTTCTCTCTCTCCTCTCTCTCTCTCTCTCTCTCTCTCTCTCTCTCTCTCTCTTTCTCACTCCTCTCCCTCTCTCTCACTCTCTGTTTTACTCCCTCCCTCCCTCCCCTTCTCTCTCTCCTCTCTCTCTCTCTCCTCTCTCTCTCTCTCTCTCTCTCTCTCTCTCTCTCTCTCTATTACGTCTTCGAGTTCATTGCGTCATCGAGTTCCCGAGTGCCTTTCTCTTTTTTCATCTTTCTCTTCCTTTCTTTTATCAACAATACCACGCGGCAACAGGAATAGAACCAACAACAAGAACAACAGTTGAATCATCATCGTCATCGTCATTCTCAACAGCATCAACAACAGCAACAAGAACAACACCAGCAACAACGACAATGATATAATAACAACAACAACAACAACAATATTAACAACTGAAAGACATACACCGACTGTGGCACTTCGCACAAGAGCCAACAACAGCCGGTAAAAGGCAGTTGTAATAGGCAACCAAGGAAATGAAGCTGACCATAGTAATAACTGATTAGATTTTGGCAGGACTCATTTGTGCGGAAGCGTCCCCACTCCTTCATTCCTCCCCTCCCCACGTAATCCACCTACCCGATGACCAGACTTGGCATGGTATTTCTGGTGGTGGTGATGATGATGGTGGTGATGATGGTGATGGTGGTGATGGTGGTGGTGGTGGTGGTGGTGGTGGTGCCGAAGGCAGACAGAACCGTGCCAGCAAACTCTGTAGTTTTCCAGTGTCATCATCTGCAACCACAACGAATGTTTGGAACACAATACAGTACACTATCTATTTCCTTTCGCCGCCTTTGGAATATGGAGATTAATAACAATAGGCAAACGGTCATCACCATGAGTTGTTTTCTTTAAAGTGAAATGAAATAAAATTAACAGCCACAAATCGCATCGTTCAAATTGAAGGACAATCCTCATGTGCATTGATCAAGAAAGGAGGTTACCCAGAAAAGGCGGCTGATCAAAATATCATGCTTAATTTTATGTACCTTGATAAATTCAGCAGACACGTGTTCGAAGTGCTACATCTAGGGTACAAAGACTAAACATTGGACGTACTTTCAGATGTGGTTTTGGCAGAAACTGAAGACGCAAAGCTGGATATTGTGGGCATCCAAAACTAAAATAAGATTCAACACTTACCTCATTGCTGTTGCAGTCTCTACACATTCTTTCTTCTCTCGACAGTCCATGTCGTCGTTCTTTCTCTCTTTCAAGCTTTTGATTACAAGAACGATTTTTTTAATGCAATAACATACTGACCGGGACCTTGTGTAATACACCGTTCTTGCAATGATCAGATTCCAAATGTTTATAAACAAGGCATTTATTACCCTCTTTCGAAAGACTGTTGCCAACTTTGAACGAATGAATTGTTTAGATCTGTTTTCTACGTAGATAACCTCAACACATGTTCGAGATGACAGACAAGGTCTCACACTTCTTGTGCTCATGGCTGAACTTGGTGCCAGCACACTGATGGAACACCAACCAGGGGTGAATCACTTTGTCTAGGGGGACGGAGGGGGGGGGGGGGGGGGGGGGAGGGGGGGGGGGGGATGGGAATGAGATGGTTCTAATGTAAGAATGTAATGTGGTAAGGGAGTGGAGGTGGGAGAGAAGCAGCAAAGGGTATTTCGTTTTACCAACTGACGTCCACTTACCCAAAACTCGCTAAGGAGTTCAGAGAAAGCGCGTAGGCGGCTGCTGGGGATAGGGGTGAAAGGGGCAGTGACAGGGTGAACAGGGTGGTTAGGGGGTTAGGGGAGGGAGGACAGGGGAAGGGCAGCGAAAGCGTTTACTTTCGTTCACCAAATCATGTACACTCAACGGAAAGATCTTGAGTGAGGGACGATGAGGAGGTTTAGGGGAAGGAGAGTTTCCCCATGAGGCTAACGAGGGGAGGGAGAGGGAGGTAGTGCATATTCCACACATTGTCTAGAATATCCGCTGATAGTGTGTTCGCTGTCTGTTGGGAGCTTTCATTTTTTTTCTTCTGTCTTTCATTTTTAGAATTGGGCTACAGGAGGGGTGGTGGTGGTGGTTCTAACATTCCTAGAACTCAACCTATATCTCTACGCCTATCTCTCCATCCCTTTCGTTCCTCCCAGTTCCACAGAGTATTCCTCGCTCTTTCTTTGAAAGGTTAGCATACTCGTTCCCCGCATATCCCAGCAGCAACTGTGCCCGTTATTTCCAGGTGAAGTCTGGGAATCAGCTGTGTTGTAAAGGGCCAGCTCGGGTAGGATTGTTTTCAAACATTTTATTTCCTTCAACATAAGCATTTGGTATATCACATTGTCTGTCATGATCCATTCACAATGATTTTAACTTCACAAATGTAGTTGTATATGTATCAGTACGTGAATGGGATTAAGTTGAAGAGGTATTTTTATATATAGATCAAAGGAAGACTAATCAAAGCCAAAGGGGACAAGGATGAAATAATATCAACATAGTATATCTCTAACTTTACATATATGAAATTCAAAAACAGAAAAGAAAGAGAAAAAAGAAAAAAGAAAAACCAAAAAACAACCCCAAAAACAAGCCCACATACACACACACACACACACACACACACACACACACACACACACACACACACACTCACTCACTCACTCACTCACTCACTCACACACCACACACTCACACGCACACACAATTCAATTCAATTCAATTCAATTCAAATTTAATCCTTTGACCCCTGCTGGGGCATGGAGGATACAAATGTAACAAAGAGAAATACGAAACTCACTCAGAACAATGTGTGAACATAGTTGCGAAATGCTGAATTCTGGTGAACTGTAACGATCTCATTAAACAATCTTCCCATTTTTTAGAAACTTACTAATATTCAAACAAATGCGTCTTCCTTTTTGAAATAAATTACAAAAGTTGAAAACAGACTTTGGTTTTAGATATTTTTTAGGGATGAATTTTTCACGAAGTTCATTATATTTTGGACATTCCATGATGCAATGGAATTCATCTCCAATTTCACCCATTTCACAGTTACGACAAATACGCAGTTCTCTTGGAACATTATGGTGTCTTCCAATTTCAATTTGCAATTTATGGTTACTACATCTAAATTTGAATAAAGGTATAACATAAATATCTGGTAAGGAAGAAATATAATGTTCTTTTCCAAAGACAGTCTTTATACTTTTATAGAATACACACTTGTTGCTGTTTTCAAGAGAACTGCGCCAATCACGAGCATAATTATTTTGCAACTCCTTTTTAACACACTTACATAAGTTATTTCTGTTTGTGAATGAATGAGATTCCCAAACACAATCAAAACCAGTTTCAAATAAAATGCTTTTAACATAACTAAGCCATGGTGAAACGAAAATTCCTTTTGTATATAGTTCATGTAAGATATTATATACTTTGTTTGAATACTTCTTAGAATCAGGAACAACTAAGTTAGCCCAGAACCTTATCATTCTTACTTTAATCAGTACAGATAAAGGATAGATTCCGGTTTCACCATAAATCATTGAAGTCATTGTAGTTTTATTTAATCTAAATAAATACTTTTAAAAAACGTAACTGTAACTTTTCTAATATATCAACATTTTCATAACCCCAAATTTCACAACCATACAACAACACAGGTACAACTATGGAATAAAATAATTGTATGCAAACATCAATTGGCAATTTCTGCTTCCTTGCAGTTTGTAATACTGAAAACATTGCCTTGAGAGCCTGATTATAAGCACATTTTTTTGCTTTGTAAAACGAACCTGTTCTGCTGAACTCGATGCCTAAGTATTTAATTGAATTAAGAACCTCTATTTTTTCATTCCCAAAGAAAAAATTTTCACGCATACTATTTCGACCATGAAAGACAACTATTTTTGTTTTCTTTGGATTTACTTCTAATTGCCATTGCATGCAATATATATGTAAGGCATTAAGTTCTTTTTGCAAAGCTGATTTAGAATTTGCCAGTAAAATTGTATCATCAGCATATAACAATACAAGCAATTTAATAAACTGTTCAAGTTTTAACTCTTGCGTTAAATCATATTCTAGAGTAGAACAGTTATTGTCAATAAGGAACTGTTGTAGATCATTTAAAAATAATGAAAACAATAAGGGTGAAAGGTTTTCTCCTTGACGAACTCCCCTAAAACTGCCAAAGAACTCTGATTTTTGACCATTTAGAAAATGCACGATTTTATTTGATCATACATATTGATTACAACGTGCAGAATTTTCCCAGATATGCCTTGACTCAACAGTTTGTGCCATAAAGCATGTCTCCAAATAGAATCAAATGCCTTTCTGTAATCAATAAAAGCACAGTATAATTTTCCATTGTTGATTGCAAACATGTCAATCAGTGATTTAAGAACAAAAGCATGGTCAAGCGTTGAATGCATGCGTCTAAAACCTGCTTGGTTTTCTGAAATAAGTCCATTCATTTCAACAAAATAAGTAAGTCTGCTATTTAGAATTGACGTGAATAATTTGGCTACACAACTTAACAGTGTTATCCCTCTGTAGTTATTGCAGTCTTGTTGATCTCCTTTGCCTTTATAGAGTGGTACAATTAACCCTGTCACCCAATCTTCTGGTATAATACCAGAATCCAAAACACGATTAAACAATAAACAATAAAACTTTGTCATATAAGGAACACTATTCTTTATATATTCATTCCTTACTAAATCAACTCCTGCTGCTTTATTATTCTTTAAACATTTAATGACTCTTTCAATTTCATCCTCAGTAATTGAATCATTTAAAATGTCTAGATTGATATTTCCTTCAGATACTTCGTTACTAAAAATGATATCATTACATCCAGTATTTTGATTAAGGGACTGGAAATGATTTTTAAGCTCTTCAAGAGGTATAGGACACGATGAAGCTTTTTTGCCTTTAATTTTCCTCCAATAATCCCTTGGATTTCTAGTTTTTAAAGCTCGCAATTCTCTATGCCATTTTCTCGTTGCTCTTCTTTCAGATCGTCTCAAAACATTTTTATATTCTTTGCTTTTAGCAGCAAGATTATTTAGATTGGGCACAGTATTTGAACATTTAACTTTATGCTTTGCTTTAAGTACTGGCTTCGAGAAACTTTACACTCCTTATCAAACCAGCTTTGATTCTGCCTCGTTGAATATCTATTATTGTAAGTATTAGAGTAAGTACCAAATGTATCCTTCGCTGAATCAACAAGAATGACGAAAACCGCTTATTCATTTCACTGATTGATATTGTGCCTTGTTCAAATAAAGTTACAATTTCATCAGCATTGTAATTTGCTAAATGTTCTTTATATTCATTACATTTGTTGTTATCCCATCTTCTAATCTCTGCACCATCATACCTTTGATGCAGAGAGTGTTTAGTACCATTAGGTTCATTGAAAACAAAACAGGTTTTAACTGGAAGAGACAGGCATAATGGGCAATGCACATCAGAGAACAACGCCATCAAAAACATCAACTTTAAACTTACTTGCATTTTCCATCAAATATCTAGAACCAATGATATAATCAACAACTGTGCTTCCTTTACATGTGTATGTTCCAATACCAGCATCTGAACCAATTCTTCCGTTAAAAATGTATATTGACAGTGATTTACATAAATCTAAGAGACGATAACCATAATTATTAGGCCTCTGCTTATCTTGAGATGATCTTTGACAAGGTTGGAAATTATCTTCGCTCATATCATAGAGAACATCGGAGAACACAGACTGAGTGAACTGATTCATATCAATAAAATCATTCATACTTTGGTATAAGCATTAAAATCGCCCAACAACAAAACATAACAATCCTTATATTTATCTTGTAATGATAGCAATTCCGTTTCAATCACATCAAACAGTTCAACATTGCTATAAACTGAACTTTCGGGAGGGATGTATACGCCACCAATCAGACAGTCTTTATCATAACCTGACAATGATCTTTTTAATAGACACCAAGCCACACATCCACCAGAATAAGGTAAAATCTCCACACACGTAGATAGCTTGCTTTTGATGGCTATTCCAATACCACCAAACGTCGATTAGACAGGCATTTTCTGTTAAACAGTTTAATGTCATATCCCCAGTCACTGAAGCAATCAGAGATAAATAAAGCATCTTGGTCATCAGTTTTACACACACACACACACACACACACACACACACACACACACACACACACACACACACACACACAGAGTTCTATATGTCACAGATGATCAGAATGGCAGCTAGAGGAAAGGAGTTGCAACAATCTTCATACGCTGAAATAGGTTGTAGAGACAGGATGGAAGTCTCCTAATGGTAGTCACCCCACCCCACTGGCCTTGAGCCGAAATAGTTAATCAGGAAGGACTGTCTGTTGTCTTTTCTCTTTTGCTTTAACTCATTGTATATGTGCTTTTTTTTTTCTTTCTTTCTCTCTTGAAGTTCGTGCTAAATTCTACTTGCACCTCCCTTCAACTACTCCTAGCACCCCAGCTCTTGTTCTTTATATATTTCTTCTTTGCTTTTTTTCCTTTTCTTTAGAGGTTATCGTAACAAAGACAGTAGCCTACCAGCACCAATACTACCAAATTTAAAGTCCTCGTGTCTATGCCTCGATCATCACATCGTCTGTGTTTCATAACAACATAGGTCAGTGATCTCTGTCAGTTTGATGGGAGTGAGGTTAAATAATGGAGAGGATGGCAGTTTTGAGGTGGAAGAGAGAGAGAGAGAAAGAGAGAGAGAGAGAGAGAGGACGTCACGTGATCAGGACTCTGTGTGTGTATGTGTGTGTGTGTGTGTGTGTGTGTGTGTGTTTCGTTGCGTTCGAACTGACACCTTGAAACCAAACATTATCCAAAGTTTTTCCTCGCCGGGTCTTGAGTCACCTGAGTTTCAGTTTCATTAAGGAAGCGTCACAGCGTGCGGACTGGTCCATATACGCTACACCACATCCGCTAAGTTTTGAGACCACACTGCGCATTATTTTAAGCTGATGGATAAATGAATTTAAAACTAAGGTAAGAGAATTGAAGAAGGGGGTCTCGTGAGTCACCTGAAGAATCACACATTTACTGTCTCCTCCTCGCCCTCCCTCAGTTTTTCTCTTTCATCGCCAAATTCATCAATACCAGTTGCATTCGGTATCCACAATGATAACATGCAACTCTCAACACCGTCCACTGTTCAAAAACTTCATTAGATGCATGAGTGAGTTCCGATCGCACCAAAGACGACCACAGCAAACAAGGCAATTTCGCCACTTCCATTAGGGAAGGCGCGTGGCATAGGTCTACCAATCATTTCCCGTCAGACAGGTTACTAGGGGCAACAGGCAGGCCGAGGACTGCTGGTGAATAGGGCCATTACTGCGTGGAGATCAGTGTTGGTGCAGCCACTGTTTTTGACTTTGGAGCGAAGATCATTCTGCCAGTACATGCACACTCAAGCGCACGCACGCGCGCGCTCACACGCACAGACAGACAGACAGACACACACACACACACACACACACACACACACACACACACACACACACACACACACACACACACTCACTCACTCACTCACTCACTCACACCCAAATGCACGCACGCGCATGCTCACAGTACAATCGAACGCACGCGCACATACACGCAAAAAGGAATAAACAGGCACACATACACGCACACACGCTCAAACACACATGCACAAGCGAATATACAAGCAAGCGCGCGCACACACACACACATAACCACACACACACACACACACACACACACACACACACACACACACACACACACACACACACACACACAATGCACGCACGCACTCGCACGCTCACACGTACGCTTGCACGCACGCAGACGCATAAACAAACAGGCACACACACGCACACATGCTCAAACACACGCGCACAAACGAATGTACAAGCACACACACGCACACGGGCACACACATACACACACACACATACACGCACGCACGCACACACGCACACACACGCTTTCAGGACACAGTCGTAACCCTGTAATGTGTTTATATGCAACACAAGCAAACACGTATAACTACATGTACGCGTGCAGGAACATTTTAATGCGCAAGTGCATAAAGGTCACGTTTCCTTCTCATGTCTGAAATGATTTAATGTTGATGAGAATTTAAGAGAAGAACCAAGGATACGAGATAGAGAGAGAGAGAGAGAGAGAGAGAGAGAGAGAGAGAGCGAGCGAGAGAGAGAGAGAGAGAGAGAGGGGGGGGGGAAGAAAGAAATGAGTTGATAACACAATACACTGCTACGTTTGAAATCGCGATTCAAGTTCTTGACATTTTGGTAAGTACGGAAATTCAAAATACTGTCTTTTTCGGACAAGATAAATGGACACAACGATTAGATGTCTCTTCAGTACAAAAGATCAAAGAAACTAGTAGACTAACAAACTAATAGCATAAGCCCAAAAATACGATTTCAGGATGAAAACAAAATTGAAAACAAAAACAAAAGCAAAAAAGGAGAAAAAAAAAGGGAAGTGCCAAGAAAAAATTCCAAGTACACCTCAGCCAGTTTTTTCATCGCAAAAGTAATGAATAATTGCATGGCTTGACGATCATCATTTTTTCCCTTGCTCTTTTAGGGGGCACATATGCACGGAGCTGTCGGAAGTAAGACCGTGTCTCCTTCCTGTTCCTTCTGAAGTTGAGAGATAATAGAAAGAAAAAAAAAACGGAGAAAAAAGAAGAAGAAGAAGAAGAAGAAGATGGAGGCGGAGGAGGAGATGGAGGAGGATGAGGAGGAAGAGAAGAGAAAGAGGTGACAGAGAAGTAGAAGAAGAAGAGGAGGAGGAAAGGAGGAGGAAGAAGAAATGAAAGTTGTTCTTTAGAATTCGTGCGCACCCGTTTTGTTTGTTTGTTTGTTTTTTAAAGAGAGAACAAAAAATATATCTTTGAGAAAGCAAGGAAAATAGAAAGAAAAATGAGGTAACAATATAAAATAATGAATGGATGGGGAAAAAACTACGAACAAAACAAACAAAGAAATCTGAAAATAAAAAAAAAGATTCTCCACATGTACAGAGTATAACTAACTAGAAAAAAAGTTGAATACTTTATGAAGATTATTAGTGAATGTGGGGGTGGGGTGGGGAGTATTTTTTTTTTTACAGAGATCATAACTAACTTGAAGAGGTTCTGCACTTTCACAGAGATTACAACAGATGTTGTTTGCTTTTGTATATTTACAGAGATTATAACTAACATCATGGGCTTTATCTTCTTACAGAAATTTTCACTATTGTGGTGGAATTTGTATCTCTACACAGGTTGTAACAGAAATTGTAACTGATTTTGGGTAGTTTTGTATTTCATCGGGAATGATGCGGCGGGTTCTGTATTATGCAGGTTATGATTGATATGGAGTGGTTCTGTATTTTCACAGAGAATAACTAATGTGGAATACCTCTGTGCGTTTACACTGATTGTATGTAAGTGGAGGGGGGTTGCATCATCACAGTGATTATAACTGACGAGAAAAGCTTTTTATGCTTTTACAAGAAAATGTAACTGACGAGTTTTCTTTTTTTTTTCATTTTGACAGAGATTTTGACAGAGAAGATTCCGTATTTTAAGAAAGATTATGAGCGATGCCCTGGTGTTCGTATTTTTACATATATATATATATATATATATATATATATATATATATAAATATATATAATATATATATATATATAATATATATCCAAGGATAAGTACCGAGCACCATTCCAGCAACTTCCAGAGCAGCTTGGTGTTGCAATGACTGCAAGAAATATTGAATTATAAACAAAGCTTGCTCTTATGTCTTAGATTGAAGAAATAGGGGGAGATAAGCATTCATATCTGCAGTGGTAGATAATTCTGCCTAACTAACAGTATGTGCTTGAGTGGGTGAATGCGGGAAAATAAAATAAATGCTTCTCAAAATGAGCCTTCAGCAAGCTTATAGTCTCCAAAGGGGAGACATCCTCCAATAGGGAGGGAAACTCACTAACATATAACTCGTGGTCATATACCGATATTTCGAAACCTTGTTGTTTCTCCTCAGTGACCACGGAAAGTGGTAATTTGACTCCTCTGCCTTTTCGGTTTTAAGAAGAATGTTATCCCAGAAAAGGCTGGTGTGCAATACCGTAGTATGTTTGTTTAGTTTGTTGGTGCTCCGTACTTATCCTTGGAATTTATTAGTTTATTGTAATTTAGTCCCTTGCGGATTCATTCCAAGAACTGGCCCTCAGCACTTGTGTCTTAAGAGGTTATCTTTTTATATTTTCTACTTTTCACAAGAAAATGTAGCTTGTTTTGCTCTTTCATGATTTTCTTTGTTTCTTAGGTGGCACCTTTGGTTGGATTTTTGAAAACTCAACAAACATACTACGGTATTGCACACAGCAGCTTTTTCTGGGATAGCATTCTTCTTAAAACCGAAAAGGCAGAGGAGTCAAATTACCACTTTCCGCGGTCACTGAGGAGAAACAATCAGGTTTCGAAATATCGGTATCTGACCAGGAGTTATATGTTAGTGAGTTTCCTCTCCATTGGAGATTGTCTCCCCCTTGGAGACTATAAGCTTGCTGAAGGCTCATTTTGAGAAGCATTTATTTAATTTTTCCCCCATTCACCCACTCAAGCACATACTGTTAGTTAGGCAGAATTATCTGCCACTGCAGATATTAATGCTTGTCTCCCCCTATTCCTTCAATCTAAGACATAAGAGCAAGCTTTGTTTATAATTCAAGATATATATATATATATATATATAATATATATATATATATAGAGAGAGAGAGAGAGAGAGAGAGAGAGAGAGAATGGTACTGAGGATCAGCACAATCTTAAAAACAGTGCTCAACCACAGTGGGAGCGACATTTGTTATATTAAAAGCAAGTTAAAATCAAGCTGCTAAAAACATCTACAAATTTGTTTCACGCTATGCGGTCGTCAGGATGTGATGAGCTTGTATTGCCAGTGCCACGTATATAATATAGCTAGCTGGCTTGCTGTTGTTTTTTCCCGTGCTACATGTGTTTCTCAGGTGTTGGTTTTATTCACTGATAGGAACTTCCATCTGTGTCTGCAATTGTTAACCATTTTTGTTCTAACATTTAGATAGTGAACTATTTAGACATAACGTTAGACCTAGCTCAACCAACACACATATAAACCATACAAGAAACCAAATGATACGCCTGTCTATGTAAACATCAAAAGCAACCACCCACCCTCCATACTGAAAACAATACCCAAAGCATAAATAAAAGACTATCCAATTTGTCATGTAACGAAACAGTATTCAACAATGCTACAGCTGAATACCAAGAGGCGTTACATAAAAGTGGCTACAATTACAAACTACGATACGATCCAGACAATGATACAAAAAGATGCAGAAAGAACAGGAAGAGGAATATCATATGGTACAACCCGCCATATGATGCAAGAGTTAAAACAAATGTAGGGAAAGAATTCTTTAAAATCTTGACATCATCTTTCCCAAAAGACCATAAATTATTTAAGATATTCAACAAAAACAACATCAAATTATCATATTCATGTATACCGAATCTTAAAAATGCCATCGATTCAGCAAACAAAATTAAAAGCAGCACAGAGAAAAATGAGGGTAACGAAAAGAAATCTTGAAATTGTACCAAAAAAGAACAGTGTCCCCTAAGCAACAAATGCCTTTACAACAACATTGTGTACCAAGCCACTGTAACATCGGAGAACACAAAAGAAACATATGTAGGTATCACTGAAAATCAATTCAAAACTAGATATGCAAACCACAAACAATCATTCAACAAAGAAAGATATAAAAACCAAACAGAATTGAGTAAATACATTTGGAAACTTAAAGATAAAAACATAGACTACAACATATCTTGGAAAATCTTAAAAAGAGCAGCACCATACAACAACATTTCAAAAAAATGTAATCTATGCCTTACAGAGAAATACATTATACTATGTAAACCACAGTTGGCAACTCTAAATGTTCATTCCAGCAACTTACAGAGCAGCTTCGTGTTGCAATGACTGCAAGAAATATTCAATTATAAACAAAGCTTATAAATGCTTCTCAATAATAATAAATGCTTCTCAAAATGAGCCTTCAGGTGGCACCTTTGGTTGTTTTTTTGAAAACACAACAAACATACTATGGAACCAGCCTTTTTCTGGGATAGCATTCTTGTTAAAACCGAAAGGCAGAGAAGTCAAGTTACCACTTTCCGCGGTCACTGAGGAGAAACAATCAGGTTTCAAAATACCGGTATCTGACCAGGAGTTATATGTTAGTGAGTTTCCTCCCCATTGGAGATTGTCTTCCCCTTGGAGACTATAAGCTTGCTGAAGGCTCATTTTGAGAAGCATTTATTATTCTCCATTCACCCACTCAAGCACATACTGTTAGTTAGGCAGAATTATCTGCCACTGCAGATATGAATGCTTATCTCCCCCTATTTCTTCAATCTAAGACATAAGAGCAAGCTTTGTTTATAATTTATATATATATATAATATATATATATATAATATATATATATATATATATATACAACAAACTAATAAATTCCAAGGATAAGTACCGAGCACCGTTCCAGCAACTTACAGAGCAGCTTGGTGTTGCAATGACTGCAAGAAATATTGAATTATAAACAAGCACATACTGTTAGTTAGGCAGAATCATCTACCACTACAGATATGAATGCGTATCTCCCCCTATTTCTTCAATCTAAGACATAAGAGCAAGCTTTGTTTATAATTCAATATATATATATATATATATATATATATATATATATATATACATATATATATATATATATATATATATATATATATAACAGGGTCGAACTTTAATTAAGGACCACTTATACACAGTCTCACAAAACATAGAAAGAAAAACCGACAAACGACAGAAACTTTATAAATGTTTATTTTCATTATCAGTGAACAACATTTTGTCACTTTCATCGAAAAAAATCATTCTTTTTGATTAGACAGGGGAGCCTGAATGAGACTACCCCCCTCCTCCCCCCCCCCCCCCCCCCCCAAAAAAAAAAAAAAAAAATGACATTCACAAAAAGAGTGTTTCTTTACAGTCTGATCAAAACCGAGTGTGCCCCCCTCGTGCTGCCACACAATCCACACAGCGCTGCCTCATGGTGTTGACTGTTCTTGTAATGAGTGCCTGGGGGAGGTTTGGCCACTCCTGCTGCAGGTAGTGCAGCAGCTCCTGTCGATTTGCCGGAACAGGGTGATTTTCTTGAACTCTCCTCCCAAGCTCGCCCCAGATGTTCTCAATAGGGTTCATGTCCGGGCTGTTTGCCGGCCATGGCATCCTGGTGATGCCAGCTTGCACCACAAAAGTGTTCACGGCTCGACAACGATGTGGGGTGGCATTATCGTCCATGAACACAGCCTGAGCCCCAATCTGCTGGAGTGCTGGGACAACCAAAGGCCGTAAAATCTCCTGCAGGTAGCGTTGGCCGTTCAGGTTGCCATCCACATGGTACAGGGGAGTCTTGTGGTGACTGCTGATGCCCCCCATACCATGACGGAGCCACCACCAAAAGCGACGACCTCCTGGATGACGTCATCTGCCAGCTGCTCCCTGGGATGCCGCCACACCCGAATGCGTCCATCTCGTGGCTTCAACTGGAACTTGGACTCATCGGTGAAAAGCACCATCCGCCACTGAGCCCGAGTCCATGTTCGATGAGCTGTGCACCAAGCCAGGCGACGTGCCCGGTGGGCCGCAGTCAGTTTTGGTTTCCGGACTGGGCGCCTTGCTCGAAGGTTGGCAGCATTGAGGCGCCGCCGTATGGTCATCTCACACACTGCTGTGTTAGTGGCAGCTTGGAGCCGACGCCTGATGGTGTTGGAGGTGGTGGTCCTGGTCCGAAGAGCATGTCTGCGGATGAACATGTCATCTCTTGCAGTGGTCTTCTTTGGCTGGCCTGGACGGGGTCTCTCTTTGACAGTTCCAGTGGCTTGAAAACGTTCTCTCAGCCGAATGATGACGGAGT
>CM031595.1:102667049-102672049 GCA_018398815.1 Conus ventricosus | reverse complement strand
TTTGCTTTATTTTTCGTTTGCTTTATTTTTTTTTTAATTCATGGATACGCGTGCCACGTATTTCATTCCAGAGTCTGTAGTAACAAAAGAGCTCGATCGATGGGACGGATGATTGTTAGATATAAATGCAAAAAGAAACGGAAAAAAACCACACGTGTGTTCCGGAGTGTGAGCTCACGTGTGTGTGTGTGTGTGTGTGTGTGTGTGTGTGTGTGTGTGTGTGTGTGTGTGTGTGTGTTACACCGCGTATCAGCGAGTTCACGCATGTAGAGGAATTGTAAGAAGAGGATGGAAAGGAAAGTTTAAAGCTTTCTCTCTCTCTCTCTCTCTCTCTCTCCTCTCTCTCTCTCTCTCTCTCTCTCTCTCTTCTCTCTCTCTCTCTCTCTCTCTCTCTCTCTCCTCTCTCTCTCTCTCTTGTCTCTCTCTCCATGCAATATTTATTTCAGCTGCACAATTTTGGAGCAGAAATTGGAGCTAGGGGGTTTGTAGGAACGTCTGCATACAGCCTCATGAAACAGCTCTCAGTTGCAGGGAAGGAAAAAACCAGAGCCCTGAAAGCAATGGCAGAAGCGGCAGAGAGGTGTTCAAGCTGGATCTGGTCAAGGAGGAACAAAAGTGAACTTCATAAGGCTTAATTTCCCTACAAATATCAGGTGTCCCTGTGGCTCAGTGGTTAAAGCGCGAGTCATTAAGTAGAAAATGAGCATGTCCAGAGGGTCATGGGTTCGAATCCCAGCCATGGCTCGTCCCAAGATGGGGAAAAAAAAGGGGCAGCAGAGGGACATCCCGGAGTCATGAACCGGGTGTGGCCCAACCCCCCTAGAGTGTCAGGAGATAAGGGCCGAAACACTTGCTTGAAGGGGGCTTCTCTTCTGAGGACTCTCTGCTGCCACGCTCTCCACGAGTTCTTTCTACTGATGCATGGGTAAACCATTGACTTCCGGGAATAGTCCGGAGGACGTCCGGGAAAGACCGGAGGACACTGGGAAAGAAACCCGAACCAAGGGCTCTGTGGGCTGGCTCCCCACTTTGCCCTTTAAACATGTGGCTACTAAAAATAAAAGGAAAAGATGCTCCCATGATTCACCGAAAGGGGGAGAGAATGATGAATCCATCGGTGCTCAACCAATCACGACTGCAAATCCCAAAAAGGACTATGAACATGGACCAAATGGAACATCCATGTGTCTGTGGAAAGCGTTTCGCTACCACCCGTGGCATGAAGATCCACAGAACAAAGATGGGGTGTGTGAAGACTCATCTGAATGAGCAGCAGCGCACTGCATCAGCAGATAAGACGTCGGAAGACCAAGGCCAGGATTTAAACCACAGTGCCCAAAGGACATCCACGCTGTTGGTTCGGATGAGGAATTTACACAGGCCCTCGATGCCAGGCGCCTGAAACTCAACCTGCCACGAGCAAACGAAACTGAAGATTGGGAGAAACTGGATGCAAAAATCGTCCAAAGACTCGATGCACTGATAGGGAAAAGCACCCTGGAACACAAACTAGCCACATATGGGGACATTGTGTATGCCACATGTAGAGACGCCTATGGAGTAAAACTACCCAAAGAGAAAACACCTCCAAAGAAATCCAGACGCCAAGAAAAGATGGACAAGATCAGAGTCCAAAAGAACAACCTCAAGAAGCAAATGAAGACCGCACTGCCAGCTGAAAAACAAGGCTTGGAAAAACTGTGGGAAGACCTGAAAGAAAAACACAGCGCCCTCAGCAAAGCGGAATCTGCGAGGAAGAGGAAGAGCAAAAAGAAGAAGACACAAGAGCGCTTCTTCAGAGACCCCTTCCAGTTTGCCAGAACACTGTTTGAGCAGCCAAAATCTGGGACCCTAAGTGTGGACAAAGGAGTTCTTGAGCAGCATCTGAGGAAAACATACTCTGACTCACAGAGCAAAGCACCACTCGACATTCAAGATCTGGTGTGGCCAACCAACCCTGAGGAACAGTTCAATGGCAAGCCTCCAACGTTGGCGGAAATCAAGAAGGTGGTCGACAAAGCCAGAGCCAAATCATCACCAGGGCCAAACGGAATACCTTACCAGCTTTACAAGAAATGTCCCAAGGTGCTGGAGTGGCTCCACAGGCTGCTGCGATCGGCTTGGAGAAACCAGAAGATCAGCGGCCAGTGGATGACGGCAGATGGTGTGTACATCCCCAAAGAGCAAAACTCAAGTGACATCAGCCAGTTCAGGCCAATATCACTACTGAACGTCGAAGGGAAAATCTTCTTCTCTGTCATGGCAGCAAGGCTGACCAAGTACCTGATGGAAAACAAGTACTTGGATGTGTCAGTCCAGAAAGGTGCATCCCAGGCGTGGCTGGCTGTGTAGAACACGCCACAATGATCTGGGACGCAATCCAAAAAGCAAAAAACAGAAAAGAGAGACCTGGACGTAGTGTGGCTCGATCTGGCAAACAGCATATGGATCTGTGCCCCATGAGATGATACAGTTGGCTCTTGAGATGTACCATGTGCCAAAGAACATCCGCGACATGCTCAAGAAGTACTTCAATGGCTTCTCAATGCGGTTCTCTACCAAGGACTACACAACTGATTGGATCAACTTGGAAGTGGGCATTGCAATGGGCCTGTGCAATTTCCCCGATACTGTTCGTGCTGGCAATGGAACTCATCTTGAAAGCAGCAACAAAACAACGCGAGACAAACAGACCTTGGCGATGGATACAAGATGCTCCTCTCAAGGCCTTCATGGATGACACTACAGTGATTTCATCCAGAGAAGACGAGACACGTCATGTGCTGGAGAGGCTGGACGACATAGTTGCCTCATCCAGAATGAAGTTCAAGCCAAAGAAATCACGGAGTCTCTCACTGAGGAAAGGAAAAGTGGCCGAATCTGTGGTCTTCAGTGTTGCCAACCAGGCCATTCCAACAGTCACAGAAGAACAGTCAAGAGCCTTGGAAGATGGTATGATGATACGCTGAAAGACACACAAAGAGCAAAAGAAACCAAGCAGATGGCGGAAGAAGGCTTGGAGACCATTGACCAGTGTGGGCTCCCTGGCAAATACAAGGTCTGGTGTCTGCAGTTCATGCTGATACCAAAGCTCCTATGGCCTCTGATGATATACGACATCTGCACCAGCACAGTGGAGGCAATGGAAGCCAAAATCAACAAGTTCACAGGAAATGGCTTGGTGTCCCACCTGTCTGACTGACATCGCGCTGTACTGTCGCCAAGCAAAGCTCAAACTACCACTGAAATCCATCCTGGAGGAATACAAAGCAGGGAAGATCAGACTTCAAAGCATGCTGGAGGACTCAGGAGACAAGGTGGTAGAAGCAATCAGCCCCAGCTGAAGACAGGCAGAAAATGGAAAGTTCAAGAGGCGATGGATTCTGCAAAAGAAAGTCTCAAGATCAGAGAAATAACAGGACACACACAGACCAACAGACAAGGACTGGGGGTGACCAAAACTGAATGGTGGTCAAAGGCCAAAGGAAAAGCCAAAAGAGACATGATGATTCAGGAGATGAGAAAAGAAGAAGACCAAAAAAGACTCCAAAAGCAGTCCAGCAGAGCCAGCAAGGGCAATGGACAACGTGGGAGAATGCACTCCAAAGAAGTCTAACTTGGAATGACATTTGGCACATGGCCCCTCTCAGGATCAGCTTCATTCTCAGATCTGCATATGACCTTCTGCCCCCAAATGCAAACCTGGTGAAGTGGGGGAAAACAGACGATCCTGCATGCCCCCTCTGCCATAAAAAAAACAAACAGTGGAGCATGTTCTAAGCTCATGTAAAGTAGCCCTGGCTCAAGGAAGGTACACATGGAGGCACAACCAAGTGCTCAAAGAGATTGTACAAGTAGTCTGGGCTAGTACCAACACCACAAAAGGGAGAATCAGGACTCCAAAAGCACCCGCAAACATTCTTCACGGCAGGAGGCAGCAAATCATGGCCAAGAACAACAGTGCCACTCGAAACATGCAGGCAGTCTGCTGGATGGGGCAGATGACTGGGAGTGCACTGCAGACCTCCCGAATGGAAGAGTCACCCAGAGATCATCAGCAAGAGTGGCATGAGACCAGACATAGTAGTCCACTCTAAGTCAACCCAAACAGCTGATCATGATCGAGCTCACGGTGCCATATGAGAACAGAATGGAGGCAGCTCAAATCTACAGACTGAAAGTATGCTGATCTGGCAAACAGCTTGAGGAGAGAAGGCTATCAGGTCAAAGTCCTCACTGCAGAAATTGGAGCTAGGGGGTTTGTAGGAACGTCTGCATACAGCCTCATGAAACAGCTCTCAGTTGCAGGGAAGGAAAAAACCAGACCCCTGAAAGCAATGGCAGAAGCGGCAGAGAGGTGTTCAAGCTGGATCTGGTCAAGGAGGAACAAAAATGAACTTCATAAGGCTTAATTTCCCTACAAATATCAGGTGTCCTGTGGCTCAGTGGTTAAAGCGCGAGTCATTAAGTAGAAAATGAGCATGTCCAGAGGGTCATGGGTTCGAATCCCAGCCATGGCTCGTCCCAAGATGGGGAAAAAAAAGGGGCAGCAGAGGGACATCCGGAGTCATGAACCGGGTGTGGGCCCCAACCCCCCCAGAGTGTCAGGAGATAAGGGCCGAAAACACTTGCTTGAAGGGGGCTTCTCTTCTGAGGACTCTCTGCTGCCACGCTCTCCACGAGTTTCTTTCTACTTGGAGACAATGGACATTGCATTGCGCCATAATCACATTCTTTCATCACTCAAGAGATGATTGTCTTCCTCTAATCTCCATATCCGTTTTGTTATCTTTATGCATCGCGCCCTATCAGATCGTGACATTCTACGGTGTGTGTGTGTGTGTGTGTGTGTGTGTGTGTGTGTGTGATCAGTTTGAAACTCATCACAATAAGTGATATTACAGGAATGTGTGCGCGTGTGTATGTGAGGGTATGATTGTGTATGTGTGTGTTCGCGCGCGCGCGTGACCATGTGTGTGGTGTGTGTGTGTGTGTGTGTG
>CM031595.1:102634549-102652049 GCA_018398815.1 Conus ventricosus | reverse complement strand
TTTTCACGGAACTGAATATCTGAAGGAAAAAAAAAAAGAATAATCATCAAAATAATAAATGAAAAGTGAAATCGCAAATCAAGATCCCGAACAAAGACACATGATCAAATAAATCTGATAATTTGAAAGGATCAAAATTACATTAATAACTGAACAAACATATCACTAACCATACACACTGATCTCTCCTTCCCCCCCCCCCCCCCCAACCGTTCCTTTTGAGGCAAAATGAATGCTTACATTCATTTAGATTTAGTTATATTTTTGTTCATTCCTTCAAACAGTGGGTATTACATACCAAACAAAAGAACCATTTTTGCAGTTGACTGCATACACAGTGATCTCTATATGTATGCATATTTTCTTTTGAGCTGAAATTGTCCATTCTCTCTCACAGTTATTTTTCACAATATAATCCAATACAAGATAACATCACAATATCAATGATCACAATAGTAACAACACTATCATAGTATTAACATTGATAAAGAATACTGGTAATAATAATACTGACACACTAGTAATGATGGTATCACTAATAACAACAATGATCATGCTAATAGCTATCATAATAGCAGTGACCAACATATCAGCAATAATATCATCAACATCAGTGTTATCAAGACTATCAATAATTCAGTAGTCCCAGCAGCAATACCAAAGTTTATGTATGCATTCTAGTTTTAAGTTGTAACTTCAATTTTGACAATGCCATTTTGTACATGTGTAATAACAACAGTGAAAACCCACTGGGCTGCAATTCAACAAGACTCCTTTTATATCACACACACACACACACACACACACACACACACACACACAACACACACACACACCCGTACACACACACACACACACACCACACACACACACACCCGTACACACACACACACACAACACACACACACACGCATACACACATACACATATATACATACCCAAACATACACATACGTACATACACACACCTGCATACATTTTCATATACACCTGCATACATACACATATATACACACATATACATACCCATACACCCACATATATACATAAATGTATACAGATGCATCACATACATATACATGCATACACATAACATACACTACTCATATATACATACACACGTACATACATGTACACTCATGTATCAATACACAAGACTTTCTCTCTTTGAAAGCCAGCCTACATACATACACACCCACACACCCATACACACTTATTCACAAACACTTCAATACTTTTCATCTCGCAGTCATTGACTCGTACGCACACACTGAAGTGAACTTGGTAGTTTGAATCTTACTACAGGAGAGAATGAATTCATTATTCTGGCTTATTCATTGGGGTCTTCAAATAGAGGTGTAAAGTTTGTCCATTTCATTTCACACTTGTATAGGTCATTATTAGCTGATGCTATTATTCTTTCAAGGCTAAATCTTTCTTTGAGTATTTTTTGAACACTGAAACTATTGGATGACTTTTATTTATTTTACATCTATATATGTAGTTCTTTGCTATTAAGATTATCAAATCAAATACTGCATCAGTTTTAAGTTGACCTCAGTTCCAAATATGACTAAATTTTCTGAAAATTGTAGATTACACACCACTGAACATTTTTCCCTAAATACATTTTCTAATGCTTTCCAAAACTCTTTAACATGTTTGCACCTCCAGAACATGTGTTCAATACTGTCTTTCTCTTGGTTACAAAAACTACACTTTTCAATATTAGTTATTCCCATTTCTTTCAGTACTACATTAGTAGCATAATTCTGTGAACAATTCTTATCTGCAACCATTTCAATTTGATATCTTTTATAAAGTGAATTTTCTGGAAGCACACATTCCAAGGTATATCTCTGTTTAACTTGTCAGCCCATTTGGTACAACAGTTTGGTCTCCCACAGTCTTTGTTTAATATTTTATAGTATACTTGGGAGCCTTTTCCAACTACATTGTATATCTTTTTAAGTGCTGCATTGTATTCTAATGGTATATTATTCTCAATATGGAATCCTTGTTTTCTTATATAGTTCTTTATTGATGCTATACAGCCGGCATATGATAGAAAGTCTATTTGTATTCTGTATTTTGCTCTGAATTCTTCCAGTGTTAAAAACTCACCATTGTCTTTCATCAACTGAAATATTCTATTAACGTTCTTTTCATTCCAGCTGTTCAATTTTATCATTTTATTACCAACCTTAATGTGTTCATTGTATAAAATAGGTTCTGCTAATACTTCTTCAGCCTTTTCTGGCCTTATTTCATAATATATTTGTTTATATGAGAGAACACATGCTGCCAGAATATATTATCTTTGCTTTTCATGCATAAGTAGTTAGGAGAATATTCTTCTATTTGTTCAATAAATGGTAGCAAGAAATCATAAAATCTTTCCATTTATGGCTTGTGTTTTTAAGTCTTTTTAACCATGTTAATTTTAATGCTGCAATCTTTGCTTGTATATTTGGTACATTCAGTCCACCCTCTTTCATATCTTGAATAGCCGTCTTACGGCATATTTTGCTCGTTTTCTTCCCCATATAAACCAAAAACATAATCTCTGCAGCTCTTTAACAAAAGAATCTGGAGGGTTTGGTAGCAGTAGCCAAAGATGAGTAAGTTTTGACAAGATTAGAGCTTTTAAAACTGCTATTCTTCCTAAGGGTGTAATTACTCTTTTCAGCCAGGTTTTAAATAGTGCTTTCACTTCAGTCATTTTTTCTGTGTAATTTCTTTGTTCCATTTCTGTAAGGTCTTTAGTAAACCATACTCCAAGTATCTTAAATTCATCTGGATCCCACATCATTTTTAAATGCTCCATATATTTCACCTTACAGTTTTTTTTACTTCCAAGCCAAATAACCTGGGTTTTTTTCTTTATTTAGAAACAGTCCTGATGTCTTTCCAAACTTCTCGACAAGATGGATAGATTTTTCAAATGATATTTTATCTCCTTTGATCATCAGTTGTGTGTCATCGGCAAATTGTGATATCTTGTATTCATGTTTCCCAATCCAAATCCCTTTTATGTTTTTTTCTTCTTTCATCATAATGGATAATATCTCCACGCAAAGCACGAAGATATACGGTGACATGGGGTCCCCCTGCCGACAGCCTCTCTCAATCGAAAACCAATCTGATACCTGACCATTCACAACAACAGTCGACTTAATATTTTATATAAAATATATACCCATTGACATATACTCTTTCCAAATCCAAAGGCTTTTAGAACTTTGAACATGAAGTTCCAATCTAAGGAGTCGAACGCCTTCTCAAAGTCAACATTAATTAACATACCTGGAGTATTCTTTGAACTGAGATGGTTTATTAGATCATATATTAGTCTAATGTTGCATCCCATATATCTATTTGGGACAAAACCAGTCTGATCGTCACTAACTAGTGTTGGAAGTACCTTTTTTATTCTGTTGGCTATACATGTTGATCCTATTTTATATATAACATTTAGTAATGTAATAGGCCTCCAGTTTTTTACATACTGTTTTGGTTTACCTGGTTTGGGGATGCATGTAATTATACCCTCTCTTTGCGTTATGGAGAGTTCTCCCTCTCTGTAGCTTTCATTCAAAGCCCTAACCACCAGATAACCCAACTGCTTCCAGAAACACTTGAAAAACTCTGCTCCGAATCCATCTGTTCCTGGACGTTTTCCATTCTTCATGTTTTTTAATGCAGCGCTTGCTTCCTCCAATGTTATTTCCCCCTCCAAAGATTCACTGTCTTCCTCTGTTAAGTTCGGAATTTCGTTAACTAAATCATTTATTTCACAATTTTCCAGATCTCTTTTTTTGTATAGTTCTTCATAAAAGTGTTGAACTTCCCTTTTAATCTCACCTGTCTCTTCTATATCTGTTCCCTGAGTGTTCACGAGTTTTGTTATCTGCTTGCCAATAAAGTTGCGCTTTTCTAAGCTACAAAAATATTTAGTTATTTTTTCCCCATCTGCAACCCATCTTGCCTTTGATCTTAACAATACTCCATTCATTGTCTTTTCTCTCAGAGTTGTTAATTCTTGATTATACATTTCAAGTTCTTTCAAATCTTCTTGTGTTTTTTGTTCCTTTTCTTCAATTTTCTTTATCTTTTGTGTAACGTTTTTTTCTTTTTGGGTTGATTCTTTCTTTTTCATTGTTGCATATGAAATAGTCGTAGCTCTTATTTTCATAAGTAGAAAATCAAGAACGTCCTGTCAGACACTGTCAATTTTATATCTGAGTCTTTCGCATCTTGATGATTATTGTAATCTTCATTGTTTTTGGTGTATTCTTTTATTACGTTTTGGATTTCTGTGTTTATTTCATCCAAGTATTTTTTATCTTTTAACAAGGAGGTATTGAATTTCCAAAAAGTACTGTGTTTAGTGTCATTCCCAAATTTCAGTTTCAGGGTGATCAGTGAATGATCCGACCTATACCCCGGCAAGATATTTGCATCCTCAAAATACCAAATTAAATAGTCTGATAAGAGAAAGAAGTCTAATCTACTTTGTTGTAAAGGTGAAGGCCGTTTCCACGTATATCTTCTACTGCTTGGATTATTTTCCCTCCAGATATCTGTTAAGATTAGTTCAGTCATCATATCTTCAACAGCTTTCTTCGCCTTGGGATTATTTACATGTTTGTAATTGAAACAGTCAATTTCTTGTTCTAGTGTAACATTAAAATCTCCTACAACTATGATATTGTTGTTATTGTATGCTTTTAATCTCTGCGTAATTTCATCATAGAAGGCTGGATTGTCCTTATTGGGTCCATATACATTTACTAACAGCAGCTCTTTCTCCATAGTTGTAAAAGCTACAATGATATAATTTCCATTTGGATCTGTTTCAACTTTATTTATTTCAAATTCAAAACTATTATTAAAAAGGACCGCAACCCCCCTAGAAGATGAACAATGAGATGCGAAGAAGCATTTATAGCCCCATTCTGATTCTATATATTTGTGCATTTCTCTTTGAAAATGTGTGTCCTGTAAACAGTATATTGAAAAGCTCTTTTTTCTAAGGTAATGAAACACATCTCTTCTTTTCTTGCTATTTCCCAGACCTTGACAATTTAGAGATGATATTGTCAAGGCGCTGGTATTGTCTGTTCTATATTCATTATGCATTTTAAAAGTCCACACTTTATTTATTTGTATAATGTTTTCACCCTGTATATAATTGTAAAAATAAAAGTTTTTAGTTTTAGTAAGCCTTTTGTCAAAATCATATTTCAGTGCCTGTGCTGAAAAAACACATGTTCCAACTGACACACTGCACTTAGCTCCACTAATCCAACTTTCAAAATGCAAAAACAGTACACATTGATTCTTTGATATAAAATAAACATCCACCAGTTCAAGTGTATCGCCATTCAACATTGTACACATCCTTGTATCCCCCTTTGGAAAAAATATGCACCTAGTAACCAGGAATGTGAATGATCTTATCCATTGTTCAAGAAGTACATCAGTTTGTTCGAAGTTGTAGATATCTTTTATAAAATTTGCCCCTTTCCCCACTCCCTTGCATTCTACATTAATACCACCGCTCACAATCATACACTTAAACATAAGAACTAAACACAAAAAAGAAAACCATAAAAAACACATAATCAAACTTATCTTGGGTTCACCATCCATACACAACACCATTTTGTATATATCATAATGTATATTTCTATCATAGTTCTTTGCCAGACAACAGAACGATGAAAGAATGTTAATACCCAGTTCCTCTTTTGTTTCACCATTGAAAGAGAACTATGAATAAGACAACATCAGTATATTATCTCTGTCAGGGAGAAAATGAGAAAAAAAGAGAGAGAAAAAAAAGCATATATATATCCTTTCCTTGGAATCACTAAAAACACACACACACACACACACACACACACACACACACACACACACACACACACACACACACACACACGCACGCACACACAACAAACGAAACTCCTGTTCAGCTGTGTTAATTCGCACACACTGAAAAGGCTCAAACAGCCAGTATAATCAAAGAGTCTTTACGAAAGACATACCGGCACTACATACACCGAAGACAGTATCACTTTTAGCCTATCTTACAGTCATGAAGCACAAATAAATTTACAACAACAACAAAAATAATAAAAATATAACCCTGTCAGAGAAGGAACTAAGTACTTTGGGTAGCCAACTCCAGACTGACAACAGCCCACAGTTGGACATTAATAGCTATACTTTAAGTTTTGAGCACTGAAAAAGTTTCTTAACAATCACAACGTGATGACAGAACAATCCAACGTTACTACATAATCTATAGTATCTTTTAATTTTGGCCATTTAACTCCTGAGGCATGAAATGAAACTGATGATTCTAATTTGAGTGATCGTTCCATTTTTTCCCCCTAACAGATCAAAACAAACGTGTCACATGGCTACTCTGCATCCGCCTTGACCCTTGATCTGAACTTCCAAGTAACACAAGACCTTGATCTAGAGTTCACAATGCACTTGATACCAAAAAAAAAAGCTTAGTTGAAAAGAAACAAGTAAATTTAAACTTTTTAAATGATTTTGAATAACCAAATGACTTCATAAACTTGAAAATAAATGTTCCAAACGACATCTGAAAACTATGGCTATCATTTAGTCTACTACGTGTCAGACCAAAAAATTCAATTTTAAGACAATACTTTACCCAGGATCACTTTATCACCAGGCGTAGGTCTAATCTTGCACAAGCATAAATTTACTTCTTTGCCCAAGTGGCACGATCAGCAGAATGTTTAAATTCCGCTGAAGATCGAACGTTGACGATCTTACCGTTTGAGTTTTCATAACGACTGAGCCGTTTCTGGTCCAAGCTGGTGCACATACACTGGTATCACTTTTCACGGTGCATAGTAGTGTGTACGCTCTGGGAGTAAGATCTTCTACAAATACTGTCTTTGTACCTTTAAGACCTTTCCGGGCATAGAGCACAGTATCTCGAACGCGTCGCGACACGAATCGTACCACAATACCTCTCGGTTTGTTGGTATCCTTGGCGGAGTCGGTAGATCCAGCAGGTCGATGCGGTCCGACTCTGTGCACGGCCTCGATCTGCTCGCTCGTGACTTTCAGCTTCAGCTTGGTGTTAAGCAGAGACAGCACCTTTGCTTCACATTCTTCCTGGGTCTCAGTTTTCCCCTCTTTCACCCCATATATTCGCATGTTATTTCTACGTACGTAGGCAGACACTTCTTCAGATCGGCGATCTGCAATCTCTGCCAGATGTCGGGCTTCCGCAAGCTGCTGTCGTAGGTCCTCTTCTCTCTCCTTTGCCTCTGAGACCTCTCTTTTCAGCTTATCATTCTCCAACTGAACAGTATAGATGCTTGCTCGGAGTTCGTTCACAGTGTCACAGAGTTTGCACAGTTTGTTCATGATGTCAGAGTTGCTGACCTCACGATCACATTCCTCCCAATAGGAAAAACTTCCCCTGCAACAGTAGCTTCAGTCATGTCGGAGTTCGCTTCCCTCTCCCCATCAGCCATTTCTCCTCCAGAAACTGAATCAAATTTAGGCAACACTTTTTCACTTGAAGAAACAGGAGAGCTAGTTATTGTCTCAATCTTTTTCTTTTTCTTTTCCTTAGACTTAACTATTGAGTCATCTGACGCACTGGACACTGACTGAGACGAATCTGAACCACGTTGATGTTTACGTTTGACAGGTGTGCTGACGCCATGTTTTCCGTCCATGTCTGAGTTCACAGTCAATCACACATATCCAAATTTTCACAGTGCCTCGGTCCCGCTGAGTGGACCATACCTGGCGTTGGTGTGATGGCAGTCACGATGCACTCTCGGACCATCCTGGTGTCGACTCTGGTCGATAACAACTTCAAACACCAATTAATAGCGGACCCCACAAACACGGCGCCCGCCTCCGACGTGAGCACCGGAAGTTCTCTTTTTCGTCAATGTTAATCTGCATGTCCATTCAAGCTTAACATTTCAATCAAATCAAATTATGCTGCAGATAGCTCAAGGCCACAGCGAGGGTCATATTTGGGCTGCCTAATCTTCTGATGAAAAATGTAGATCAAAGTTGAGGTAAAATTATGGCAAACGATTTCTCTCTCTCTCTCTCTCTCTCTCTCTCTCTGTTGCTTTAAGCAAACATTAAAAACAGAAAGGGAGGCCTGCTGAAATTGTGATATTCTAAGGTGTATTTTGAATAAAATAAATACCAAATTTAGATTCTCTCTCTCTCTGTCTCTCTCTCTGTCTCTCTGTCTCTGCCCTCTCTCTCTCTCTCTCCCTCCTCTCTCTCTCTCTCTCTCTCTCTCTCTCTCTCTCTCTCTCTCTCGCTGTTTCTCCCTCTCTCTTGCTCTCTTACTCTCTTGATGGTCTTCAATCATTGTCCGCTTCCTGCTCGTTGCAAGAGCAAGGTTGTTTCCGGTTACAAAGACCCAAACGTTTGATTTGTCGATATGACCTTTTGTAGTGGGTAATTGGGTGGGCAAATAACGTAGCAAGGAACGCAAGGCGGGAAACGAAGGGTTAAGTTTGGGGGGAGAGAAGGTGCTGTACATGATATAACCCTGTTTGTTTAATGGATGTGGATTCTTGATCAAAAGTATGTAATGCGAAGTTGTAGTGTGTGTGTGTGTGTGTGTGTGTGTGTGTGTGTGTGTGTGTGAGTGTGTGTGTTTGTGCGCGTTTGTGTGTGTGTGTGTGTGTTGTTGTTGTCTTCAATTAACGTCTTTCCACATTAAGTGATATTAGACGAAGGGAAAGGATTTGGAGAGGGGAAGCATGATGAGGAGGTGGGTGGGTCATCTTGCAATCATATACAAAAAACAAAAAAAACAAACAAAAAAAAAGCATCTTTACAATCTTTGCAATTAAAAAAAAAAAAAAAAAAAAAGGTATGGGAAAGCCAACTTTAAAAAACTATTTTGAATCATAACACAAACTATAACATATGTCCCATAGGACTGCGTAGTAAACACTTCGCAAAATCAAACAACAAACTAAAATTCTCAAGAATACTGTCAAGAGAACTTTCAGAAATAGCCGGTAAAATAGGTCTCAATCTCTGGCATTCCAGAAGAATGTGTTGGTTTGAAATTTGTTCACCGCACAGACATTTAACATTCTTGCTGAATTTTGTTTTGAAGGCATTAAGCTTATCCTATAAGAGAGCGAAGTAATGTGTCTAAATTGGAAACTGTTGCTATAATTCACAGCTATTTTGTTTGTTAAACTAACCGAATTCAGTAAGAGACCAGAGAATTTCTCCTTCCTATGGAGAGATTTGAAACTTTGTTCCACGATGCTTGCTCTAGTAAATGACACCCTTCTGTAACGGATAATGGGATGTTTATTTCTATTGATTCCCTGTCTTGCCTTGCACCTTTTTTTGCGGCTCTATCAGCACAATCGTTTGAATATAATCCAACGTGTGAAGGAACCCAGCAAAAGGTGATATTGGTTCCCTTTAAACTTAAAATGTTAATCATTTGATTGATTTCTTTGATCATTTTGGATTTTTTCTTGTAATCAAATGAACGTAAAGCATACAGTACGGACTGAGAATCGACGCAGAATAAAATTTGAAAAATGTTCAACGGAAGATCAACTATGTAAGTAAGAGCCATAAGTATAGCAACGAGTTCGGCGGTAAATATTGATCGATTTTTTACCAATGAAGTAGGACTTTTCTTTTTTTAAAGCTGGTATAACAAAACCTGAACCAGCACGATGATCATCTAAGAGTGAGCCATCTGTGTATACCTTTAAATGATTTGGGTATTTATTCTCTAGGTAAAATCGGACTTCACTTTGCATAATATTTGGATTCTCATTCTTCTTCACATCAGTGTAATTGATATCAAAATGTGGTTTAATTCATCTCCCAGTTAGGGT
The DNA here is from genome assembly GCA_018398815.1 of Conus ventricosus. Taxonomy (NCBI): domain Eukaryota; kingdom Metazoa; phylum Mollusca; class Gastropoda; order Neogastropoda; family Conidae; genus Conus; species Conus ventricosus. Next base: position 102,642,138 of record CM031595.1, on the reverse strand, counting down.
AAGGAGAAACTACTTGCTGTGCATCAATACACTGTGGATTTATTTCCGACTCTTTAAGTAAGTCAGATACATATGAGCCAATTGGCTTTAATGAAGATATCTGTCTGGCCCGTTTAGGATAATTTATTTCTGATTTTATTTGTACTTCTTCCGAGACAAAGTTGTCAGGTGTTGAGGTCCTAAGAACGTACTTTGCACATGCAAGATTTCGATATTCATCCAAAGGCAATTCTCCAATTTCTTTATAAGTTCCGGAGGTTGATGCGTGAAAGGTACACCAAGAGCAAGCCTGTATCCTTTGCAGTCGATACTTTGAAGTTTCTTAAGTAAATAATTTGGAGCACTAAAAATATTTCTTGTCCATAGGATAATTTTGATCGAATTAATGTTGTGGTAAGATGTTTCAAAATTTTGCTGTCTTGTCCCAGTATTGTTTACTTATTACTTTTAAAAAATTTAAGCATTTTCTTGCTTTAGTCACAATATGGTTGTTTATGAGCGTTCCACGTTAGCTTTATTGTAAGAAACAAACCCAAAAATTTTACAGAATCCTTGTACTGAATTGTTTCGTTTTCAATTTTAAACATAGGTAGCTCAGCGGGTTACTACCATTATTGAAAAGCATCATATGAGTCTTTTCTGAAGATAATGCAAGACCATTTGTGACCATATAATTGTTTATTTTATCAAGTTCCCTTTGATATAGCTCTTGATATAGTTTAATGCCCTTTTAGATGTATTTCTTTTCATAATAACATTCATCCATATACAGATATCATCTGCATATTGTACTAATACTACATGTTTTGACAAATGTGATGGCAAATCGTTCATCAAGATATTAAATAACAGAGGTGCAATTACGGAACCTTGTGGCAAGCCCATGTGAAGAGATCTAAAATTTGAATATGAATTCCCTACTCTAACTTGTATACTTCTTTTACTCAAAAAGCATTTAATGAAATGGTATAGATGACCCGATAAACCAGTCTGTTTAAGTTTATAAAGAAGCTTGGCATGCCAGACTTGGTCATAGGCTTTCTTGATATCAAAGAAAGTTGCAATAACGTTTTTTCTTCTCGCAAACTGTTGTTTTATGTTTGTTGTAAGTTTCACCAAATTATCGATTGCAGACCCGCCTTTCCGGAAACCTGCTTGGTTAATGGGAATGATTTTATTTACTTCACAATAATGAACCAATCTTCTTAAAATAATCCTCTCCAGAAGTTTACATGTATGTGAGGTTAGAGCAATTGGCCTGTAACTATGTTTGTCCACTGGAGTTTTACCATGCTTTAGAATAGGAACGATGACAGACTGTTTCCAGTGTTCTGGCATAACACCCTCAACCCAACATTTCTGAAACAATTTATGCAACAATAAAACAAAGTTATCTGGCAAGTGTTTAAGCATATCATTAGAAACTATATCTAATCCTACAGATGATTTCTTATTGGAAGAGATATAAGTGCATCTTTGACTTCATCAAAAGTAATTGGAGCATTGATGAAGTGATTGTTGTCACTAACTGGATCTTTGTATTCATCTTTTCCTTCTTCTTCAGTTCTATATGTTTTATTTTTATGGGCCAGCCTTCTAGACGCATAGAGTCTGAAAACATACCAGCGAATAATTCTGCCTTTTCTGAGTTTGACGGAAATTCTTTGTTCTTCAGTCTTATAGGACAAGATGGCAAATTTACACCTTTTTTCATTTCATGAAACTTTTTCCAAACTTTTTGGAGATCTGTATGGTTTGAAATTTCATTTGTACAGAAAGAGGACCAGTATTGCCTTTCGCCTGTGCTATTACCATATTGCTATGATGATTTGCTTTTCTTTTAGCAATTAGATTCTCTGGTGATTTGTCTTTTAGATATATCTTAAACATTGATTTCTTCTTATTTACGGCGGCATCACAGGCTGGTGTCCACCAGACATTTCCTGAATGTTTGTTTGATTTGACTGGATGGAACTTTGGAATTGCTACATCAGCAGCTCTAAGAATGGCACAAGTAAAGTATGAATATAATTGGTCTATGTTATCAGTATCAACACTTTCAGTATGACAAGCATCCAGACTACTTTTGAATTTCCCCAGTCAGCAAGTTTATAATTATATTTTGGAATTTTGTCTACGTGAGATTCATAAGACTCTGTCATTTCATTAAATGTTATAATAATGGGAAGATGATCGCTACCCAAAGTATCATTAAAGGTATCCCAGCTACATTCTGGGGGTAGCAAAGGAGATACCAAAGTTAAATCAATTGCTGATGCCCTGTGTGTTGAGATGTCCGGAATTCTAGTGATGCGGCCATCGTTAAGCATATATAAACAAGAATCAACGATATTTTCAACAAAGCGGTTACTAGTAACTGATGCACAATCTTTATCCCAGAATGGGGAATGAGCGTTAAAATCCCTGCTATCAGCCACTTTTCTTTATCTTGAAGAGTATGTAACCATTCTGTGTTAAATTCATTGGGTCCTTTAGGTAAGTACGCAGAAATTACGTTTATTGTATGATTTTCATTAAATTTTACTTGAGCTGCACACAAATGTAAACCGTGAGTATTATTTGGTGCAGGGGAGGGCGTACTTTGTAATCTATCCCTTCTTTAATATATATAGCTGCACTGATTTTAGAAGTATCCTCAACTTGCTCATACACGGGTGGATAATAATAACCTGGTAGTTTGGGCAGTTTGTTCTTTTTCACGTTGAGTGATTGTAAAATAAGTGCTTGGTACATGTTATTCGCCAGATGTTGAATGAGATAAGGCAAATTTTGGAAACAGATCTAACATTCCATTGCATAACTTTCATAGATGACATCATGAAAACAGGCAGGGGTGCGAAAGCAAGCTAAATACAATTGCTTTCTGACTTAAAAATGACGAACAAAACAGGAGGGGGGGAAATAGTTAAGGGGGAAATGAATTCACTGTCAAAATTAATGTGGACTTGTTGCTCACTTAGATAAAATACATACAATTTGAAAATGTTCGGATAACGGAAAGAACAACAAGAAAAGTATCGCTTAAGGTGGGAGGAACAGAGTTCATAACTAAAATTTCCTCAAAAACTGCACTAAATGTCTCTCAGTTGTTGATTTAGAACCACTGTGGGCAAAGGACATCAAACATGTTCCACCAGGGACCTCTGGTTCCAGGAAGGGCTGGTGACCTCTGAAGTCTTGTTGATAGTTTCTGGGTGTTCTGCTTCCGCAGTCTGGCAGTCTTCTTTGGTTTCTCCCAGAACAGCTCCCTGACATGCCGTCCAACGTTTCCTGCAAGGACACTTGACCCCCTAGGTGTTGGGTGGATGCCGTCTCTGTGTGTCTGGTTGCTAGGATGCAGGTTGGAGTGTGAGACAAATGAAACGTTTTTGATATTGAACAGCTCTGTTGTTGTCAAGGCATTAAAAAGCTCTCGTTTCGTGTTGAGTTCGAAATCTTTGACCGGTGCGAGTTTACTCACAATGACCTTAACTTCAGGGTGAGTAGTGGCGAAGTCTCCGACACATTTGAGAACATTTTGCTGACTAGTTTGGGATCCCTTCTCTGAATGTCATTTAGTCCGCAATGGATAACCACTGCGTCAGCTGGCTTTTCGTCAGAGGATGGAAGTTTTCTGAAGCATCAGAGGAAGGTCTTCAGTCCTATACGCTTCGCAAACCGTTGTTTCAAAGCCATATGAGCGGCCCAGTCTTCTCCCATTCACTCCTTTCATTACTGAGTCGTGGAGCATGGCAACTACAGGTAAATCTTGTTTCTCTTCTTTCTGTTTTGATCTAGGCCTAATAGAATTCTGTTTTCTTTTTTCCTGGTCGTTTACGTCATGTGAATCGTTGACGTCATTTTCATAAGTTTTTTTCCAACCTCCTTTGCTTTAGAGTTTTCTTTCTCTTTGTTCTGTCTTCTGTTTTCTTTTGTCGTCCGGGATGTTGTGGGCAGTAGGGATCGATTTTGCGATCTCAGCGTACGTGGGACAGGTAGGATTATCAGTTTGAGTATGATCGTCCGAAACTGTTGTTGTCATGACAACTCTAGATGCAATCATATTTTCAATCATCTTTTTCTGTTCGTGTATCGTGTTTTCGAGCTTGACACACGATTACATAGACCGATTATCATATTTTTCATTTCATCGATCACACTCACTGTGTCCGATGTAGAGCTGTGTCGATTTTCCCTGGCGTCTCCCTTGTCCTCCTCACGTACGCGCTGGGCAGCTTTGCGCGCTGATCGGATCAGCTTCTTCTTCGTGGCGCTTTCCACGTTGTCAACTCTCTTGGCGCTGTTTTCTTGCTCATTCATGGGTTTTGTAGCTGAACGGCTGCCCATGCTTCTGGATCTCGTCAGCCTGATCATATTAATGCAGTTTTGAGGAAATATCAGCAGACCCTTGATCTCAGTGTCTAACTGTGTCCGCCATCTTGGAGCGAGTCCGTGTGTGTGTGTGTGTGTGTGTGTGTGTGTAAAAGTGTGCATATGCATGTGTGCACATGCGTGGTGTGTGTGTATGCGTGTTTATGGTGTGTGTGTGTGTGTGTGTGCGTGTGTGTGTGTGTGTGTGTGTGTGTGTGTGTGTGTGTGTGTGTGTGTGTGTGTTGATGTTAGTGTCTATGTGTGTATATCTTCACGCGCTCACAACAAAATGTGTACTTGACGGCGAAATAATCCATTGTCTAGTGTGCAATTTGGTGTCTCTTGATTAAGATTGTTTTTTTTTTCTAACTTCTTTTTCACTTGTGTCTGGAGAAGACAATATCCGGTGAGGAAGAGGCTGCTTCAGCATACTTCCTGTTGTTTATTCAGAAAGGTTTGTGTGTATTCATTTAGTTCTTTGGGTTTTTTTTATGTGTTTATAAAATGATTTGGAGGGTTTACGTGCTACAGCTTCTACCCTCATTAATTTTTTATTGAACCTAATTTCATTTCTTTTAGTCAGATCGCAAAAGCCAGTGACTGCTTTAAAACAAAAAAAAACGGGCCACAGGAAAAACCACAAACAGCGTCTCGTGTTCATGTAAAACGACAGAAAACATATAAAAAGAAAAGGAAGGAATAAAACGAACAAGCAAACTAATAAAATGAACTACAAAGTAAAGAATGAACATAATGAACAATGATTGGAAATTATTTTTGCTTTTGCTTTTTTTTTTTTTTTTTTTTTTTTGGCAGATGAAGAGGACAATGTGAAGCACCAAAAAATGAAGAGGTGGACTTCGGCCTTTGGGGGGAAAGACAACAAAATAATCACCGCCTTAGGTGCTCCAATTGATCCGATAATTGATGCCCACAAAAAAAAAAACATATGAACAATGAAGAAGAAGAACTTCATCTAATCCACGAATGAAGAGAGAAAGAGTAACTGAAAATTGATTTAAAAAAAAAAAAAGAAAATGAAAAATGAAATGAAAAAAGAAACAAAATGAAAGCAACAAAGGAAGAGCAACAAAAACAACCACCAACATGTGTGTGGCAAACGAACAGGATGTCGACGATGAGTCAGGAGAGACAGGGACGAAACTGGGTTAAAAAAACGACCTTGTTCTCCAAGGTCATCGTGCTGGAGAGAAAGTGGGTCGTCTCCCCAAGGCTGTCAATGAAAAGCCTTAGATAAATATAGCAGTCGGCAGAATTAAAGTCCCCCCCCCCCCCCCCCCTCCATCTACGCCTCAAGGCAAAATTTGAAGACCGAGAATGTAAGAAAAGAAAATTGCGTGCTTTATTTTTGGCACGGGAAATTAGTCCTTAAACTGACTTGAGGGGAGGAATCAAACTCGCAAACTGAGGGATTTTTGTGTCCTAAAATCTATTTTAGTGGCAATGTTAACCAGAACTGTTTGCTTTTTTGTTTGTTTGTTCGCTTGTTTGTTTTTGAAGAAGGCATCAATCAATGTTCGTGGTTTTTTTCGGAATAAACATTAGAACAGCATTGAATATTTTGAAAGAAAATGTAAGAATTATGCTCAAAATGTAGAATTAAAGAAAACGGTTTGCACTAAATATTCTCTGCATTAGAACCAGAATTATGAATAACAGCAGTGCTGGTAAAATTGTAACAATAGAACCAGTATAATAGTAACAGTAAACAGACTGTTAGCAACCCCTCTCTTCAACATGAAATTTTTTTTTAAATATATGAATATAAGGTGAGAATGGGTTTGGTAAGCGATAACAGTTGGCCTTTTCCAGCCTGATTGGTATTTTGGAGTGAAGTAATTCGATTAATAGGTACTCAGTTTTATTTTATGTACGAGTATCACTGCAGATTGTGTATCCATTCTGGACAGATCTCTCTCTCTCTCTCTCTCTCTCTCTCTCTCCTCTCTCACTCTCTCTCTCTGTACATGGGGGTTGGAAGTGTTGGTGAAGGAGGACCAGGTGTATGGAAAGGGGGCAATACACTTCACCTCCAATAAGCCCTGGTTAAAACATCTTCGTCTCAACATTCCTTCAAGTTATCAGAAAATTAGGCAAAAAAAAAGGTGCATAAGCAAACACATACATAATCAGAATAAATGTAATAACATCGTGAAATGTTGCAGTGATAACTGTTTCGACTACAATTTTAATAAACGCATACTTGGATACTTTCTAAGTTTTTCATCCAGCAGTCATTTTAGGGCCGCAGTCAAATGGCCAGAATGCTCGGCTGCGTTGCTGACAGTTACATATTTGAAATACTGTTAGAAATGCAATTTGATGTATTTAAAACCCTCCTTGCCCACACAATGGGTACCTGATTCATTTCAGGAAGTTTAATGCAGCAGAAGAAGAAGAGTGTTGGGTTTGGAGTAGATATTATGGATTGAAAGATTTGTAGTAAAAGTTCCAGTGGACGCTAAAACGTCTTCGTTTTCTGTTTACCGAACCCCAGCCCAATCCTCTATTCTCTGTTCATTTTTTTTGCAACACATAATGACAGTTTGTCATGAACACGCTCTTCCTGCTAGAGAGTCATTCTCAAACAGGAGCAAGTGAAGATCATTTCCCTTCCACTTGCTTCTGTTTCATAGCCAGTTTTTCTGTTTATCTTTTTTTTTTCTTTTTGCCTGCCAAGGGTGAGTAACCTTATCAGACAGTCACGAGTAAAAAGTTGTGGTTCGTTAGTTGGCCCTTTCTTTCTCTCTTTTTTTTTTCTTTTCCGATTGTTATCGTGTGTAACCTGATCAGACGGTCACGACTGGGAGTTGTTGGTCGTGGTGGGAACAAGGGTCTTTTCTTCCTCTTCTTTTTTCCTATTTTTGTCTTTTTTTCTCTCAAAACGAAGTGTGTCAGAGGAGGGGAAGACGGTGTACTGTTTCTGCCGATGACAGTCTGGTTGCGTGTCTGTCAGATAGAGTTACGGTTCCTGTTTCAGTGACGGCATTGATTTGGAGAGTTGTCTTTCTTGGACATCTCTCTCTCTCTCTCTCTCTCTCTCTCTCTCTCTCTCTCTCTCTCTCTCTCTCTCTGTGTGTGTGTGTGTGTGTGTGTGTGTGTGTGTGTGTGTGTGTGTGTGTGTGCATTAAAAACGTACTTGTACAATCTGGTTTTGACTGTATTTGGAGCAATAAATCTTCTACAGATGTCAAAAC
>CM031595.1:102624549-102629549 GCA_018398815.1 Conus ventricosus | reverse complement strand
CTATGCTTGATGCAACGGGATCTACTGTTAAGGTGTCAATACCTACTGTACAATAGGATTGATTCATCACTATGCCTAATGCAACGGGATATAGTGTTAAGGTGTCAATGTTCGCAGTACAATAGGATCGATTCCTCACTATGCGTGATACAACGGGATCTACTGTTAAGGTGTCAATATCCACAGTACAATAGGATCGATTCATCACTATGCCTAATGTAACGGGACATACTGTTAAGGTGTCAATATCCACATTACAATAGGATCGATTCATCATTATGCCTAATGCAACAGGATCTACTGTTAAGGTGTCAATATTCACATTACAAGTAGGATCGATTCATTATTATGCCTAATGCAACGGGATCTACTGTTAAGGTGTCAACATCCACAGTACAATAGGATCGATTCATCACTATGCCCAGTACAATGGTAAATACTGTCGAGGCGTCACCACCCGCAGTACAACAGGATGATTCATCACTATACCTAATACAACGGGACATGCTGTTCAGGCATCACCACTCCCATTGCGAAAAGATTGATGCATCATTATGCCCAATACAATGGTATATACGGTTAAGGGATAACTATCCACATTACAATAGGATTGATTCATCAGCATGTCCAGTGCAATGGTATATATTGTCAAAGTATTACCACCCCAGTACAACAGGATTGAGTCATCACTATGCCAAATACAATAGGCTATATCATTAAGGCATCACTACCCGCAGTACCATAGGACTGACTCATCATTATGCCCAACACGATACAACAGGATAGATTGCTGAGACATCGCTACGCGCGACACAGTGAGACGGTTCTTGGTGGCGTCAGTTCTCATGCCGACTCCTATCGATCTTACCTCAAGGTCTATTAGTGACACCCTTCCGTCTGCCGACCACTTCCTAACCTCGCCCACAGTCCCATTTTCCTCCCCCGGTTCACCAAGAATCCAAGCTATCACTGGAAGCTTGACACTTGGCACCCATTTGTTGGGTTCCAGACCCCAGGATCGCTTTCAAAATTCATGACCCGGTGCATGGGGCTAAGAAATACCCCGGCCAGAATTTTCGTTCGGTTTATTCTGGGGTTTTTTCTCCAGATATCCTATATAGATGGTTGGGCAGAGTACAGCTTTCTGGGGTACAGACGGGATGACAGTGGGTTCTTTATTCCCACTGACCTTGCAGAGGCATGCTCTCCAAATTTCCAGAGCTTCCGGTATTGAATGTTCTAGGGTGATATTTTGCTCTTTGTGACTAATTGTACAAAACTAGCTGACAAATCGTGTTGTTTATAGTCCAGCCGACCATGAACGCAATATCATCTTACGGATGTCAGTAAACTGACGTGCGTGCGTGCGTGCGTGCGTGCGTGCGTGCGTGCGTGCGTGCGTGTGTGTGTGTGTGTGTGTGTGTGTGTGTGTGTGTGTGTGTGTGTGTGTGTGTGTGTGTGTGAGAGAGAGACAGAAAACGAATCGTATAAAGCCACTTCTTGGTCAGTCCAGTCTTTAGGCTTGTGTCATAAATGGTATGGTTTCGTTTGTTTTTCTTTGTTGTTTTTGTTCGGACATCGTGTTAATTTGATTTTTTTCTCAGTAGTTGATTTTGTTTTACCTTACTTTGATTTCTAATGTACTTTAGTGCAGATTTGCTTTAAAGAAAATACTTAAACTTTAGCGTTTAAGTACACTTGACAAAGTCAGTACAACTTTTTCTTTCTAATCCGCCGTATGTCGAAGGGGAAAGGGGTAGATTTACTGACACCAAAGGTGTTTTGTTAATATACTCCCGCAGTATGTCGATGAGGAAAGGGATAATTTTGCTGACACTAAAGGATATCTTGTGGATGTGCTCCATTTGCCTGGGGTGGCAAATTGGGGAGGGGGGGGGGGGGAGGCTCTTCGTTCGGTACGGTAACTCTGGTAGCCTTGCGTTCGAGTTCAAATGATCCTATCAAATTTTCCTTTCTTGGGTTCTCCTTCCCTGACAGCGCCTATTTTCTCTGCTGCTGTCTGGAACTTTGGGAAAGGAATCTGTCGGAAAAGGTGCCAGAACGGTCACGCACGTCTGGTGACCTCTCGCGTGCGCACGGCAACAATTGGCGTCATAAGACGAAATAAGAGATGTGTAGGGAGTCGGTTAGTCTCCTTCAGACTCAGAATCGCTTTCTCGTGTGGCAGGAGGATACCCCCAAAAAGCGGAACAGAACTGGCAGCTTTAGTGGAAAGGAAACCGCGTTACGATGGTTGAAAGAGCGAAGGGGGAGGGATGATTTTAGAGTCAGGAGGTACCTGTTATTTAGCGTGCCTTTCAAAGACGACGTTTCTCGTTGATTTTTTTTTTTTTTTTGGTCAGAGTGCATTTTTAAACACAGTTTGTTATCAAGCGCGCTAATAAATAACGTGAACCCCCCTCTCTCTCTCTCTCTCTCTCTCTCTCTCTCTCTCTCTCTCTCTCTCTCTCTCTCTCTCTCTCTGCGTGGATGTGTGCATATGTATATGTGCGTGCATGTGCAAGCGTGTGTGTGTATGTGCGTGCGCGCGCACGCGCGTGTGTGTGTGTGTGTGTGTGAGAGAGAGAGAGAGAGAGAGAGAGAGAGAGAGAGAGAGAGAGAGAGAGAGAGACAGACAGACAGACAGACAGACAGACAGACGGAGAGAAGGAGAGAGATATATATACGGAGCAAGACAGAGACAGAGGTGGAGAGAACGAATGAACAAACGAATAGGGGGGGGGGGGGGGGGGGGGGGGAGGGGGCGGAATGGGATGAATAGCAATTCTTGGTTTTTAGCATCCAACCCACAAACAAAAACGAGACAGACAGACAGACAGACAAACAAGCAGACGGAGAGACAAAGACACAGAAAAAGAGAGAGAGAGAGAGAGAGAGAGAGAGAGAGAGAGAGAGAGAGAGAGAGAGAGGGGAATGAGCAATCAATGGTGTTAGTCCTGTAAGCCACACGTAAAGTCCGGGGAGGGTGATAGGGAAATGAGCTCCATTCTCCCGTTCGTCATGTCCCCTGGACCATTACCTTCAACTTCCTTCATCTCTTTGTCCATCGCTCTCTCCTTCTCCTATCGACTTGTGTACTGTCCATCCTCCTTCTTGAGCTTGACTCTCCAACTGGCGTGTGTCTTTCTTTCTGTTGCTTCTCCTTTGACGTCCATCTCGTTCCATAATCTTGCGATTCGTTTTATCTTTCTCTGCGGCCACTGTTTATGAGACTTCTTCACGCTTCTCTGTATCCGCATTGCTGTATGATATAAAGGAGAATGGATACAGAAAAAGATAAAAACAAGTCTCAAGATTAAGAAGTGAGAAGGACGTATGAGGGGTGGAAATATCCCCTTGTTCTCCTTCCTGACTCTTGTGCATATTTTCCTGTATCTTTCTGTTTGTCCGTTGTCTTTAACGTTCTCTTTTTCATGTCTGTGTCTTGCTCCTTACATTTCCGTTGTCTTTCTCTGTCTACTGTCTTCTGTAGCTTCTTTCTTTATTTGCGAGCCTTTTTCGTTCTTCTCTTTGAGTCGTTTATAGTTCGTTTACCTCTTTCTGTATGCAGTATCTTATACATCTCCAGTCTCATACCTCCTTCTTGTGTATTTTTTTCATTTGTCTCTGTAGTCACTCTTTGTGATCACTATTTTCAAGCCTGAGAGCTGTGACTTTCTTTTATCTTTCCCTGTATCCAGTTGTGTTGTGCATCGAATATATATGCATCCTTTCTTCTCGTTCCTAAAATATTGTGTCTTTCTTTTATACTTTTCCGTTTGGACTTTCCAGTTTTCTCCATTTTTATCGAGTCTTATTCTTGAGTAAAGTTTCGGCTTTATGTGTTTGTGATTAGGTGGGAAGAGAGAAAGAGAGAGAGAGAGAGAGAGAGAGGAGAGAGAGAGAGAGAGAGAGAGAGAGAGAGAGAGAGAGAGAGAGAGATCTGGGTAGGCAGAATGACGGACAGAAACAGAGATGGATACAGAGAGACAGGGGGGAGAGAGAGGGGGGGGGGAAGAGAGTGTGAGAGAGAGGAGAGAGAGGGGGAGATGAGAGAGAGAGAGAGAGGAGAGAGAGAGAGAGAGAGAGAGAGAGGAAGAGAGTGAGAGGCATTGAGAGAGACAGACAGACCGACAAACTGACACAACAACAGAGAGACAGGTTGTCAGCTAAACAAATCAAGACCGACAGTCATGAGAAAGAGAGAGTGAGAGAGAGAGAAGGGGGGGGGGAGAGAGAGAGAGGGGGGGGAGAGTGAGAGAGGGAGAGAGAGAGAGAGAGAGAGAGAGGAAGAGAGTGAGAGGCATTGAGAGAGACAGACAGACAGACCGACAAACTGACTGACTGACAAAGACAGAGACAGACAGACAGACAGACAGACAGAGCGAGTCCATTTTCGGGCAAGTGTGCATGTCCTGAGCTCCACATTCAGGCCGAGGAGATTGATAGGGAAATAAGCCCCGTCCCTCCTTCCCTTCCGTCCCCTCTGACTGACTCCCCTGCTGCGGACTCCTTTCCTCTTCTCCGTATCCCTCGTTTTATCTGTCCCTGTGTCGGCTCCACTCTAAATCTTCCTTCTTGACATATAGTCTTGTATAAGCTTTTATCCTTTCTTTTCTAACTTCTCGTTGATTTCCTTCTCGTCCCCGAATTTGGGGATTTGTTTGATCTTTCTCTGTACATCTTTCCCGGTACAGCCTCATTAAGACTATTGTGTAGTTCCTTCATTTTTCCCAGAATCCACTCTCTGTCTTTTTAAATGATCTCCATTGTCGCGCCTGGGTCTCGCGCGTTTTCGCGCTTTTTTGTTTTTGTTTTTGTAAGTCACTTTTTTTCTTATATAAATCCTCGTTCCTGTGGCAGAGTCATGAGCATTTTTTTTTTTTCTGATCCTTTTCCGTGCACATCATTTTTACACTATCATTTTTTTTTTTTTTTTTTTTTGGTCTCAGTTTAGCGGTTTTTGAATGTCCTTCTCTATGTTCATTCTTTAGTGACAA
>CM031595.1:102614549-102619549 GCA_018398815.1 Conus ventricosus | reverse complement strand
CTCTCTCTCTCTCTCTCTCTCTCTCTCTCTCTCTCTCTGTCCCCTGCACCGAATATGAATACTTTAGAAGTCTTTCCGAATCAACCATGACCACGTGTTATGAAGAGATAAACAAAACCACTGGAGGCATGAAGGATAAATACAAGTTTAGGACGCAGTATGCAGTGATTATCTGTCTGCACAAAATACTATATCATGAGAAAGAGAGAGACACAGAGAGAGAGAGAGAGAGAGAGAGAGAGAGAGAGAGAGAAGTTCAAAACATCGATATTTATTAGGCAGTAGTGAGGGAGTCTAGTAACTGGCTAGTTGGGCCGGTTCTTTTTCACTGTATTAGCTTTGTAGTCACCATAATACGTTGGGTATCTGGTAGAATCAGATCATGCGCGCGCGCATGTGTGTGTATGTGTGTGTCTATCTGTCTGTCTGTCTGAGGGTGTGTGTGTGTGTGTGTGTGTGTACGTGCGTGTGTATGTGTGTGTGTGTGTGTGCGTGTGCGTGTGCGCGTGCATTCGTGCGTCCGTATGTGTGTGTGTCTGTCTGTGTGTATGTGTGTGTGTGTCTGCGTGTGCGCGCGCGCGCGCGTGTGTGGTGTGGGAGGGGGGGGAGCTGTGTTGAAAATGTGGCAGTGTCTGTTATTTCATCTCATTTTTAGAGAAATGCATTTATTTTTGCGACTACCTCTGTCTGTAAGGCGTCTGATATATTGTAGACACGCTGGATGATTAGCAGTAATGGTGATAATGTAACAACAACAACAATAATGAGATAATGATAACAATAATAATGATAATATGATAATGATGACAGTAGAGAGAGAGATAGACAGAGGGATCAAGACAGACAGATCGAGAAAAAGGGGAGGAGATGGGAAGGCAGACAGACAGACAGATTGAGATTGACAGGTACAGAGGATTTATTTATGATGCATTCCAATAAGCGAGAAACTCGTAAAAGAAAACAATTATAAGAAAGACTCCGAAGCAATTACGGTGTAACCCAAAGAAGCGTCTAAATAATGGATATCTGTTAATGCAAATTGTCGTTGAAGCAAAAGCGTGCAAAAAAAAAAAAGGCAGAGAGCGAGAGTGCGCGCACGCGTGTGCAGGAGAGAGAGAGGGGGAGGGAGAGAAGAGAGAGAGAGAGAGAGAGAGGAGAGAGAGAGAGAAGAGAGAGAGAGAGAGAGAGAGAGAGAGAGAGAGAGAGAGAGAGAAAAGGGGTGTGGATGGGGAGGAGAGATGATAATTTCTTGATTTGAAAGGTAGAAGAGATGATAAACTCTTTATTACAGTAGAGAAGGAATGGACACATGTTCAGTAATGACAGAGCCATTCTACCAGTGCCGGGAGAGGACAGAAGAAAAAGTGGCGGAAAAGTACACAATGTGACACATCATCAATAAATAAAACAACAGTTTTGATAAGAAATGAAAACAGATTTTTTTTTAAAAAGCATTTCTGGCACTCATGCAAACTGAAGCATCGGACTGGGTTCTTCAAGGTGGAGTCTTTTGACACAAAGTAAGTAAAGAGGCGGGCACAGAAATCAACAGGAGTCACGAATCCCACACTAAAGAGGAAAGAGTGACACTTACTGGAAACATTTAAACCATTTCTCATAGCCTTCGTCAGTCTAGTGAAGAAAAGGAGTTCAAAGTAAGGTGACTACAGGCAGAAATTGAAACAAGACCAAAACCAGAATTACTCCGCCGCCAAATGAAAGAACAAATGCAACGCGTTTCTACCTATTTGATAAGCTTATTCAGGCAGAAAGAGACCAAATAGATCGAAACGCGTTGTGTTTGTTTTGTATGACCAAGTAAGTCGAAAGGCGTTGTGTTTGTTTGTGATTTTTTTTGTTTGGTGGAGCAGTAATTCTATCATTGCTCTGCTGGAGAAACGTTTGCTGGCTGGCTAAAGTCTGTGACAGACAGACAGACCCACAGAAAGACCCACAGACAGACACGGAATTAGAGAGACAGGAACAGGCAGACAGAGACATAGTGACACACACACACAGAGAGAGAGAGAGAGAGAGAGAGAGAGAGAGAGAGAGAGAGAGAGAGAGAGAGAAAGACAGAGAGAGACCGACAGAAATAGACCGACAGGGACAGAAAGACAAACGGACATGAACAGATATATATATATACATTTTTTTATATACGGGTATAAAAATGTGTATATATATATACATATATATATATATATATATATATATGTATATATATATATATATATATATATATATATATATATATATATATATATATATATATATATATATACAGACAGAGACAGAATCAGAGCGACAGAGACAAAGACATAGCCACAGACAAATACACAAACAGACAGACAAACAGAGACAGAATCAGAGAGACACAGACAGACAGAGACATAGCCGCAGATAGACATACAGACAGACAGACAGACAGACAGAGAGCTGCACGTTAGTGGTTCTTGAACCTGGGACAGCAGGGCGGTCAATGTCCAGTCCAAAGAGGCGGGTCCTACAGTCCTAGCTATGGTGGCGGAGGATGCTAAGGAAATGAGCTCCATTCTGCCCCCTCTCCAGCCTCCTTAACATATGTATGGCCGTCAGCCCAGCCCGCCATGGGCTCGGGTCACCGCCAGAGAGGGCAGGACAAAGGGAGGCAATTCAAAGAGAAACTGCAACACAAGGGTCAGGAACAGCAGGAAGGAGAGCCTGAAAGATGGTCAAAGCAATGAAGGATAAAATAGTCCGACGGAGAAGTAGAAATATTGGAAAGGGTTGTGTGTGTGTGTGTGTGTGTGTGTGTGTGTGTGTGTGTGCGTGCGTGCGTGCGTTTGAGTGTGTGTTTCTTGAAAAGAATAATCAATCACAAGCTTGCATGGATCATACCACTGTCTGAAACAGTTTGAGAACTCTTCCGGAATAAAGTTAATGAAATAGAACGCAGTTCATACAGTGGAACTGGTACTCATTAATTTCTGGAGCGCGCACATTAACAACAAGCACAAAAGCAACAGCTTACGAACTAAGACACAAGATCACCGTGAACAAAGCGAGCCAAGACACCAACAATACAGGAACACAAAAAGCCATTCATCCACAAAACAGAAACTCTAACTTGAAAATGAAATGAGGCAGTGAACAGTAAACAATAAACAAGTAGGGTAACGCTTGCTCCCATAGAAACTCTAAACACAAAGAAAGTTAAAAGCTACACATTTTGGGAGAAAGAAGTCTAAGCGTAGACCAGAACTACACGTCCATGATGCTGGAATTCAAAAAGCAGAGACTTTCCAGAGTATACACCTCCAGGATCCAGGAACTCCCAACACAAAGTCAAGAACCGCATACCCCCCATGAAACAGGAGCTCTAAAGAGAAACAAGTGCTGTACATCCATAAGACATGAATCCAGAACACAAAGCCATGCAATATTCAGCCCATGATGCGGCACTAGAATCCCAGGTTGATGATGCTGAGGAAATGAGCTCCATTCTGCCTTCCGCTCAGTCCCCTGACAAATGTCTACGGCCGTCATCCACTGCACAATGACCAACGGTCGTTGACCGAAAGGCCAGGCCACAGGGGGAGACAGAGCAAACTGCGGAACACGGCTCAAGAATGAGAGGACGAAGAAAGAACAGGACAGCCAAGACAATACCATACACAGAACAATGGAACAAAAACATGACCAGACTAGGAGAGGAAACTGAATCGATAAACCGAGTACTGACTATAAAAGCCCAAAGGGGGAATGACCAGATTTTACGGTCAAGCCAGCTCCGAGAGACATGTTGGGGAATTGAAGCGGATTGGAATTGTGTATAGATGAACATTGTATTAAAGCCACACACAATCTAAAGCCACACACAATCTACAGCTAAGATCGTCGTGAACGCGGTGTAATAAGGCGGAAATTGCCTTGAAAACCTCAAATCGAATTTAATGACATTTAGTTAGTTGCAAAGTGAGGCGACTGCAGGTCTTACAGATGATCACATATGTAATCAATGGGCTGTATGTGAAGTAGTTCTTTGTTGGAACTTTTCATTGCATAAGTCGGTGTTGTTTTATATAATACTGAATTTCATGTTTTATTACCTTATAAGCGAATTTTACATTTCTTTATCTGACTTATTTGTTGCCAGCACAATCGGAAATCACACCTGCGCAACTTCGTAAACGTCTTTCGGAAACGGAGCACTGTTCGACAGATTGAAACATTGCATGGTCTTGTTTCTTACTGGCAAGAGCCTAGAGAGAAGGGCACACTAAGTGAAGCACATTGTACTCCTGATTAAAGTGAAGTGCCTCTTGAGGACCCGGTAAGACATGATAGAACTCTCTTTGCAACAGAGCGGTCAATAGACCTTTTAAACGGTAAAGATTTCCACCTATGACACACATCAGCGACAGTTTAAGAGTTTTAGAACTTTTTGTTGAAAAACCAGAATTTTTCCATGGTATCCTCAAGGTTGAGGTTTAAGTTGATTTGAGCCACACACAGACTGTCAACGATCAAAATCATAGTAGCATACCCTGATTACAACACTGATTATTCTATTTAAAACGTGGTGCCTGTCGAATTGACATTTACAATCATTTCACCGGGTTTCCAATACTGTTCACCAACTTCCGCGGTTAGGGTTCCTCTTCGCGATGATCTATTTTAGTATTAATCAAAGGACATTGCACCTGAATTTGAGGGAGGAGTGAAAGAAATATAGAGCTAGACTACAATCATCATAACATCAAAGACCAGCTCTGTCTGTGTCTCTCTCTCTATCTGTCTGTCTCTCTCTCTCTCTCTCTCTGTCTTTCTCTCTCTCTCTCTCTCTCTCTCTCTCTCTCTCTCCTCTCTCTCTTCTCTCTCTCTCTCTCTCTCGCTCTCTCTCTCTCTGTGTTTCTCTCTGTCTCTCTCTCTCTCTGTCTGTCTGTCTCTCTCTCTCTCTCTCTCTCTCTCTCTCTCTCTCTCTCTCTCTCTCTCTCTCTCTCTCTCTCTCTCTCTCT
>CM031595.1:102599549-102609549 GCA_018398815.1 Conus ventricosus | reverse complement strand
ATTTAAATACCCAAATACTCACATCCTTATTCTCTTATTAAGTGGATTTAAGAGTTGGATCCTACAGTAGATTTAAAAAAATCTTAAAATTTCAAGAAAGGGCGGCGAAGATCATCAAAAACCCCACGACACCCAAAAGACCCAAGGTTTTTGTCTGACAAGGGCAGAAAATCGGGGGTCGGGGGACCCCCTCATTTCCCCCAAAAAAAGGAAAAAATTCAACATTTGCGTCCCACATCTCCCCTTTAAATGGGGAGGGAAAGATGCTGTCTTGGACCAGTTCAAGAAATGGTCATACTAGGGTATCCAGACCGTTATTTAAAGCGGGGGATGGAAAGCTATTACTGTCAGTGTTAAATAACCCCCGAGTTGAATGGACACGACAGAACTGAATGCTGAACTTAATCTTTGAAGACGTTTTTGAGTGAATTTTTTTTCATTGGGGAAAAGTTTAAAAAAGCGATTAGGTGTAACATGATTCCTCCAAGTACTTTCAAGAGACACTTGAGGGAAATTTCTTTCGCGCGTTCCTTAAGACGGAACGATCCGCTAGTTTTAAATTTTACGATCGTTATAAGGTGCATTGATTTTCTTCTTTGATGGAACGAATCTCTCTCTCTCTCTCTCTTCTCTCTCTCTCTTCTCTCTCTCTTCTCTCTTTTTATCACACACACATACACACAAACACACACCACAACACACACACACAACACACAACACACACACACACCACCCACACAACAAAACATAAACATACATTACATAATACACGCAGCACCCACACATGATTTGTAAAATTGGAGATAAAATCACCAAAACAACAACACACACCACACACACACAACACGCACGCACGACGCCGCCGCACGCCGCACACGCAGCACACACACACCACACAACACACACAAACCACACAGAACTGGTACCCATTCTCAGGGCCTGCGATACATTTTTAAATTTCCCTATGGTTTTTTTCCCCAAATATTTTTTTTGTGTTGACCAAATCTGTCTTTTTTACATGAAATCCATGAAGTCTAGAGACAGTTTGGCCCTGTAATTGAAATTAATCTCATCTTTTTCAATTCAAAGGGCCCGTAAAATTTATTTGGGCCCCTCACATTGTGGTATTTATGGAAATGAATGGGCAACAAGTAGTAGGGGAGGTCAGAACAAAAAATTGTTGTGAAAATTTTCATATTCTTTGTCTGAAAAGGAAGCTTAATTTTTTAGAAAAAGACACCAAAGCCTTTGGGGTTATAATGAAATCGGCACCTTTACGCATGTCTTTGTTAAAAGTTTTTCCCGGGGGAAAATTTCCAGTTTGTTTTGGGGATTAAAATTTAATTCTTTAAAATGTAAAAGTTTTTGCAAAATGATATGTGGGAAAAACTGTTGACATTTCATGAAATTTTTTAATTGGCCCCACATGCGCAGTATTTACCAATTTTCTTTCCCAGTTAACCTACAGTTGATATTTTAAGACTCACTTCAAACATTTTTTTTTGGTAATGTAAAAAATTTTATTCGCACCCTTGGGTAATTAGTATGTATTTCAGTATTTTTTAAGAAAACATTTTTTTATTTTTATGCCGGGATTTAAGCTTTATTTTTTTTTATGTTTTCTTTTTGTGAAATAAATAATGTCATCTTGATGTATATATTTTACAAATATCATAATGCTAAAAACACGCCATGTAAAAACGTAAAACAAAACAAAACAACAAACAAAAAAACACAACACACACATACATGTATACATACACACTACTACCCCAACTGAACTACAACAACAACACCACACCAGCACACACACCCCCAACCCCCCCACAACCAAAAACACAACACACAACACCCACACACACCCCGCATCCCGCACAAAACCCCAATACATAATACTAGTACAGAAAAATATAGACAAACAAAAAGATGTCCCACACAAACATACATTCGCAATACATGTAGAACCCCAAAACCCTACAAACATGGGGATGAATAAACTCAAAAAGGGAAAAGGAATATACTGGTGTTGCGGCTGGTTTCATTTTCGAGATGGAATAAATAAAAAGGTGAATTAGACAGGACAGAGCAGCAATTACCAGTGGTGAATTCATGGAAAACCCCGGGGGGGGGGGGGGGGGAAACGGGTTATAGTGTTTTGTTACAGCCGTTTAAAATTTACTGCAGCGTCAGAGTGTATTGGATTATTTCAGGCCCAAACTCGACGTCAGGGAGGTAGCAAGAAAACGCTACCCCAAGGGGAAAATGTCTGTTTTTTTTTTCTGTTTCTTTCTCCTGAAAATTTTCCCCGCCCTTTGGGGTTTTTTTTGGGTTGGGGGGGGGGGGGGGGGGGGGGGGGGGGGGGGGGGGGGGGGGGGGGCCTTCTTATTTTTTTTGTAGTAAAAGCAAGTGAGAGGAAGGAGAGAGGTTTTTATTTAAGAGGATTGCGGAATATTATGGCCTGAATATTGTTTACATGCAGCCTTTGGAAGAAGGGAATACGAAAAACAAAACAAAGAGTCAACACTATTTCGTCGTTTTCTTCTGTTATTTATCTATGATCTATTGATCAAATATATCTATTTTTTCCCTTCCTTCCCCCCCTCTGTTTGTTTCGTTGTTGTCCCTTTTTTTCCCTTTTCTCTCTCTTTTTTCCCCCTTTTTCTCCTCTCCTCTTTTGCCTCCTCTTCTTCCCTTTTCCTCTCCCCCTTCCTCTCTTTTTTTTCCCCCCTCTCCCTCTCCTTTTTTCTCCGGGGGGGGGGGGTGGGGGGGGTTTTTTTTGTTGTGGGTGTTGTTGGGGGGGGGGGAAAGGTTTTGGGGGGAAAAAATAACACAATTTTAAAAAGGACAAGGATTCGTAGGGAGGAAAAAAACAAATTAAAAAAAACAAACGGAAAAAAGGGGAAAAAAATAAAGGGGGGAGAGGGGGGTTAGGGGGGGGGGGGGGGGGGGGGGGGGGAAAGGGAGATGAGGGAAAAAACCCCTAAAATAACCAAGAGGGAGAAAAATGGCAAAAAAAGACAATGTGGTAGAAAAATATTCAGAAAAGTGGTTGTGTGTGGTGTGTGTGTGTTTTTGTGTGTTGTGTGTGTGTGTGTGTAGTATAGTAGTGAGTATAGTCTTAATTTTAGTCTTTTACAAACTATTATATTAGAAAGAAAGGAGAATAACAGGGAAAAAAGAGGGAGATAGTAGATTTGTTCTGTTTCATACGTGTGTGTGTGTGTTTTGTGTGGGTGTTGTGTGTGTGTGTGTGTGTAGGGGGGGGGTGGAAGGAGTGACGGAGGGTGGTTACATAAAAAAAAAAAAACAATCAGACAAACCAAAAGAATAAACAAACAAACCAAAACCATAAAAATATCGTTAAAGAAATTATGATGGATAAACAAGCAGAAATTTTTTTTAAAGAAAAAAAAAAGACCCCCCCCCCCCCCCTGTGTGTGTGTGTGTGTGTTGTGGGTGTGTGGTGTGTGTGTTTGTTGTGTTGGTCGTTGTGGGGGTTTTTTGTGGGGGTCATGCGTGGTGCCTGTGTGGTATTGTGTGTGGCGCGCGCCCTGTGTGTATTGTGTGTGGATGTGCGTGCGTGACAAGAGAAACAGAGGGGAGAGAACAAAGGGACCCCACCCCCACCTCGACCCGACCTAAAACCCCCCCACCCCCCCCCCGCAGCCCCAGCCCCCCCTTAAACTTTTCCCCCCCCACCGTCTCGCCCCAACCCTCACCTAGACTAAGATTTCTCCGCCCTGCCAATCATCAATAGTCTTCGGGGGGGGGGGGGGGGGGGGGAATTAAAATGTGGGGGGGGGGGGGGTTGTTGGAAAAAAGGGGGGGGGGGGGGGTTAAAGGTGGGGGGGGGGGGGGGGGGGGGGGGGGGGGATGGGGGGGGGAGGGGGGGGGGGGGCTCGGGGAAGCTTAGGGTTCTCGGGGAAGCAGGGGTTTATTGCTTTTTTTTTCTTTTTTTTTCCGGGGTTTTTTTTTTTTTTTGGGCGCGCCCGGGGGGGGGTTGGGGGGGGGGGGGGGGGGGTTGTTTGTTTTTTTTTTTTTACTGTAACCCTTGAAGTGTTTTTTTTTTACTATGGACCTCTATTGTTGGGTTTCATTTTTTTCCTCCAGGCTTTTTCCTTGTCTTTCGTTTTTTTGCCTTTTTTTTATATTGCTACTTCCTCCCTAACCCCCTCCCTTCCCCCCCCCCGTTACCCCAAAGTTTGTACATTGGCATGTTTTGCGATACTGTTTTTTTGCAGTTTTCCCGTTTTTTGTGCATTTTTTCCTGTTGTGACCTTTTCTTCCCCAAAGTTTTTCTACAGTTTTCCCCCGTTTTGTTAATTTTTGCTTTTCGTCTTCTTTTTTTTTTTTTTTTTTTTTTGGGGGGGGGGGGGGTGTCCTGTTGCAACATCTTTTCTAATTTTGTGCCTTTTTTTTGTATTTGCCTTTCATTTTCCCCCTAGGCCCGTTTTGCCGCCGTTCCCTTATTTTGTGTTTTATCTTTTTGTTTCGCTGCATTTTTCCCCATATTTTTTTTGCTTTTTTTTTCCCCCTGTTTTGCCACATTTCCTACATTTTTTTGCGGCTTTTTTTCTTATGTTTTTCTGCTTTTTTTCCCCCAATTTTCCTCTTTCCCCATTTTTTCTTTTTTTTTCCCTTTTTTTTTTGCTCATTTCCCCATGTTTTGCTATTTCCCCCCTGTTTTTTGCGCTTTTTTTCCCCCTGTTTTCTGCATGTTCCCCCCGTTTGCTTCATTTCCCCTTTTTCCCCGCCCATGTTTCGCGCTGTTTTTTCCTCTTTCCCATTTGCTGCATGTCCCCCCTTTTCGTTTCTGTTCCCCCTGTTTTTCGCTTTTCCCCCCTGTTTTCGCTGCGTTCCCCCTGTTTTGCGCTTTCCCCCCCCCCCCCCCCCCCCCCCCCATGTTTCCCCCTGTTTTTTCCCTTTTTTTTTTCTCCCCCTGTTTCGCGGCATGTTCCCCCTGTTTTGGCCTTTTCTTTTTTTTCCCCTGTTTTCTTTTTTTCCCCCCTTTTTTCTTCTTTCCCCCCTTTTCCCTTTTCCCTCTTTGTTTTACCCCCGGTCATTTTCCCCATGTTTCTTCATTTCCCCCTGTTTTGCTCTTTCCCCCGTTTTGTTTCATTTCCCCTGTTTGTTTTTATTTTCCCCCTGCTTTTCTTCATTTTCCCCCTTTTTTTCAATTCCCCATTCTTTTCCTTTCTCTTTTTTCTTTCCCCCTGTTTGGTTCTTTCCCCCTTTTTTTGCTTCATTTTCCCCCTTTTTGTTTTTTCCCCCTGTTTTTTGCTTATTTCCCCATGTTTTTTTCATTTCCCCTGTTTGTTCATTTCCCCCTTTTTTTCTTATTTCCCCCTCTTTTTTTTCATTTCCCCCTTCTTTGTTTATTTTTCCCCATCTTTGTTTCATTTCCCATTCTTTGCTTCATTTCCCCTCTTTGTTTCATTTTTCCCCCTGCTTTTTATTTCCCATGCTTTGTTCATTCCCATGTTTGCTTCATTTCCCATGTTTGTTTTATTTTTTCCCCAGTTTCTTTATTTCCCCCCTTTTTCTTCTTTTTTCCCCTCTTTTTTTTTCCCCATGTTTGTTATTTCCCCCTGCTTTGTTCATTTCCATCTTTGCTTCTTTTCCCATCTTGTTTCATTTCCCTCTTTGTTCTTTTCCCCTTTTTTTTTAAGTTTTCTTCATTTCCATGCTTTGTTCATTTCCCCATCTTGCTTCATTTTCCCCATACTTTTTTTTATTTACTTTTTTTCCCCGGGTTTTGCCTTCTTTACGTTTAAAGTTAATTTTTCTTTCGTTTTTCTACTTATTTCCCAAATTTTACTGTTTCTTACTTTTGATGCGTCTATCGTTTTGCCTGTACTAACCAACTTCTGGCCGGATAAAAAATGTTTGTAGATGCGTGTGTGTGTGCGTGCGTGCGTGCGTGCGTGCGTGTGTGTGTTTGCCACACCCTTTGGCAACGAACTAAATTCCGATGCTAACTGTGCAAAATAGTGGAAGCGCACAACGCGGAAGAACAGTAATGGCATACATTGTTTCGTTGACATTCTCAAGTTTCTTCTGACATCCCACTGACTGAAACTGTCCGGATATTGGTGTTGGGCTTGGATGGAAATGGAAATGTGACTGGTAACAGCGTTTTACGAAGTTTCACGTTGTGAAGACATCACACAGGGGTCAGGGGAAACGAAGTCTGCTAGGAAAGCATCCTATCACTTGCATACTGCTGCGAGTCTCTGGAACTGCCATTCTTACGCAGTCAAAGCTAGCAGGAACGGAACTTCTTCTCGGTATATGCGCGCATATGAAACTTGGAGTCGGACTGCAAATTGACATAGACGGGACCTAAATCCTGGAGATGAGATGGTACCGCCTGATCTCAAGAAAATTTCGTACAAAATGACATAATGTATGGGAAACTTGGACACGGACTGTGGATTGACATAGACTGGATCCAAATCCTAGAGATGAGATGTTACTGCCAGATCTGGAAAATCTCGTCCAAAGATGACATGACAGATCAGAAGTCGATTACACACTCAGACGACCTCCCGAATCATGAGACGACGCGCTTACTGTTGTCAAGGGGAGGTAGATAAGATGATAACTGGCACTTTTCGAGATCAATTATTACTGGTAAAACCTGTCGTGTATGGAAGAAGGACGAAGAAGAGGCAGACGTAAGAACAGGTGGGAGGACGACAACAGGGAGCGGTTGACAGTCCTGTCCTTCGCAAGCTCGTCAGTACCACAGAGAAAAAGCATCAGATGTAGTGATTTTCAGTGGTGCTTCCACGGCTGATGCCCTTGGTTTTTACGGTACGCAAAATAAGGCAAACCTTTAGGAAGAAAAAAAAAAAGCACACAGGAGTGCCGAATGAAGAAATCTTATGTCAAGGAGAGCGGGATTAGACTGGGCATTCTGTGTGCTCTGTCGTCCGTCCGACTGTCCTTCGTGGTAGTTAAGTAGTCTGCAGCCTACCATACACTCAGTACTTGATTCTGCTCTGGACTATTAGCCTATCAGACAGACAGTCGTTGGGTTCTGCTATGATTTTGTAGCCTGCTACACAGACTCTGTCTAATTTCTGGTCTGTGTAGCCTACCACACAGACTGTCCCTGACATCTATTTTAGATTGTAGCCCACCATGCAGTCTGTTCTTAACTTCTGCTCAGGTCTGTCTGTAGTCAGCCAGACAGAATGTCCCTGATGTGCTCTGACTCGGCCTAGCAGACCGACTGTCCATAATTTCTGCTGACGACTGTAGCCTACCAAACGGACTATCCTTCATAACGTGTGTGCGTTCTTTAGCCTACAGTATAAACTCTCCCTCATAGCTGCTGACTGATCCTTTATTGCTGCTCCACGGCCTGTAGCCCATCAGTCAGTCTCTTCTCAGTTACTTCTGTATCATATGTAGCCTATCAGACACACTGTCCTTGATTGCTGCTTTCTAGTCTGTAGCCAACAGATTGCCTCTGATTTCGTCTCTGATCGTAGCCTGCAAGATTTTAATTCCTTGACTGTTGTTATCTAGACTTGTAGCGCGCCAGAACGATTTTCCTTGAATGATGTTCGGGTCTGCATCTTACCAAACAGACAGTACGTCATTGCTTCTGGTCTACCAAACAGACAGTACTTCATTGCTTCTGATCTCTGGTCTGTAGCTTACCAAACAGACAGTGCTTGGCTGCTTCTGATCTTTGATATGTAGCTACTAAACAGACCGTGCGTGGCTGCTTCTGATCTTTGGACTGTAGCCTACCAGACAAACGCTCTTTGGTTTTTGCTTGGGCCCGTAGCTTGACACACAGACGTTTGAAAATTGCTGACATACTCTGTAGCCTTCCGGACAAACTCTCCATTTCTGCTGAAGCGGGTTTCCTACCGGACAAATCTTCCTGATTTGCTGCCATAGTCTGTATTCTAACGTATAAACTATTTTGATTGCTGCTATAGTTTGTAGTCTGCCAGACATAGTCTTTCAAATTACGGTTGTAGTGGTCTGCAATTTACCAGCCCTGATTGCTCTCTGGTCTGAGACTGTAGTATAAAAGACACATCGGCTATCGTGCTGGTGGCTAAATCTTTAAAAATGAAAAAGACAGGCTATCTTACATAGAGATCTGGGCCTTTACATTAACAAGAACGCCGGGTACATGTGTGTGCATAATTAGTTTTTTGTGATTTGATATCGTAATGGAAATGGTGGTGTCCAGAAATGTGTTATATTTTATTTCACAGATTACAGGCTTTGTCAGACATGCGCATTTCGATTGCCATGAAACAACTGTTTAGTTCAAGGTCAGACATGCAGACTTGGTACATTATTTTCTTCGTTTTTTTCCAGAATTCGAAAACAGTCCAAGCATTCTTCGAATGTCTGCATTCCAAAAGTCATCATATCTCAATATAAGAAACGTAACAAGCATGGATCTGAATTAATCACTACCGCTGAGGAAATGAATGGCACTGTATCTGTTCAAGAAGAACTGATCTGATTCTGATTTCTTTTTAAATCTACCGAAAAGATGAATTTCACTAAGATGTAATCAATTAGAATAGACAATATTCAAGTCTAATGAGAAAACAAGTCTCACTTGTCAAAATTCACACACACACACACACACACACACACACACACACACACACACACACACACACACACACACACGCGCGCGCGGAGGAGGTTGTAGGAATTGATGCTATAGTGAGACTCTGAGACATGACCCGTACCTTTTGTGAGAGTAGAATAATGTGGTACCATCATGGACTGCTTAGGATTTGATTTTACATGCCGCCATGTTCTGTCCCACTTTCACCCAAAGACATGTTTTTGGCGCTCCCACCCCCAGCCCCACCCCACCGTCTTCTCCTCCACTTTTCTGTCTCTCTGTCTGTCTCTCTCTCTCTCTCTCTCTCTCTCTCTCTCTCTCTCTCTCTCTCTCTCTCTCTCTCTCTCTCTCTCCTCACCCTATGTCACTTTTCGTGCCTGTTCAACATAAGAGCTCGAACGCTGTCTTTATAATCTCCCACATTCAATAGAATACCGGGTGCGTGTTCTTTCTTCTTTTTTTTCCGCTTTAGTCCGTTGCTTTGTCTACTTCAGTCGGAAAGTCGGTTATGTATTGATATCCACATCAAAGCGAATTTTTCTGTTTTATGTGTGTTTATGTCTCTTTTGATCTCTAGACTCTGGTTGAGAATAAGACTGTAACTGTGATGTGAAATGCTAATCGGACAGACCGTTTGATGAGATGAAGTAATAGGGATCTCTATCTCTATCTCTCTCTGTCTCTCTCTCTTTCTCTCTATCTCTCTGTCTCTCTCTCTCTCTCTCTCTCTGTCTCTCTCTGTCTCTCTCTCTGTCTCTCTCTCTGTCTCTCTCTCTCTCTCTCTCTCTCTCTCTCTCTCTCTCTCTCTCTCTCTCTCTCTCTCTCTGTCAAACCGAAATGAAATTAAATAATCAAAACTGACAGGATCAAAGCACACGCAATACAATTTCTCACGTTTTTGCATGTTTGCGTCAACCTTTCAAACCACCTTCTTAAAAAAAAAACTTTTCTGTCCGCTTTCTTCCCGGCCACTTTACTCTCCCGCTGTTTGTGAAGAACTTTTACACTCACTCACTGTTCCAGGCGCGTTTCTGCCCTTCTCGGGGAATTCTTCACCAGGTTGCAGAATCGGCGCTGCTTCATGTCGCCAGAGATTTGTTTTTGGAGAAACTTTCCCGGCCTTTGTGTAGAGGCTTCAGGGGCTTGCATTTCCGGAGATCGGTGATAAAGGAGCTTTCCTATCCCTAAGACCCGGCATTTGGCTTTAAGTTCTAGACGTCTCTGCTTGTGAAAATTCTTGGGGTTTGTGAAAAACTGGCATGGGGTTGTATTTCTGTGATTGGGGGGGATTTTGCCCTTTCTCTGTGAAGACTCAGAACTGGATTGAATTTTTCAAATTACCTAGACCGGAATACACAGAGAGACACACGCCTGCATACATCCATA
>CM031595.1:102584549-102587049 GCA_018398815.1 Conus ventricosus | reverse complement strand
CTCTCCCTCTCTCTCTCTCTCTCTCTCTCTCTCTCTCTCTCTCTCTCTCTGGGCCCTCTGTTTGCTGAAGCATCCACTCCCTTTTTCTGTTTCTGCACTCTGGCGCGTCAGCTCTTTGACCATTCGCCGGTCAGTGTGTCTGTGCGTGCTGAACAAAGTCCAGCAGAGAGACTCTCAATCCATAAATCTATACAGCTGGAGGCTTTTCCAAGATTTGAGAACGCAGATTCGGGTCAAAATGGCCGAGGCAGGTGAGGAAATATCGTCAGTCCTGAAGAGAAATAGCCGTTGGAAACATGAAATCTATACCCACACAGCATCCATAAGGAGTGTAACACTTCAGCGTTTCCTTGTCTTTATTTTACGCTAAACAGCCGGCCAGCTGAGAAACGACGCTTTTTCAGAAAGTAGAAAGGAAAAAAAATATCACAATGTTTACTTTTGTGGTGAAGCAAGCTGAAGTGTTTTGGTGCAAAATGTCTCCTGTTTGTTAAGTGTTTTACATTAGAAATGTTGATAGAAAGAGTTTATCGTGTGGAGAGAGATATATTCACGTTAGGCTCATCGGCAACGTCTGCTTGACAGGAACATTTTATGGGGTAGGGGAGTATATATATTCACGTGACGCTTACTTACAACGTCTGTTTCACAGGACTATTTTCTGGTGCGGAGGAACATATATATTCACATGGCGTTCATCCATTTGGCAGGTTGATTTTATGGTGTGGAGGAATATTTATTCACTCGATACTCCTCTGTAACTTCAGATTGATGGGAACATTTCATGGTGTGGGGGAACATATATTCATGTAAAGTTCACCTACAACATCCGTTTAATCTGAAGATGTTAGCAGTGGAGGGACATGTATTCATGTGACGCTCATCTACAACATCAACATTCATGACGCTCGGCCACACCTTAACTGTTTCCTTCTTTTGGGTGATGGACGGTTTGCAACTCCAAACCCCGCCCCTTTTTCAGAGGGCATAGAAACAGGGAGAGATGGGTGGATATGGTGGCGGGGGGGGGGGGGGGGAACTCCTCATGCGTCTCAGTGTGTATGTTTGTGTGTCTGTGTTGTGTGTGTGTGTGTATGTGTGTCTGTGTTGTGTGTGTGTGTGTGTGTGTGTGTGTGTGTGTGGTGTGGTGTGTGTGTGTGTGTGTGTGTGTGTGTGTGTGTGTGTGTTGTGTGTGTGTGTGTGTGTGTGTGTGTGTGTGTGTGTGTGTGTGTGTGTGCTGTTGCCATGTTGTTGTTCTTTGTGTGCATGGTTCGATAGTTTTTTGTTCGTAGCGTTGTTGTTGTTTTTTGGTCAGCAAACGTTTATCGTGGACACCCACTCCTGATGATTTGGAAGATGATCATGGCTGTCCCAGTTGTGTGAGGAGGGGACAAAGGATAACAAGGAGGAGAGCTGCTTTAACGTGGGGAAATTCCCTTCACGGCAAATTTCAAGCGTTTTTAAACGATTGTGTCCCAGTCACACACCTGAAGCATCAACTTCACCCACGTGTAGACCTTTCACGATCGTATTCGTAGCTTGGTCTTCCATAACTTCCAACTAATTGTGTGTAGCAGCCACTAGTAACTCTAGTTTTCGATCAAAATAAGACTAGAATCAGATCACGATTTTTCTGTACCCTGTGAGAGTGTCACGCGACCTTCTTCACGAGCAATGTAAGATTTTTTTCCCGCCAACACACATCTCCAAGATAACTGCACGGCACTTGTGCGGTACTCGTGTCCTGATCGCGTCCTTCACACGAGTGGTGTATGGATGTTCTGAGCACTTGTGCGGTACTCGTGTACTGATCGCTTCCTTCACACGAGTGGTGTATGGATGTTCTGACTTTTTGCCGACCATTTTCACTCAGCAAGGTCGTACGCAGGTGATTGTGTATGCGTATTGAGCAAATGACTATCACGAGTAAAAGCTACGAGTTAAAAGGCCGTTTGTAAAGCTTGGAGAGCACACTGCGACTTCGTTTAAGAATTTGGCCATACTTTGGTCGCAAACCGCTCTTTGTCCTGGTGATGTGAATGGGGCTTGGGCGGTTATCTTAATGTGTCAGACTCTCGCTTACCCAACCTTGACATACAACCAGTCAGACAAACAGAAGAGAGCTTCTTCTTCTTTTAGTTAACATTTAATTTTTTCTTTACACATGAAACACTGTTAACAATGGCATCACACAATCACACACATTTCAATGCAAAATGTATCCGTTAGGTTCTCGCTGACTCACAAATACTTTTCTTCTCACAGTTATCCTCAGATTGTGCCACACAAAAATCTCTTTAGCAAACAAAATTCCCTGCTGCTCACAGACTGTAAAGCAGTTTTGCTTTCCTGGGTTTCACCTGAACAAAGCCAGAAAATCTTACAATCTCCACGGATCTTACGTCGACTTGTAAAACACAAACTGTGCCTGAGCCCCTCTCAGAAAAAAAAGTAAATCTTGTGCCCCTCAGAAAAAAAAGTAAATCGTGTGCCCCAACGT
>CM031595.1:102549549-102579549 GCA_018398815.1 Conus ventricosus | reverse complement strand
TTGAGTACTTCGGTTCGTAGAACCTTCAAAGCAACCGAAGAGAGCGGGTGCAGCTTCTGTGGTTGTTGAATTGTGTTCACTCTCTGATTTCTTTAAACACAAATCACTGTCACTGCAGAAAAAAAGGGCGGTGGTGGTAGTTGGCAAAAGAGGTGAGGAAGAATCTAGATAGTGAGGGGAAGGGGGATTGGGGAAGATGAGGGGAGAGGGGGGGAGCAAATAGGAAAAATGGGGAGGGGGGTTAGGGATAGCTGTGATTTGAGGCCATCTGGCACTGTAGTACCCAGATGGTGGATGATCTTTTTCTCCATATTTTTTTTCTCTTCAAGAAGTCTCCCATGCTGTTGCGCCAAACCACTGCAATAGAAAAGTGGCTGATGCTGTGGAGGTCGGTGTTGAAGTGGGCTGCCACAGGAGTTTGTTTTCTCTGGAGGACGTACAACAGATTTTTTCTGTATACTCAGAAGAGATCTTTGTTTCCAACATCCGTATCTGAATCTGGCCCGGACACATGTTTGGCAGCTATGATTTTAGTCACAGACACACGATGGAAGGCTTCGTATATTTTGAAACGAAACATTCAGTACTGGACGCACATACGTGATTCATCAGCTGAGCAGGGTCTTCTCTGCTTGGTGGGATTATCGCGACATGACAGTGACTGCATTGCATGCTGGCCCTTAGATTGCAGCAACAAGAACTGGTTATGATGGAGTGGTACGAGCGTCGAAAAGTTAATACTACCGGTAGAGGTTGGTTGACAAGGCAGCAGAATGACAGAGAGAAAGAAAGAAAGGCAGCAAAGAAAGAACGAAAAGGGAAAGGAAGAGAAGTGAAATAAAGAAGGTAGAGGTAAAGAAGAGATCCCCCAGTGTAGCTGGAGTGATGTGACAATGGAAAGAGATGAGGAAATCAAAAAACAAATTTATATTTTTTTTAAAAAGACAGAGAACTGAGGAAACGAAAACAGCAGCATGGAAAGAGAGACAAGAGGGGATAAAAAGAAGAGAGAGAGAGAGAGAAGAGGGGATAAAAGAAGACAGAGAGAGAAGAGGGGATAAAAGAAGAGAGAGGAGAAGAGGGGATAAAAGAAGACAGAGAGAGAAGAGGGGATAAAAGAAGAGAGAGAGAGAGAAGATGGGATAAAAGAAGACAGAGAAGAAGAGGGGATAAAAGAAGAGAGAGAGAGAAGAGGGGATAAAAGAAGAGAGAGAGAGAAGAGGGGATAAAAGAAGAGAGAGAGAGAAGAGGGGATAAAAGAAGAGAGAGAGAGAAGAGGGGATAAAAGAAGACAGAGAGAGAAGAGGGGATAAAAGAAGACAGAGAGAGAAGAGGGGATAAAAGAAGACAGAGAGAGAAGAGGGGATAAAAGAAGACAGAGAGAGAAGAGGGGATAAAAGAAGACAGAGAGAGAAGAGGGGATAAAAGAAGACAGAGAGACAAGAGGGGATAAAAGAAGACAGAGAGAGAGAAGAGGGGATAAAAGAAGACAGAGAGAGAAGAGGGGATAAAAGAAGACAGAGAGAGAAGAGGGGATGAAAGAAGACAGAGAGAGAAGAGGGGATAAAAGAAGACAGAGAGAGAAGAGGAGATAAAAGAAGAGAGAGAGAGAAGAGGAGATAAAAGAAGACAGAGAGAGAAGAGGGGATAAAAGAAGACAGAGAGAGAAGAGGGGATAAAAGAAGAGACAGGAGAGAAGAGGGGATAAAAGAAGACGGAGAGAGAAGAGGGGATAAAAGAAGACGGAGAGAGAAGAGGGGATAAAAGAAGACAGAGAGAGAAGAGGGGATAAAAGAAGACAGAGAAAAAGAAGACGGGATTTAAAATAAGAGAGAGAGAGAAGAGGGGATAAAAGAAGACAGAGAGAGAAGAGGGGATAAAAGAAGAGAGAGAGAGAAGAGGGGATAAAAAAAAGACAGAGAGAGAAGAGGGGATAAAAGAAGACAGAGAGAGAAGAGGGGATAAAAGAAGACAGAGAGAGAAGAGGGGAAAAAAAGAAGACAGAGAGAGAAGAGGGGATAAAAGAAGACAGAGAGAGAAGAGGGGATAAAAGGAAGACAGAGAGAGTAAGAGGGGATAAAGAAGACAGAGAGAGAAGAGGGGATAAAAGAAGAGAGGTTGGATGAAAAACAGAAAGAAAAAAAGCTAGGAGAATTAAAAAAAAAGAAAGAGATATGGAAGTGTGACAAAGAAGAAATTGAAAAAAAAAGAGGGAAAACAGAGAAGGAAATTTGAAAAGAAGAAAGAGAGAACGAATCCCCCCGGCATGGCTTGGTTATTGGGGCAGAAGAAAGAAATAAAGAAGGTAGAAGGAAAGAGAGACTACGGAAAGGAAGGAAAGAAAGAAAGAATGAAAAGAAGAAAACAATCCCCTGATGTGGTTTACTTAATGAGGCAGCAGAAAGAGAGAAGGAAATCATGATGCAAAAAAAGAAAGGAAAACGGCAAGGAAGAAGGAAGGAAAGAAGGAAAACCAGAGAGAGAGAGAGAGAGAGAGAGAGAGAGAGAGAGAGAGAGAGAGAGAGAGAGAGAGAGAGAGAGAGAGAAAGAGAGAGAGAGAGAGAGAGAGAGAGAGAGAGAGAGAGAGAGAGAGAACACAACAACACAATCACTGTCCTTTTTTGGCCGGCTCACCCCATTACTGCACAAGTGTCCCTCGTGATGGTCCTACCTCTTTTGCCCATCTGTTCAGGCTTTGAAGTCGGTCTGTTTTGGGTTTATTTTGTTTTGTTTGTCCATCTGCTGACGTCCGCACTCGCTTAGGCGCGCAGACTGTCTATGGCGCACGACACTTCCTTTGGGTATAATTATTTCAGCTGCATCCTTCCTCCCTTTCCGCACCCACAAGCTCTCCTTCCCTCCCTCCCCCCCCCCCCCCCCCTCTCTCTCTCTCTCTCTCTCTCTCTCTCTCTCTCTCTCTTCCTCCCTATCTCTCTCTTACACACACATACATACACGTGCGCGCGCGCGTGCACACACGCGCGCGCACACACACACACACACACACACACACACACACACACACACACACAAACACACACACATACACACTTGCTTGCTCGATCGCACGCTCCTCCGGCTTCTTCGCCCATGAACGCACGCAGCTTAGGTAAACAAACGCGTCAGACTTTGGCCTTTTTTCGTGCAAGTGCATTAGAGAAATGAGTCGGCCTTGTTCAAATACAAACAGGCCCATTGGTTTCAGACACAACATCATCACGAGGTGGGTGTACGTGGGTTGGCAAATGGAGGAGGGGTAACGAGGGAGGCAGAGAGGGATCGACGAATGGATTGTTAGATGAATCAAGGACACACAGTTCGATTGATGGATTTGTCTGTAAAGACAGAGGGATTGGTGATATTCGTGAGAGACAGATGAATTGGTGAATGAGTAGATTTTGTATTTGCGTCTTCGCTTATATTTGCTTGGCTAGTTGATCGGTTTACAGTTTTAAGCCTTTCCTTTTTGGGGCGTGGGGCGTGATTTCACCAAGAGAATTTACAGATGTATGAAACACATGCTAAACACCATACACGCACACGCGCACACACCACACACACCACCACACCCACACACACACACCAACTTCAGAATCTTAGAAACACGTCAAAGAAATCGTACATTGCACTAGTTGTAGTGAACACCACTTCCTCCCGCAAAACCAAACCACCACACCCCCACCCGTCTGTACCCCGAAACCCCCTCCCCCCCCCCCCCCCCCCCCCCCCCCCCCCCCCCCCCCCCCCCCCCCCACCCCCACCACCACCCATACGCAAGTTTTTCCTCACTAGCTACCACGTCCCAGCTTTTGACTCCTGAATGACTCTCTGCTATAGTTTGTTTATAGCTTGTGGTTCTTTGTTTTGTTGTTGTTTGTTTGAGGGGTTTTGTTTGTTTGTTTGTTTTTGCTGCCTGGTTCCGAACCTGTTCCTCTAGGATTTCGACCACTGACCGTTTCAAGGCCAAGTTGCCGTGTGACGGATGTTTTAGTCAATTAGCTATCGGACTCCTGTCGTCACTTGGAAAATTAAACTGTGAAGTTGTCTTTCAAGATTATGATTTCCTAGCTCCTGGCTGTGTAGACTGCTGGTGGCGGAACTTCTGATGTGTAGTTTGTCCTCGAGCAGTACTAATCACAGGTGCACACTTAGCTGTGGTTCCGTGTGAACTACCCCCCCCCCCCCCCCACCCCCCTACCCCCGTGTTAGTGCTGCTTTGCATGAGCTGAGAACGTGTACCATCGGT
Source organism: Conus ventricosus (assembly GCA_018398815.1). Lineage (NCBI taxonomy): Eukaryota > Metazoa > Mollusca > Gastropoda > Neogastropoda > Conidae > Conus > Conus ventricosus. The sequence continues at coordinate 102,575,303 of CM031595.1, read as the reverse complement.
TGCACCTGCAGAGGGAACTTTCAGGGTCATCTTGTTTTCCCCTTATTTTACCAGCTCTGCGCTTGAGGACAGGAGGTCATAAACAGATCGGAATTTAAACATGATCTAAAAGGGGCCGCGTGTCACATTTCATTCCAGCCTCGCGTTGTTTAGAGTGCAATTGCCATGTAGTCCATTGCCCCTTCGGCTTTGCTGGACTGCCGTACCAATTCTTTTAGCACCGTCTTTTTCTGTACTCTGTAAAAACAAAACAAAACAAACCTACCGTGCACTGAAATGATTGCACATCTTTGTGGACTGTCACCATGGTAACTCTCCAACAAATTATGACAGCAGCCTGTAGAACTATGTCTGTGAATATTTGTGCTGTCAATGGTTCGTTTATGTCAGGTCTGAATCGATTCCCGATGGCAGGCAGGTTCTCTCTCTCTCTCTCTCTCTCTCTCTCTCTCTCTCTCTCTCTCTCTCTCTCTCTCTCCGATGACATGAGGCAAGTTCGGGACGACTTTGGCAGGTTAAGTGTAAAGATGGATGAGCTGAAAGAAGAGTTAGACACGCTGAAAGAAGAAAATACAAAGTTAAAGCAGGACAACGACTCTCTGAAGAACACTGTAGATGACCTCGCCAAGAAGGTAGATGATCTGGAAGGCAGGTCGAGGCGTAATAACCTCATTTTCTACGGTCTGGAGAAGAGGGACGGGGAGACAAGCGAGCAGTGTGAAGGTGTGCTGCAAGACCTGATCACAGACAAGCTGGGGTTGACTCGTGACATCGATTTCGACAGAGTCCACAGGCTGAGCTCCAAACCCAACGCTCCTGTGATCGCCAGGTGCACCGTCTTCAAGGACAAGGCTAAAATCCTGAGCGCCAAGATGAAATTAAAAGGCACAAGAATCTTTGTGGGCGAGGACTTCACTTCACGAGTGCGTGAAATACGACGCAAACTGTCTCCTCATCTGATGGACAAAAGGAAACAGGGATGTCGTGCTTCAATGGTTTTTAACCATTTGATTGTTGATGGTCAGAAGTTCGGTCTTGACCATCATGATAATCTGGTACAATTAAAATAGCGGTCAGGCCGGCCTTCTGGAAAATGTACATATCATATTAGTCCAATCGAAATTAACCCTGTGCATCTGTCAAGCTCGGAGGCTCAAATTAACATTACACCGTTTTCTAGCCTGTCCTCTGTTCCGCGAGTGCAAACAAGCGAGCGTACATCACCGTCAACAGGGAACCATGTTGCACGTGCTGTGATAGGGATGGGGTTTCTGAACAGGCTGACAGCGTTCAACCAGGCCGTTGTGGCGTCGGTGACCGTATCGCTGGGTTGGAGTCAGTGTCAGTGGCGACTCAAGTTTCACGTGCAGTGACAGAGGTGAGGGGCACCGTGCATGCTGACAGGATGTGCTCGGATCGTCGCAGTGACAGTGACAGTGTCGACGTTGACGCTATCTGTACATCCGGTTCCGATTTTTCAGTCAATAAAAATGTAAATGACAATGTTGATGATGCCGTCACTGTTAACATTGCAAATACAGTTTTTGATGATGTGAATGCTATTGATGATGCTAATACAGGTGTTACATTTAAAACATTTTCATTCTTACACTGGAATATTCAGGGATTAATGTCAAAACTGTATGACGTAGATTTTCTTTCTTTCGTGTGTGCTTACGATTTTGTTTGTCTTGTGGAAACATTCCATGAGTATGTTACACCTGACAAGTTTCCAGGTTACACGTTATTCAGTGAACCTGCCGTTAAGTTATCAAGACAAGGAAGACGTTCTGGTGGTGTTCTGTGTTTAATAAGGAAAGAGTTAGAACAATATGTGACAAAGATTGATTCAAATCATTCAAATATTCTTTTACTTAGAGTAGATAAATCATTGTTTGACCTACCTAAAGACATGATATATGTTTGTGCTTATGTGCAACCAGAAGGTTCACCATTTTATACGTTTTTTGATGTTGATAACGGTATTGTTAATTTGGAAGATTGTCTCATCGACTGCATTGTGACATTAGAGGATGTGTATATTGTGCTGTCAGGGGATCTTAACAGCAGAACGTCGAATATTTCGCCGAACTTCATTTCCAGCGAGACTACATCACTCTACAAAAGTGCTTCCGTAAATGTCGGAAGACAATCACAAGACAGGGTTTTAAATCCTTACGGTAAATGTTTACTAGATTTATGTACTGCTTTAAATTTATGTATATTGAACGGTATGTGTGATGGTGACCTCCAGGGTTGCTGCACGTACATTTCCGACGTTGGCAGTAGTGTTGTTGATTATTTCGTGATGTCATGCGATTTGTTTTCAATTCTTTGTGATTTTTGTCGTATGTCTGTTTTGGAAAGAATTGACTCCGATCATATGCCTGTAAGGATGTCCTTGCGTTTACCAACCGAAAACACTCCTGTTCCGAAAAAAGAAGTAGAAAGATATGCTTTTGACAAGTTTATCTGGAATGCAGAAAATGCAGGGTTATACTTGAATTCTATCAAATCTGAGTATACAAATTTACGTCTGAATGCCGCCATTGATTTAGTTGATGTCGATGTTAACGAAGCGCTTTCCATGTTTAATGAATGCATTAAAGATGCAGCAACGTGTATGAGAAAACGTATTGTGGTAAACGGCAGGTTTAAATCACAAGATTGGTATGATAAGGAATGTTGTGTAAAGAAAAGAACAGTGCTGATGTTACATAAAAAATGGAGGTGCACACTGGATGCAAGTGATCGTGCTGAATATTGTGTAAGTAGACGAGAGTACAAAAACCTACTGAAAATGAAGGAAAAGATTTTTAATAATACTGTCGTTAAATCTTTAATCGATTCTGTACAAAATCAGCAGGAATTTTGGAGTAATGTCAACAGAATTTCTCCTAAACGTAGGTACACAAGGAATGATGTTACAATCGATGACTGGTTTCAACATTTTAAAACATTACTTGAAAAGGAAGTCGAAAGCTTTGATTCACTTGATGCCTTAAGTGATACCGTAGAGGTAGATGATAATGAGGATAACTATGTTTTCAATCGTCCCATCTCTAAAGAGGAAATCCTTCTAGCATTTAAGAAATTGAAACTTGGTAAATCTGCCGGACCAGATAAAATAATTGGTGAGCTCCTTAAATATGCATGCGATGACATTATTGATTTTTTTGTTAAATTTTTCAATGTTTTGTTTGACAAAGGTGTTTTTCCGTATAACTGGTGCGAGTCTCTTATCCTACCACTGTACAAAAAAGGAGACGCAAATGACCCTAGTAATTATAGAGGCATTGCTTTAAGTGACATCAGCAGCAAACTTTATGGTACTGTCATCAATAGTAGAATTCAAGCGTGGGTAACAGAAAACGACATTACCGGAGATATACAAGCAGGATTTAAAAAGGGTTACTCCACAACTGACCACATGTTCACGCTCATGGCTTTAATACAGAAGCAATTTGCTGCTAATAAAAAACTGTACGTTGCTTTCATTGATTTTCAAAAAGCCTTTGATTCAGTAAATCGTAACTTACTTTGGCCAATTTTACTCAAGAATGGGATACGAGGAAAACTGTTCAAATGTATCCAGAGCATGTACAAAGACGTGAAAGCTAGAATTAAAACTGGAAACAGGTTGTCGGATGTTATTAATTGCACCGCTGGTGTTAAACAGGGTGATGTATGTAGCCCTGTATTGTTTTCTTTATTTATAAATGAATTAGCTTTGGAAGTCGTAAGGAAAGGAAGACATGGAGCATGTTTTCAACCTGACGCTTTTGAACTGTTCATTTTACTGTTAGCTGACGACATTGTTTTAATGTCTGAAACTATCGTTGGACTACAGACCCAGCTAAACAGTTTGCAAAACGCAGCTTTCAATCTGGATCTACGTGTTAATTTAGATAAAAGTGATATTGTTGTTTTTAGAAAGGGAGGGTATTTAGCAGCTAGAGAACGATGGACCTATAATGGAGTTATAATACCTGTTGTAAATGCCTATAAGTATCTTGGTATACATTTTTCGACAAAATTGAGTTTTACAGGTGCATGTAGAGATTTAGCGAGTCGTGGAAAGAAGGCTTTGTTAAGCATCATGCAGAAATTGTATCTGCTTAAAAATGATTCTTTGGAAATACTTCTAAAAAATTTTGATGCCAAAATACAGCCTATTGTTCAGTATGGGGCAGAACTGTGGGGTTTAGAAAAAGCTGCTGAACATTGTGAAAAGGTTCATCTGTGTGCTTTAAAACGTTTTCTTGGTGTACACAGGCGTACACCAAATGACTTAGTTTATGGCGAAACAAACAGATATCCGATTACAGTCAATTCTGTTCTTCGATGTGTAAAGTATTGGTTGAGACTAATCAGCATGGAAGAAAACAGGCTGCCACGTAAAGCATATTTGACAGTGTTGCATCTTGATGCTAAAGATAAACATAATTGGGCAACCAATGTAAAGTTATGCTTGTTTAAATTTGGTTATGGTCATGTTTGGATTAATCAGGGAGTAGGAAATGTTCAAATGTTTATCCGTAGCTTCAGACAAAGACTGATTGATTGTAGCTGGCAGAACTGGCAAGACCATATCCAAACCAGTGAACGTTTTGAAATGTACTCTTTGCTGAATGGATTATCTCATTCTGTTAAGCCATACATAACCCTTAAATTAAGTCGATCTTTGAAACAGATCACATCTAAGTTCCGATTTGGAGTATCAGAAATAAGAGTTCATTACCTAAGATACAGGGCTCATACTGATCATGATTTAATATGTCCACTGTGCAGAAAATCGAAGGAAGACGAAGTACATTTTGTTTTAGTATGCCCAGCTATTCAGAATATTAGAGAGAAGTTTATTCCAGAAAAATATTATAAGCAGCCCTGTCTCTTCCGCTTGTGTATGCTGATGGCTTCTGCCAATGCAAATGTAGTGAAAAATGTTAGTCTTTTTCTTTATCACGCCTTTAAGATAAGAGATGTATTATGTTCTTAGCACAGCTTGATTTTTGTTTCTTGCTATGTTTGTGTATGGTATCATTTAGTACATTTTTCTTTGTCTTGAATTGTTGAATATGCCGCACTCCCCTTCATATAGGGGCTATGGCCTATATATATGAATAAACCATTTTCATTTCATTTCATTTCTCTCTCTCTCTCTCTCTCTCTCTTTCTCTCTCTCTCTCTCTCTCTCTCTCTCTCTCTCTCTCTCTCTCTCTCTCTCTCTCTCTCTCTCTCTCTCTCTCAAAGTCAAAAGGAATTTTGGGATACGGTCCGTAAAACTAATTTGAAAAGCAAGCAGGTAAGAAACACTATATGCGCTGACACATGGTTCCAACATCTCAATCTTTGTCACGAACGGATACAAATGAAGTTCCATATGATGTTTCTGAAGAAGAGGTAGATAGCTGTATGAACCGCCTAATTTCTAAAGATGAAGTGCTGCTAGCTATAAGAAAACTTAAAAACCGAAAAGCAGCTGGGCCTGATGGTATGATAGGCGAATTGTTTAAGTACTCATGTGAAGAAGTAGTCCCGTTTTTTCTTAAATATTTCAACGAGTTATTTGATACTGGCACATTCCCTCGACGTTGGACAGAGTCTGTCATTTTGCCTATCTTAAAAAAGGTGACTTAAATAACCCTAATAACTATAGAGGATTTTCTCTTAGTGATATTAGCAGTAAATTATATAACACGATTATCAACAAGCGATTGCAAGAATGGTTAGAAGAAAATAATATCACTGGCCAGCATCAGGCTGGTTTTAAAAAAGGATATTAAACTGTTGACCACATGTTTACCTTGTTAGCCCTTTTTCAAAAACAATTCAAAACAATTCTCTTGCAATCGCAAATTATATGCAGCATTTATAGATTTTGAAAAAGCGTTCGATTCTATTAACAGACACTTTCTTTGGCCAAGTTTGTTTTAAAATGGTATTAAAGGAAAATTGTACAAATGTATTAGAAGTATTTATGATGTAGTAAAATCGAGAATTCGATGTGGTGCGAAATTGACAGATTGCCTTGAATGTACAGCTGGACTAAGACAGGGCGACGCATGCAGTCCAATATTATTTTCACTATTTATTAATGAGCTAGCAACTGAAATGATTAGGAATGGAAAACATGGCGCTATGCTGTCTCTAGAGGCATTTGAATTATTTATCCTTTTATTAGTTGATGATGTAATCTTACTGTCTGAGACTGTAACAGGACTACAAACCAGTTAAACAATAATTTATTTACAAAGAGCATCTGCTTCGCTTCAGTTAAAAGTTAACATGAATAAAAGTAATGTCATAGTATTTCGAGAGGGTGGTTATTCAAGTGTGAGAGAAAGATGGTTTTATGATGGTAGTATCATACCTGTTGTTAATGTGTATAAGTATTTGGGAACACTTTTTTTCCACCCGTCTTAGTTTTGCTCTTGCTTGTAAAGATCTTGCGAAACGGGCAAAAGTGCGCTGATTTGTATTATGAAAAAATTGCATACACTTCATAATAACTCTTTCGTTTTGTTTATGAAATTGTTTGACTCGCAAGTTCAGCCTATGGTTCAATATGGGGCAGAATTATGGGGATTAAACAAGGCAGCTATTCATTGTGAGACCGTGCATTGTTACACTTTAAAGAAATTCCTCAGAGTAGAGATGAGGACACCAGATGACCTTGTCTATGGTGAAACTAACAGGTATCCTATATGTATAAACTCAGCTGTGAAATGCGTATGCTATTGGTTTAAATTATTACAAATGGATCAGCAAAGAATTTCACTTAAGTATAGAATATGTTATATGATTTAGATCGCAAAGGTAAAGTAACCTGGGTGACTCAAGTGCGAACCTGTTTGTTTGAATACGGTTTTGGGTTCATCTGGCACAATCAGGGGGTTGGAAACGTTAATGTTTTTGTTCGTACATTCCGCCAACGGTTACTAGACTGTAGTTGGCAAAAATGGAATGAACAAATTCAGACCAGCAGCAGATATTACATGTATAGATATTTTTTTGTGATGCGCCTTCTTTGAAGCCCTACCAATTATTGGATTTGAATCCACATTTGAAATATATAACAACAAGGTTTGGAATCTCAGATTTAATGGTACATAGCTTTAGATACAGAACTGTCAACAGAAGTGTTTTAATTTGTCCAATGTGTAAAGAAGCAGAGGAAAACGAGGTACATTTTGTTTTATTCTGTCCAGCACTTAGAGATATTCGCCAAAGCCATATAAAACCTAAGTATTATCAACATCCCTCTTTGTTCAAAGTCAGTTTACTAATGTCCTCACAAAAGTCTCACGACGTGCGAAATTTTTCACTATTCCTGTCTAAGGCATTTAAGTTTAGAGAATTAGTAACGTCTTAGGAATATGATTTTTTGTTTTTGTCCCTACTCTGTTTCTGTTTCTATGTATTGATATTGATACTTGTTGAAATTTGTTTTCTGTATGAATTTGTGCCCACTTATGTTTTTTGACACATTGCTTGTATGATGTTCACACGCCCCTTCACAAGGGGCCGTGGCCTATTGTGAATAAACTCATCCGAATACGAATCTCTCTCTCTCTCTCTCTCTCTCTCTCTCTCTCTCTCTCTCTCTCTCTTCTCTCTCGTTCGCTTCTTTGCACCCTCCTAGTTTCTCGCACCTTTGTCATGGTATTATCTGTGATGTTTCATTGATGCTGAGGTGTATGCTCCTACGCCAAAGTAATAATGACACTTTCTGGGTGGAATAGGTGTCAGATGTTTTCCTTTGTCACAAACTGAGAGCAAGATGTTAGCATATCTTCTGGTTATTCTTTTCTCATGATTACAATCATATGCATTATTCTCTCTCTGGGCTATAAGCAACATTATCTTATCTTATCTTCTCTCTCTCTCTCTCTCTCTCTCTCTCTCTCTCTCTCTCTCTCTCTCTCTCTCTCTCTCTCTCATGCATATGTTGACCTTCTCCTAGCAATATATCTAGTTGTAAGTTGCTTTGCTTTGATGTACTAATGATTTACTTCTTGATTTTTTGGTTGATAATTTCTATGTCACAAACAAGGTATTTGTGTACATTGTTTATATTTCCCTCTATTTTGGACAGGGGCGTGAAAATAAAGAAAGAAAAACACAAGGCTCTTTTGAGCTTGTTACACGTTAACAAAAAAGGTCATTCATTCTTTCCTTCTCTCTTTTCCATGTTCTGCAATGTTCTTAAAAACCATGAGTCCTGCCATAATAGTACGGATGGCAGATGACTGTAAGTTAACTTTTATACCATGTATTATTGTTCCACCGTAACTTTTAACAAACACTGAATCTGGGGAACTGGTAGATTCTGAATTTGGTATTTCTTAATTGGATCGGTAGAGAACATATGACATAGAACAGGGCTCCAGTGACAACATCATCACAGCCATTTGCGCCACATTTGTGAAGCAAGCGACTGAGTGGAGTGCAGCATTTACCAATCAGATCCCTGTTTATTTTTAGGTCCACGCGAATCACCCAACAAAAGGACAAGAACTCACATCTGCAGGTGCTTAATCTTCAACAAACTATGATCAGAATGTGAAAAGTGTGTTATCATCAACAGTCAGAATGGTGATGGAGGGGGGTGAGGCGAGGTAGGGCTATTTTCTCTCTTGATTGATGGAAGAAATAGCCTTAGTCAAACAAGATCGGGGAAGTGTGTGTTCATTAATGATTGACATGTTTCAGTTTTGCTGCGTGTAAGGAGATAAGGCTGAGTCAATAATTGTGAGCGGGAGTCTGATAATGTGAGAACAGAGAGAGAGAGGAGAGAGGGAGGGAGAAGAGAGAGAGGAGAGAGAGAGAGAGAGAGAGAGAGAGAGAGAGAGAGGAGAGAGGTGTGTGTGTTGTTGCAGTTGGGTTTGTGTGTGTTTCTTTTTTGAGAGAAAGTTTTGTTACGGTTTATCTCTCTCTCTCTCTCTCTCTCTCTCTCTCTCTGTGTGTGTGTGTGTGTGTGTGTGTGTACACGCGCAACATTTAATTATTCCGATGTCATATCGACAAACTTGGTGTGCCATATCTCTATTTGCAGGTAAAGAAAGAAATTCGTTGGTGTAAACATATCACAGAGAGAGGGAGAGAGAGAGGGAGGGAGAGAGAGAGAAGGACAAACAGACAGACAGAGTACTTTTTTCTTGTGTTCTCAAAGTTTGTTTTCACTCTGGGTTTTTTTTTTTACCCCAAAACTGTGTAAACTGGCAGCTTCTGTTGCAGTTATTAAGGACAAGATTTATCTGAGTATTGCAAATAAGCGAAGAAGCACATCGATGCAAGCTTACAACAACAAATGTGATCGATCAATACGATCTCCATTCTCCATAATTATCATCAATTCGAGGTGTTTATTTCCAACAAAGCAACAGCAAAACGCAGACTTTCATTTACTTGTGTGTAGGAGCGACATCCCGGCATGAAATCGCCATCCATTGGCTTCCTATGTAAGACGTTAGGAGGTAACATAATACTACATGTTGCTCTTTTTTCTCCCATAGTAATTCAAGATATAGCAGGTACAACATGCTGAGTTCTCCCCCCCCCCCCCCCCCCCCCCCTCCTCTCTCTCTCTCTCTCTCTCTCTCTCTCTCTCTCTCTCCTCTCTCTCTCTCTCTCTCTCTCTCCTCTTCTCTTCTCTCTCCCTGTCTCTCTCTCTCTCTGTTTCTCTGTCTGTCTGTCTGTCTGTCTCTCTCTCTCTCTCTCTCTCTCTCTCTCTCTCTCTCTCTCTCTCTCTCTCTGTCGCACTAACCCCCTCCCCTCTCTGCTCTCCCGTCCTCCCGCCTCATCCACCGACCCCGCGTGAGCTATATGATTGTGTATGTCTGGAAGCCGACTTTTAGTGCTGAACATTTACAGCATTTCTGCCACAAAAGCCTCAAAAGCCCCGCGCCATGTATCCTCGTAAACTACGGCCCTTCGCGCCCGCCTCATGCTCAGGGTAACAAGGACGTTTGTTGCTGCTGAGTTTGTCCTAAGATCCTATTTGTCCAAATGGGTTGAAAACAGAGCAGGGGTTGGGAGATCGGGGAGAAACGGATAGAGGTGGGAATTTGGGGTGAAGAGGCTAGCAACAAAGGTGAAAGAGAAATAGGGGTTAGATTCAAAGATAGACGGGGGGTGGGGGGGGGGTGGAAGGGAACAGAGGAAGAGAGAGAGAGAGAGGGAGGGGCTAGCAGGCACACACAGACACAAATACAGAGAGAGAGAGAGAGAGAGTGAGAGTGAGCAGAATATCTAAATGTTTTGTATTAAACCAATGCGGATATTTACGGGTTTCGCTTTCACGGGATTAAAAAAAAAAAACTTGATGTACAATACCTGTCCGTCTTCTCCAAACATTGAAAAATTGGATAAATTTGGGATAAATTACACGGTTGTGGAGACAAAAACTTTCTGTACTGTTCCTGCTCGACTCGTCGAACACCGAATAAACCCGGATTTGGGGTAGCCTATTGGTCGGGATGGGAAACCAGATTTGGCCCTTTGGACAAACTGCACCTTGCGACGAAAACGGTTGCAACAACATTGGCAGCACATCCACCATCATTCCCCGTCACTCAGCTCCTAATGAAGAACACACATAAAAAGCAAGAACTCAAGAGAGCAATGGGGAAGGGGAAGGTGGAGGAGGAGGGTACGTGGGTTATTTCTGTGTGTTTAGGACTGTCAGTCATGAAATGGACCCACATGTTTACGGATGAACCAGAACCAAACAACACCGTATTCATCGGCTCCTAAACAACCTTGCATCTCAGCCAGCCATAAAAAGCATCTCTCTCCTTTTTCCGCGTTGTGTTTGTCACACGGGTCCGGTGAATTATGACTTACTCTCGTGGTGAATGAGACAAGCTTCGAATCCCCAGGACATGACTACTATTCGTGTGGGTGTGAAGAACCTAATGAGTCCCTCTTCGCCCTGCTTGTAAATAGACAGCACGAGATGGGTCATTTCGTCCACGACAGGAGGGTAACGGGGAGGGGCGGGGGGGGGGGGGGGGGGTCACCTCCCCAACATTGATGAGGAAGCACGGAGGAAGTGTAGGTCGAGGTCGGGAGGAGGGAGGAGTTAGCGGGGGCTTCGGGGAGAGAGGAAAGTGATGGGGATAGGAAGGGAGTGGGGAGGCAGGGAGGGCATACAGGCCAGTCCTTCAGCAAAACGTATCCTTCTGTTACAACTTCCCGAAGGAAAACAGGAAGTTGAGAGGTAGAGAAGGGGGGAAGGGGGAGGAGGGTTACTGACTCATGGAATGTCAATGAAGCAGATGCTGGGCTTGCTTATGATTTGTTTACCACCAAGCTGTAACATTTTCTCCTTTTTTGTCTGTCTTTATTTCCGTTACGTTTTTCCCTAGAATCTGAATTTCGAAGGGCTTGTATTTTACCTTCCATGTAAATGAATAAGCTGAAATGAAATTACAATGTACACAAATCAAGATAAGAGAGAGAGAGAGAGAGAGAGAGAGAGAGAGAGAGAGAGAGGGAGGGGGGGGGGATCGGAAGCAAAAAAAAAGAGCAAAGGAATCAAATAATCACTTTTAGTAAACTAAATATTTTCAAAGATGATTTAAACAAATATATCAGAGTGAGAAAGAGGAAAGGAGAAAAGGATCGAAAAAGAAAGCAAGAACTCAAGAGAGCAATGGGGAAGGGGAAGGTGGAGGAGGAGGGTACGTGGGTTATTTCTGTGTGTTTAGGACTGTCGGTCATGAAATGGCCCCACATGTTTACGGATGAACCAGAACCAAACAACACCGTATTCATCGGCTCCTAAACAACCTTGCATCTCAGCCAGCCAGCCTTACACAGGTCATAAGCACGACGGTCTCCATTCGAAAATGAGTATGACTGTCCTATGTGGAGGGCCTGTCCTAAACTGGTAGAGCATGTTTCAAAACACAGGTCGGCAGCGACGTTACCTTTAGTTCAATGACGCACGCCATCATTTCTGTCTGCGCAAAATTTATCAAAAACGAAACAAAGCGACAAGAATTTGCTTTTTCGGCACATGCTAAGGCGGCGAGTAAAGAGCACACAACTATTCGTGATTATTCCCCACCTTCCCTTACTTCCTTCCTAACCTTCCCGCAGTCTCCACTTATCTTCACGCACCCCTCCCCCCGCCCCCCTCCCTGTCCTCCCAACTTCCTCTCTCACTTCAGCGAAGAAAGAAGAGAACGATGTTTTGTTTGTTTCTGTCTTGTGTTGAATTTTGTTTTTCTTTGCTTATTTTGACACAAGCCGGGTGATTTAGGGATTGGGTTCAAACGCTGCTGTGACCCTGTCATGTAAGAGAGCAAATCGGTGAAGGGAACCTACTCTAAGGTCATACGGTTTGGAACATCTCATCACGTCACTGGGTTCGAATTCCTCGCAAACGCGCGGACGCGCGCGCGCGCGTGTGCGTGCGTGCGTGCGTGTGTGTGTGTGTGTGTGTGTGTGTGTGTGTGTGTGTGTGTGTGTGTGCGGGCTTGTGCGCGCGCGCGCGCTTTCAAACACTTAATTCAATGATCTCCTTAGTACACAAAGCTAGGAAACAAAGTTTGCGTGTTGTCTCTTTGCAGCTTTTCCTTGCCATGGTGACACCAGTATTATTGTATGGTTTATAAATTGGGGGGGGGGGGGGGTTGAGAATGTTGATATTTTGGAAAAGCTATGACTGAGATTTCTTAAATATTTGTTTAGATTAAGTTTTTAAAAAAACATGCTGTCTATGATCTATGGCAGAACAGCTATCTACCCTATTTCTGTTCTTGTAAAAGCAAAAATGATCATATTCTTGACTGATTTGGTAACGCTTGAAACTGAAAAAATACTCTCGTAAAACGCAAAATATTATATATAAAATATTCAAGAAGGTATTTAAATTTCAACCAATTCTTAATCAACCTAAAAGCATTTCAGTTGAGACAGGATTTCATTGCCTCTGGGAATCTCAACCATCACAAGTTTAAAAAAAAAAAAAAAAAAGGATTATTTCAACGCGTTACACAGGAACTATGTTCGTCAATGGCGTACATAACGGCAGAACAGCAATAACTGTTTCTTTCATATACATTTCAACACTGACTTTAGGAGATAAAAATTATTTGGTAACCTTTCCAGATACGTATGTCATATTGTCTTTAGGTGCAGATGTAGCAGTCATAAACTACCAATCGAAGGTGGAACGCGTTATCATGTTCCCAGATAGCTGCTTATTTGTCGTAATTGTGAAATGGACATAGTTAGGAACGAGGTTCATTTAATGGAATGTCCAAATTTCAGTATGTGTTTTTTTTGTTTATTCCAAAAAAAAGTGCTTGAAAACGAAGTTTCTTTTTCTCCTTTTTTTTTCATTTTTTTTTTTCAACCTATACAAAGTAGGGTAGGGCACATAGTTCGCATTGAATAAATTTATAATGAACGGAAAGGCAGTGTTTTGGTTTGTTTCCCTCTCGTTACGCTATCACCAAGTGCTCAAATTATGCATTTACGTTTGAAGTTAACATTTTCCATTATTTGTTAAATCGCGAACTCAAAATGCTCATGTTGTTTTTTATTTGAATTTTTGTTTTGAAAAGCAAAGTGTGTTCTCGTTCATCCTCCAAACACCAAAAGGGGTCAAAGGAAAAACTGTTCATGATTTCTTGAGTTTGTGGGCCTGTGAGCGTGCGTGCAAGTGTGTGTGCGTGTGTGCGCGCGAGCGCGTATGTGAGTGTGTGTGTGTGTGTGTGTGTGTGTGTGTGTGTGTGTGTGTGTGTGTGTGTGTGTGTGAGCGTGCGTGTAAGTGCATGTGTAGATGTGTGTGTGTGTGTGTGTGTGTGTGTGTGTGTGTGTGTGTGTGTGTGTGTGTGTGTGCGTGCATGCGTGCTTACGTGCGTGTGTATATTTCTGTGTCTGTGTTCACGTGTGTGTTCGTCTGTTTGTGTGTGTGTCTGTGTGTGTATGTGCATGCACGCACGCGCACGCGAACGCACACACACACACACACACACACACACACACACACACACACACATATATATATATATATATATATATATATATATATATATATATATATATATATATATATATATGTGTGTGTGTGTGTGTGTGTGTGTGTGTGTGTGTGTGTGTGTGTGTGCGTGCGCGTGGCTCCCGAGTTGTAAAGACTCCAGTCAAGTTTCGAGTTCAATATTCCGGAGACACTGTCAAGCTCAAAGGAAAAACAACGAGCTTGGACAGATAAATGATCCTAAACGTAACAACTTGGAGCAGTCCCAAGCTCAGAATTCAGGAGAGATCCAGAGCTCATAACTCACGAAGGATCCCCGGCTTGGAAGTCAGAGCTGCAAAATCGATGAAACACTTCAGGACAACGGACTTAAGGGCAAGAACCATGGCATCGTCTTCACCCAACAACCAACAACTATTGTTCCAACCTCTTGTGCATCAAGCTCATGAACGACTTCTGCTGACGCCGAGTAGAACAAGTTTCTTTCCAACACTGTTAATTTGACGGTCTACTCCTATCCGAAGTCATTTACAACCTATTTACGAGAACTTACGACCCTACAGCCAAACCCGTTACGAAATCTGAAACAGGTGGATGGGCCAAGCGTCAAGGCAGATTCTTGAATCCATACTTCTCCATTTTGCAATTTACCTGTAACCAGCTGCAACATCCTGAAAACCAACTACACGACAGCAAATTTATTTCTCAGTCAACCATAAGACAACAGATAATATTTATATATATATATATATATATATATATATAGAGAGAGAGAGAGACAGACAGACAGACAGACAGACAGACAGATAGATGAATGGATAGATGAATGGATAGATACATGGATAGATAGATAGATAAATACAACCAAATACATGTCTTCATCCATTTGCGCTGACTATTCTGACCTACACCCGAAAACAGGGCAAATCATTCCAGCAACAAACGAACGGAAAACACACACACACAAAGGAGGGAAAAAAGCTCAGTGCGTATCAGAGAAACAAGAGAGGGAAGAAAAACAACTGGAAAGCAATAGAGGATGATTGACGCTTTGGCGCCACGCTCTTCATCATGCTGATGCTCTTTAGATATATCGGTCAATGAGCACTGGGTATGCCAGGCGATGCCAATCACTCCAGGTGTACCAAGGGACTGGCTGCTACATCCTTATCGGACCTAATGCCCGAACGGATAACATATGTTTGGACAAGCGCACATAGTGAGATGACGTCATTGAAACAAAGGCAGCGCAGTGGCCCAAGCTTCCCAACACTCTGACACTCTGGGACTAGCGACTCCAATAAGACTATGGAAACTGACACTGAATTCAGCGTTGATGCCAGCTTTCATAAACAGTCTGCACTACCCATGCAATGCGCTGCGAGAGACTGGCAAATAGTAAGCGTGCTCGTGCAGGAAGCGAGTATTTCCGAGCTCAAACCCCGAAAGAGACACCGAAGTAGAAAACTCACAGGATATTCCGGACTCATGAACTCAGAGAGGTATCGAGCTCGGGAGAGATCCTAAGATCGCAGTGCAGAAAAGATCCCCCGACTCAAAAACTCTAAGACATCCTAGATCAGGAGCCAGGTGCGATTCAGTTCTCAAAAAGATTTTTAGAACTTTAGAGCTTACAAGGAGATGGGATTCCACACAACATTAATCAGAAGACATCCCGAACTAAACAAACAAACAAAACAAACAAACAAACAGAAAACAAAGAGGTCACAAATTCAAAGAACCAGTGCCGATCCCAGGTTCAAAAACCAAACCAGATACTCGAAGTCACAACCTGGAGGGCTCCCGAGTTGTAAAGACTCCAGTCAAGTTTCGAGTTCAATATTCCGGAGACACTGTCAAGCTCAAAGGAAAAAACGAGCTTGGACAGATAAATGATCCTAAACGTAACAACTTGGAGCAGTCCCAAGCTCAGAATTCAGGAGAGATCCAGAGCTCATAACTCACGAAGGATCCCAGGCTTGGAAGTCAGAGCTACAAAATCGATGAAACACTTCAGGACAACGGACTTAAGGGCAAGAACCATGGCATCGTCTTCACCCAACAACCAACAACCATGGTTCCAACCTCTTGTGCATCAAGCTCATGAACGACTTCTGCTGACGCCGAGTAGAACAAGTTTCTTTCCAACACTGTTAATTTGACGGTCTACTCCTATCCGAAGTCATTTACAACCTATTTACGAGAACTTACGACCCTACAGCCAAACCCGTTAAGAAATCTGAAACAGGTGGATGGGCCAAGCGTCAAGGCAGATTCTTGAATCCATACTTCTCCATTTTGCAATTTACCTGTAACCAGCTGCAACATCTTGAAAACCAACTACACGACAGCAAATTTATTTCTCAGTCAACCATAAGACAACAGATAATATTTTTACGGTCGATCATCAGTTTGAAATGAAAAATAGTTCCTACATTGAAAATATCCGCCGTGGTGAGATTACTATTCCAAAACCAACAATAATCCTGGGCCCGAGTTTAGGCACCTCCAGACCGTTCTGATCTAGAAAAAATCCAAGGGCATAACATTGCAAGAGACGCCAAGTACAAAACCCAAGAGAAATTCGGGGCATAAAAATTATGAGAGTTCCAGGATTCAGTCATTCAGAGATATCCCAAGCATAAACCCAGGAGAGATCCTGAGCGTTAAAAACCTGGAGATATTCGAGGCCCAGAACTACTTTCGTGTGGTAGCCCAGCCGACCACGAAGTGCCACATCAGGACTTGGGGACTGAGAAACTAGGAGAAATCCCCAGCATTATTCTAAGCAGGAGAGATCCCAAGCATTAAACCCGGGGGGAGGGGGGGGGGGTGTCCGGAGCTCAGATAAGTTCGGAGATCAGTTAACGAGGAAGGATGCCAGACTCAAATCTGAAACTCTCCGATAGATGGCATACCTCGGCAACAGGCCAGATAGGACTGCATCGTAACATTTTAGATGGGATTTCACACAACAACAAAAACCAGACTAGACGGGATTGCACCGTAACATTTTGGATGGGATTCCACACAACAACAAAAACCAGACCAGACGGGATTGCACCGTAACCTTTTGGATGGGATTCCACACAACAAAAACCAGACCAGACGGGATTGCACCGTAACATTTTGGATGGGATTCCACAAAAACAGGCCAGATCTCTTCCATGATATATTAAATGGCTTGATTGGATTTCATAGGAAGAGACTAGATATGATTTCACGGTGACAGGCTAGAGTGGGTTCTACGGTAACAGACGAAATCGGATTCCACAGTCACAAGGTAGATGGGATTCCACAGTAAAAGGATAGATGGGATTCCACATAAACGAGCTACGTAAGATTTCGCAGTAATAGGCTAAATGGGATCCCATAGTAAAACGATAGATGAGATTCCACAGCAACAGGGTAGATGGGATTCCACAGTGACAGGATAGACGGGATTCCACACGAACGAGCTAGATAATGTTTCGCAGTAAGAGGCCAGATTGTATTCCATAATGAAAGGTTGTTCCACAGTAAGAGACTAGATGGGATTCAACAGTAACGAGCCAGACGGGATCCACAGTAACGAGCCAGACGAGATTTCATAGTAGATGGGGTTCCATGGTAACGGGTGAGATGGGATTCCACGGTAACGGGTTAGATGGGATTGCACAGTGATACCGTTGCCTGGGATATGCCTTGTGATGCTTTCCTCGGCACTGGCCCAAGTCTTACTTTGATCTCTGTTCATTTTGTGTCATGTCCTATGACCGCTAATTGACGAGAATGTCCAGATGGCTTGGGCAGTCAAGAATTTTCCACCTTCAGCCATCATTCATGTGGAACATGACAGAGGTGTTCCAACTGGTCCAGTTCTTCCACCCATGACTTTTCAAGTCATCCACTTGGATGACCACCAGAGAATGTAAATATCTATGTTCAAGACCACCCATCTTATTTTGCACGAAAAAACCCCTTTTCACAAACAAATCTCGTCCTTCTCATGCTACTTTTGGCCAAAATTAACACCTATTTTCTAACCAAACTTAACACGCAAAAACCTCCAAAAATCGACGTAATCGTTACTTTAAAATGGGGGCTTACGTGCAAGATAAGATAGGGTGATCGTGAACGAAGATATTTACATTCTCTCCATGGCATAAAAATCATTATTAAAAAAAGTGCAAAACTCTTCGCATCTGGCCACATTACTGATCACCTCTGGGTCTAACTTGAGACCCTATGGCGCCCTAGGGCCCCAAGCCAGATCCAGAGGATCACAGATAATGTGGCCAAGATGTGAAGGGTTTTGAGAATATGCCTCTAATAGTGGTATTTTCTTATACTTGGTTGCCTACTTTCAGGTGTTAATTTTGGCCAAAAGTAGCATGAGAAGGACGAGATTTGTTTGTGAAAAGGGGGTTTTCGTGCAAAATAAGATGGGTGGTCTTGAACATAGATATTTAGATTCTCTCCACCCTCTACCGCACCCTTTTGATGATCCTGGACGAGGTGTCTTGGCTAAATACATGCTCGTCCCAGGCAAGTTTAATACAGTGCTTGATAAATGCGAGGAGAGGGTTAGTATGCCAGCGTATATGTTGATTTTCTCACCTAATACACAGTCATTTGTCTTTCTGAATAAAGACCAGCAAAACCCTTCTCATGGGTTACACAGTGTTTATGAGTTAATAAGCAAGTACTCCAGAAGCATCAACGCTAGAGAAACACGACGGGGCTGTGTTACACGGTAGACAAATTCTCTGAGTGCAGTAAAGCTTTCTGTTCGGGTGGCGGGAAAGTGTAAAGTAGTTTAGTGCAAAGAGGCAAGAAAAGAGGCGAGAAAGAAAACGGAAAAGAACCAAGGAACCGAGGGTGGAGAGTTCTGCTGGATGGACGACGTCGTTACAGTCTGGCCGAAGAGTACAGACAGAAAAAGCGAAAGATGGGTCAACAGTTATGGAGATGGAGCCGTCTCGCGCGTAATTTACGGTGGCCGCCGAGAGTACTCGGTCTTGTACCGGATGCTGCGGCCGTCTCCTTCTTTCTTCTCTTCCATCCTCTTCCCACCGCCAAGGGTGATGGCAAGTTGTTCATCACGTCTGTTAAAATAGACCTCTCATAGGGAGGAAAGCAGTCGCTCCTTCAGGTACTCATGTGGTATCAACTGAGACAGAATAGAAGTGTTGCAAGGAGTGAAAAGTGGCTCTGGATTTCGGAAGGTTTGTAAATGGACAGAAAGAGCTGCAATGGTAATCCTTTTTCTCCATCCGTGGTTGTGATGGGGATGGAGGCAAGGGGTGATCTAGATAGCCCTAAAGCGACGAATGTTTTATGTGTGTGTGTGTGTGTGTGTGTGTGTGTGTGTGTGTGTGTGTGTGCGTGTGTGTGCTTGTGTGTGGATATGCGTGCGTGCGTGTGTGTGTGTGCGCGCGCGCGTGTGTGTGTGTGTGTGCGCGCGTGCGTGTGTGTGTGTATGTGTGTGTGTGTATGTGTGCGTGTGTGTGTGTGTGTGGTGTGAGCGTGTGTGTATGTGTCAATAAATAAAAATTATTGAGGGTAAGAAATAAGCATCACAGCTTTCTTCATCCTGATATCAAAAGAAGACATATCGATCACAGTAATTTTTTTTTAAAAACAGAAAGAGAAAATCACGATCAATGTGTGCGTAAATTTATTTTTTAAAAATATGCAGTAATGAAAACATCTAACAACTATTACAGTCATATACATAGGAATTCCAGTCAATATATTTAATGAACAACTTATAGCATATCAGATAAGGCACCTCCAGACCAGAGAGAGAGAGAGAGAGAGAGAGAGAGAGAGAGAGAGAGAGAGAGAGAGAGAGAGAGTTATAATGAATGTAATCTAGTCCCGATGAAAGGAAATCATCAAAGAAGACGTTTTTTTATCAAAATGTGTGAAGGATATATACAAGATTTTCTTATGTGCCAGCTTGAGATCTTTTACATTTCTTTTCATCTATATCAAGCCAATGGATATGTGGTCACTGCCTTCGATTTGAACAGAGCACATTTCCACTGTATTAGCTTTTTGGTTGATGTCAACATGATTGTGCTCAGTAATACGTGTCTGACGATCAATAATGTGTTCTAATTCACACATAGCATAACTACGACTCAGTTTTGTCCTAGATATTTTAAACGCATACTAAGATCAACCAAAAGGACTATTCCTTTGGATTAAAAAATTGCAGAATCCATCATCAAATTGAACTTTGTCAGTTGTCTCGGCTTGGTGTCCTGTACAAATCGCTTTTCAATGTTTAGCGCTTATTTCTATCAAGATATATTCAATGCTATATTTTCCTAAATGAGACAAAAGTTTAAATTGTACTGAATTTGCACAATATACAAGTAACCCTGCTAATTTTTGGTGCAATTATTTATATTGGATCAGGTCGGATTATATCGTAGCTTGACCTGTGCGTAATGGGAATGTGGAATCATAACCGTTGGTCTAGATTCAACAATGCTATAGCGCTAAGAATTGGAAAGTTATCTTCGTTGCTATGTAAAATTGTAACAGTATTCTCGGTCTTATATCTAGCACTGTTATTAGTTGTTGTTGTTTTCTTTTAATCCAACTCGAAGCTCTTTCTGTAAGAGACTTATAACTTACATCGAATGCATCATGTTACAACTATAACACTCAGCATAAAAACCACAGGCCCATGCATACAAGTACTCCTTAGTACAGAATAATAGGCGGCTGGATACACACACTATAGTTATGAAACGGTAAAGTATAAAATAAAAGCAAGATAGATTATATAATTATTATCAAATCACAAGATCAGTATGTGACATCTTTATAAACGTGTATCAAGGAAAATATCATGAAACGCTGCATTAAGAACACCGACACTGCTGACAAGTTTTATAGACTACAAAATCAATTTGTACAGTGAGAAAAGATTGAACAACAATGATTTATGAACATGGGAAATCGAAAGTGCGAATCAGCAATCATCTAAATGCACACATGTGCTGACGAAACGCCTTTGCCCCGAGAAGAGGCAAGTGTTTGCATATGCATAACACACACTATCATGACACCATCGGCTTCAGTACTGCATTATGCAACTGTCTGTAACATGAATTATTTAGTGTCAGTCACTGACTGCCATCCGAGCCAGCAAGGTGCAACACTCGGGCGCTTTCATGCATATACACACGCAAGCACGCTCACACACACACACACACACACACACACACACACACACACACACACACACACACACGCGCGCGCGCGAGGTGATGCGGTTGCATTTAATGCCTGTTCATGTACGATGCCATCAGATTATACAGGAACTGGTCGTATAGAATAGTGGGGGGTTGGTTGCTTCATGGTTACGTTGTTATCATGATTGACCATTAGGTCGTAGAACCTTCCATTGTGAACGGGGACAACACGGTTCGTTCTCTGACACGGAGGCGGAAGGGGGGGGGGGGGGGGGGGGGGGGCTGGGTAGGGTGGTTGGAGTTAGTTTCACTGAAATGACTGACCGCTGTCATGCAAGGAGGAGGGGGAAGCGAATATCGGGCGACAGAGGGCACGATCAGAGGCGCTTGATGTTTGTGGCGGCAGTGGGTGGTCAGTGAGAAAGGGGTGGTTAATGATTTATGAACTCTTGATAGTGCATAGCTTTGCTGTCTGTGCACATGGGCACCTATTCTTTTGATTCTGAAATGAATACCGGTTATATTCAGAACGATTTCAGCGTTTTTAGTGAACCTGAGAACTCGCCGGTGCTTTCCGTTTTAAATTAAAATCACACAGTTCAGCGAGAGAAAATAGACCTTGCTTGAAATCAATCGCGAGTTTGTTTGTGCCCGCTTTGCTCTGGTAAAGGATAGTTTAGGTTTCTCTGCAATGGTTCTGCAATTAATGTGGTGTAGCTCTCAGTGAACTCTACCGTCAGCATTTCACGGCATTTTATATGCATACTGAGATTTGATAGTGAAACAAAGTATTGAGGTGGGCTTTGCCTCTTGCCGGTATTTTGGAACTAAGGATTACTTTGGTGTTTGAAAACAATCTGAGTAGCCAGGCGAATGAGATCACACCAAGTTTCTTTAGGTATTTCAGTAGCCCTCAGTCCTTGACGTTTACATGTATGATCAGCACTTCGAGATCAGGGAAACAATTGCGAACATGTAGCCATGGGAACAAATCATCAGCTGACGCGCCTGATCTTGGAAACAACTTCTTGTCTGGATACTGTTCTGTGCAGGTCAGTATCTCTGACGAGAATCGCCAATAGGCAGAACCGAAGTCCTGTCAATCATTGACTGTGTTGACAGAATGCCCTGCACACTGTTCTCGCTATTTGTATCTCTACGATTCGATGCAGATCTGAGGCACCACTAGTGTTTGTTTTCGTGTGTGTTGCGCTGTTTGTAGGTCAGGTGTATTTTCCACTTTCATACTCGTAGAACTGGAAGGAGTAGCTGTCTGGGTAGAGTTACTATGCTGCTGAGAAGGATCCTGGTTGTCTGGTTGTCCTTGAGGCTGAGTTGGCTGATTCAGAGTATCATTACAAAGGTCTTCAGGATTCTGTGACTTTTCCTTTGGGGCCAGATAGAGTTTGAGCGGGGTCATTCTTATTTGTCTTATGAGGAACAAGCGTGTGCGGCAAAAATCAGTCTCGGGAGTAAAATGTGTTCGTTTTTGCACATACCTTAGTGTCCTGAACTTGCACAGACACTAAACTCTGAAGTTCAAATGAAGACAGTTGGAGGTCAGTCACTGTATCTTCGAGCTGTTGAAATCTCCCAGCGTAATACTTCAGGGACCCATTTCCCCCGCGGTACTTTTCTATCGTGGGGTGACACACACAGTCCACATGTGGACATTTCGGAGGCCTTGTGAGCGACTCATCTTCATTGTCCGCAGAGGAATTGAAGGAACTTGGGATTCATCCTTTATGGTAGAAGGTGACAGTTAATTGCGTATAGTGTGCAGTTGGTGACTCAACAGTTAACCGCACAGCACCAGTTTCAGAATTTGTCATGTGAGGAGCCGATGGATAATCTACTTTCGATTTGGACCACAGATTGACGTGGATATCAGTGGAGCGCTTGGTATTCAGTTAAGGGGTACCTGGGAGGAGGACAAAATCATCAGAGCAATAAATTTTCTGTCGGGAAATAGGCAGTGGATAAACGAAACGATTACTAATTGATCAGTCTTCATCGCCATCTGAAACCTTCATTGAAGTGATTGTCTGTCATTCCTTGAAATTCAAACAACAGACCGGACACAGAACCAAAGAAGGTCAGTAGAATGCTCAGCAATGATTCTGTCAAGACAGACCACATTCCCATTGGTGAGGTAGTGTCTTCTGACCTTACACCCCTCTGTCTCACCTCTGTGTACAGTCTTGATCTTTGCACAGGAAGGACGCAGCACTCAGACTGGACTTGAAGTGACGAGTTAAGGTGAGACATTTAGATGTGAGCTGGTAAGAGTGTTAGCGGATTGCTTGCTTCAGATATCCGATGATCATGCGTCAGATATCCAATGTGATGACGATGGAAAACATGTTTATGCTTAACATAGTCAGCAGATTCCAGCTGCTTGACTCACTGGCAATAGCAGAGTATTGATAAAGAAGCACATTACGCAGACAATCACTTATTTTTCATCTCACCAAAGTTGCTTTTGGGTTTTACCAAATGTTAGCTTAAGTTTTTGTGACAGGCTCAATATCATGGGCCTGTTGCTTAATATCCGAGGGGGTGTGTGTGTGTGTGTGTGTGTGTGTGTGTGTGTGTGTGTGTGTGTGTGTGTGTGTGTGTATGAGTACGTGTGCGTGCTGCGTGCGTGAGTCTGTTTTTCTGTCTGTCTGTCTGTGTCTTGGTGGGTGGGTGGGTGTTGGTATGGGTGTGGATGTGTGTGAAGACATACAGACAGACAGACAGAGAGAATACGGCTAGTTATTCCAGACAAAACTGATAGTATAGAAGCTTGCTTTTACCTCAGCGTTGGTGGAAGGCATATCCACTAAGGTGTGCAGACTTGATAACTCTAATTGAGAAACCTTTGGAGAAAAACAAGAAATATTCTTCAAGATCTCGCATACGCAAGAGACACGCTTACACGACCATGTCATTACACTTTCACGCGCACATGCCGAGCAAAGAGAGAGAGAGAGAGAGAGAGAGAGAGAGAGAGAGAGAGAGAGAGAGAGAGAGAGAGAGAGAGAGAGAGAGAGAGAGATAACGACATTCCTTTGTTAAAGCACATTATTTTCGAGCCGTTTCAGTCATCATCGCAACAGATGAAGAACCATCATAATCCCAAGATAGACAGAGGGATAGTAAACAAACAACTTTAACTAAAAAAAAAAAAAAAAAAAAAAAAAAAGTTCTGAACTGCAGCTCCGTGAAGGCAGCCATACCTTCTTTCAACGTTATTATGTTTTAGCGAACTCTTCTTGTTGGGAGGCATCATTAGTGTGTCTGTGACGTCATCCTCAAGCTGTTTTCGGTCTTCTCTGAGTTAGCGTCTTAATGACGGTGACACAGGCTGTATGTATCTCGGCGATGAAGTCCGTCGGTGTCATCATTAACATGGCCCGGGCCGATGCGATGTCTTATCTCTGATTTCACGTCTTTTTTCTTCGCTGCGTTATTCTGGCTCCAAAACGAACGAGGAAAATTGTCAGAGTTGGAGACTTTCTTTTTCTGTCGAACAAGAACTACGAAGTTAACACCCCCCCCCCCCCCCCCCACCACCACCACCACCACCACACAATTTTCTCCGATTTAATAGAAACTAGACTCTTCTGTGCATTGCTGAAGGGAGATTCAATGGAGCAAAACATCTGGCGAATGTTCTTTTTGTTGTTGTTTTGTTTTGTTTTGTTTGTCGAGGGGGTTGTGCTGATTAACGACGTAATGCCCTGAATAGAGCGAGTCAAAGATAGATCTGTATTATTGTCAGTGATGATACACCCCGTTCTGATTACCACCTGTATTTTATCTTCTCAGAATATGAGATGGGCTGCGACGGTAAAGTGTGTGTGAGAGGAAGAGATGAGGGAAGGGGTGAGAGGGGGGGGGGGGGCGGTGACAGAAGGAGATAGAAAAGCGGGGAAGAAACTAGAAATATGAGTCTGCTGGTTCGATACTCGTGTTTCTTCTTTCTCTCTCTCTCTCTCTCTCTCTCTCTCTCTCTCTCTCTCTCTCTCTCTCTCTCTCTCTGTATGAAAATTAAGTAAGTATTTATCGGTAGTAACACGAAAATGGCATAGGGATTCATTAGCACGCTTTCGAACAAGGACCCTTGGTCTATATGTTAAAGAAAGATGGTATAGTATATTTAATAATGAACGGAACTGTATCTGTCCAATTTGTAAAAAAAAAATAATATAGAAGATGAATTTCACTTTTTCTTTCAATGTGAGGTGTATGAAAAGGTACGGGGAAAATGCGATGTCTTTAAATCAGTGTTAGCAGAAGAACGTGACTTAGTCACTCTGCTACAGAGTGATAGTGAAAACAACTTAAAATCTATTGCTAAATTTATCGCAGAAGCAAATATTCTTCGAAAAAGGAAGCTTCTCAATACTTAAGTGAATTAATGTTCTTTCTTGTTAAGCCCTATTGTCCTGCTGACTGATTGACTAGGCCTGCTGGTCGCTTGCTATTTATGGTGTATACAAATTTCTCTTTGCTTTCTGATTCTCCTAAATTTTGATTTTTCTTAATTTTGTTTAAGCAGTGTTCCCCATGTCAAATAG
>CM031595.1:102527049-102544549 GCA_018398815.1 Conus ventricosus | reverse complement strand
CTGCTTCATCTTTTACTTTACATCATATCAAAGAAGAAGGCAAATGATTCCTCGTCTTCCCCACTTTTATCTCCACCCCCAACCCGGCCTCCAAATATGTTACACTGGATTCATTCAGACAGATGTGCGGGTTTTCAAAGGGAAGTTCTTGTGAGTCCACTTTTGCTGATAACAAACCTTTTGAACCTTTTCAGTTGTGTGTGTGTGTGTGTGTGTGTGTGTGTGTGTGTGTGTGTGTGTGTGTGTGTGTTATTTGATGAGTGTTGGTTTTTTTCATCTACAAACCTCTGAAGCTGAATCGTTCCCTCGTCAATTACACTGTCACATTTCAGTCGTACAAGACAAAAGCCATCACACACGTAAGTTCTACCCCCAGGTTCCTAAGACCCTTCTAAGTGAAGAAATTTACACCTCATGGACCTGCATCGTCTGGTGACGTAATTTCGACTATCCTGATTACTACAAAGTACCTTTGTTCAGATCCGTGTGAATCCTTTAGTTCACGATCCCAAGTCGTTGAGCTGCACGAAACCTGATAGCCAAAGGTTTGCAGAGGAAAAAAGAATCCCTCAAATGTCCAGGTTCGAGAAAAGGGAGGTAACACAATAAGAAGCTTCCTTTAATAGAGTTGTCGTCGTGGTCGGTCCGATTTTTCTCTAGGCAAGCCGCGAAAAGTTGATGTAAGTTTGTGCTCTGAATTCGGGAGTCCGCTTTCCATTCGACACGTCTGTAATCTTCAAAGTTCAGAATACTTTGTAAATCAGCAAGTGACATTTACGACAAACCGATTTCTTAAATGGATTTTACAGCGAGTCTGAAGAATGTTAAACTCAGCAGACCTAGCTGTCTTTCTCAGCTGAGCACCAGCAAGCAGCATGTTGTTGGCAATGGTGGTGTGATAGCGTCGCGGGCTCCCGGCTGAGAGGTCGTGGGTTCGATTCCATCAGAGCCATTTATGTGTAAGATTTTTCGGCCCCGACCGGTTCCTACCTAGAGTTGAGTCTGCTACGGGCTCAGCTGGGAAGACTGCAAC
Organism: Conus ventricosus; assembly: GCA_018398815.1. Lineage (NCBI taxonomy): Eukaryota > Metazoa > Mollusca > Gastropoda > Neogastropoda > Conidae > Conus > Conus ventricosus. Next base: position 102,543,516 of record CM031595.1, on the reverse strand, counting down.
CACAGAATCGAGGTTCAATAGGCTGCTTCTCTGAGAGTGTTGCTCAAATTTCCTGATTAAAACTGCATGTGGCTATACTTCTCGGGCCTGGGTGACGCAGAGTTGTGATATGACAGTAAACTAGACTACAGCCCTGTCATGTAGATAGACCGGAATGGCACTGCATAGCATCATATCAGTCATGCTTATCCTCGTCAATCAGCATTACAAAAATCGCCCTATGACGAAAATGGTCAGTAGTTCTTTGCTATACACCGCACTGCATCGATCATGGATCACTAAATTCAATTACAAAACAAATCGGGGATCGTCGTGAAAGTACAATCGATCTCCGCGAATTGATTCTTCATTCAATAAACAACAGCGTATAAAGAGCTCAGTCTAGACTTCTTCGGACATCGCCTAACAAGAGCCGTACGACATTCAAATTAATAAAGAAGAAAGAAAAAAAAACACCACCATCCAGCAAAATGGACCTGATGCAAACATTTCAACATTTTCATGCATCCGACGTTGACTCACTAGACCCAACGAAACGTTACGTGTGTCATGAGGTACAAACACCGCTCAAAATACATGTCTTGTGACTCTGCTTATGAGTTTACCCCTGACCGCACCTGTTTGACGATGACAAGGCTTCTGAGCTAACTTTGAACTCTCACCATGCCAGTTAGCATTAGCTGGATCAGGCCTATCACGGTAGAAGGGCCACAAATATTCCAGATTGTCATGCTGGCCAGTTAGCATTAGCTGGATCAGGCCTATCACGGTAGAAGGGCCACAAATATTCCAGATTGTCATGCTGGTCTCAAGAGCCGTTACTTAATAATAATAATAATAATAATAATAATGAGGACAATTTCTATAGCGCCCATCCTAATAACGTAGGCTAGAGGGCGCTTTTTAAGTTTTAACAATTCAACATCTAAAAATATAAGCAGGACACACACACACACACACACACACACACGCACACACACACACACACACACGCACGCACACACACGCACACATGCACACACACACGCACGCACGCACGCACGCACGCACGCATGCACGCACGCACGCACGCACGCACGCACGCACACACACACACACACACACACACACACACACACACACACACACACACACACACACACACACAAACACACAGACTTCTGTCGGGATCGGAGGGATACCGGACCTGCAGGATGGAACCGCACCAAGATTTTACTGGTTTTGACTTTGGATTACATTTCTTCTTCCCACCACGTTTCGTTCCAGTTGGTTCTGTCCGTTTGTTTTGCTTGTTTGTTTCCAAATCTTGCTAATGCACCCTTAATCCGCCCTTCAATCCGGATCCTCATTACGGATCCGCGCCAACATGTGAGAGCTCCGTCCTTGAGCCATATTCTGTCATTCCGTCAAGTTTCGTTGAGATCGATTTTGTAGCGTTAGCGTAATCTTGCTCACAGACACACGGACAGAGGCGGGTGAAAACATAACATATTTGGGCGAAGATCGACCGAAATTTGGTAGGCGCCTGAACTTCTATTCCACGTCAGCCTGGGAAACAAGTTAGACCCCACTTGTGTGTCATCATTCTGTTCGTATCGTCTCAACGTGGAGAGCACAAGTGGTACTACACACAAGTATCGATTACTACTCGCACTGTATATGAAACAGTACTCTTCCGTTGATCGAGGTGTTCTGTATGCATATATGTATGTGTGATATATATATATATATATATATATATATATATATATATATATATATATATATATAATATATATGTATGTATGTATGCAATGGGTGAATTGTGTACACAATGGATGGATTATGACTAAACGAATGGATATGTGCACACTTCTAGACTGAAAGTTACACGAACTCGAGAGGAACATTTACCGGTAAGGGTAAAGAAAGACACATGGATATCACAACTCAATATTTCGAATCCAAATGTGTGACACGCAGCGTTTACCGTGCTTTCCGTCTGGCATACTTTTGTAAGACACACATTTTGGGGGTATTTCGTGGGTGAACTCTTATATTATGCTCCGGTCCAACGGAAGGCATTCCTTGCATTTCGCTTTCTAACCCAATCAACAACTCTGCTGTGAACACGTGACTATGCTTCGCTTGATGATCAAAAATAGCAGACGAGAAGTGTACACCTACAGGCCCGCGTCATATTTTCAACTTCGTTTCGGAGCAAATTATTCCATGGCCACAGAACCCATGGGGTACAAAATTGAAAATTGACAGAAACAGGGACCAAAACTAAGCAGGTAGGTCTCACTGATAAGTTTGTGCAACCAGTCAAACATTCTGATCGAACGTGCAGCGTTTTACCGTAGATGTTTCATCGTGAGACATGCCCGACAAGAATGAACATCGAAATACTCACAGCTCTAAACTTGTGTAGGCTTCTATACGGTGGGGATGTAAAACCAGGAAACAGTGTCGTGTAGCACAAGCCTATGACAGCTTCTTTCCCTCGAGATTTAATGGAGGGTGAAAGAGGGAATGGACGTGAGGAGGTTGGGCGAGGCCGAAGTGCAGTGTGGTGGCGGCGCAATGACATAAAACAATCAGCTGCTTTGTGCGCTTGAGCCACAAAAATAGTCCCACAATCTGTGGTGTGAGCGACTGCAGAAATGTCCTTTTGTCTTGTCAATGTAACGAAGCTGACAGCCTTTCATATCGCCTGGGCTTTTATCTTTCAACACCAGTATAACACCTAAACCAAAAAAAGGCCATATCAAGGATCAAGCATCCATACTCGATCTCGGCCAAGGTTCAAACGACGCCATTGACAGAAATGATAGATATTGGAAAAACAACGAAACTAAAGAACAGAAAGCCGCTATGTCATACCCCAGCTGTGTTTCCTCTTTCCTCTCATGGTACCGGAACGTGTGCTGGAAAAGAGTGAAGCTGCCTGAGTTTAACAGAAAGTGACAGGGAACAACTGGCATTAAGATCTGGAATCTCTGTGGGCAAAAAGGTGACAGCTTTGTACAGTCCTTGACACAAGCTGGATCCTAAGGCCTACATTACCGCGTATGTTGTGCAATGCAGTACTATGTAAGACCTCGGCCTTACACACTTCATTCTCCTGGAGTCAGATCCCCCGAAAGCCAGAGAGTGGTTGTTTATTTAGAAAGGTTGTCGAAAAACACAACACACACACACACACACACACACACACACACACACACACACACACACACACACACACTCTCTCTCTCTCTCTCCTCTCTTCTCTCTCTCTCTCTCTCTCTCTCTCTCTCTCTCTCTCTCTCTCTCTGTCTACCAACGAAACGTTTTCAATGATCTGGAGTGACAGGGACGGAGATGTAGATACAGGCTGGTCCTTGTATACTGTTTAGTTTGTTGAGCGAAAACCAGCCGACCAACTAGCCACCTTAAATAAGAACCATTCCACACCATCCTCTGTTGGAATCTGTTTTTTTTCGCCAGGGACCACGACGACGAGTTCTCGGTGATCGAGGCGGCCAAGAAGCTGAACGAGGTGTCGGGGCTGAAGGGCCTCAACCGGTTCTTCAAGCAGGTGGCCCAGTCCGCCCGCTCCAAGAAGAGCGGGGACGTCGATGACTTCCTGGGCTGCGTCAACATCCAGCTGGATGTGGGTGTGGCTGTTCTCTGTCTGTCTGTCTCTGCCTGTCTGTCTGCCTCTGCCTGTCTGTCTCTCTGTCTCTGTCTCTCTCTCTCTCTCTCTCTCTCTCTCTCTCTCTCTCTCTCTCTCTCTCTCTCTCTCTCTCTCTCACAGAAAGCTTTCAGAATGCGAAATGATAATTATGTTAAGATAACAAATGTTAAGTTTGTTAAATTGAGTTTGCAAATGTTAAGTTTGTTAAATTGAGTTTGCATTGATGAATTACGCGATCTGTCATTTATTTACCCCTTCTAAGGGGCTATGGCCTTTACGAATAAACATCTGCATCTTTCTCTCTCTCTCTCCTCTCTCTCTCTCTCTCTCTCTCTCTCTCTCTCTCTCTCTCTCTCTCTCTCTCTCTCACCGCACACACATATTATATTATATAAATGTGTGTGCGTGCGTGTATGAGCGTGCGCGCGTGCGTGTATAAGATACGTATAGGACAATTGAAAAATATCATCTGTTCTATCGTCCCTAATTGACATGGTCACAGTTATTGCTGCTGCTTTTGTTGGTATTCTTCGGAACAGTTCGTTTCAAACGGAGCTGAAAGTGTATACCGTTGACACCTGTATGAATTTTGTTCTCTTTTTTTTTCTTTTTTTTTCCTTTTTTTTGCGTTATCTTTGAAGAGTAATAGGCAATACGACAGACATCTTTTTTGCTTTTGTTTTTCTTTCAAATATCCTTGTTGTGCATGTTTCTGTACGTGTTGGGGGCTTGTTTGTTGTTGTTGTTGTTGTTTTTTATGGTTTTGGTATTACGTCTATAACAATGATTCAGTGTCTTCTGTTATAGCCAGAGTTCTCTTTCTGAAATGGCTGCTGTTGTAACCGTTCTTGATCAGTCACAGCATGTAAGTCTTTGCAAAATAAAACAGAAGAAAGAACAAGGCAGTGCGACGAAGAATAAGAGCGAGTTAATCTGTATTAAACAGAACTTGTATTAATGGCTTTTTTTTTCAAACATTATGTTTCTGCCAGGAGAGTAAGACGAACGTTATTCTTTTACGTGACATGATCGCAACTTGACACCGTGACAACTTGAATGTTTCCAGGCTCGCCACTTCGTTGTATACGTTTTTGTGACACTTTCTTTTTTTTCTTTCAACACACTTTCTGTTGCTGTTTTTTTTTTTTTAATGTAACCTTATTTTCAGATATTCATTTTAAATGTATATGTACTACTTTCCCTTTTAGCAAGTAAGTGTGAGTGTGGTTTGGTTTTTTGTTTTGTTTATTTTTGCGATGTTCTTTGAGTGAATAACATGAAAATTCATTGCACTAATTTGAAAAAAAAAAGACCACTGTAATAGAATATCAAAACTGAAAATTCTGGGTTGAACTTTTTCTTTCATGTTTTTTTTTTTCGTCTGTACTTTATAAAGAGAGGGTAGTAGATAAACAAAGATTGGGGGGTGGGGGGGTGCAAAAGAGAAGAGGAAAATAAAGCAAAGAGAGCGGGGAGGACAGAGAGAGGAGAGAAACAGAAGCGGAAGGGTGAATGGGAAAGAGAATGGGGGTGGGAGTGAGAGAATTAATCAATAAAATGAGATTTTTTTTTCAATACCTGTGCCAAACTGAACAACTCCTGCAGTTTAAAAATGGATACTGTTTCTAGTTCGCAGTATTACATTTCATTTGAAGACGGAGCCGCTGGTAATTTCTACCAGGAGAAACAATCGTTATGAAGCTAGAAGCTTCTTCTTCTTTTTCTTCTTCTTCTTCTTCTTCTTCTTCTTCTTCTTCTACAGCTCTTCCTCCCTCTTTTCCTCCTCCTCCTCCTCCTCCTCCTCCTCCTCCTCCTCCTCCTCCTCCCCCCTCCTCCTCCTCCCCTTTCTTCTTCTTCTTCTTCTCCTTCTTGTACCCGTTACAGGAAATCAGACAGGGGAATATTAATTTGAAACCCCGCAAAAAGAAAAAGTTTTGAAAAATAAAAAAACGCCTATCGCGCAAAATAACAGAGGCAGAGGTGTTTGCTTTGTGTTTGAAGCAAAAATAACGAAAAACAGATCTGTTTATCTACCAGCATTAAATTGACGTTACTGCTCTTTTAAAAAATAAAGCAAATGCCAGCCAGTTTTTTATGATTCGTTTAAAAAAAAAAAAAACAACAACGACCTGAAATCCAATTATTCAAGTGTCCATCCTTATTGGCACCGGTATTAGTTTAATATTCAGGTTTAACGTCCCTACGCCTTTCAGCTAATATGGAAGACGGCGAAAAACAAAGGAAAACTAGTGTGTGCAGAGTGTGCAAGAATTAAGTTATAGAGAAGACTGGAAACGTGATAAACCATAAGCAATGATTTCCAAACAAGGCATTATTTCAAAACCCAAAACAAGAAACATGCATTACTTCAGCAAATCCACTCACAATACACAATATCAAAATGTCATCAGTTTATGAGGGCGGGGATGAGTGCATCTTGTGCGAGCTGACGCAAATAGAAATGAGATAGTATGTTGTTTAAGAACAAAATTGATTTTTAACAGCGTGGTTTTGTTCATGGTGCACGAAGGTTTAAATATAATTCCTGATATTGGATTATCGGGGTAGCGAGTGACGTTAGAAATCAGATATGGAACAAGTGAAAATAATTCCCCCACAGTTTTTTTTTTAATTATGTGAAAACTTTACACTTAAATGAATACCTTGTAACAGGTGAGGCCAGAAAAGTAACATTGTATCCAGAGCTAGATACCTTGAGGCATGTACAGGATATGTTCACGTCAAATGTAGCTTAATATGATAGAAATACATATTCTGGTAGATGTGTTGAGAGAGCTTTACCCAGATAACGAAGAACAGTTTTCTTGGCGCAGATTTAACTCATTTCAGCAGGTGGACAAGGCTACCTTCCAATCTCAGATCAGCTCATGTTAGAATTAAAAAATGCTGAGATCAAAACCGGCCATCGCTCAGACTATTGCATAATTAGCTTGTTCTTAAAAACTGGCATTTAAAAAAATCAAGAACTTGCTTAAAGTGTAACGAACTCATTGTTAAAAGATAACCAGTGCGTGGACACAGTTAAATGAATAATGTGAAAAACTAAGGAACAATACAGTTTAATTATATGTGATAGAGGTAATACTGACAGTGTGGCCTACGAGGACTTGTATCTGAATGTTAGTCATCAGTTAGGTCTAAAGCGAAATCAATACAAGAAAGTGAGGAAAATGTTCTAAATATTTTTCTGGCATGGGGAAAGGCAGTTTGTAAACAGATGTATATCATTTGGAAGAAGATGAAACAGAAAACGTTTATAGAGCAAAATGCAATGAAAAAATAAGTAAGCTTATGTTATGAAATGTGTACAAATCCAAGAATGCTTTCTCTTTGATTTATATTTCTCAGCCTCTCTTTCTTTCTTTCAGACTCATCATTTCGTACATTGTGTGACACACAAGAAGAGCATAGCGGTACGGGAGTAAATCTGTTCACTTGTATAATATCACCTTATCAAAACAGCTTTGATTGCTCCAATTTCACTATTTTTGAACTTCTTATTATCTTTGGTAGAAAAAATAGCGAACCAGACAAGGCTATGGATTTTGATTATCTTACAAGCGAAATAGTATACATCCAAATGTAAAGTTTAAATGAACTCTTGGAACATATTTTAAATCAACACTCGAACAAACGTTTGATATTGTATAGTACTGTCGTCCAGTGAACGTTTCGTTTGACAAAGTTCAATAGAAAAAGATATCTTTCAAGCCGTTTACAGACAGTGTCACACTATGATAAAAATTTACAACGTCATCCGAAACCGTGTTGTGAGATAATTATATGCTGTGCTTCTACGTTTATTGCTGTTTCTTCCAGCCTCAGTAAAGAATTTCTTTCGCTATTTAACAGCTGGATATTACACGCGATCAATATTAATTTTTCTAACACCCCATGACGTTTACTTTTTTTTGGTGCTGAACCAGTACAACTGCTATACTTGACTTCATGCTTCTAAACTGAATCTTTATATTCACTAATTTGTGCTTTTTTTATACGAATATGGGAAGGGGAGTGGAGGGAGGGTAGGGTGGCCACTCGCATATAAGGGAGGGAAATCAGTGTGGGAATCGATGATGTCTGCTTAAAATATTAAGCTGAAGTGGTATATAAGTCGAATATGTTTTGTATCGTGAATTCCGTTCACTGTTGTTCCATGTAGAAATTGTATCGAAGTACTTGCTGTGTGCTACATAGTGCGTGCGCTGAAAAGTATATGTTAATACCCATGGCTTCGAAAACTGTCTGTCAGAAATTTTGTATGTACACATGTATGTATTGGCTGTGATTATTTCCACTTTGAAAGACAAGCACCCTTAGTGCAAGGGGGGGGGGGGGGTAGTGCAAGGGGGGGGGGGGGGAAGTCGGGTTTAAAATGAATAAAAGTAATGATGAAAAATCTCCTTTGTATGACTTAAATGCTCAAAGTTCGCTGCAAATGGCTTCTGTGAATTTCCGTCAAATGTTTCTAATATGATTTTGTCACAAATGTAGTCTTTGACAATAACAGGCAGTCTAAAAAAAAAAAACCACCAAAACACACACACACACACATACCCACGCGCGCGCGCACACACGCTCTCTCTCTCTCTCTCTCTCTCTCTCTCTCTCTCTCTCTCTCATCTCTCTCTCTCCTCTCTCTTTCTCTCTCTCTCTCTCTCATGTGTTTGCGGCAATTTTTACCTTAGGTTCTCCAAGCCTTCCTGAGCCGAAGTTTGTAATGACCAGGGAAGCAGTGACAGTAGCTTCTCTCTACAGTCGAAATATACCGTATCTGCCCTGCAAAACGTATGGTCTTTCTGTGTCCCTAAAAAGTACTGGGTTTTTTAATCTGCCATAGGTTTTATCCATCAATACTTCAAGATATGTGGGCAGTGTGCTCATCTATTCTAGTGCCCGCTGAGAGGAAATGTTCGCAGAGCTTGGAAAGTTTAATCAGCGATTTCGCCATCCTGCCTCAGATTATGGAATATTGATTTCTGTTTCATGTCGAATGGCCTTGACGGTAGGTGTTTACGACTCCATTTAGCTTGGATGAAAATAGACGATGTACTCTTGTACTCATAAGCTTCATGTATTTCATTTCTCTTTTCTGTTCTTTTCTGTTTTTCTTTCTTTCTTTCTTTCTTTCTTTCTTTCTTTCTTTTTTTTTTTTTTTTTCATTTGAATGTTTTCAGTTTTGTTCAGTCAACAATGTTTGTTAAATCTCTTAATCATATTATATCTTATCAGTTAAGTATCATTTGCATAAGTGCGCTGAATACAAATTACGTGTGCACAATAAAACAGTTATAATACCCCCCCCCCCCCCCCCCCCCCCCCCCCCTTTCTCTTCACCTCTCTCTCTCACACACTCTCACTCTCCTCACTCTCTCTCTCACTCTCTGTCTCTCTCTCTCTCTCTGTCTCTCTCTCTCTCTCTCTCTCTCTCTCTCTCTCTCTCTCTCTCTCTCTCTCTCTCTCTCTCTCTCAAAGTGTGTGTGAGCGTGCGTGCGTGCGTGTGTCTGATTGTATGTGTGGTTCTGCTAATATGTGTATAATGCACATAAGAAGGTGTGTTTTTCTCCTGCGCGTCTCCTGATAAGTGCGTGCATTCATAGAATCGACTCGTCCTCTCCACCCCTTTTCTTCCTCTTCATTATTGAAAAATTCTTTTTGCTTCCTACTACTATACTAGTAGGTGAAGTCGTAGTAGAAGTGGCAGCAGTAGTAGTAGTGATGGTAGTAGTGGTTGTGGTGGTAGTTGGAGAAGCAGTAGTAGTAGCATTTATATCATTACTCTTATCACCATCATCATCATCACCATCATCATTAGTACTGTTCTTGTTCTTGTTGTTCTTTTTGTTGTTGATGATGATGATGATGATGATGATGATGATGATGATATTAGTCTCACACATTACTAGTATGGCTGATGAAATGTGTTATTGTTACTCTAGTTTTTGTTCTTGTATGACGATGATGATGATGATGATGATGATGATGATGAAGATGATGATGATATTAGTCCCACACATTATTAATATGGCTGATGAAATTTATTATTGTTGCTCTAGTTTTTGTTGTTGTCCGTCTTTCAGCCTGTATAGCCTGTCTCCATACCTTAGCTATAGTCTTCCTCTGTCCCTCAGCCTGTATAGCCCTGTGTATCCCTGTGTCTACTCGCGTTTTCTCAGCTTTAATCTCTGTCGTCTTCGCATTTCTGAATTTTACATCAACAAAATGTGAACTTCAAGAGATGAAAAATCTGCTAGTATATTGCAAAGTGTTGGCAGTAGATGGGGATTGATCTGTACCGATCACTACTATCTCCCCACCATCCACATACCCAGTAACACCACCCCTCCCCCTCCCCCACCCTACCCCTTGCATCTCCACAAAGACCTCACAGAAATCTAGGTATACACATAAACGAACCGACAAAATCACCATGTAAATTCAGCAGCCTGACTCTCCCAATGTTGCAGAACATCCCTTCCACGGGCATCGACAAGTGGTACCCACTGGAGGGTCGGACTGCCCGCAGCAACATCCAGGGGGAGATCCACCTGAAGCTGAGCCTGGCCACCCGGGAAGACCGGGTATCCCCGAGGACGACAACTGGACCGACGTCCGTCAGCACGAGGATCTCATGTGCATCTTCGTGGAGCACGAACTGTGCAAATTCAGTGTGAGCACGAGTCGTAGAAATCGTAGTAACTGGAATAGCAGTATTAGTCGTAGGGCTGGATCACAGAGTTTTTTAAGGTGGGGTGCTGGTCCAGGGGCCGCCTAGGCCCCGGTGGGGTCTAGGGGGCAAAGCCCCGGTGGGGGGAGCAGCGGGGCAAAGCCCCCCGGCCGAAAATTGGTTTTTGACATCTTAAAAGCTAAACAGTAAACAAGTGGGGTATGTTTTGCTCCCATAAGGAAACCTAACACAGAGTAACTTTTATTCAAGACTAGCACAGCCTTTTAAACTTGAATGAAGTCAGACAAATACATAGACGAACAATCTAATAGTGGGGGAAAAACAAGCGCAGGCCAACAACTGAACTGTCTTCATAGTAATGACTTGGCAAAGATTTGGACTTATGGAGGGGAGGGGGGGGGGTTGAAGATGGAGAAACTGGGAACATTAAATTAAAACAAATATGTTACAGATATGAAAACTCTTCACTAGCTGCATAAGGGAACCATCGCAATCCCTTTTGAAGGCAGATATATTTGTATTGCCTGCTCCGAGGCCTTTCGTCCGCTGGGTCGGACTCATCAGGGAGACACGGCTGGTTGTGTCTGCGCTCCCGGCGTCAAATAAGAGACACACCACAGTCCATAATACTGTGGTGTTCTCACCATCAAGGGTGCAAAAAAGAATCCAATAGCACCCCCAGAGCAGCCAGCGAAGAGTAGTAAATGCAACCAAACGAAAGTGTGAGGAGGAAAAAAGTTGCTGTAAAACTAAAGACATTATGCAAGTAATAAAAAATGTAGGGGACAGTCTTTGAGCCTACGCTAGAGGATCCACCCAAAGATGCAAGGGAGATCAAAAGACAAACACACGGACGGACAGAAACAAATACAAATAACCTCAATTTAATCAAAGCAAAATCGGAAATGAAATGAGGTAGGGAACAGTAAACGATAAACAGTAAACAAGTGGGGTATGTTTTGCTCCCATAAGGTACAGCTATAAACGACAAGGCGATGCTTCCTGTAGAATCTGTGTGTGTTTGTGTGTGTGTGTGAGAGAGAGAGAGAGAGAGAGAGAGAGAGATCTTCTGTGCTCTCTGTGTAGCATTGCACGCAAGCCGTTCAAACCGGCACCACTGTACACAGCCACACCCGATGGCATTTCAGACGTGGCCCTAGCACCGGCAGTTCACGAGGATCAATTAATATCAAATCGCGATGAGCCAACCCCCAAGTGGAGACACAGCTTCAAACATACGTACAGTATAACATAACATAGACAACATTGAAAACAATCAGCTGCCTTATCCGCTGACCAAGACCATGCAAACCACCTGCCTCGAATAACCTGTACCTTACATCATCATTATGTAACCCGATACAGTGTAATACCACACGACTCAAGGTAGCACATCATAACATTTTGCCGTGCAGTCCCGTTGTCTTCTGTGATGATCAGGATACATATAATTTACAGAACACTTGCTTCTGTGACCTGACCTTTAATTCACTAAGCTGATGCAACATACCGCCATACGATGTAGCACCTGGCTGTACAGTGTGTGGTCTTGTGTGGTGAGCAGGACATGTCGTACAAGTGGACTGGCGACCTGCCGCAGGTGGCCCGCACCATCCTGCACCAACACGCCATCCAGGGTGACATCACTGAGGTCCAGCAGGCTGTCTGGTGAGTCTGTTTTGCACTCTCTCTCTCTTCTCTCTCTTCTCTCTCTCTCTCTCTCTCTCTCTCAATTACCCCCCCCCCCACACCCCTTCATTCATTCTCTCTCTCTCTCTCTCTCTCTTTTTTTTTTTTTTTTAATTACCCACACACACCTTCATTCATGCTCTCTCTCTCTCTCTCTCTCTCTCTCTCTCTCTTAATTACCCCCACACACACACACCTTCATTCATACTCTCTCTCTCTCTCTCTCTCTCTCTCTCTCTCTTTCTTTGGTTTGTTCGTTTTCTTTTTCTGTCCTGTCTTCTGTGCCACCTCAGTGGCATTGCGCCCACGCCGCTCATTCCACACACAAGAGACACTGCACTTCGGTGATGTTCTTGTTCTAATTCAACATAAGCAGGACACCATGTATTAAGCACCCCCCACTCACGACAATAATTGCTTACTCGCGGAGCTCTCCCTCCGGAGGGTGTTACCACGTCCGTCCAGCGACAGCCCCCGTGAACTATCCGATACCAGTGACTGCTACGTAATCAACCAAGGCCATAGACGCGGAGAGGACATCGAAACAGAGGTCGCTATGAGAGCAGGGCGTGAAGGGCCACAGAAATCGAGATTTTTTTTTAATGCTGATCAATAGGGATGAGAGGATAATGAAGATGATGCTACGGATTTCCATTCTGGTCTGAGATTACAGGTATGTACTCGACGCATACTTTCATAATACATGTCGACGTCAACCAGGCCTGAGAGATACAGACACCTGTAGTGTTGGTCAGGAAATTTTGAGCAACACTCTCTTAGACGCATCCATTTAGTGGTCCCAGTCTTCCCAACTGAGTCCGTAAACAAACTCAACCCTGGGTATAGGATCCGGTCGGGACAGAAAAAATCCCACATGACTCTGATGGGATTCGAACCCACGACCCACCGACCGGAGTCCGCGACGCTAACCACTTCGCCACGGCGGCTGGTGTTCTTTTCTTTGGTTTGGTTTGGTTTATAACTTGCAGTTGTTGCTATTCGTACAACTGCGTTCTTCTTCTGCTATTTTGTGATGGTGTTGAAGGAGGTGGTTTTATCTGGGTTTGGTTCTTTGGATTAATCGTTCATGAATATTTCTATTTGGTGACTGTGGTAGTGGTAAGTTCAGGGCGTAATGTTCAACGGTACTTGATTGGTTGGTGGATGACGGACGGTGGTGATGTGATGAAGTCGCCATTGTTTTGTTCATTGCTATATCAGTTGTTCTAGTGTTTGCCAGTTGTTATTCTCCTCGTCGTCGATGTCTTTGGTGTTTCTGGTGTTGTTGGTGATGATTTGATTTATTTTGTGCGTCAGTTGTTTTTTTCCTTCACTTCAGATCTTCATGTGTAAACTCACAGGGCCGAAAAGAAATACAGTTTCAAGTTAAACTGATTGTTCCAAATGTGTATGTTTCTCCAGAAAGCAAGGAAAAGCTCATGTTTACTTTTGATAAAACATTAACACAAATTGGCAAACGTAACACGATGCTGTAGATACGACAAGCACGGTTTTTCTTCTTTTTTCAGTTATGTGCTTATTGTTTTTAAGGATTTCCTTTATTTTCACAATTTGTTTATATTGTGCTATTATTCAGACACCTAAGGCATGTTTAATCTTCCAGCTCCTTCTCTGATTCTTCGACTTCTTCTTCCTCCTTTACTTTCTTTTTTTTTCTTCTTCAGTTTTTTCTTCACCACCACCTTATTTTTTTTTTCTTCTTATAATCTTCTTTCCATCTCTGGATTCCCTTCTGGTGAGTTCTGAATCTCCAGGATGTTCATTTAATGTTGTTGTGTTTTATTTTTTTCTCCTAGAACAAAATCGAACCTGTATACTTAAGCGAGTCGTCCCTGGCAAATGTACATAGACGTCAGGAGGTTGACCTACAGTGATCTTTAATCAGAAACTAGGTTCTTGGCTTAATCCACATCTGGTTCATGTTAAAGGTGGACATTGGAAATAATTTGGAAATCACTACCCACGTTCAGTAAAGGAAGCTTTTGTATCCTTTCAGCAGTCGAGTACTTTTGTTTTCTAAGTGTCAAAGCATTATCTGTGTGGTGAGGTGAATTTTCAGACATTGAACAGAACTCTCGGCGAGTATCGCCTACCTTTTGAGAAAAAATAAATGATTCATTACACTCATCAATGTAGAAATGACAAGAAGCGTGTGGTGTATGACACTTCCTGTTATGTGAAAACGGTAGGAACTGCATGATTTATTGCACTATCACGCACATAAATCCGACCGGAAGTACATGATTTTACCATCTTCACTAAAGTTCAGAGGTTCATGCCATATTCGTCAACGTTTACATAGCCGATTGGACTTGGTTCGAGCCACTCTCGTGAATGTCATATTGACAAAAGATACGTAGTTAATGCCATTCTCACGAATGCTAAGTTGACTGGGAGAAAACATTTTTTGCCACTCTCATTAATACACAGTTACGACTGGAAGTGTGCAGTTGAGCTCATTATCAGGAACACTAAGACGATAACCAGTACGTGGTTCAAGTTACTCACATGAACATAAAGACGACAAGAAGCACCTCACTGTCATGAACATGAAGACGACAAAAAGCACCCCACTGTCATAAACATAAAGACAACAAGAAGCCCCTCACTACTGTCATGAATATAAAGACGACAAAAAGCTCCTCACTGTCATGAACATGAAGACGACAAGAAGCACCTCACTGTCATGAATATAAAGACGACAAAAAGCACCTCACTGTGATGAACATAAAGACGACAAGAAGCACCTCACTGTGATGAACATAAAGACGACAAGAAACACCTCACTGTCATGAATATAAAGACAAGAAGCACCTCACTGTTATGAACATGAAGACGACAAAAAGCACCTCACTGTCATGAACATAAAGACGACAAGAAGCACCTCACTGTCATGAACATGAAGACGACAAAAAGCACCTCACTGTCATGAACATAACGACGACAAGAAGCACCTCACTGTCATGAACATGAAGACGACAAAAAGCACCTCACTGTCATGAACATAAAGACGACAAGAAGCACCTTACTGTGATGAACATAAGGACGATAAGAAGCACCTCACTGTCATGAACATAAAGACGATAAGAAGCTGAGAAGCACCTCACTATGATAAACATAAGGACGATAAGAAGCACCTCACTGTTATGAATATAAAGACGACAAGAAGCACCTCACTGTCTTGAACGTAAAGACGACAAGAAGCACCTCACTGTCATGAACATGAAAACGATAAGAAGCACCTCACTGTTACGAATATAAAGACAACAAAAAGTAAATGGTTCAAGTCACTCTCTAGAATATAAAGACGACCAGAGGTATGTAGTTTAAGAAACTTCCATGAACATGAAGACGACAAGAAACATGTAGTTTTTATTACTCTCATGAACATAAAGTTGACTTGAAATACGTACTGTATGCCACTCTCATGGCTGTAACGACGATAGGAAGTACATGGTTCTTGTATCACCCGTGAACAAAACAAAACTAACCAGAAAGTACATGGTTTATGCCACTCTCGTTAACTTTAAATCGACAGAAAGCACATGGTTTGCGCCACTTTCATGAACGTTGAGTTGACAGGAAGTATATTATTTATGTTAGTCGCGGAGACATAAGGCTGACAGAAAGTCCATGGTGTATGTCACTCTTATGGTCGTAAAGTTAAGAGAAAGTATATGGTTTATGCCACTCTCGTCTCTCTAAAACTGACGGACAATACGTGGTTTAAAAATACTCTTGTCAACGTAAAACTGATACGGTATGTGTCTTTTTGTATTTAAAACCCGCCCCCATACAGAGACTATGGAGATAATGGCAGGCTTAATTTCCCAAATCTCGTGTGTTTCTTATTATTATTACATGTGTGTGTGTGTGTGTGTGTGTGTGTGTGTGTGTGTGTGTGTGTGTGTGTGTGTGTGTGTGTGTGAGAGAGAGAGAGAGAGAGAGAGAATTTGCGTGTGTGTGTGTGTGTGTGGCACAAGAAAAAGTGAAGTCCATGGGTGCTTGGGGGGAGGGGGAGTATTCAGCTTAGAGAGGGCGGTGAGTGGAAGTGCTTGTGAGAGGGGCGAATGGAGGAAGGTGAGGGGTAGTAATGCATGGAAGGGGGTTATGAAGGACAACGTTTCTTGGCTATGTTGCTGTCCAGGACATCGACACTGTCGGTCATTATTGGTCATGAATGTAAGAGAACAAGAGGCAACAGCAGTCTTCATCCCTGATATTCGACAAGACCACTGTTTTTGTTTCGTGTTGTTTTTAGGGGCGCTTTCTTACTCTGATTTTTTTTAATACAATAAGAGTGCATGCAAAAAAAGAAACATGTAGTAAGGAAACTCAGTGCAGGTAAACACTTTTCCTGCCGTTTGGAAAATGATCCTAGAATTAC
>CM031595.1:102512049-102524549 GCA_018398815.1 Conus ventricosus | reverse complement strand
TGTTGCCGTTTGCTCTATGGATAACACTGGCATCTTTTCTGAAAAGGTTATAAGCCTCACAATCAAACAACACATGAGATTCATCTTCAAGATGCTGCTTACAAAGAGGACACAGCAAGTGTCGTGGTACAACATCTTTTCTGTATCGCAGTTTGTGAACAAAGATGGGAGAAATTCCGAATCTAAACTTCGCATATATTTCTTTGTAGCATTTTGGGATACTATAGTCTAAGTATTTTTCAGTTTTCAACGTATGCTTGAAGCAGCTGTAAAATTCAAAACGATCTTTGGTTTCAATTTTGTCAGCAGAGCTATCCACAGACGTGAACAGTAACTTGCAGCATATTACTGTTCATTTCCCTAATGGTGCCAGCCAATTCGCTATTCCTCCCTCCCTCTGTCCCGTCCACCCACACATCCGTCTCCTGCGCGCGCATACACACACATACTTTCTCTCTCTCTCTCTCTCTCTCTCTCTCTCTCGCTTACTCGCTCTCTCTCTCTCTCTCTCTCTCTCTCTCTCTCTCTCTCTCTCTCTCGCTTACTCGCTCTCTCTCTCTCTCTCTCTCTCTCTCTCTCTCTCTCTCTCTCTGTGTCTCTCACACACACACACATACACACACACACACACACACACACACACACACACACACACACACACACACACACACACACACACACACGTTGTATTATTTATTACTAGTTTCGTAGAATGGTAACGGTAAGTATGAAACTGGCTAACTAAGCCAATACTTTTACCGTTATAAAAAACAAAAAAATCATTCTCTCTCTCTCTCTCTCTCCTCTCTCTCTCTCTCTCTCTCTCTCTCTCTCTCTCTCGGGGTGAGCTGTCGTCATCCATGAGGAGAAGACACGTTTTCTTCAGCTCCGAAATTAATTAACGTTTTCTGTTAATTTCTACGGTTTTCAATCATACAACGTTTCAAGTCGGTGACAGTATCAAGATGCCATCAGCATCTCTCGATTTCAGAGTTCGGTGTGGCGGGTTCGTCGCCGTCTTCATCAGTTTCATGGCAAAAAGAGCCAGGTTCAAGCTGTCCATGACGATGCGTGTGTTAAAAGTACACACCCGTGTCACCGGTGTCATGGCAGGCTTGGTCCTCACCGCCTTTTTCTTCAGCGACCTTCTGCTCCTATGCGGCGACGTGGAGACGAACCCCGGGCCAAAGTCGTCCAGCTCCAGCTCCACGAGGCAGTCCCGCCGGGCTCGTGATGGCTCTGTATGCCGTGCAAGTACGACTCTTCTGTGACTCCTGATCCTGACCATGCTTCAAGTAAACCCGGTGAGATCACGGCCGATCACCCGATGCTAAAAGACATCTTTACAATGTTATCATGCTTAACCACGAAGGTTGACAACATGTCAGACGATGTAAGAGGAGTGAAAGACTCAGTCGACGGACTAAAAAGGGACATGCATGACATGAAAGAGACGATCAGTGAGCTTCGTGTTCAAAATGACCATCTGAAAACAGAGAACAGCATGATGAAAGACAGAATCGTGCGTTTGGAGAAAAAGTTGATGATCTTAAAGGGGCGATCCAAAAGGAATAATCTAATTTTTTATGGACTGCCAAGGAGGGAAGGAGAAACCAAACAGGACTGTGTGAATATTGTGCATAACCTGTTGACGGATGAATTGAAACTACCAAAGACCGTAGAGTTTGACAGAATACATCGCATCAACAATAAGCCTAATTCGCCAGTTATTGGCAGATGCACCTTTTACAAAGACAAAGAAGAAATTTTCAGAGCCAAAAAGAACCTTAGAATACTTCAGTGTTTATTGGTGATGATTTCACTCAGAGAGTCCGTGACATCAGAAAGAAGCTAGGACCACATTTAAAAGCTGCCAGAGGCAACAGCAAGAGGGCCACTATGATCTACGATCATCTCCTCATCGAGGGCAAGAAATTTGTTCTCGATGGGGATGATCAGTTAAAGGAAGTTAGATAAAGGTTGGCCGGCCTCTGCAAACAAAGCTAAACTTCCACAATCCTAAAAGTCAAATTTCCCTGGTTGAGGATACAAAGGTAGACAATGTTGACCAAACACCGGTTCCGAAGATAAAATGCGGAAACGCACGTGCTGGTGGCCGTGTGTCATGTTTACTGAGAACAGGTTGTAGATGTGTACCGGCGAATTGTGAAATGCATGCTTGTTCTTCACGTGTTGGAATGACAGGTGACACCAGCCGTGACGAAGCTCGTGAAAATGACAGGGAACAACGCAATGGGGAAGAGAGAAGAGAAAATATAACCAATAGAGACATCCCGATGGACGAAAGTCTGAATGAGAGTACGAATGATAGCGAAGAGAGAAGAGAAAATATAACCAATAGAGACATCCCGATGGACGAAAGTCTGAATGAGAGTACGAATGATAGCGAGTATGAAAGTGAACAAAATGTTAGTGAAACACAGGTTAAAAATAAAGTACACTTGTTCTCTTTCCTTCATTGGAACGTAGGTGGCCTTCCATCTAAACTGATTGATCAAAAGTTTTTATCGTATGTTTATAATTTTGATTTCATTTGTCTTGTTGAAACGTTCATGGAGAAAATAGATTCCCATTTGTTCCCCCACCATTCTGTCTTCTGTAAACCTGCGATTAAGCTGACAAGACACGGGAGGAGATCAGGTGGAGTGGTGTGCTTAATTAAAAGCGAATTGATGGCTTATGTATCTGAACTTACATGTGAACATGACAATATTATGTGTTTCTTATTAAATAAAACTTTATTTGGTTTTGAAAATAACATTCTTTATGTGTGTACTTACGTGCCTCCAATAAATTCCCCATATTATACAACAGTTGAAATTGAAAACGGCATTGTTTCCCTTGAAGAGGTTATAACAGATAAGATATTATGGTATGACAACGTTGATATCCTTTTGTGTGGGGATTTGAACGGCAGAACAGCCAACATTTTCCCTTTCAGCAATGATCAGTTTGACAGGTTCAGTTTCATGGATAAGAATGACAAAACAGATCTCATAAGATATTCTAAAGACTCGGAATTGAATTTATATGGAAGAATGATTTTGAATTTATGTATTGCTTTCAGATTGTTTATCATGAATGGAGTATGTAATGGTGACCTTGAAGGTCATTACACATACATAACGGAAACAGGGAGTAGCGTGAATGATTATTTCTTAGTTTCTGAAGATCTGTTCGATACTATTAGAAATTCTTGCCGTTTGTATGTTTCTGATATGATTAATTCCGATCATCAACCATTGGAATTTTATTTTATGCGAAGAATGATGTGTTACGCAATGACAATGATTGGCGTGATATACCTTTATTTATTAAAAAGATAGTTTGGAATAATGACTTTGCTGAACAGTTTCATAATAGCATGCATTCAAGAAATGCAAAAGAAAAACTTAATCAAGCCAGCATATTGATGGGTACTGACATTAATCAGGCATTACATTTATTTAATGAATGCATAAGAGAGCAAGCAGTGTGTCACGGACAAAAAAATAAACAACCAAAATCCTAATCCTCCACGGAGACGGTCTGTCCAGCCAGACGGACTAAGTAGCTGACCGACGCCTCGATGTCTGGTCAAACGAGTCTCGACGCCCGGATCAGACTCATCCAGCCAATTTGAGCACAGCGAGGAGACTAATCCTAATCCTCTACGGAGACGGTACGGTCCAGCCAGTCAGACTAAGTAGCTGACCGACGCCTCGATGTCTGGTCAGACGAGTCTCGACGCCTGGATCAGACTGATCTAGCCAATTTACGACGTCGCCGGAACGAAGAGAGGGAAGGTAGTGTGTGGGGGGGGTGAAATCAAGCTAATCAATTAAATGACCAATTGACCACCACAGAGAGTAAGGCGTGTAGGCGTGACTGTCATGATTTGAATGTCCAATGGAATTAGAGGGAGATAACTTCGGGTACGAGGCGGTAAAAATACTGACCAATGGTACTCACACCTTGGACACGTAGGTAGGGGATAAAGTAATGCGTGAGTGAGAGAGGGGAAACGAACAGACGGAGAGAGAGAGAGGAAGAGGTTCTGGGCGTAGGTCTGCTCGAGAGAGAAGCAGAGAGATGAGGGGAGGAGAGAAGAGAACCAAGTTGAGAGATTAGCACGAGATAGTTCCAGAGGAAGGACTAAGGAGAGATGTGGAGAGAGAGAGGTTGCTAACTAATGAAGAGGAAAAGAAAGAAAAGAAAAAGAAAAGAAAAGCAACCATGTCCATTTGATAGAGCAGACTAGAAGAGAGAGAGAGAGTGCAATGCGTTAATGCAGGAAGAAGAAAAGGAGAACAGATCGATGTTGATAGTCACTGTTCCATCTTAACCGGGGTTCGACCTCATACTTGGCCAGCGCCACTTTCATCGGCAGTCCAACCTGACCAACGCCAGCGGTCTAACCTGACCAGTGCCAGCAGTCCAGCTCGACCGGTGCCATAGTCTAACCTGCCCGGTGCCAGCCGTTGTGTTGTGCTTGTGAAAAGTGACAGTGAAAAGAAAAAAAAAGAAAAGAAAAGACAGTGATTCGTGAATAGTTAAGATCACCTGGCCAGGTAAAGTAAAATCTATTTATACCCGGGTTAGTTAATGATGTTTTAGATAAATGATTTTGTGAAGTTCAGGAAAGAGAGAATGGTTTATTTTGTTTGATTCCATATGCATTGATGTTTCGTTCTATGATCATGTGTAGTAAAGTTATAGACTTTACTAGTGGTTTGATGTGACGAATGCATGATATATGAATGAGATCGTAAGCAAGCTGTGAGTGTGTTGGGCTGTGCGCTAGTCCTTCCTCCATCGACATCACCCGAGGTTGACAATTTATTAGCGAGCCTGCCAGGATATTCTGGCCCATTTATTATAATTGTTCAACTTCTCAGAGAGGAAGCTGGGTGGGATTCAAGTGTTGTAATCCTAAGACAAGGTGTTGTCTTACTGTATGTTCCCAAGATAGTTAAATACTAGGCTTGGCATTGCTTCCAAGATAGTTAATACTAGGCTTGGCATTTCAGCCCCAGAGTACTTATTTCGCACAGATTGCCTATAATTCGCTCTCATAGTTGGGTCAGGCGCTGGGCGTCTTATAAAACTAACTACGTTGTCCAAGCTAATATTATCATTCATAGGATTGTGCTATTACGTCACTCGTGTCGGGAACCACCAGTTTGGCTGTCGTAGTTATAAAATCTTGTTCAAAAAAAAAAAAAAAAAAGATATAATGGCGGAAGAAAAGAACACCCCTATTGAACAACTTGTGAGCGTCGCTCGTGAGTTAGGCTACTCAGGAGATGAGTTGCGTGCATTCGTTGAAAACCCAAAAAAAGATGGAAAGAGATGAACGCGCGGAAAGACGCCGTGTTGCAGTAGAAATAGCAGAGCAGGAAAAAGCTAAAGAAGCGCAGGAAACAGAAAGAATAAGGGAAGCACAGGAAACAGAAAGAATGAAGCAAGAAACAGAAAGATTAAGGATTCAGGCTAATCAGGCTAGCGAAGCGCAGGAAACAGAAAGATTAAGGGGGACGCAGGAAACAGAAAGAATGAAGCAGGAAACGGAAAGATTAAAGGTTCAATTAGAGTTAGAGAAAGTGAGAATACAAAGGGAGACCACCGAGGATGGGAGTTCAGTTTCCAGTGACTCTGTGCGCAGTTACGCTCCCCGACCCAAGTTGCCAAAATTCTCTGAAGGAACCGATTCGATTGATGCATACATCAGTCGTTTCGAAACGTTTGCGACCAGTCAGGGTTGGCCTCCAGAAGAGTGGGCAGTCATTTTGTCAGCGCTATTGACGGGTAAAGCATTGCAGATTTTCACTGCGTTACCAGCAGACCAACAATCTGATTTTGGTGCTGTGAAGGAATCGTTGATGAAGGGATTTGACCTCACAGAGGAGGGGTTCAGAAGAAGTTTCGGTCAGCTAGATTGCAAGCAGGTGAAACGTACACTCAGTTTGGTGCACGTCTAGATCACTATTTTGAGAAGTGGTTAGAGCTGAGTGGTACGAAAAAGGAGTTCGCTGAATGAAAGAGCTAGTTATGAAAGAACAGATTTTGTCAGGTTGCGGCCCTGAGTTAACTATACATTTGAAAGAGAGACAGCCAGAGACAGCAGAGAGTTGTTGAAGTTCGCAGAGGTGTATAGAGAGGCACGTTTTGGGCACTAAGGTGCAGGAGAAACAGGTGCCAGGCACAGGTGAGAAGAGTGCAAGGAGACCAGGGAGTTTTCTGCAAAGTCTGCAAACCCAGTGGTGGGGCAGAAGGAAGGGCAAGGGACATTAGGTGTTTCATTTGTCACAAGAAGGGACATGTGGCGAGGGATTGTCGCATGAGGTTCCAGAAGGCAGCAGCCTTGCAAGAGGTGGATAAGGGTCGTCAAGGGAAACGACCTGCAGTGGAACCAAAAGGGATTCAGTCTGAAGAGGGTGGAGTGCAGCCTATGGCTAGCACTGGACAGCAGTCAGTGTCAGGGATGGAGGGCACTAGGCTGAGTGGTTCGTTACCAGTGAAGAAGGGTGGATTGGCAGCAGAGGGTGAAAGTGTTACGAGACACTGGTTGTTCATGCGGGGTAGTACGAACAACGCTGGTCGAGAAAGGGGATTTGACAGGGCAAATCCAGACCTGTACTCTAATCGATGGCACTGTGAGGGAGTTTCCAGTTGCTAAGATAGAAGTACGTACCCCTTACTTCTCAGGCGAGTTGTCTGCGCTGGTGATGGAGAAACCCTTCATGATTTGATCATTGGAAATATCCAGGTGCAAGGGATCCAGGGGATCCTGAGTTGTTGACTGCTACAGGGGCAGCAGTTCAAACACGGAGCAAGAAGGAGGAAAAGGTTGATAAACCGTTAGTCGTTCCAGCAAGGAAGTCAGGCATAGATGTGTCGCCTGATGAGTTTAGGGCAGCGCAGGAACAAGACCCTTCGCTCGTGAAGTCTTGGGAGTTGGCAAGAGGTGGAGAGAAACAGGTGGTTAGAGGAGGTGAGACAGAATTTCTTGTGAAAGGCGGGCTGTTGTACCGAGTGTTCACCAAGGGGAAGACAGGTAAGGTGACCACTCAGTTAGAGGTACCAGCAGGTTATCGTGACACTGTCATGTCAGTGGGTCACGAGTCGCTCATGGCGGGTCATCTCGGCACCAGCAAAACAGCTGACCGAATCTTTGATGACTTTCATTGGCCAGGAGCAATGGCAGACATCAAGCGTTTCTGCATGTCATGTGACGTGTGTCAAAGGTCAGCCACAAGAGGGGTGAAGAGGAAGGCACCTCTTAAACAGCCCCCTTTAATTGACACACCATTCAGGAGGGTGGCTGTTGATCTGATTGGCCCAATCTCGCCTGTTCCAAAGGTGGGCACGGGTATGAGACATGTAAGGTTGCAAAGGAAGGTTTGCAGGAGGCTAGGGTCGGTCAGAAGAAGCAATATGACAGGAAGATGAGGAAGCAATCCTCAAAGTGGGAGATCAAGTCCTGGTACTGCTTCCCACGGGTCACAACAAGCTGCTGATGCATTGGAAAGGACCATTCACCATCACTGAAAAGGTCGGTCGGGATTACCGAATTGATGTGAATGGGAAACTAAAACTTTTCCATGCAAATTTTCTCCGCAAATATATTCAGCGTGAGACTCAGCACATAGGCGCAGCAGCAATCATTGATGAGGTGAAAGAGACCCAGCAGAAGAAGGGAGATTTTGTTGCCTAAGTTTCCAGAAGAGTCATACAGGGATGTGTCACTGTATGAAGGGCTAGACAGTAGGAGATTCCTAGGTTTTGTTGTCGGAGGCGACACAAAGCAGCCAGAAAAGGGAAAGGTGGAGAAGATGATGAATTCAGAGAGACCAAAGACCAAAACAGAAATCAGGAGTCTGCTAGGGTTTTTTGGTTTCTATAGGGAGTTTGTTCCAAATTTTGCAGCAATCACGAGTCCTCTCAGTGATTTGGTCAAGGCAGGGAAACCGGCAGTGGTCGAATGGTCAGACGCTGCAGAGCAAGCACTGCAGACGGTGTTGGAAAGACTAGGCTCCCGTCCCATCTTGAAGCTACCAGATATGTCCAAACCATTTTTGTTGCGGACAGATGCATCAGGTGGTGGGATAGGTGCAGTATTGTTGCAGGAGCATGAAGGGGTCGAGTTTCCTGTGAGGTAATGCTAGCAGGAAGTTGACAAAGTGTGAAGAAGGGTACGCAACGGTGGAGAAGGAGTGTTTTAGCTGTCGTGTGGGCCGTGCAGAAATTCCACCAAATACTTGTATGGGAAAGAGTTCGTGATAGAGACTGATCATCAACCACTCAAATTCCTGCAGGAGGCGCAGCTGAAAAACAGCAGAGTGCTGCGTTGGGCAATGGCATTGCAGCCCTACAGGTACCGAGTGCAGTACATTCCAGGTCGACAGAATGTCAGAGCTGACTATTTAAGTCGCGTAGTCTAGCAAGCTGCAACTCAGAGGAAGTCAGTCATATCCGGGGTGCTTTGTTGATAATATGTGTTGATTACAGTTATGTTGATTGGATATGGGTTCATTCCCAGTTGGCTATGGTTCATATTTTTTTTGTGTGAGACTTGTTCATATTTTCTTTGTGAGACTTGTTCATGTGAATGTAGTTATGCTTGGAGCATACAGTCGCTTGTGTAGTGATGCATTATTTGCAATAAGTGAGGATGGAGATTCCTCAGTGAAGTGTCATGGATCGTGATCATATTATATTGTGCTTTTCATAAGAATTGTGAAGAGGAGAGATGGCAAATCCGCAGGTAGGGGAATTGCATAGGTGCGCACAGAGGTCGTTATAAAATGAGTCGAAATAACGCAAGAGCGCACGTCAATGATAACGGATTGGAGTGGTATTCACTAATGATATATTTATAATTTATAAACCGTTGGTTGTAAAGTATTTTTCAAACTTTGCACGTGTAGCTGTGTGTCAGCAAATTCGGTTGTTGTCCTTTTTGTACCGTTGTTTTGAGACAATGCGGTGCATAGTCTTTTGCAAGGGGGAAATTGTCACGGACAAAAAAATAAACAACCAAAATCCTAATCCTCACGGAGACGGTCTGTCCAGCCAGACGGACTAAGTAGCTGACCGACGCCTCGATGTCTGGTCAAACGAGTCTCGACGCCCGGATCAGACTCATCCAGCCAATTTGAGCACAGCGAGGAGACTAATCCTAATCCTCTACGGAGACGGTACGGTCCAGCCAGTCAGACTAAGTAGCTGACCGACGCCTCGATGTCTGGTCAGACGAGTCTCGACGCCTGGATCAGACTGATCTAGCCAATTTACGACGTCGCCGGAACGAAGAGAGGGGAAGGTAGTGTGTGGTGGGGGTGAAATCAAGCTAATCAATTAAATGACCAATTGACCACCACAGAGAGTAAGGCGTGTAGGCGTGACTGTCATGATTTGAATGTCCAATGGAATTAGAGGGAGATAACTTCGGGTAGAGGCGGTAAAAATACTGACCAATGGTACTCACCCTTGGACACGTAGGTAGGGGATAAAGTAATGCGTGAGTGAGAGAGGGGGAGAACGAACAGACGGAGAGAGAGAGAGGAAGAGGTTCTGGGCGTAGGTCTGCTCGAGAGAGAAGCAGAGAGATGAGGGGAGGAGAGAAGAGAACCAAGTTGAGAGATTAGCACGAGATAGTCTGCAGAGGAAGGACTAGAGAGATGTGGAGAGAGAGAGTTGCTAACTAATGAAGAGGAAAAGAAAGAAAAGAAAAAGAAAAGAAAAGCAACCATGTCCATTTGATAGAGCAGACTAGAAGAGAGAGAGAGAGTGCAATGCGTTAATGCAGGAAGAAAGAAAGGAGAACAGATCGATGTTGATAGTCACTGTTCCATCTTAACCGGGGTTCGACCTCATACTTGGCCAGCGCCACTTTCATCGGCAGTCCAACCTGACCAACGCCAGCGGTCTAACCTGACCAGTGCCAGCAGTCCAGCTCGACCGGTGCCAGTAGTCTAACCTGACCGGTGCCAGCCGTTGTGTTGTGCTTGTGAAAGTGACAGTGAAAAGAAAAAAAAGAAAAGAAAAGACAGTGATTCGTGAATAGTTAAGATCACCTGGCCAGGTAAAGTAGAAATCTATTTATACCCGGGTTAGTTATGATGTTTTAGATAAATGATTTTGTGAAGTTCAGGAAAGAGAGAATGGTTTATTTTGTTTGATTCCATATGCATTGATGTTTCGTTCTATGATCATGTGTAGTAAAATTATAGACTTTACTAGTGGTTTGATGTGACGAATGCATGATATATGAATGAGATCGTAAGCAAGCTGTGAGTGTGTTTGGGCTGTGCGCTAGTCCTTCCTCCATCGACATCACCCGAGGTTGACACAGTGTGTATGGAAAAGAAAATTTATGCATGTCAGAAAAGGTCAGAAAGTGGTATGATGATGAATGTAAAACTTCTAAGCGCAATGTTAGAAAACTTTTAAGAACATGTAGGAAATCATCCAGAAAAAATACAAAATTGCCAGACACAAAGTTGCCACCAAAGGAGAATTCAACCGAAAAAGAGGCTAGGACAGCTTTTTGCAAAGAAAGAGGGAATACAAAAAGCTGTTAGAGAGAAAGAGAAAAGAATACAATAGAATTGTACTTGACAATTGATTATGTCTGTAAATGATCAGAAAGAATTTTGGCAAATATGGGTAGAGTTTTCTAATAAGAATAAGTTTCAGCCAAATAAGATCACAGTACAGGAATGGTTTCAACATTTTAAAAGGGTTCTTGAAAAACATGAGACTGACGGCAACAAATATATCTGTACAGGTGCTGTTGATGTTTCAGATAATTTTTCAGATAATGATAACGATGATCAAGGAAATGGAAATGATGCACATGAGAATGATGATTGTGATGATGTCAACTTTCTGAATCGGCCTATTTCTAAAGAAGAAGTCATACTCTCAGTGAGAAAATTGAAAAGTAAGAAAGCAGCTGGACAGATGGTATAATTGGAGAGCTATTAAAAAAATCAGGAGATGATGTAATTGATTTCTTTGTAAAATATTTCAATGTTCTATTTGACACAGGTCAATATCCTGATTTATGGAAAGAATCTATTATTGTTCCATTGTTTAAAAAAGGCAACATTAACGATCCAAATAATTACAGAGGAATTTCTCTTTCAGACATAAGTAGCAAAATATACAGCTCTATAGTTAATTCAAGATTACAGGAATGGGTTGAGCAGAACAGTATTACCGGTGAATTCCAAGCTGGGTTTAAAACAAAATTATTCTACAACCGATCACATATTTACACTTTTAGCAGTTATTCAAAAGCAATTTTCATGTAATAGAAAACTGTATGTAGCTTTCATTGATTTCGAGAAAGCGTTCGACACAATTTCAAGAAAATTACTGTGGCCTATTATGTTAAAGAATGGAATTAAAGGTAAAATTTATAGATGTATTAAGGTATGTATGAGGTTGTTACAGCTCGAGTTCGTTGTGGTACACAGTACACAGGTTATATCAATTGTACGAACGGTGTGAAACAAGGCGATATTTGTAGTCCTCTTCTGTTTTGTTTGTTTATTAACGAACTTGCGCTTGAAATTATGAATAATGGTAGACATGGTGTTAGTCTCAATATGGATATGATTGAATTGTTTATTCTTTTATTTGCTGATGACATTATACTATTGTCAGAAACTGTGGTTGGGTTGCAGACACAACTAAATAATCTTCATTAAGCTGCATGCCAGTTACAACTTAAAGTTAATTTAGAAAAATCTAGCATTATGGTTTTTAGAAAAGGGGGATACCTAGCAAGCACAGAGAGATGGTTTTACGGCAATGTTAAGATGAATGTAGTGAATTCATATCGATACCTAGGTATTGTGTTTTCAACAAGATTGAGTTTTAAGCCTGCATGCCAAGATTTAGCGAACAAAGGGAAACGAGCTGCTATTCGCATTATTTGTAAGTTGAATCAGTTGAATAATAACTCTGCGAAATTATTCTTGAAGCTTTTCGATTCACAGATTCAATCTATGCTTCTATATGGTGCTGAGATTTGGGGTTTAGAAGATGCTTCATCGTGATAGAGAGTGTTCATTTGTTTGTGTTAAAGAGGCATTTAGGGGTAGGTATCAAAAAACACCGAATGATCTTGTATATGGTGAATTAAATCGATTCCCCCTGTTATCAATTCTACTGTCTCTTGCATTAGATACTGGTTGAAATTAACCCGAATGGAGGAGCATAGACTGCCATTCAAAGCATATAAAATGTTATTAAATTTGTCAAATAGAGGAAAAGTTAATTGGGCTTCGAAAGTTCGGGATGTTTTGAATAGTAATGGCTTCTGTTACGTATGGGAAAATCAAGGTGTAGGATGTATAAATTCTTTTATAAGAGAGTTCAAACAAAGATTAATCGATTGCAGGTGGCAAAGCTGGAATTGTCATATGGATGACAGTGACAGATTTATAAACTATAGAAAATTCAAGATGTCTCATGATCTGGAGACA
>CM031595.1:102502049-102504549 GCA_018398815.1 Conus ventricosus | reverse complement strand
TCCGTCCTCCTCTCCTCCTCCTCCTCCTCCTCCTCCTCCTCCTCCTCCTCCTCCTCCTCTTCTCCCTCCTCTTCCTCGTCATCCTCCTTCTCTTCCTCCTCGTTTTCCACATCATCTCCGTTCTTTCTTCCTCTTCTTCTTTCCCCCACCCTCCTTCCTCCTCCCTCTCGTCTTTCTCCTCTTCCGACTGTTTCGTCTTCCTTTTTTTCAAATAATATTTTTGTTTTATTTTCAAGTTTTCAACATTGAAGACTTAATTGATACTGTTGTTGGGATTAAAAAAACCAACCTTACATAATGTTAACTTCGCTTTTGTCTTCTTTCTCTGTAACTTCCCCCTCCTCTGTGATTTCTATTTGTTTCTTTTCCTCTTCTACATTTTCACCATGATTACCTCAATGTTCTCGTATTCTCTTCGTCTTTTTACCTCGTTCGTTGCCTGTCATAATCATTTTAATGGTTCTTATAGAATGTCAACAACAACTGACCACCACCACCACCTCCACCACCCCTCCACCTTCCAATAAAATTGACGTGCTGGGCAGGGACATATTGTGTGGCAAGTGAGAGAGGGAGGGAGGGAGGGAAGGAGGAGGCAGGGAGGGAGAGAGAGAGAGAGAGAGAGAGAGAGAGTGAGGAAAAAGGGAGGGAGGCAGGCAGACAGAGAACTAACAAGCAGAATTTGATTAATTGATGAAGGAAGTGAGTAAGTTTGTTTACATCTTGCCATCAAACATGAAAAATCTAAACAAAGCGAGGGAGAGAGAGAGAGAGAGAGAGAGAGAGAGAGAGAGAGAGAAGGGGAGGATGGTGGGTAGTTATTAAAAACGGAGAACGAGTGAAGAAATGAAGGAATGAAGAACGAAAAAAAAAACAAAAAAACCATTTTTGCATAATTTTTGTATTCCTTACACAGACGACAGCCATCCTAATGAATCCATCTCCAGCGAAGAGGATGGGACCCCGAATTCAAACTTCGTGGAGGCGAAATCAAACGAAACGCGAAAGCTGTAAAAGCAAAGAACAAACCAAGTCGTAACAGGAAATTGAAAGCACTTAACTCAGCACCCTTTCACCCACCTCTCGTTCCTTCTTCCCAGACACCCCCCCTCCCCCCTCCCTCCCCCTCCCCCCTCCCTCCCCCTCCCTCCTCCCTCACATTATCACAATAAATGTCTGCATGTGACTTCAGGCTGACACCAAAGACCGCGGGATTGTGTGTGTGTGTGTGTGTGTGTGTGTGTGTGTGTGTGTGTGTGTGTGTGTGTGTGTGTGGTGCGCGTGCGTGCGTGCGTGCGTGCGTGCGTGCGTGCGTGCGTGTGTGTGTGTGTGTGTGTGTGTGTGTGTGTGTGTGTGTGTGTGTGTGTGCGTGCGTGCGTGCGTGCGTGCGTCCGTCCGTGCCTGCGTGTGTGTGTATGTGTGTGTAATGCTTACGTGCGATGGTTATATTTGCTTAGATATCGATAAATGGTTTTCTATCGTGTCTGGAATTATCTCTGTTCCGTTGTCAAACCGATTTGAATGGAAGAAGAAGAAGAAGAAAAAGAAGAAGAAGACGGAAAAGAAGCAGGAGAAGAAGAAGAAGGAGGAGGAGGAAGAGGAGAAAAACAACAATAACGACGACAACAACAACAACAACAACAACAACAACAACGGCAACAATGACAACAACAGCAACAAGAAACAGAAAGAAGAAGAAGAAAATCGTAGTCCTAATGACTACCATGATGATTTTTTCCCTAAGTACATCATCATTAAACAGTGACTGGTATGGTAGGCATGGTCCATTCATCAGCTCTGCTTAGTTACTGACTACTAACTAGCTGATGATCACCGCTGTCTGTTGCAGCCGTTGGATGGCGTACAGCCGGAAGCACATGGAGCACCCATTGAGCTACGACCTGCTCTTCGATCTCCTTGGGGACCTCAACGGCCTGTGGGAACCAGAGTCTTTGTCCAGAGAGGAGGTGAGTTGTCTCTGTCCAGAAAAGAGGTACATTGTCTGTCAGTCTCTCTGTCGGTCTCTGCCTTGAGGAGAGGCGGATTCCCACAGTCTCTTTGTCAGTCTTTGTCCAAAGAAGAGGTGACGTGTCCTTCAGTCTCTTTGTCAGTCTTTGTCCAGAGAAGAGGTGACGTGTCCTTCAGTCTCTTTGTCAGTCTTTGTCCAGAGAAGAGGTGACGTGTCCCTCAGTCTCTTTGTCAGTCTTTGTCCAGAGAAGAGCTTATGTGTCCCCCAGCCTCTTTGTCTGTCTTTGTGAATAGAAGAGGTGATGTCTCCCTCGGTCTCTTTGGCAGTCTTTGTCCAGAGAAGAGGTGACGTGTCCTTCAGTCTCTTTGTCAGTCTTTGTCCAGAAGAGCTGATGTGTCCCTCAGCCTCTTTGTCTGTCTTTGTCCATAGAAGAGGTGACGTGTCCCTCGGTCTCTTTGGCAGTCTTTGTCCAGAGAAGAGGTGACGTGTCCCTCAGTCTCTTTGTCAGTCTTTGTCCAGAGAAGAGGTGAT
>CM031595.1:102489549-102497049 GCA_018398815.1 Conus ventricosus | reverse complement strand
GAGGATTTCAAAAGCTATTACAATGTTAGTGATCGTGCCTACCCAGACAATATCCAACTTTGAAACAGCACTCCTAAAATATGTCTTTTTCTCCGCAAGGAATTTCTGACACTCCTAAAATTTGTCTTTTCCTAGGCAAGAAATTTCCTCAACAAAAAATAATGTCTTGAAATAAGTTAAAATGAAATGTTAGCAAAAGTATTCGTGTAATGTTAGCAAAAGTATTCGTGTGGACCAAACGAAAACCTTCTACTGTCATAGTTGTCTCAATCAAACTCTGGACACACCTCTTCTCCTGCACCCTATCTTTTCTAGTTGGGTCAAGAACTTTGGTTTGACCATTCCCAACACACTATCTATACAAAACTTCATCACTCATACTAGTAAATCCTGCTACTGTCAACTATGGCGTATCAGAGCTCCCATTTCATTAATGATCAGAGGGTTGCTTCATTTGTTGTTACTTTATACAGGGTATTTTCACCTCGATTTGGAAATTTTCAAGGGCGAAAACAAGATACCTTACCCAAGCTGTGATCAGTGTTCAAATTAAGATTTTTTTATTATTACTAAATTGTCCTAACTCAGGAACGCTGTATGTACCAATCGTGTAGTATTTACTGCTCTAGTGCTTTGAATCTATCCTTGTTTGAACTTATGTTCTTGTTCAATGAGACAACAACAGCTACACTTCTTTTTTTCATTCATGTAAACTTAGATACAAATTTGTCAGTGGACCGTCCCATGTATACATGGCAAAAATTAGATTATGGGTTAAAATACAACTACCACCTTGAATTTCATTATCATTATTTTTTTTGGCCTTTTCCGACCTCATGATAAAGCGTTTGATAATTGCTGAATTTGTTTTCTGTTTAATGTTTAATTGCCTCCTCATCAAAGCACTATCTGTTGACATTCATGTGTTTACCTGTTTTCAGCGAAACTAACAAATAATGACAAAATGAGTTGATCAGATATGCGTGGTTACAAAATGCTAATTCCATGACTACTTACAGGGATTTAAAATCTCAAGAAAATAAACACAAAGCCTTATAACTTGTGTACAGATCACTGTATGGGCAAGAAGTTTGGACACACTCTGTTCTTGCTTTTGTTTCTGTTTGCTTTTCTTTCTCGACAGATGACTCGGCATTTCTTCCATTTCTTGAACTTTAGGTGTTTGAGGTATCGTTGGAGGCCTGTTCACCTTCGAGACTTGTAGATGTAGTCTACACCTAATTTCTTTTAAACCTTTGTTTAATTCTATTTCGACAACACGATGTCTTTGAAATGCATGTGAATGTACAAAACGTGCGGAAATGATGACGAGTGAAATAGGCAAACTTTTGTTCATTGCAGGTAATCCACAAGGCAAACTTTTGTTCATTGCAGGTAATCCACAATTAAAATTGATCGTGTGCTGCGTGTCAGAACCTGGCAAAACAGCTACTACTGTGTTGTTGTGTATGGTTACAGCAATGATGTGGCTGGCTGCGTCGCCCACTCGTATCATGCAGTATCAGACACTCTCAGACTGATGGCAGACTTGAAGATTCCGACTTCGGAGCTCATTTTGGTTTTTGTATACAAAACGCACCCGCCACACCTGTAAATAGTAATCACACGCGCAGAACCGTGTTTGAAAGGGGGAATCCACGCGCACATGAACAATGAAATCTGAGCTCCAGTGCGGGAAATCTGCACAGAATATGCGTCATCCCGAGCCCTGCGATGTCACTTCTGATCAGATTTAATACTCTTGTCACATCGTGCCATCTCTGAGACATCAACATTTGTGACTGTCTCTTGTCTTGTTCTGCCGGTGTCGTCCATCCAGTCCTTTCAACGAATACCAGGTCCACTGCTCGACTTGTCCTCGGAAAGAAAAGATCTAGTGTATGACTGCCCTCTAGTAGTCTCTCCACTGGCTAACTTCTATACTTCGGATGAAGTATAAGATCTCTTCAATTTAAAAAAAAAAATCTCTGTACATTCTGCTGTTAAAGCATTGACAACTGGTCCTAACTATATTTGTGACTGCCTTTATCTCTAAACCCCATCCTGTTCTTTAAATTCCGCATCTGACCCACTCAGCGTCGAAATTCTCAGAGGTATAGGCCTACCATCAACTGCCGAATGTCGTTCTTTCTTTGTCTCCGGCCTAAAAACCCGGAACCGGCGTCCTCTTCTACATCAAAAGCCAGCGCTTGACTCTTTTAAAGCGAGTCTCAAAACCCTCTTTTACCTACATGATTTTTCCCCCCAGTCATATCCTTATGTGACCAGCAGTGTCAGCTGTGGTGAATTCTTGAAACACAGCATTAGCAGACCCCAGCTGGGTGACTTGTTCGAGAGGAGTGAAGCATCGCCAGATGTTTCTCCACTTCCTCAGAACAATGATGCGACCGACACCACAGGCAGCAGCTGGGCTGGAATTCGTGCTGAGGCAATGACGGACTTAGTGCTTGACAGGTTGACACGGGAGGATAATGACCACTCTAACAGAGTCACGGATGGATTATAACAAGTCAAGCTCCATGTCTGCCATAGGCTCCACGTGAAGACCAGTATTACACGCTAGAAACACTGCTGTGCCAAAAACACTACCTTGGGAGGTTTTCTCACACAGGGCTTTCAATGGGAGGCCCTCAACTACCTCACGAGATTACCTCCCTTTTGAAAGTCAAGTTTCTTTCTGTCAAACATTAAAGGTCGGATTCGTTTAAACCGTAAATCCGTCAATTTTGCATGTTAAGAACATTAGGTGTGTTTTTTTTTCTCATTTAATACACTTTGATCGTTGACGGAATAAAAAATAAAAATAAAAAAACGGAGAGAAATCATGCTTGAAGACGAATGAGCAGTAGTATTTCTTGCTTAGCTTGATTCTAGCTTGTGACACACTGTGTCGTGCATGTGTCTGTCGTTGAATCCCCCCCCCCCCCCCCCCCCCCCCCCTCTGCATACGCACACCCTCCACCTCCCAGGTCCTTTGGCCTTTGGATGACATGATATGTGTCCGTCCCTGTGCTGGTTTTAGCCGATGAAATTTCATGGTGCTATGTCTGGCCAACCGCTCGTAGACAAAACAATATCGATCTGTGCCCACTCACGATCCCGTGGGTTGTTTTTTTCTCCCGCATTGTTATTATTTTCTCATCCCCGCTTCTGACAATGTTTTGATCCTTCGGGGTTGTGTTTCTTGATCTGTATACATTTTGTTTTGGTTATTTCTGTTTGAGAGAAATTATTTTCACGTTTATGTTGTTGTTTTTGCTAGGTCGGTCTCTTTTTTCTTTTCTTTTTTCTTTAAATATATTTAATAATCTTTGTGGAGTCTACCGGTGTCCATGTCTGTTGTGTGTGTGTGTGTTGCTTTGTAAACAAGGTATATGTCATCAGTTATCTGATACAGCTTGAGACATGCGAACGGTTTGTTATAATGTTTCCGTCTCTGTGTATGTCTGTGTATCACCTGCATCTCTCTCTCTCTCTCTCTCTCTCTCTCTTTCTCTTTCTCTCTCTCTCTCTCTCTCTCTCTCTCTCTCTCTCTCTCTCTCTCTCTCTTCTACATACTCCTCAAAATTTCCTTCCTCCCACATACACGCCATTAAGAAGAGGGAATTCTAGGACTATCCACAAGCGTTTCAGCAAACTGGAAATGAACCACTCGAACACACATACACACACACACACACACACACACACACACACACACACGCACGCACGCACGCACGCACGCACGCACGCACGCACGCACGCACGCACGCGCACGCACGCACGCACGCACACACACACACACACACACACACCTCTCTCTCTCTCTCTCTCTCTCTCTCTCTCTCTCTCTCTCTCTCTCTCTCTCTCTGCATGTACATTGCGAGTATGTGCTCACATGAAGATAACAATTCGATCACGCAGGCATAAGCGGCATACGCATGCCTTCAGAAGCACACATATGTAATCATACATATACAGATGCCTGGGTGCTCGCGCCCCTTTACATTTGAAAAAAATGATCTGAAGTTAAGGAAATGTTCAAGATTCAAATTATCCGAAACAGCGCAGCTTGCAGTACCCACGCACCCAGCATACATGCAAGTGTAAGGCACACAGAGTAAACAAGGCATCTGTGCCACGAAAAGACGTTGCAAGCTCGCTCAGAAACAAAAAATAAAAAACAAACAAACAAACAAAAACTGGAGAAGGAACCCTAAGGCAGAATGACACCAAGAGGAAGGGAAGCAACTGAACAGAAGCGGAGAGGATAGCTCAGAGTAGAGCCCCTTGGAGAGTCTTTGCTCCTTGGGGACTGAGTACCGTAAAGTTCGGTCTATTGAGCGCACCTGTATATAAGCCGCACCCACTAAATTTTTAAAAAATCTGAACTTTTTTCACAAATAAGCCGCACCGGTTTATAAGCCGCAGATATATACAACACAGTCCGATGTGCCGCAGGCGGCAGCTGGCCGAGCGTTGAGTTCACATAGTGTCGAAAATCATCACATACAATGTGTTCACTGCATTCATTGGCGTTTAAATAGGTCAGAATACACGAGCATGTTTCCAGCTTTTCTTCAGTCTCTTTTTTTTTTAGTACGATGTGTTTTAAATCAATTAGAATCGAAGTTTTTATGAGGCTTCTTACAAGTGTTGTCTTTCCAACATCATTGCTTTAAAAAAATACCGAAAAAAACAACGCATTAACGATGCGCTAGAAAGGCAGTTCTCTCCTGCGTTCATTGGTGTATCAAGCTAAGCGATTGGTTGAGTACTCGAAAGCGCAAGCCAATCAAAGCGAAGGTATCAAATGCAAACCTTCACTCCCTGTCCACGATTTCCAATGGCGGATCGAAGCCAAGGTCTGACAATGACCGAGTTGAATGCGCTAATCGTTTTGAATTGCAAGACGCACTTGGTAAGATAACGCATATAATAACAAACCAGAACATTAATGAAACGATTTGATTGTTTTATTTCGCTTAATACCGTGCCAGTGCTTAGTTATTTTGTTCGTAATGCAGCTAGTGTTAGTCAAGATTAAACAGGTCGGAAACGGCCAACACATTGCGCCGTTCGAAGTGATTGTATTTTTGTAGAAGACAAACTGATGAAAAAAGATATCAGTAATGGGCTTTACTTATGTCGATTCCCGTATTTCTGAACGGGTTACTGATTCCATTACACGATTACACAGAAAATCGTAGTTAAAAGCATAATAAAAATTCATGAACAGTAAACACGATATGGTGAGTTACAGAGAAGCTAAGAATAGACGTGGGTGTGATGCTTCTGAAATCGGAAAAATCCGCACATAAGCCGCATCGTTGTTTAAGCCGCAGGGTTTAAAGCTGGGGAAAAAAGTCGCGGCTTATAGTCCGAACTTTACGGTCCCCACACACCCTTCTCCCCACACACCCTTCCCACCCTTCTCCCCACACACCCTTCTCCCCACACACCCTTCCCACCCTTGTCCCCACACACCCTTCTCCCCACACATTCTTCCTACCCTTCTCCCCACACACCCTTCCCATCCTTCTCCCCACACACCCCTCCCACCCTTCTCCCGACACACCCTTCCCACCCTTGTCCCAACACACCCTTTCCACCCTTCTCCCCACACACCCTTCTCCCCACACATTCTTCCTACCCTTCTCCCCACACACCCTTCTCCCCACACACCCTTCCCACCCTTCTCCCCACACACCATTCCCACACACCCTTCCCACCTTTCTCCCCACACACCCTTCCCACCCTTGTCCCCACACACCCTGCCCACCCTTCTCCCCACACACCCCTCCCACCCTTCTCCCCACACACCCTTCTCCCCACACACCCTTCCCAACGTTGTCCCCACACACCCTTCCCACCCTTCTCCCCACACACCCTTCCCACCTTTCTCCCCACACACCCTTCCCACCTTGTCCCCACACACCCTTCTCCCCACACACCCTTCCCACCCTTGTCCCCACACACCCTTCCCACCCTTCTCCCCACACACCCTTCCCACCCTTCTCCCCACACAGCCTTCCCACCCTTCTCCCCACAATCCTTCTCCCCACACACCCTTCCCACCCTTCTCCCCACACACCTTCCCACCCTTCTCCCCACACACCCTTCCCACCCTTCTCCCCAGACACCCTTCCCACCCTTGTCCCCACACACCCTTCCCACCCTTTTCCCCATACACCCTTCTCCCCACACACCCTTCCCACCCTTGTCCCCACACACCCTTCCCACCCTTCTCCCCACACACCCTTCCCACCCTTTTCCCCACACACCCTTCTCCCCACACACCCTTCCCACCCTTGTCCCCAAACACCCTTCTCCCCACACACCTTTCCCACCCTTCTCCCCACACACCCTTCCCACCCTTCTCCCCACACACCCTTCCCACCCTTGTCCCCACACACCCTTCCACCCTCTCCCCACACACCCTTCCCACCCTTTTCCCCACACACCCTTCTCCCCACACACCCTTCCCACCCTTCTCCCCACACACCCTTCCCACCCTTCTCCCCACACACCCTTCCCACCCTTGTCCCCACACACCCTTCCCACCCTTGTCCCCGCACACCCTTCTCCCCACACACCCTTCCCACCCTTCTCGCCACACACCCTTCCCACCCTTCTCCCCACACACCCTTTCCACCCTTGTCCCCACACATCCTTCCCACCCTTCTCCCCACACACCCTTCCCACCTTTCTCCCCACACACCCTTCCCACCCTTGTTCCCACACACCCTTCTCCCCACACACCCTTCTCCCCACACACCCTTCTCCCCACACACCCTTCCCACCCTTGTCCCCACACACCCTTCCCACCCTTCTCCCCTCACACCCTTCCCACCTTTCTCCCCACACACCCTTCCCACCCTTGTCCCCACACACCCTTCCCACCCTTCTCCCCACACACCCTTCTCCCCACACACCCTTCCCACCCTTGTCCCCACACACCCTTCCCACCCTTCTCCCCACACACCCTTCCCACCTTTCTCCCCACACACCCTTCCCACCCTTGTCCCCACACACCCTTCCCACCCTTCTCCCCACACACCCTTCTCCCCACACACCCTTCCCACCCTTGTCCCCACACACACCCTTCCCACCCTTCTCCCCACACACCCTTCCCACCCTTCTCCCCACACACCCTTCCCACCCTTCTCCCCACACACCCTTCCCACCCTTCTCCACCGCCAGGCGTTTCCTCGTCCCTTTGTCTTACCTCTCGCTCTTGTTTTCTTGTTTTGTATTTCGTGTTTGATGTTTCGTGTCACTTGATAATAATGTGCACTTATTTTATTCCATGGTTTTGGTTTTTATGTTCAAGTGGAGCAGGAGTCAGATTAAGGGATGGGGAGCGGCTTCACTTCTGCATATTGAATGCCTGTTCCGTGAAGAATGTATTGAAACAAAAATCTCGGAAGATTAAAACTTGTCTCTTTCGATCGCGCGCGCGCGCGCGCTCGCTCTGTCTGTCTGTCTCTCTCTCTCTCT
>CM031595.1:102482049-102484549 GCA_018398815.1 Conus ventricosus | reverse complement strand
TGCCATTCAAAGCATATACAATGTTATTAAATTTGTCAAATAGAGGAAAAGTCAATTGGGCTTCGAAAGTTCGGGATGTTTTGAATAGTAATGGCTTCTGTTACGTATGGGAAAATCAAGGTGTAGGATGTATAAATTCTTTTATAAGAGAGTTCAAACAAAGATTAATCGATTGCAGGTGGCAAAGCTGGAATTGTCATATGGATGACAGTGACAGATTTATAAACTATAGAAAATTCAAGATGTCTCATGATCTGGAGACATACTTACTTTTGGATTTGAAC
Source organism: Conus ventricosus (assembly GCA_018398815.1). Taxonomy (NCBI): domain Eukaryota; kingdom Metazoa; phylum Mollusca; class Gastropoda; order Neogastropoda; family Conidae; genus Conus; species Conus ventricosus. The sequence continues at coordinate 102,484,265 of CM031595.1, read as the reverse complement.
AGATTTATACGATACACACTAACAAGATTTAGATTTGGGATTTCTAATTTATCAGTGCACAGTTCAAGATATAACAGGGATAACGAACGTGTCATGAAATGCCCATTGTGTAGATCTGCCACAGATGATGAAATTCACTTTGTTTTTTGTTGCCCTGCTTTCGATGATTTAAGACATAGTTTAATACATCCAAAATATCATAATAATCCTAGTGATTTCAGATTAACATTACTTTTAGCATCACGAAAGACAGAAGTCGTTAAAAATCTTGCTGTATATCTTTACAAAGCCTTTAAGAGAAGAGAAATAGCTATATCTTGATTTATCAAATTTGTTGTTGAATGAATGTGAATTTGTTGATTGAGTCTATAAATGTACGAATGTAATGATTTTCTTTATTGAATTTCCATTATTTTCCTTTGTAACTTGGAAACTGGTTTTCAGTCTTGCATTTGACCTAGTTCTCATGCTTATAATGGATGACAGTGTCATTCATATTTGTATCATATATTCATTGTTATTGTTCACACCCCTTCAAATGGGGCCTTTTTGAATAAAATTCTGTTCTGTTCTGTTCTGTTCTGTTCTCTCTCTCTCTCTCTCTCTCTCTCTCTCTCTCTCTCTCTCTCTCTCTCTCTCTCTCAGTGTTTAGAGATATACAATATACATGTACAGCATGGCGGTAAAGTGTGGAGGCTTAATAATGCGGCTTTAAACTGTGAAACGGTCCATCTGTTTGCCCTCAAGAAATTCCTTGGTGTGTCGTTACAAACGCCGAGTGATATTACATATGGCGAGGCAAATGGGTTTCCGATTAGTTTAAATTCGATAATTAGATGTGTTCGTTGCTGGCTAAAACTTACACGAATGCAAGAGTCGAGGCTACCGGTAAAACCTTATAATATGTTGCATGATTTAGATGAAAGAGGCAGAGTAAACTGGGTAACAAAGGTGAAAGTGAAGCTGCATGAACATGGGTTGGGTTATGTACGGTAGGTGATAAACTGTTTTTTTTCTGCATCGTTTTCGCTACACACGCATACTGAACGTGACCTTATTTGTCCATTATGTAAAAGTGCTCGGGAAGATGAAGTCCATTTTGTATTTTATTGTCCTGCTTTGAATGGTCTTAAAATTCAGTTGATTCCTTGAAGTTCTGGTTGCAGCCTTCGTTGTTTAGACTTACAGGCTTATGTCATCTAATCGTGAAAATATTGTCGAACAGTTTGCAATTTATTTGTACAAAGCATTCAAAACTCGATCTGTACTTTGCTCATAATTTGTTGTTGACATTTCTCTGTCCTTTGTGCCCATTCCCATCTTCTTTCATTGTGAAAATTTGCCGTGCCTGTGATCTTTGTTGAGATACCCCTTCAAAGGGAGCCATGGCCTTATTGAATAAATCACCATCCATCTATCTCTGTCTTTCTCTGTCTCCCTCTCTCTCTCTCTCTCTCTCTCTCTCTCTGTATATATATATATATATATATATAATATATATATATATATATATATCTTAAAGGGTATTTAGGATGACCAATGGTTGACATAAAACCCGTTTTTATATTACTTTGCACTTAGGACAACCGCGATTTGGTCGTCCTAAGGTTTTGGCCTGCTACGAGAAGGGAATCGTGCATACAGCCTTATTTCAATACGCTATCGGGGATTCATTGTCTTAAGTTTGTCTGGGTACATTTTGGCTTTTTTCCAATAAGCCGTTGGAGAGTAATATCGTTTTAATGATCTTCACCTTTGGGCAACCACTGCAATAAAGAGTTTTATGGCTACCAGCCTATTTGGTCAAATATATTTTTTTCAAAGGGGTTGTTTTGAAAAAAAAGTTACACATGAACTTCTTTCATCACATTAACTATTTTGAAAAACAGAACAAAAGGGCTTTGTAAGTCTTTTCTGTAAACCGTCGATCTTGCCAGATATACGCACACTCAAGCTATTTTTAGAATTCAATCGTCGCTTGAGAAAGCGAGCATTGAACGAGACCCAAATCTGGGCCAAATCCGATCATATCCTTTCTTTACCTCCTTTCAATTTGCTTGGAAAGTTTTAACAAATTTGCTGGTTGTCCTAAGACCCAACAAACACTAAGAAAACCTTAGGGTAACCAGGTAAAAATGTATATCTGTCATTTTTTATCTTTTCACATTTATTTCTTTACAACTTCAGAGTTCAAAGTATACAGAACATAATGAGCT
>CM031595.1:102469549-102472049 GCA_018398815.1 Conus ventricosus | reverse complement strand
AGAAAGGTCTGGCTGGTCGATCGGCTCCTCCTGAACGACCCGGTGGACGTTCTCCGTCCTGTAGATTGGAGATTAAGGCCTCATGAACGTCACCCAGTGGAGCTGTAGATAGGTGCAGACACAGAGGACGGGGGAAACGTATGTTGGAGGAAGGGTGTGGGAAGATAGCAGTCTTCTGACACATGATTGTAACGGGAAAATGCTGTCTTGTTTTGCAGCTAACGGAATTGTTTTTTACAGAAATGTGCATATTGTTTTGTTTTTGTTGTTTTTCATTCTTCCCTAAATGCGATTGGTACTGGTGTAGAATGGAGAATTAAACTATCAATGCACTGCAAATGTTTGTTAATGTGGTGAATTATGGATATAGAACCGAAGAGTGTATATTTCTGGAAAGAAAGTGTGTGCAAAATTGTTTCCAAATGGCTCCCGTATAGAAACTTTATTTGCAAACCCTGATCGCGTTTTGAACGCATGCTGGTTTTAGACACATAATATTATCATTATGGTTGTGGTTGTCTACCACCCTTACAACTTTAAGTTCTCTATACAGATCCAGATAAATCTTCATGGAATTTCTCTAAGCCAGAATAAGTAATGCAAGCTAGCACCCACTGCTAAGTTTTGAAACGTCTCTCTCTCTCTCTCTCTCTCTCTCCTCTCTCTCTCTCTCTCTCTCTTATCTATCTATCTATCTCTCAGAGAATCACAGGGTTAGAACAGATGAGATTTAACCAAAGACCATTAGGAGAAGAGACGCAGGAGAAGGGATAAAGTAAGCTAAGCAGGGTCTTTAGACAGGGAAGCTAACAAATTTAACGGAAACGAGTCAACTAAAGGTTTTAGGAAAGTGGGAGGCAAGCAGAACTGCAACGTAAACAAGCTGATTAAAGCTTATTGAACCCAGAAAGTGTCTTGGGGCTTGGTCTATTCTGTGAGGGTTTTTCAATTCCGGAGATATAAAGGTACAAATAGAAACAACATATTACTTCACACCTTTATCCTTACTCTACCCCGCCTCCCCCCCTCCCCACTCTGTACTCCCCACCACCCTTCCCTCCCCCTCTTAATCTTCGTCGTCTCTTCCTCGTTCCCTCCAACACCCTGCCTTACTTTTGGACATTTAGTACTGATCGTTAAATTCTTGCAGTTTGGGGATAGGTATTATCGCCGCGAAACGAAGAAGGCTTCAGGATACGCCACACATAGGCTGAAGAAATGACAGAGGAAGAAACGACCCAACTTCACTCCTACTCAGTGGATTAAAGGGGGGGAGGGCACAAGGATTTACAGATATCCTCCTTGCTCTTAGAGAAAGGGTTTTGCCGGCAGACTAGCTGATATCCTGAAGGACGACGTCTCAAATCTGAACCGTGGACACGGATGGAGACTGATGGCGGGGTTTTGGGTGGGACTGAACCGATTGAAGGTCATGACGGATACCTATAGGACTGTAGTGGGTTTGGGTGGAAATGAGCTGTCCAGCAGTGTCTATAATTAACGGTACAGGAGAATGTACCGGGAAAAAGCTGGAGGAAATGAAACGAAACTGGCAATATCGTTTTGTAAAACCAGGAATCCTCACGTGGTTTTTTTTTTTTTCTGGTGCGTTCAACGCAATCAAAGACAGTGGAAAGACTCGAAGCGCAATTAAAAAAAGACCCGGAAAGGTTGTGAAAGGGGAAATAACAAACCGTCACTGTTCTGATCTATAACACTTGATGCGCATGAGCACGAAATATATCATGTGGTCTGGTTTGTTTCGGTGTGGAAGACGATCTAAACTTAAAGTGTGTTTTTTAAGTTTTTATCGTAATATTCGCCGAACCACGCATCTACAAATACATAGCAGACATTTGCCCACCAAACGCATTGTTTTTGTCAAAAGTCAATTGAATACGCTGCTTGTGATTGAACTTCTTAATGCGAAATCAAAGGATTATCAGTTCAAATGTAAGGCCCCATAGAATTTCTACAGGTCAGTATTGACAAGTGTAACATCAATCAACATACACAATGTTATCAATATTACTTTGATGCCAGTAAATGTCTGCCTTGCTATTTATTATTCTGTTGTTTGTGGCACTGTACACCTTTTCTTTTTTTCCTTAATCCTTCATTTTTGTACTCCCAGTTCTTATAGAACAGGAATATTTCACAATGGGAACGAAAAAATGCTGTCTGTCTGTGTGTCTGTCTGTCCGTCCGTGGTCAAAATGTATTCCACTGGCTACAGACAAAACTACTGGGTCAATGTTTCTGAAAATTTGTAGGTATGTTCATTATGGGTCACGGATGATGCCCGATGTTTTATTTTACCGTTAAAGCCGTTACTAACGGCTAAAACGGCCCATAACGGTTTTTCTTCTTTATGGAATATCTCAGAAAGTACTAGGCCGATTTTTCTGAAAATTTGTTTATATGTTCATTATGGGTCACGGATGATGCCTGATGTTTACCAGAACAGCCGTTACTAACGGCTGTAACTGCCCCAAACGGT
>CM031595.1:102449549-102459549 GCA_018398815.1 Conus ventricosus | reverse complement strand
CGATGAGAACAAGGATGATGTAGCTGATGCTGATGATTTCCATTCCGGTCTGAGACTGCACGACAGGGCTGTATTCTACGCTTACTTTCATAAAATGTATCCCGGCATCAACCAGGCCCGAGAGATGCAGACACCTGCACAGTGTTGGTCAGGAAATTTGAGCAACACTCTCAGAGACGCATCCATTTAGTGGATGAAACTCGACTGTGTGGTCCCAGTCTTCCCAACTGAGCCCGTAGCAAACTCAGCTCTGGGTAGGAGCCGGTCGGAGCAGAAAAACCCACATGGCTCTGACGGGAATCGAACCATCGACCTCCCAGCTGGGAATCTGCGGTGCTAACCACTTTGGCACGGCAGCTGGTAGGAAAGAGGAAGTTCAGGCGGGTAGACTATCTGTACTGAAAGGTCCACAGGTACTTCACGGGGGCAGAGGTTCTCTTTGTTTTGAGTTTATAGAGTTTCTTGAGTAGATGCAGAATAACATCAAAGCAGACTAATCAAAAGAATAACAGATCGGATATAATCAGTTATTTCATTTCCATGGATGTTGTATGTCCTCCGGTACTCTGCCTAACGGAAGTGGTGGTTTAAACCGTGGTCCACACGCGCACGTGCGTGTGTTTGTGAGTTTGTGCATGTGTGTAGGGACGGTAAGGTGGGGTTTCAGTGTGTGTGTGTGTGTGTGTGTGTGTGTGTGTGTGTGTGTGTGTGTGTGTGTAAAACGGGTTGTAGGTTTATTGTTTTATTTGGTTTGATCAATGAGACTGGGAGCGTAACTTTTAGCTCGATTATGATCCACGCAATTAGAGGGAGGGGGTGGTATTGCCTGTTCATTTCTTTTAGAAATAAACTTATATATATATATATATATATATATATATATATATATATATATATATATATATATATATATATATATATATATAGATATATATATAGATATATATATAGATATAGATATCTATATGTATTAAGCACACTTTTTATTTGATATATGCTTTAATCCGCCTTGGTTTAGAATTAATGTCAAAAATTGAAAACCCTACGATGGTAAATAGTTGCACTTTTCTAATTATCATATCAAATCATTGTGTGCACATTTTAAGAGTCATACACTTTCGTACTATTTTGAAAGTGTTTTTTATCATATTTATGTTGTTGGAACTCTCATTCATCAGTTTCATGTGCATGTCAGAGTGCTTTTCATCTCTCTTAACCTTATTTGTGTGTTTTCCTTTAACTTAATAACGCACTGCGTTGGCGTTTCTATCCAATTTAATGCATAGGCCTACTTCTGTGTCAAACATTCACTGCGCACCAGGTAGTAATAATAGTTTTTGCCTTGCAGAGTTTTTTGTGTGTATGTCTTCCTATTCACCAATATGAAAATATCAAAATATGACATCCGCACGCATGGTGTGTGTGTGTGTGTGTGTGTGTGTGTGTGTGTGTGTGTGAGAGAGAGAGAGAGAGAGAGAGAGAGAGAGAGAGAGAGAGAGAGAGAGAGAGAGAGGGAGGGAATGTTTGTGTCATTGCTGTACACAAGCATTTAGTAGTGTGTATGCCAGCGTGGGTTTCTGTGCAGCTAGTGGCATCTGAAAACGGCATAGAAAAAAGCTAGCACTGCTTTCCTCTCTTAAACACTATTAGAATATTTCTGTTAAGTTGCAGACGCTTGTTTTGTTAATCGTTTCAAGAATTATCGATTTCTTTATTTTGATACCCCCCCCCCCCCCCCCCGGGTTCCCATTCCTTCAGTTTAAGGCACCATATACAATCCCCCGCCCGCCACCACCTCTCTCTTTCTCTCCCTCTCTCTCGCTCTTTCTCTCTCTCTCTCTCTATCTCTCTCTCTCTCTCTCTCTCTCTCTCTCTCTCTCTCTCTCTCTCTCTCTCTCTCTCTTTGCTTGTGCGTGTGTGTGTGTCTGTGAGCGTGTGTGTGTATGCATGTGTGTGACTGTTTTTGTCTGTCTGTCGGCGTTTCTGTCTGTAACAGTACATGAACCTATATATGTAAAGGAACAGGAACGCACATAGACAACTCGCACCTCGCTTTCGCTGGGCGGCAGTCCCTCTCCCGCCACCACTGTGGGTTGTGTCAGTGTGCCACACTCATGCTGTGTCGCGGCGTCCACGGCTTGCAGTAGTCACTGTGTCTGCACTAAGCACCAACACTGTGTGTAGATTTATGCACACTTTATCTGCGATAAGGCCTACATGAGTGTCCGCCAGATGTCGCCCGTATACCATGACGTAGGTTCTACCGGTAATGTCATGGACACACAGAGATCTTCATAGTCCTCGGTCCTGCGCGACAGGGTTGAGGTAACCTGTCCAAACCGGTGCGTTGTCCATCCAGGACTTGGTCTGCCTCGGGCGGGTGGTGGTGTGGGGCCTATATATAGCCTGCATTCAAACAAACGGACTTTAATGTTCTTAATGAGGACAATAGTTTGGACAGTCAGGGGTTTTGTAATCGGTTTTTAAGGTGATTTTGCCTCTTCATCGTGATAGACGCTCGAATGCATTTTACTGAAGGTACAATCTAACGATAACAGGTGTTTTTTGTGTGTAAAGATGCTCTTTTTGTCAAGTTTGGGAAACTGGAAATCTTTATTCAATGCAGGGTGCCAGTTTGAATGAATTTTGATGTAGAAAGCTAGTTCAAGCAAGGGGTAAGGAGACCATTAGACAGAAGGAAACTGTTGAATGTAAGCAGAGACAGCCTGGGCACATAGGCAGGAAGAACATTCATTTCAATTAGCAAAACTGGGAATGGAATCGCAGCATTTAGAATGTGTATTCGAGTTCTTTTTTTCTTTCATGAATTGAGCTACTTAGATGCTGTTCCGTCCACACACACACACACACACCCTACCCATCCCTTCCTCAACCTCTTACTACCCTTTTACCATCTTCTGCAGGGAAGATTTGCTTTTTCGTTGTTACAAAGAATTTCCTTTCGAAAAAATCTTTCCAGAATGCCAGGTGTTTGTCATTCCAAGCACTCTAACCTGAATGTTGTTTTGTAGTCATCCGGGACGGAGTTCTTCTGTAAGAGTCTAGTGGGCTGAGTGTGGTGTCATTGATTTCTTTCCTGATGCATCCACCTGGTCATAGTAAAACAAGTCTTTATATGTGTGTGGGTTTTTTTTTTTCTCTCTCTCATTCTTTATGATGATCTCCCTTTTTCACAAATTTAGAAACATTTGTATATCCGTGCTTATGTTCTCTTTTTCTCTGATTCTCTTTTGATGATGTTCCTTTTTAGAGTAACGGGAGAGTTCTATTTTTCACGTGTTTTGTGCATTTTCTTCCTGTTCTTGTTATTTCTTTTACTGATTGCAAGTACTACATCCGTGTGTATTTCTGTTTTCTTCTCTAATTCTTTCAATTGCCTTGTGTGTGTGTGTGTGTGGGGGGGGGGGGGGTCTTTCTTTTTCCATTGTTTCTTTTAACCATTACACAGGGAAAAAAGTTTGGGTCTGTGCTTTTTTGTCTTCTCTGTGTCACATTTTTATTTTGATATTCTTCACTTTTAAAACGCTATTCAAGAACATGCTTTTTCCTATCTTTTTTTCTTCCTTTTCATTATCGTTCTGTGATTATCAACGTGTTTGTGAGATTTGTTTGATGTTTCCATTATCATCGCTCATTTTTCAATGCACTTTCAACAGAAAAAAGAAACACACTGTCTTGAAGGAATGGACTAAACCGTTTACTGCGCAAGTTGAAGAGCAGAATTATTGTTCTTTGGCTAGAAATATTGTTGAACCCAAAAGCACTTATCAAAATATCCCTTAAAAATATGTTACGGTAACCCATGGCGCCCAGTGAGCAAACATTAAAAGTTGTTTAAAGTCGTGGTTGCTATTGAATCACAACGGCCCACAAAACCTGCGGCCTTGGACTAGGAGTGACCAGTACAAATTGTCTGCCACTGCTTGTGTTCAACCAGGGTCGCTTTATGGTCGTCTCTTCCTCCTGTCGTTGCACTTCATACGTTGACCATGTTGTCGACCTACGAGTCACTTGTTTCGCTAACTTGTTGCTTGCTTGTCTGCCTGGTTGACTGACTGGTTGGCTTGGTCGGCTGGCTGATTGGCTGGTTGGCTAGCTAGCTGGTGGGTTTGTTGGTTAGTGAATCGCTTGGTTGACTGGATGGTTTTAATTACAAATGCACTTTCTTTTTAAACTGGAATCGGGTTTCTGTCCTTTTATTCTGTTTTATCTTTAATTGTGTGTGTGTGTGTGTGTGTGTGTGTGTGTGTGTGTGTGTGTGTGTGTGTGTGTGTAAGACAGAGAGAGAGGTGTCGATGTTTTCTTTGATTTTTTGCTTTATTAGAAGTAAGATGAAGGGGAGAATGGAAGAGAGAAGGGAAGAGTAAGATAGTGCAATTTGGTCATGAACCTTAGATGTTCTTTTTTTCTCTCTATTCTTAACTTTTGTAATTCGACCAAGGGAAATCATTTAACATGCATCATTATCAAAATATCATATTGTATGTATTCCATCAAATGTTCACATTTTCAGAAACATTGAATTTGCTATTTCATCGTACTAGCCGGTCAAATGTAAACAATATTAAATAATCTGGCTTAAGGATTCGTTCTGTATCTCAATTTAAGAATTGATATATATATATATATATATATACTAATGTGTTTGTTTGGTTATCAAACTATGGACTGGTTAGGAAGTTATGGATATTTTTTATCATATCTAGACTGACACAGGTAGAAAGAGTTGTGTGCTGATTAAACGTCCTATTTACCTGTCCAGTCAGGAAGCTAGCATCTCTCGCTCTCTCTCTCTCTCTCTCTCTCTCTCTCTCTCTCTCTCTCTCTCTCTCTCTCTCTGTGTGTCTCTGTCTCTCTCTCTCTTTCTCTCTCTCTCTCTCTCTCTCTCTCTCTCTCTCTCTCTCTCTCTCTCTCTCTCTCTCTCTCTCTCCTATACTGAATGATACCCACAGCTCTGTGTGACCTTTAATGGGGCTGGCTTCATTGAGTTCCTACCCATGTGTCATTGGAATTACGTTATTTGTTTGTTGGTGTGTCTTAAGCGTACACTGGCTTTCAAAAGCGGATTGACCTTTATCGTAATAATCATTGTCCGGTCGTGAAAATAATCTCTGTCTCTCTCTCTCTCTCTCTCTCCTCTCTCTCTCTCTCTCTCTCTCTCTCTCTCTCTCTCTCTCTCTCCCCTATTCATACACTTTCACGAGTTCCCCAATATACATAGATGTTTAAGATTCCTGCATTCGCAGAAATACTTTACTTCATAACTCATGCTCTTCGCCAAACAGAAGACAAAGGATTGTAATGCTTGTCTCAATTACTTCATTCTTTCTATGTGTGTTGTGGTGGTGGTGGTGGTGTTGGTCGTGGTGATGATGGTGATGGCTGCCTAGCTGGGGGAGGAGCTGAACCAGGACATCGCCAGCATCATGAAGCAGCAGGACTGTGACAGGGAGCCCTCGGAACTGGGCGTCAGCTCCATGGGCATGGGCACCGCCCTCTTCGAGCTCTACCTGTCCCTGCAGGAGTTCTCTAACTACGGCAAGCACCTGTCCACGGCGTAGGTCGTGTGTGTGTGTGTATGTGCGTGCGTGTGTGTGTGTGTGCGTGCGTGCGTGCATGCGTGCGTGTGTGTGTGTGTGTGTGTAGTGTGTATGTAGTGTGTGTGTGTGGTGTGTGTGTGTGTGTGTGTGTGTGTGTGTGTGTGCGTAGTATGTATTGTGTGTGCGTAGTATGTAGTGTGTGTGTGTGTGTGTGTGTGTGTGTGTGTGTGTGTGTGTGTGTGTGTAGTGCGTCGTGTGAAGTGTGTGAGTGTGTGTGTGTTTACGTGTGTAAGAGTATGTGTGTGGTATGAGTGGTAAAGGGGGAGAAGGGTGGAGAGAGAGTTTGTGTGTGCGCGCGTATGTTGTGTGTGTGTGTGTGTGTGTGGTGAAGGAAGTATGATCCCGATGTTGAAGAGGGAGTGCTCCATTGACGTTCATGAGCGAGGTCACTTACGCTCACGTGCACATACTAACGGGCGAGGACTACAACGTTTAGACACACTCAAACGCAGGCGCGCGAGCGACACTCACGCCCGCGCGTACGCACATACACACACATGCGTGCACGCGTGCGTGCCTGTGTATACACACATATATACACGCGCGCGCGTGCCCGCACAGACATACAAGCGCGCACGTACTTACGCATGCACGCTCGAACTCACTTACGCGCACACGCACGCATACACACACACGGCACACACGCTTTCTCTTTTTGTTTGCCTGTCCATGTCTCTGTCTCAGTCTCTGTCTCTCTCTCTCTCTCTCTCTCTCTCTCTCTCCCTCTCTCTCTCGCCTCTCTCTCTCTCTCTCTCTCACGCTTACACAAACACACACACACACACACACACACACACACACACACACACACACACACACGAAGAAAGAGAGAGGAAGAGAGGACACACACACTCTCTCTCTCTCTCTCTCTCTTTGCTCCCTCACGTCTTTTCCCTTTCTCGTTCCCTCACCAACTCTCCGTGAGGACAGCGAGCAGTCGCAGCTCACCATCAGCAAGTACTACGAGTGGTTCCGCTTCACCGTCAGCCGCTGGCTCCACATTGCACAGCAGCGGGCCGAGCGGCGGATTCGAACCGCCGTTGACTTGGAAAAGGTAAAAACGGGACCAGATCGGGGATGGGGGTGGTGCGGGGTGGTGCGTTTAATGACTCTGGTTAATAAAACAAAGGCATGACGAACGGGGATCTGGGTCACCAGGTAAAAATGTGGTACAGTTCTCGGGAAAGGAGAGCAACATGAAGGGAGGACCAAAAAAAAAAAAAAGGCGTGGATAGGGGGTGGTGAAGAGGAGGAGGGGAGTGCGGCTGGGCGGGCCCCGGCTCGCGGTTAGTAAAGGGACACAACTTCTCTTTCGTGCTGAGGCACGTGAATGAATTTGCGTCCCCTTTCCTCTCTGTCTGTCTGTCTGTCTCTCTCTCTCTCTCTCTCTCTCTCTCTCTCAAGTTCTGTAAGTTTTAGTTGCCAGTGATACTTAGTTAGTCCCTTAGCGGGGCATGGGCCGGATAAAAAAAGCATCTGTTTGCTTTTCTGTTACCCTTGGGAATGAGGATTATCATCATCATCATTTCTCTCTCTCTCTCTCTCTCTCTCTCTCTCTCTCTCTCTCTCTCTGTGTGTGTAAGAGGCGCTGTTGATGGGTTTTTGGTTTGGTTGTTTATGTGTGTGTGAGTGTGTGCTCGCGCGCGCGCGTGTGTATGGTATTTTTTTGTAGTTGTGTTTTTTGTTTTTTTTTTGTAGCTGCTGCTATTGCTACTGCTGCTACTACTATTACTGCTGCTGCTGCGGTTTCGGCTGCTGTCATTCTTGTTTCGTGGGGATGAGGGGTTGTGTTTGCAAACGGTTTGGGATGCATAAAAGCGTAAAGCAGATTTTCGTCTGGGTTGTTAATCTACAGAATCATCTGCCATCCTTTGTAGACAGTGAACCTGCAAACAAGATTGTAAAAAATTATGCAGAGCGATACAACTACTCTCTCTCTCTCTCCCTCTCTCTTCTCTCTCTCTGACACAAAAACACACACAACACGCGTGCACACAGACACAGACACACACACACCAATACGGATGACGTGGAAAGACAAAACACGCAGCAAGTACAGGTCAAGTTAGTGACGAGGGACAAAGAAGGGAATGATGAGGGAGGTGAATGGTGGAAACTGAGAGAAGCGAGGTCACCAAAATGAACAGGGGACAGTAAGGTGCGTGTGTTTCTTCTGACTTTGACGTTTGTTTCTTTGTTTTGTTGTTGTTGTTGTTGTGTTAGCTTTGGAATAAGACAGTTTTTTTTGTATTATCATTGTCATTAGTAGTAGTAGTAGTAATCCTAGTAGTAGTGGTAGTAGTATCACTATTGTCATTATTATTATCATTATTATTGTTGTTGTTATTCCTGTCACCATTGTCATCATCATCATCATCAGTACTACTATTGATCGTCTGTCCATAATTTCGCCATCCCTAGTTTGTTTACATCTTTCCTTCTTTTTTCATTCTTTCTTTCTTTTCATTCGTTTGTTCAGTTGTTTTTCATTTCATCATCGTTTCATTTTTCTTTATGTTTTCTTTACTTTATAATTTTTTTTTTTCTTCTGTCTTCCATTTTTTTCTCCTTTTTTTTTGTTTCTTCTACTCATGTCGTTTAGTTTTCGTAATCCAAATGAATCGTCTTTTCTTTTTTAAATCGATTTTGTTTTGTTTTTGAATGTTGTTCTTTAGAATTCTCAGCAGTATGTTCACCTATGTTTACTTTCGTTTTTGTTTTGTTTGATGTTCGTTGTAGAGGGAGTATGGTATGCTCTTCGGTGTCTTACAGAACTGGAAAAAAAAAAGGAAAAAACACACGAAAACTTGGTTCTATTTATGGAAATAGGGGATGCTCAAAAAGTGTGTGTGTGTGTGTGTGTGTGTGTGTGTGTGTGTGTGTGTGTGTGTTGCACGCGCGTGCGCACGTGCCTGGTAATAGGCATACATCCGCATTATTATCATTTCGAAAACAGACTTGAATTTTTGTTGTTGTTGTTTTAATTTGGTCTGGTTTTCAAGCTCATTAATCATTTGTTGTCGGGATAGCATATCAAGGGAAATAATTGTTGAAATACCCAAAGGGGAACAACACGGACTTTGATTTCCCATAGTTTACAGGGAATGAAGAACACTATGGAAGCGGGCGGGGGAGGGTAGGGGGGTGTGGGGTAGTGAAGGGGATATATCTTTTCATATTCCTTTCATTTCAACAATGAATTTCCATATCCCCCTTCGAAAGAATCTTATTGTAGTTGTTGTTTGTTTTGTGTGTGTGTCTTTTTTTTCCAACACTATGGGGAAAAAAAACAACATCGTATTCTGATGCGTTGTACTTCCCTTTTAGCATGAGGATTTTGTTTTCCACATTTTAAGGGGTGTGGACGTCACGAAATCGGCTTGCTAATAAAGATCCCCCACCCACCCCCCTCCCCACCCACCCCCTCCCATCGCCATTCCCTGCCGCCTGAAAGCCGTAGAACAGTGTTTTGTTGGTTTTACTTAGCTTTGTTTTGCTTTGTTTTACTTCCTGTTTTAGTTGCAGATTTGGTAGCTAGACCATCGTGACGGAATTTTCCTTAATTTTTAATTTGAAGCCTTCTACCGTCAACCGTCCCCTTTAGTTGTCGCTCCCTTCACCAGTATTTCTTGTGGGATGTGTGTGTGTGTGTGTGTGTGTGTGTGTGTGTTCGTTGTCGTTGTTTTTGTTGTTGTTGCTGCTGCTGTAATTGATTCAGTTGCAGGTTTGCAATTTTTAGATAATTAACGAAAGGGAGAAAGCAACCGTTTTTCTTCTCCAAGGGTACCATCGGCTTTTTTTTTTTTTTTTTTTTTTTTGTTATGTATAGCCTACCTTTCAATATGCGTGTCGCACCTTCATGTGGATTTTTATTCCCACGTTCCCACCCCATCTCCTTTCCACTCATTTCAGTGCACACACACACGCACATTTGACCATGCTTGCCGCTGAAACACACAATTCCTCACTTCGAAGTATTTGGGAACCTCACATCTTAATTAAGACGGAACAATTTCTTTTAAGACTAAGACAGTGTCTGTCGCTTTTGCAAATCATCATCTGGAAGAGCATTCCAGAGAGAGTGAGCGATGGAACCAACTGCTCTCTCACTACCAGGTTTGACACTGCGTCGAGGGACTGTCAGTACTTGTTCAGAGGATTTTTCTTAGTTTGTTGGAGGGAGGGTTTTTTGTTGTTGTTGTTGTTGTTTTTTGGTCGGTGGTGGTGGTGCTGCTGCTGTTCCTGTTTGCGAGATTGGCATTGACTGGTACTCCCCCTTAATTTTGTGCAAGGTCGGCAATTAAACTCACGTAGTTCTGATTTTGAATATCCGACAGAAAAGTACAATGCAGTCTGTTGTTGATCAATGCCCCCGACGT
>CM031595.1:102424549-102447049 GCA_018398815.1 Conus ventricosus | reverse complement strand
TGTATTGACATACATTCTCCACCCTCTCAGTTATTGTGTATTGACATACATTCTCCACCCTCTCAGTTATTGTGTATTTACATCCATTCTCCACCCTCTCAGTTATTGTGTATTGACATACATTCTCCACCCTCTCAGTTATTGTGTATTGACATACATTCTCCACCCTCTCAGTTATTGTGTATTGACATCCATTCTCCACCCTCTCAGTTATTGTGTATTTACATACATTCTCCACCCTCTCAGTTATTGTGTATTGACATACATTCTCCACCCTCTCAGTTATTGTGTATTGACATACATTCTCCACCCTCTCAGTTATTGTGTATTGACATACATTCTCCACCCTCTCAGTTATTGTGTATTGACATACATTCTCCACCCTCTCAGTTATTGTGTATTTACATCCATTCTCCACCCTCTCAGTTATTGTGTATTGACATACATTCTCCACCCTCTCAGTTATTGTGTATTGACATACATTCTCCACCCTCTCAGTTATTGTGTATTGACATCCATTCTCCACCCTCTCAGTTATTGTGTATTTACATACATTCTCAACCCTCTCAGTTATTGTGTATTGACATACATTCTCCACCCTCTCAGTTATTGTGTATTGACATACATTCTCCACCCTCTCAGTTATTGTGTATTTACATACATTCACCCTCTCAGTTATTGTGTATTGACATACATTCTCCACCCTCTCAGTTATTGTGTATTGACATACATTCTCCACCCTCTCAGTTATTGTGTATTGACATACATTCTCCACCCTCTCAGTTATTGTGTATTGACATACATTCTCCACCCTCTCAGTTATTGTGTATTGACATACATTCTCCACCCTCTCAGTTATTGTGTATTGACATACATTCTCCACCCTCTCAGTTATTGTGTATTGACATACATTCTCCACCCTCTCAGTTATTGTGTATTGACATACATTCTCCACCCTCTCAGTTATTGTGTATTGACATCCATTCTCCACCCTCTCAGTTATTGTGTATTTACATACATTCTCAACCCTCTCAGTTATTGTGTATTGACATACATTCTCCACCCTCTCAGTTATTGTGTATTGACATCCATTCTCCACCCTCTCAGTTATTGTGTATTTACATACATTCACCCTCTCAGTTATTGTGTATTGACATACATTCTCCACCCTCTCAGTTATTGTGTATTGACATACATTCTCCAGCCTCTCAGTTATTGTGTATTGACATACATTCTCCACCCTCTCAGTTATTGTGTATTGACATACATTCTCCACCCTCTCAGTTATTGTGTATTTACATACATTCTCCACCCTCTCAGTTATTGTGTATTGACATACATTCTCCACCCTCTCAGTTATTGTGTATTTACATACATTCTCCACCTCTCAGTTATTGTGTATTGACATACATTCTCCACCCTCTCAGTTATTGTGTATTGACATACATTCTCCACCCTCTCAGTTATTGTGTATTGACATACATTCTCCACCCTCTCAGTTATTGTGTATTGACATACATTCTCCACCCTCTCAGTTATTGTGTATTGACATACATTCTCCACCCTCTCAGTTATTGTGTATTGACATACATTCTCCACCCTCTCAGTTATTGTGTATTGACATACATTCTCCACCCTCTCAGTTATTGTGTATTGACATACATTCTCCACCCTCTCAGTTATTGTGTATTGACATACATTCTCCACCCTCTCAGTTATTGTGTATTGACATACATTCTCCACCCTCTCAGTTATTGTGTATTGACATACATTCTCCACCCTCTCAGTTATTGTGTATTGACATACATTCTCCACCCTCTCAGTTATTGTGTATTGACATACGTTCTCCACCCTCTCAGTTATTGTGTATTGACATACATTCTCCACCCTCTCAGTTATTGTGTATTGACATACATTCTCCACCCTCTCAGTTATTGTGTATTGACATACATTCTCCACCCTCTCAGTTATTGTGTATTTACATACATTCTCCACCCTCTAAGTTATTGTGTATTTACATACATTCTCCATGCTCTCAGTTATTGTGTATTTACATACATGATCCCAAGATCAAAACAAAATTTCTCCACCCTCTCAGTTATTGTGTATTTACATACATGATCCCAAGATCAAAACAAAATTTCTCCACCCTCTCAGTTATTGTGTATTTACATATATGATCCCAAGATCAAAACAAAATTTCTCCACCCTCTCAGTTATTGTGTATTTACATACATTCTCCACCCTCTCAGTTATTGTGTATTTACATACATGATCCCAAGATCAAAACAAAATTTCTCCACCCTCTCAGTTATTGTGTATTTACATACATGATCCCAAGATCAAAACAAAATTTCTCCACCCTCTCAGTTATTGTGTATTTACATACATTCTCCACCCTCTCAGTTATTGTGTATTGACATACATTCTCCACCCTCTCAGTTATTGTGTATTTACATACATGATCCCAAGATCAAAACAAAATTTCTCCACCCTCTCAGTTATTGTGTATTTACATACATTCTCCACCCTCTCAGTTATTGTGTATTTACATACATGATCCCAAGATCAAAACAAAATTTCTCCACCCTCTCAGTTATTGTGTATTTACATACATGATCCCAAGATCAAAACAAAATTTATCCACCCTCTCAGTTATTGTGTATTTACATACATGATCCCAAGATCAAAACAAAATTTCTCCACCCTCTCAGTTATTGTGTATTTACATACATGATCCCAAGATCAAAACAAAATTTCTCCACCCTCTCAGTTATTGTGTATTTACATACATGATCCCAAGATCAAAACAAAAATTTAATTTCCATGAAGCATATGGATTTAGGCATGGTAACATACACAAAATAAAGTTTTCATGAAGTATATATATTGAGACAGTACACAACTGCAAGCACATATCACAGTTGTTGTGAAGCAGATAGAAAAATAGATAGATGGACGGACGGACGGATATTCAAGCAGTACAGCAGCATACATATCTAAGTAGTACTCAAACAAAGCCAGAAAACAATCAGGATTTTAAAGTATATAGATATTGTCATAGTTTACGAATCCAACCACAAAAAAAAACAATGTTATGACGCATACATGTTTAGACTGTACAGAACGTTAATAATAATAAAAAAAAAGAATAGTGTGATAGTACGCGGCAACACATAGTACAAAAATACAAAAGTATGAGTACATACACATAGTACAAAACACTTCGAATTTAATCGTGGAAACATAGCAATATACCTCCAGCCACGGACCCCAGTGGATCCCAGTGCATCAACAGTCTCTGCCTGCCCGTTGCAGCTGTGCATCACCATCAACAACATCGAGCAGGTGAGGAGGTCGCTGAAGCCTTTGCCCACACTGCTGGAGCTGAGCGAGATCCAGCAGGCCATGGACATGGCCTCCGCACTGGCTGCCGAGCTGCCGCAGACGCCGCTGCAGAGCCTCATCAAGAGCGCCGACGACGACATGGTGAAGAAGATTTGGCAGGTCGTCGACAGGGTGGCTGATAAGGTGAAGATGCTGTGGTGATGGTGGTGGTGGTTGTCGTATATTATTATTATTATTATTATTATTATTGTTATTATTATTATTATTATTATTATTGTCGACATGGTGAAGAAGATCTGGCAGGTCGTCGACAGGGTCGTTGATAAGGTGAAGATGCTGTGGTGGTGGTTATTATTATTGTTGTTGTTGTTGTTGTTGTTGTTGTTGTTATCATTATTTTTAGTATTATCATTATTGGTGTTGTTGTTGTTATTATTATTATTATTATTATTATTATTATTATCGTTATTATTGTTATTATTATCATTATTATTATTATTGTTGTTGTTAAGAACACTCATATATTAACAGTACTTATATAGCGCCTATCCTCGTTTAGGGACCAAGCTCAAAGCAATTTACAATCCACGCTCTCGTTTACACAACGGACTGCTTACGGTCGTTTTCCATGTCATTCGGTCGTCGAATATCAGTCACTCAGTTTATCATTCATTCTTTCTTTTATTTTGGGTGCATGGTATGTGTATACGTGGCATCCATATCAACGGCCAAAATGGCTTTCTCTTCCGAAAGTTAATTATGAGGTTTCACGTGTGTGCAAGATATTATGCGTGCGTTCAAACACAGAATCTCGGTTTCTAGTCTTAATCGAAGGACATTTCGAGAATGGAGTCGGAACCAATGTTACCTCTGAGGGAAAAATCCCGTTATACCAAAACGACCCGGCGAAGATTCGAACCCGCAGCCCCAGGATCACTAGGATCCCGAGTCCGGCGTTCTACCAACAGAACTATTTGGCTTCTCGCAGGCGGCTGGGCAATAAACAAAACGAATTGTATTGAATCGGCGTTCAAGCAAGCCAGATAGTGACTGTTGACAGCAGTTTCAGTTTTAAGTCCAGATGACCGCAGGGGCCCTCTCAGTTCCGCCCATCGAGGGAAATCCGAGGTAACTTCCTCCCAACCGGAAGGCAGTCAGTTGAACAGGACGAATTACGTAGACCGACACATACAATAATATTTTGCAAATAAAAGAGACGGAGATGAGAGAAAAAGTCCAAGTTTGAGCAACCTAGAGTCCAATTTAGCTTCTTCTTTTTTTTTTCGTTTGAAATCCACTTCTTTGACATGAGCAAGATTGATGTTTTCTGAAAGGAGTAGATGTCAGTGCAACAAAAGTACAGAAAACATGCTCTGTGTTGACTACAGATTGTCAGTATGTGTACGGAGAGGAGTTGGTACCTTGTGACGTAAAAATGAAGGCCTTTTCTATAATTATTAGGCTTGCCAATGCGCTTGGTGACTGACCTTTCCTCCATTTACATTTGTTGATGCTATTTTTTTTCTTGAGTGGTTTATTAGTGTCGAGAGAGAGAGAGAGAGAGAGAGAGAGAGAGGAGAGAGAGAGAGAGAGACGTGTTCGCGGAAATGTGTGTGTGTGTGTGTGTGTGTGGTGTGTGTGTGTGTGTGTGTGTTGTATGGGGGAGGAAGAGGTGTGGGGATCGCATGTCTTGGCAGGTGGTGGATAAGATTTTTTTTTTTTTTTTTTTTGGGGGGGGGAGAGGGGGGCTTCCGAGTCGTGTATGGGGGGGGGGGGGGGGGGGGGGGGGGGGGGCTGTCCGTTGTCCGTGGTACTTGCTTTGTTTTGTGCCAAACAGTAATTAAAAATACATGGACATTCAGTTCGGTATTGACTGACTGACAGTAGCAAATGAAAAATACGCAGATAGTCTTTGGATTGATCCAAGGTTGGTTTTTTTTTTTTTTTTTTTTTTTTGCTGTCCCAACCTGTGCGCCTCCTCAGACGCAGTGCACCCACGCCGCTCATTCCGACACCCCGTCCACAGCCGCAGACCGGTCGGCCCTGCCGCAGCCCCCGGCACCGGCAATCCACAGGGGGCAGTCAGTGTCAAGTCGTCAAGAGGCAACCCACCGGAGGAGACACTGCACTGCTGCCGAGTTACTTCGGTGGTGTTCAGTGGCGCCTGTTCTGATCTAACATACGCAGGACACTACCTACTAAGCCCCATACTGACAACAATAATTGCTTAGTCGCGGAGCCGGCGTGAGTGAGCTCTCCCTCCGGAGGGCGCCACCACGTCCGTCCAACGACAGCCCCCATGGATTCGCCGATACCGGTGACCCCGACGGAACCAAACCAAGACCACAGACATGGAGAGGACATCGAAACTGAGGTCACCATGAGAGCAGGGCATGAAGGGCCACAGAATTTGAGACTTTTTTTAAGCTTATGGATGAGGATGAGGATGATTAAGATGATGCTACGGATTTCCGTTTCGGTCTGAGACTACATGATAGGGCTGTACTCTACGCTTCCTTTCATAATATATCCCGGCGTCAACCAGGCCCGAGAGATACAGGCACCTGCAGTGTTGGTCATGAAATTTGAGCAACACTCACAGAAACGCATCCATTAAGTGGATGAAACTCGACTGTGTGGTCCCAGTCTTCCCAACTGAGTCCGCAGCAAACTCAGCTCTGGGTAGGAGCCGGTCGGGGCAGAAAAAACCCACATGGCTCTGATGGGAATCGAACCCACGACCTCCCAGCCAGGAGTCCGCGACGCTAACCACTTCGCCGCGGCGGCTGGTCTGGATTGATCCAAGTTAACATTTACTGACTGACAGACTAACAAGCTTATGGATTGACTGATATCAGAGAATACCATTGGCTTTGTTTGATCGGATATTAAATGGTCCTTTTCCCGCTCTGTTAGTCTCTCATTCGTTATTTCTTCTATTTATTTATTTGTTTGTTCGTTTCCTTGTTTATTCATTTATCTATTTATCAGTTCATCTTCAATATGTGCCCTTCTGTTTTTCCCATGGTAGATGCGGCCTGATATCAAGAAAGATGTTTTCCATCTGAACTGGGCGCCGGAATCCGTGCCTGCTGAAGAGGTAAGTGTGGATTTCTTTTTCATCTTATTATTTTACGAACGTGACTACCTGTCTGGACCACCGGGGTGAGGGGGGGGGGGGTGGTCATTGGTTTGTGCCCCATCAGGGACGTATCATCATGGAATCTGTTTCTATCTGTGGTCGGCTCTTACCCTAAAGTTCTCATTCACTTCACACTGATGCTTCTTGGAGCTGCTTCAATTTCTGCCAACACTGCAGATGTCTGTATCTCAATAGTCTCGCGTAATTCACGCCCGGGTGTGAGACGAGGCGTTGGGAGCAGCCCTCCCTCAACTGTCTCACACTGGGAAAGTATTAGACCCTTTCAGACTGAAGAAAACAGTGGATCATGTCCTCCTTATACACAAGTAATGGTTTGGCTCTAATTGTCTCTCATTTCCATCCACCACCAGCACCCCAATCTTCACCCCGCACCCGCACCCCTCCATGCTCAACCGAGTGGCTAGTTTTTTTGTTGTGTGTGTGTGTGTGTGTGTGTGTGTGTGTGTGTGTGTGTGTGTGCTGTTTTTTTTTTGTTTTTGTTTTTTTTAGGGGGGGGGGGTCTTTTTGGTTTGGTTGGGTTTTTTTTCTGTCTATCTGAGTTCACGAAAATAACTCGTGGAAACATGGTGCTGGCCTTGACGCTGTAAGGGGTGCTCACTCTGCCTCTTCAGTTAAGGCAGTTATCGCATTTAGTGCTGAAGACAGCAGATAGAGTGTATCCCATGCATGCTGGCTACGAGTCGGCATTTGTGAACTCTGCCGAAGACCCGTCATCAACAGGAATCTGAGGCACGTTTCTTTATGCGGGATATCTTATGATGGTTGACCTCCTGGTAACTTGACATTGAGAGCGTCTTAGAGACGAGAATGGCTGTGGGATTTTGAAATGACGAAGCTGGTTGTGTATTGAGTTGCCGTGAAGCTTATCACTTCAGTTGCGGCCACAAAAAAAACACAACTACTACCAGTAATGATTACCATAAGGTTGATAATTTAGGCCTTATGGCCCTACCGTTAGAAAGGATGGGAAAGGGTATGAAAGGAAAGCAGGAGGAAGGAGGGGGTGCCTTGTAAACACACACGCACACACGCACGCACCACACACACACACACACACACTGAGGTTAATAAGTGTTTTGTTGTTATTGTTGTTGTTGTGTCTCTACGTTTTAAAGAATAGTCTGCTAAATTTGCTTGTTTTTTGTATAGGTTTGTCGTGCGTATGGTTGTCTCTGTCTCCAGGCATCATCACACATGTTTGAAAATTCGTCCTAAGCTTTTACCTGTCTGTTTCTGTGTTCGCGCGCCTGACGCTCTTCAGGCGATCGGAGACCTGCTGGAGTACCTGGACAGCAACCTGCTGACCCTCAACAACAACCTGCTGAAGAGCAACTTCGACCGCATCCTGGCCTCCATCTGGAAAGAGACCCTGGAGGAGTTCAACGAGGTGATGGAGACTGAGGAGATGGTGGAGTCACTGGGGTCGTTCTCTGTGTGTGTGTGTGTGTGTGTGTGTGTGTGTGTGTGTGTGTGTGTGTGTGTGTGTGTGTGTGTGAGAGAGAGAGAGAGAGAGGGTGGATGCGCGCATCCATGCACACACACACACACACACACACACACACACACACACACACACACACACACGCACACACACACTTGCCGGACTTTTGCATGTCCTTTTTGGAAACAAATACATTTTAATGCTGAACAATTAAGTAGTGGGGGGAAAACAAGTGCAGGCTAACAATTCTTCGGCCATTATAGTAATGACTTGGCAAAGATTTGAACTTTTATAAGAAATAAAAATTGAAGATGAAAAAAATGGGGAAATATATTAAAAATATATGAGAAACCCTTCATTAGCTGCATGAGGGAACCATTGTAATCCCTCTCGAAGGCAGATCTATTTGTATTGCCTGCTCCTATAGGCCTTTCGTCCGCTGGATCGGACTCATCAGGGAGACACGGCTGATTGTGTCTGTGCTCTTGGTGTCAAATAGAAACACACCACAGTCCATAATTCTGTGGTGTTCTCACTACCAAGGGTTCAAAAAAGAATCCAACAGCACCCCCAAAGCAGCCAGCGAAGGGTAGTAAAATGCAACAAAACGAAAGTGTGGAGAGGAAAACAAATACATTTTGTTAAAAGTAGACCGGTAAAACGAACTATACCATTATGCTTCTGACAATATGGTTTTATTTACAGACGTATGGGAACGGACTGTAACAAAGTGGTGGCCATTGTTATGTGTTCCAGAGGCCTCCATCATTCTACCAGCGTATGTTTGATGCCCTAAGCCTCCTGGTAGACTTCTTCTACGCCAATGGCAAGGGCCTGGAGATGGATGACATCCTGGTGGAAGAGTTCCAGGTGGGTTGGGTTCTGTTGTGGTCTGCCTGTATCATTTTCTCTTCCCCATTCATCAGTTGTCTGCTGCTTGTTCTTTTCGGTTCTCTTGTTTTCTCTGCTCCTCTTTTCTTTTCTCTACTCTTCTTTTATTTTTGTTTTTCGTGTTCTTCTCCTCTTCTCTGCTATTCTTCTCTTTCCCTTTTTTAGATCTTTTCTCCTCTTCAATTTTCTTTTCGTATTTTGTGTGTTCTCGTTTACTCTCTGTCTCTGTCTCTGTCTCTCTCTCTCTCTCTCTCTCTCTCTCTCTCTCTCTCTCTCCTTCTTCTTCTTCTTCTTCTTCTTCTTCTTTTTCTTCTTCATCTTCTGTTTCCCTGTTTCCTATTATCTTTTCTCCGTTTCTGTCCTTTTCTTTTCTGTTTTTTTACTTCTTTACTTTGGCTTTCTGTTCTCCTTTTTGGCCTTCTGTTATCCTCTTTGACCTTCTCATCTCCTCTTTGACCTGCTCTTTGACCTTCTGTTCTCCTCTTTGACCTTCTGTTCTCCTCTTTGACCTTCTGTTCTCCTCTTTGGCCTTCTGTTCTCCTCTTTGGCCTTCTGTTCTGTTCTCCTCTTTGACCTTCTGTTCTCCTCTTTGGCCTTCTGTTCTCCTCTTTGGCCTTCTGTTCTCCTCTTTGACCTTCTGTTCTCCTCTCATCTTGTCTTAGATTCCTTTCCCTTCTTTTTTCATCTCTCCTCTTCTCTTCACGTCTCTTTCTCTTTGACCCTTCTCTCTTCTCTTTTCCGTTTTTTTTTTTTCTGCGCGCTTTTCACTTCTCTGTTCCCCTCTTCGCTTTCCTTATCTCCACTTCTCTCCACTTCGCTCCTCTCTTCTTGTCTTCACTTCCTCGCTTTCCTTCTCTTCTCTCCAATGTCTTTTCTTTCTCTCTTCCCTTGTCATTTCTCATTTCCCCTTCTGTCTCTTTTTTCGTGTGTGTTTTTTTTTTTGTAACTCTTCTCCTCTCCTTTTTTCTCCTCTTCTTTAATCCCTCCGTCTCACTTCTTTTCACTTCCCTCCCAGTTTCTTCTCTTTTTGCGCTTCATTCGTTTATTTATCCATCATTCATTTATTCATTCATTCAATCATATATTCATTTATTCATTCATTAATTTATCTATCAGCTTTAAATCATGCGCAGTGCGGTCTCAAAACTTAGCGGATGTTGTGTAGCGTATATGGACTAGTCCGCACGCAATGACACTTCTTTGATGAAACTGAAACTCTTATCTTCTTTTCTCTTCTCTTCTTCCAGACTATATAAATACATCGATCACCTTATTTCGTTTATTTGTTCGTGCTATGGTTCGGTGGCTTGCACACTAAACGAGAATTGGTGTCAGTGTCTCTTATTTGATCATGTCACCTCTTCTCTGCTATCCTTCTGTAGCTGTCTTCTTTTCTCTTCTTCCTTTCTCCAGTCTTCCCTTTTCTGTCTTCTCTTCTCTACCCTTTCTCTCTCTCTCTCTCTCTCTCTCTCTCTCTCTCTCTCTCTCTTCCCTTCTTCTTTTCTGCTCTGCGCTGTCCTGTCTTCTTCAGTTATGTTCGATTTGTGTCGTTTCTGCTCATGTTAGGTCTGCTTTGTTCGGGTTTTCTCTGTTCTCTGCGGCACTGTCCCGTTCTTTTCAGCGCTGGCTCTGTGCTATGTTCTGTTGCACTGTTATTTTGTTTCGGGTCTAATCTGTTCGGTTCGGTTCGGTTCTGATCGGTCCTACTCTGGTTCGGTTCGGTTCGGTTCTATTCTTTTGACGCGGCACTTTGCTGCGCTGTGTTGTGCTGTTTTTATGGGACACTGAATTTGTGCGGTGTTGCAGTGCGGGATATGAACATTTTTATGTCACAGTTTCCTGTAATAACTCGGACAACGGTGAATGAAAACATTCTGTCGATTTCTCTTCTCCGCGCTTCTTCGATGCGCATCGGGTAACATATGACAAAGGGATGTCATTCTCACTGCTGTCGTATCGCCTCTGACCAGTTTGCCGTTGAAGGGACGTCATGGCGACCTTCATCCCGAGGAGCAGATTAACTGCCGGTGTGTGACGTCCATCACAGCACTGCGATGTTTAACTGGACAATGATAGGAGCCTGTTCCACCAGAACATACACAAATTTGACACGGTAGAAAACATTGTCAAACATCTCTTAAACGCGCGGCTTCGTCCCAAGGGTCGGGCCCCAAGGGAGGAAACGCTGTGTGTATTTTGTATACATCACATGAAGCGGAGGAATACGTATATGGCTTGGTCATTCTGTCTTTATATTTTTTTTCAGAGTCTCCGGAAGAAACTGACGATGCACAAGATGGACACGCTAGCCCTGATCGAAAACTTTTACCTCGAGAAGAGTGAGCAGCAGGTAAGGTTGTCATTTTTCTGTGTCACTTCTCTTTGTGAAGAAAACCGTTAGCACTGAAGCATGCATCGAGAGAGAGAGGGGGGGGGGGGGGGGGGGGGGGGGAGGAGAGAGAGAGAGAGAGAGAGAGAGAGAGAGAGAGAGAGAGATTGTGAAAAAACTGTTAGTACTGAAGCATGCAGAGAGAGGGGGGTATCTGTGTGTGTGTGTGAGAGAGAGAGGGGGGGGGGAGGAGAGAGAGAGAGAGAGAGAGGAGAGAGAAGAGAGAAGAGAGGATAAACGATTCTGTCCCGTGTGTTCTCCTGACAGGGTGTAAAAGAATTATGGCGCTGTCTGCGTTCGTAACTGACAACTCTGGGACGTTGTCCAGTACGTGCACTCTAAGATCAAATGCTAGGTTATGTCATGCGTTTTTGCGGTTGAAAGGATTACAGCACAGTTTCTTTTTCTAATTACTTGGCAGCTTGGGAACTACTCTGTCTTCAAAGTGCAAGGAAATACAGATGATCATGCCAGGAGATTAAAATGACTGAGGCAACCCACATATAACAGTGCACTGTCTGACAAAGTTTGATGTAGCATCATGATCCAGTGGCAGATATAACTCGTGGTTACCAACAAGACTTTGAAAACCAGACAGGAAGAAATGTATCCCCCTTCAAACCATGTCAAAGCAGGACTTGGTGGGGAATTACAAAAGGGGGCTGATTCCCAGCAAGCATCATCACTCGCTGTACCAGAAGGAATTCGTTTGATCTCTGATGACGTTCTGCGACGCAAATTCCTATCTCATCAGTCATCGTAAAACAAAATAAGGTGACATCAGATTTTCTGGGCAGGAAGGCTTTAGAGTAGTGGCGATCGCCGTACCTCATGACTGACCATTGAAATCGCAGTAATAAGTTTGGTGTGTGTGTGTGTGTGTGTGTGTGTGTGTGTGTGTAGCCCCTACGTGTATGACTCTATGATAGTACTTGGCGCCCTGCTGTGATGGTGACTATGATATTCACTCCGCTCCATATCCGCACCTGTTCTTATGCTTAGTAATCGTTAGCAGACATAGTTGAAGCTCGAAGAGATATAACTGTGGGCTTCTTTTCAGAAAGAAGGCAGATACTATCATCTTAGTGGGTGGTATCCTGTGAGTATGAAGCAGGACTCGTCCACACCATTTGAATGATTTTCATCGACACGGCAGGGTCTGCCCTGATGTGTGGTCGAAACGTCGAGCTTACATTGTTGATTCAATTTGGACCGCTCGCGACGAGACTGCAGCAAGACGAGACCTCCTGGGTGTGGCTTGGAATGGGAGGGTGGGGATGTGGGGGCGGTAGAATGCTGCCACTGAGGGACAGAAATGTAGCAAAACTGAAGACTGCTAGTTCGAAAAGTTATGTGCGTCCCATCCTGCGTAATTTTCAAAATCCTGCGTAATCTCACAGGGCAGCCTTTTTCTTCTTGTTCCTCTTGTTCTTGTTCTCGTTCTCGTTCTCCTCCTCCTCCTCTTCCTCCTCCTCCTCCTCCTTTTTCTTCTTCTCCTTTCCTGTTGTTTCTTCTTCTTCTTCTTCTTCTTCTTCTTCTTTCTTCTCCTCCTCCACCTCTTCTCCCTTCTCCTCCTCCTCCTCCTCCTTCTTCTTCGTCTTCTTAGCTTTTTTGTAAGTTTCTGTTTTTGACGCAACAGTGACATTGTTTTACTACTAGTATTATGGAATGGATTCTGTCTGGTAAGAAATGGTCATTAGAGGAAGAGAATGTAAGAGAATCCGTCCGTTCTGTCCGTTGTCGGCATCCTCTTGGTTGTAACAGGATGTGTGTGTGTGTGTGTGTGTGTTGTGTGTGTGTGTTTTGCGCGCGCGCGCAGAAAAACGCCACCTGCACGGAGTACGGGGTACTGAACGTGAGGGTGGTGTACAAACACGAGTCTCACGTGCTGCTGGTGGAAGGTCAGTGTGGAATTCAGTTGATGCCGTGCTTGCTTGTTCGCTTTTCACTCCTGTGTTGTATGCTGTATTCCAGTCATGTCTGTGGGATGACTGGCTTCTCTCCGCCCCCCCCCCCCCTCTCTCTCTCTCTCTCTCTCTCTCTCTCTCCTCTCTCTCTCCCCCCCCCCCCCCCCCCCCCCCCAGGTATTTCCGTCTGCTTGTTTCTCTTTTTGACAACCATTTTCTTAATATTATGTAAACAACAAGCTATTAATTCACAAATATTTCCACAGCGGGCCGTCATATTACAAAGTTGATGATGATAATGATGATTATGATGATGATTATGACGGTGATAATGATGATGATGATGACAGTGGTGGTGATGGTGGTGTTGGTGGTGTGTGTGCGCGCGCGCGCGCGCGCGCGCGCGCGTGTATGTGTGTGTGTGTGTGTGTGTGTGTGTGTGTGTGTGTGTGTTGATTTGTCTATGGATCC
Organism: Conus ventricosus; assembly: GCA_018398815.1. NCBI lineage: Eukaryota > Metazoa > Mollusca > Gastropoda > Neogastropoda > Conidae > Conus > Conus ventricosus. The sequence continues at coordinate 102,433,439 of CM031595.1, read as the reverse complement.
TTTCTACACGAAAATCCACGTTGATATACATAACGAATGTGTACATGATTTTACTAAATTACAAAAAAAAAGTGCTGCGTGTAGCGAGGTAGTCTCTCCCGCTTTCCACTCTTCCCTGAATGTTTCCCCTTCCCACGGTGAAATGGGACAATATCCATCCAACCCCCTCTCTTACGCCCTGGCTCACTCCCGTTCCCCACCAAATTAGGAATTGCCTTCCCCCACCTCCACCTCGTCCCTCTACCGCTCTCTCACCCCTTCTCCCCAGTCTCCCCTTGCTGGTTCTTCAGCCTTCCCCTGTGTCTGTATATGTGTGATCCTCTACCAGGCAAATGGGAAATGATCCCTTCTCACTTACCTTTTTCTCTTCTTCCCTTCCACCGGCCAAATGGGAACTCCTCCTCTCCGTCCCAAGTTCCTTCCCCTGTCCCACGCCCTCCACCCACCCCCACCCCCACGCCCCCCACCCCCCACCCTCCCTCCCTCCCAGGCTCTTGCATTTAACAGATGAATACCGACGGCCCTTCCTAGCAATCACATTAAGGAAGCTTACAAAATTCGGCGGATCACATAGTTTCACACACACGCACGCACGCACACACACACACACACACACAAACACACACACACACGCGCGCGCGCGCGCGCGCGCATACACACACGCGCGCACACACACACACACACACAAAACAACACACACACACATTATATATATATGTATTATATATATATATATATATATATATTATATATAGATAGATAGATAGATAGATAGATATATTAATAGTCACAAATAAAGGAGACAGAAGTGAAAACGACGAAGTTTAATCAGTCGGGTTTTAAATTCAGCTTCTTTCCGTTTAAAATCCACGTCATCTTCGATGCAAGCAACGGAAAATTGTCTTCGGGCCAAAGGTTAAAAACAAAATCCTTTCAAGTCATGTTCATCCATTATTTTTTCCATGTACTACAAACAGTGCCATCGTCTAATCGGCCAGGAGAGTCGTCGGAATTCTTACTTGCTCTCCCGCCAGCAAAATAGGAAATATCCATCGTTTGATACCCGCTGGTGCCCGCTGGCCCCTCCTCTACTCCAGCCAAATGTGGAATTATCCCTGCTACTTCTCCGCTTCCCCACCCCCACATCCCTATTCACCCCACCCTCTTCATCATGGCTGCTTACCTTCCCTCGGCTTAACGGGGGAAATGTACGCTCCTTCCATACCTTTGTGGTGCCTAGCCCTTTCACAGCGAACTGAGGAATCATCCCACAAAAAAAAAACGTTTAAAAGACCAGAAAGAGCCTGCTGATGCAGTATATTGCCGCACGATGCAGTGCAGTATGGTTCAGTACACGCTATATCACATGATGGCACATCCGTCTACACTATATATATATATATATATATATATATATATATATATATATATATATATATATATATTTATTTTTTTTGCTTTCCCGTCTGTTGAACCACCTCACGCACCCATGCCGCTTATTCTCAGCTTCTGTCCACCGCCACAGCCCCGGCACCGGCGATCCACAGGGAAGTCAACATCAAGTCCTCAAGATACACACGGCGCTGCTGCCGAGTCATTTCGGTGGTGTTCAGTGGCGCCTGTTGTGATCTCACATACGCAGGACACCGTCTACTAAGCCCCTCTTGACGACAATAATTGCTTAGTCGCGTCCGTCCAACAACAGCCCCCATGAACTCGCCGATACCGGTGACCCCGACAGAATCAAACCAAGGCCATAGACATGCGGAGGATATCGCAGCAGAATTTAGGACTTTTTTTTAATGCCGATCGATGAGAATATCCCGGCGTCAGCCAGGCCCAAGAGATATAGACACCTGCAGTGTTGGTCAGGAAATTTGAACATCATTCTCAGAGACGCATTCATTTAGTGGATGAAACTCGATTGTGTGGTCCCAGTCTTCCCAATTGATCGGGTAGCAAATTCAACGCTGGGTTGGAACCGATCGGGAAACAAAATCCCACATGGCTCTGATGGGAATCGAACCCACGACCTCATAGCCGGGAATTCGCAACACTAACCACTTTGACACGGCGGCTGGTTTCATACAACCGTACCTTCCTTAGTTATCATCCCTTCACACGCGACGTTATGAGACCTACTTGGATGTGAATAATACAACAAAACATGTTTCGAAACTGATCACTTGTTCGTTCTTGTTTGCAGTTCTGAGCGCTAAAGATCTGATCCCTTTGGATGCAAACGGTGAGTTCTGTGTCGACATTATATTATGTCTGGTTAAAGTAGCAACCGCATTATGTTCATGTGTTCAGATAGTCTGCGGGAGAGGGGAGGGGAGAAAAACAGGGTGGTTGGTAAACTTTGGAACACCCTGCGACGAACATTTTTATTTGGACTGTGATAAAAGAATATGCAGATATAAACGACGCTTTACACACGCTCATTCAGAAACTCAGTTTGGTAAGCAAAATTTTTTTTGTTTGTTTGTTGTTTTTTCAGGTAGAAGGAAGCCTCTGCTAAATTTCAATAAACATAGATTTTGATGACGTAATTTAGGCACTTTCAACTTTGTGCATGTGGCCATTCATTCTAAATTTGTTTGTGTGCATGTTTCCTGCTTACAACATAGAACAAGCCAGAATGCAATTTATATATAAAATGCGCAAGCAAACAAATGCGTAGAATTAAATTAGCTCTTTAAAGTTTCAGTTTGTTGAATTGTTTAAATAAGTTTTCTGACAGACCATGACTGTATGAAGCTCGTCTTCAATGCCTGTGTGTTTTAGTAAACTGTTCAGTGTACGCAACACATCGTAATTCACTATATAATCACGTTAGTTTGCGTGACTCTCCATTATATGCATCGTCAACGCGTAAGTGTGGGTGTTTAGGGTCTGCTGTCCATTCTTCGCAATGCATCCTTGGTAACTACCCGGTGTACATCGGTCACCGTTGATAGATACTTTTCAAGTAAAGTCCTGTGTATCCCCAACAGCTTTGTTTCGTAGCATGACGTGTGAGGGTGGACTGTCCAGGGCTGAGTGACCCTTACGTGCTGGTGTCCCTGTGTCCGGAGCACGTGTTCCCCAACAAGTCCGTGCAGAGCACCAAGATCATCAAGAAGACCCTCAACCCCACCTTCGACGAGACCTTTGAATTGTGAGCGCGTGGTTTGATGTGTGCAGGGGCGGATCGCTCCGTCCAGGTTGCGCCGGAGGGTGGGGTTGGGCATATGGGGGAGAGGAGTGCGAGTCTGCTGTAGTTTGTTTTGTTCAACGACCAGCCAGAGGGTGGAATAGGGTGAGGGGCGGAGGAAGAGAGATACTGTGATGATTCTCATCTGACCGCCAAAACTGTAACGCTTCTGTTCACTTTGTTGTTGTCGTTGTTATTGCTAGCTTTGAGAGCGTTGAAGAGAACAGTTTATTTTGTTTTTTAGTGGGGAGGTAGAGCGGGGAGGGGGGGGGGGGATGGGCATTGGGGTGAAGGGCTGACAGCAGATGTTATCAGTATTTGTTCGCGCAGTATGTGCCTCTCTCTTTCTCTCTCTCTCTCTCTCTCTCTCTCTCTCTCTCTCTCTCTCTCTCTCTCTCTCTCTCTCCCTCCCTCTCTCTCTCTCTCTCTCTCTCTCTCTCTCTCTCTCTTCTCTCTCTGCCCTGATGTGGCCCTTTGCGGTCGGCTGGGCTATAAGCAACATTATCTTATCTTCTCTCTTCTCTCTCTCTCTCTCTCTCTCTCTCTCTCTCTCCTCTCTCGCTCTCTCTCTCTCGCTCCCTTCTCTCTCTCACTCTCTCTCTGTCTCTGTCTCTCTCTCTCTCTGAGTGTGTGTGTGTGTGTGTGTGTGTGCGCGCGTGTGGTGAGAGAGAGAGAGAGAGTGTGTGTGTGTGTGTGTGTGTGTGTGTGTGTGTGTGTGTGTGTGAGCGTGCGCGCGTGCGTGCGTGTGTGTGTGTGTGCGCACAGCTTTTGTACCTTTTTTTCTTATCGTCTTTACATTCTTCTTTTCTGCGGACGCTTGCAGCCAGGTGCTGCCCAACCAGTGCCGTCACCGCGGGGCCATGCTGGTGTTCACGGTGATGGACCACGACCTGGTGTTCCAGAACGACTTCGGCGGCGAGGCCTTCCTGCCCCTCACCGACGTCCCCGGCATTAACGGGGAGGAGGTGTCCGGCTTCGACGCCCTGCACGTCATCTCCAAACCCCTCATCCACCCCGTCCTCGTCGGTGCGTATCCGCTGACAGGGGGAAAGGGGTGGGAGGGGAAGGAGACGGTGGGGGTAGGGTAGTGGGTGAAGAAGAAAAGAATGATTGGGGGAGGAGGTGGTCAGAGTGGGCCAAGGAATATGAGGGACGAAGAATGAAAGGGCAGATGAGATGAGGATTCGGTCATGACGTGTTTTGCTCATCATGATGATGTGTACCTATGAACAAGTACACGTGGACGCAGCAGCCCAGGCTTATACACGAGGATTTATTGTGGAGAGACAGACAGACAGACGGGCGGACAGACGGGAGGGGGGGGGGTAAGAAGAGTAAGTGTTGATAGGCATGGAAAGATGCAGACAAGAATAAAGGGGTCGGGAGTATCCTTACTGAATATCAGCAAAGTGATTCGTCGTATTGTTAAGGACAGGTCTTCACTGGCTAGTGGCCTTTATACCGACCTGCACATTTGGTGCTTCCAGTCGGCTGCTACTTATGGGGTTGCGACTGCCCGAGCCTGAATGTTGTTGTGTATTTGTGGAAGTGGGTGGAGGAAAGTGGTGGCGGATCACATTTGAGTTGCATGGGCATATTGCCATTTGAGAGAGCAGGCAAAGAGGGGTAGTGATGGACAGGGCATGTCTAAAACAAAATAACAACAACAATAATAGCTTGAAAAGGATGAGTACCATCGTTGTCAGACCGACGATTCACCCGTTCCTTCTCAGTACGGCTAGCGAAGAGAAGATTGGGTGTGCAGAAAACGAATAACATCCAGTAAACGTTTAGGGAAGGGATGAGGGTAGACTGAGAAGAGAGAGACAGACAGACAGACAGGGGAGAGAGAGGGGAGAGAGAGAGAGAGACGGAGAGAGAGAGACAGAGAAGACAGAGAGACACAGAGAGAGACACACACACTCACAAAGTGAGAGAGAGAGAGAGAGTACATTAGTTAAGCAGAAATACAGACACAACTTACGAATGAATCTCGACAGGTGAGGATCTGATGCACAGCCTGTTCTCCAAGCGAAGACGGGCATAAAGAGAGCGAGATTAAATTTGATGCAATGCATGCTGCCCGTGGTGGAATCTGTAATCAACCGGCGGCCCATTGTGTCTGGCAGATGACGGCGCCATGAGCATCCTAAGGCGTCGGACCTGGGACACGGAGGCGCAGGACTTCACCAAGAAACGCAGCAAGATCGAGGACCTGGCCAACACGTAAACCCCCTCCCTCCCTGCGCCTCCCCCGGACAGACGTTGCCCTTCTTCTGCGATCATGTTTTGTCTTCGGTGAACCTCGCCTCCCCCCACCCCTCTCCATTTCCGTTATTATGATTACTACCGTCACGCGTACTCCCCACCCACCCCCTTCACTAATCCAGCTACCATCCACCCATTCAGATCCACCCTAAGCCCCCTCTCTCCCCCACCCCGCCCTCACACGAGCCTGTTTTGTTTTGGGGACTCACATATCAAACCAAACCCTGCAGCAGTGGTAGCGAGGATTTGATCACTGTCCTTTTTTTGTCGTTTGTTTTTTGTTTAAACTGGCCTCTCGTTTTCCGTTCTGATACATTTACCTTCTGTTCGTTTTTGCTCAGCTCCTCACCCCACCCCCCCCCCCCACCCCGCCCGTCTCTCCCGCCCCCCCCCCCCCTTCTTTCTCTCTCTGTCTCTCTCTCTCTCTCTCTCTCTCTCTCTCTCTCTCTCTCTCTCTCTCTCTCTCTCTCTCCATTGTACCGCACCTAACTGTGTACCTGCCTTTCCTCCAAATGTCCGCCTGTAGTCTGATTGAAAATGATAGTAATAATGATAAATGTTAACAATATCATGATGATGTGTTTTTTGCCATGACGATGGATGTCACGTGCTCAACATGTAATACTTTTCGGCTATGTTTGTGTTGTGTTATATTTGTAACATGTTACAGTCGTGATGTACTGGAATCCACAATTTTGATATGAGTGAACATTTTGGGGGGGGGGGGGGGGGAAGAGGAAGAGAGGGGCATTTCACTTGACACCCCTCCCCCTCCCCCCAGTATTTTACTTCTCTGTTCATTATTTTTCTTGTCAAGTCCTTCCTTCTCCCGCCTTTTGGCCTTCAACCATTTTACCATGAATTGTTTTGTCCTGTTCCCATTACAACTTTGTAAATTCTTGCCTCAAATGCCACACACCGCACAGCTTGTTGTCCTTTTGTTTCCGAATCACTTTTTGGAACTTGCAAGGTGAAACTTCCATTTTTCTCAGAAAAGAAAAGAAAAATGTCGATGGTAATATACAGACCGGCGCTATTTTCTTTTCTTCTTCTTCTTCTTCTTCTTCTTCTCTCTCTCTCTCTCTCTCTGTCTCTGTCTCTCTCTTCTCTCTCTCTCTCTCTCTCTCTCTCTCTCTCTCTCTCTGTGCTTCCGTAATGTGTGTAAGCTTGGGCACTTACCTCTCTCATAGCGCGTCAGGATCTCCAGCTGTGTGCAACTATGTATTCTTTCATTATTCTGTCAATGTTACTCTCATCTTTGCGTGTGCGTGTGTGTGTTGAGATTTATTATACACATTTGTTGATGTTGTTTTGCTGATTTGAACATTCCAGTTACCTGGCGGAAACAAACAAAAACAGAAAAGAACATTTGCTGGAATGAGTATTTGAACAAAAAATGTTGAGAATTAAAAGGCACGAACACATGTTTGATTTTCGAGAATGGCGAAGATTACCTGATGTTGATCGTGGATGCGTTCTGGGTCACTTTTTGCCTTTCGGATTCCATACTTTGCATGTTGTGGTTTGGTCGTACGTGTTCTTTCCAGATTCCATGTTACCAATATTTGGCAAGTTTTTCAAGATCCTTTTTTTTTTCGTGTACATAACGTAATCTGTGCGCACTTTACATTGGGTTTCTTCCCGTCGTTGTTCAGACTAGCACTGATCATTGCTTTTAAAGTTGCTTTTTTATTCTGCTTTTTTAAGTGGGTGTTGTTGTTCACTGAATGGATTGTTGATGGTCTTCATCAAGAAAAAAAGATTCATCTCTCTCTCTCTCTCTCTCTCTCTCTCTCTCTCTCTCTCTCTCTCTCTCTCTCTCTCTCTTTTCTCTCTCTCTCTCTCTCCCTCCACTCCCACATACTGTTTCTTTTGTCACGATCACCCTCTTCGTATGACTTATCACTACGTGTGTTTTGTGTTTTGTTTCATGTGTACCCTCTCGCTTTCAAACAATTGTTCGGATCGTGTTCAAAAAGAGAAAGACACCAAACACATGAAGGGTGTTGTTGGTTCTTTGCGTACCGCTATTGATTTTGAAAGTACTGTCATTATTGTAGGTCTGATGTTGGTGATGGTCCGATGCGACGTGCCCTATATCCATTGTCATACATTGTTACGATCCTGCGAAATTTCGTTTCTTTGTTTCATTCTTTGTGTGTGTGTGTGTGTGTGTGTGCTGGACTCTGTTTCAATATGCGATAGTTTGTAACTGGAGTGGCAAAGAATAAGTCCATTGTGTGCCAGACTTACAAGCTGTTCAGTGTCATTGCCAGTACGATAGCATGCAAATGGAATGTGTTGTTTATTTGAATTAAAAGTGATTTTCGTCACTAAGGCATTTAGTTGATATTAGTATTACGATGATAAGGAGGAGGAGGAGGAGGAGAACGACGAGGACGAGAATGAAAACGATTCTAATAGTAATATAACAATAGGTGACGACAAGTGAATAAATCGTTTTAAAATATATAGTAAAGTAGATTTATCCTGATAAGCATTTTCATAGCACAAAATTGTTCCAAACTTAATCCATGGCATGAAACTAAGATTGAAGGAACACAAAAAATAATGCTCCAAGAACGTAAAATACGTTTGTGTTGGACATGCTATCCAAATAGCAAAAGGACTCTGTTACATTACCCCGGAGCTAAGTGTATGCTACATATCAACAACAGAAGTATTTCATGCCTCCAAGATGAATGTCCTGTCACAAGCTTTGTGCACAACACTTTCCTAAATCACGGGGATTGCAGTCCAGCTGGAATTCCGATGCATGTTTTTTTCTTCTTCTTTTTTTGAAAATTGTCTTTTCTTGTTCATTTGTGAATTGATTGCGCTGTCTCTTTTATCAACTTGCTACATTCCCTGCCCGACCCTCGCCCTCCTACCCCACCCCCCACCCCCACCTTCCCACAAATTCCAGCCACCACCACCCTGCTCTTACAACCCCACTTTCCACCCCCACGGCCTCATCCCTCTATCCCCCTCCCCACCCACTTACCCCCTCCCTCTTTTTTCGTGCAATATCACAATTTTTGTGAATACACGTGAAATAAAAATAAAAGTGAATAAACTTTCATTCTACCACTGAAGTAATGTTGATTTTTGTTTGTCTGTTCGTTTTGTTTTGTTTTTCTGTGTATGTCATCCAGTCTTTTCGAGCTGGCAACGTGCTTTTCAACTTCGAGGGGAAAAAAAAAAAGATCACACACGCACGCACGAACGTACGCACGCAAACAAGCATACTTTAGTGTAGGTGCTGGTCAACAAAGCCGTTTGTATTGCCGTAGTTTATGTCAAACCACTCTTGTTTCTCGGATTTTTTTAAACATCTATTTATGTTTTTTAATTTTTTTCCATTTTGTCCTCCATGTTTGTTACAATCAAATTCATGTGGATTCTTTGTTTTTCTGCTTAACACCG
>CM031595.1:102414739-102421049 GCA_018398815.1 Conus ventricosus | reverse complement strand
TGATGTAAGGTCAGGCCATGCAAATCGTAACAGAGATACAAAGCAAAGTACTACAAAGCCGTGTGTTAATTAGTCCGCTAAAAAGGTCTGCATATGAGAGTGGTACCGACCTTTCGCTTTGGGGAAAACTTCATGAGGCTAACTACCATCCTTCATACCTTTTTTTAAAGAATTATATAAAACTGTTGTGTTAGCTGATGTGAAATAGCAGCAGATCCTTCAGTTTAAATTACTGTTATTGCCGGTGTGGTGAGGCATAGATGAACTTGATAAAACTCACATCCCATTGGTTTCCATTGTTACCGCTGTCGTTCTGCTATGTTTGTGGATCTTTGCGTCTTTTTCTTTGAAATAAAAGAAAATGGTAATATCCGATTTACCAGTGGGTAAACAATGTCTGTGGCAAATAAATTTCCGGTCCACTCTTTGGTCTGGGTTCGTACAGGTATTATTTTGAATTGGTTTGTAATCCAAGATTTGATCTTTATCCAAGAATGTCATAATATTTGGCTTCTTTTAAAAATTTTGTAGATGTGGTTTCATGTCGTGTGTATACTTTTTTTTCCAGTTATAGAAATCTATGTAACAAAAAGGCTGTCAAAGTCACAAGCTACTCTGTCGCGATGGTTAGGGTCGCGTGTTGTGGGTTCGACTTTCTTGAGAGATATAAATGTGCGTGTGCGTGTGTGTGTGTGTGTGTTCAGAGCTGTGATTTTTATGATGAGCTCAAACAGAAAAACGAAACCACTTTATCAAAACACACCCACTGATAAATGGGACTGTAAATGCTGTGCTCATTTTGTTTTTAAATTAGCACTGCAGGTGTCTTATTTCGCGGACCAGACTGACTGCTCGGGTATTATGAAACGAAGCGCAGGGTACGATCCTGTCATACAATCACCGGCTAACGTAGATCAACGTTGCATCATCTTCTTACCCTCATTGCTCATTATCTAGCAAAATAAGAAAATATGTGAGCTAAAATCCATGCCGTTCAGACCCTGTTCTTGTGGTGGGCTCAGTTTGGATTTCTTTCTCCCATTGTAGAGAATTCGTGTCATTCTACTTGTCGACAATTTCATGAGGCCTTTAATTAAGAAGATGGAGTGAATTAGTAATGGGGCATGTAAGGAGATAAAAATCTGAGGATTTCATTATCGAAAGTTGGCAAGGGTGTCCCGAAGGAAGCAATAAATGCCTTATATATTAGCATTCGAAATCAATTTTTTTGCAGAGAACACTCTGTGACCCATCTTCCCGATCAGTATATCATCCCATGAATGAAATATCGTTCTTGTAATTCTAAACATGAAACAGAAAAACGACGACGACAAAGTCGAGAGAAGAAAACAATACGTAGAGACTGCAATACGAATGGGGTAAACGATGAATTTCGTTTTGTATTCGACTGCCCAAAATATGGAGCTGTGCGTCATTCTGCCAAAACGATCTCTGAAAGTACGTAAAGTGTTTAACTTTTTAAAAATTGGTTTGGTAGTACTTCGGAAAAAAATGTCTGCTGAATTTATCCAAGCACATCAAATAAAGCATGATACTTTGATCAGCCTTTTTCTGGATTAACTGCTCTCTTGGTCCATACATGTAGATCTTGTACCTTAAATTTTCAGTGATGCTATTAGTGTGACTGAATTTTAATTTATTTCACTTTTTTTTTTTAGTTCATGGTGATGAGCCTTTGCCTGTCGTCATTACCTTCCAAACCCCAAAAGGGGTGAAAAGAAACAGATATTGTATTGTGTTGGTGTGCCCTTTAAAGCAAAGGAGGACGCGATGTCAATTATTGTCATTAGAGGGCACAACAGGCGGTGTCCTCCGTCTACTGGATCTAAACCATTACCACTGAACACCTCCGAAATGACTTGGAAGCATTGCAGTCTCCCCAAACCGACTAGATGTTGATTGGCTATTGATTGCTGTCCTTCCGTTGTCGTGCTGACATTGGGGCACGGTAGTGCTTGGTGTGTCTGTGTGCAGTGGAGCATGAATGAGAGTGTGGGAGTAACGACACCCACAGACAGGGCGCAGAAAGGGAGACAAGTCAGAAGACGTGAAACGGTCAAAGTTCCTGCTTGTTCCCGCTTGTTCCCGCTTGTCATCTGACCCTCGCATATGTTGTTTCAAACACTGACTTCCTTTGCAGTTTTTTTCTGATGAAAGAAATAAAACCGAGGTCCTGTGCGTAGCACGAACTTAATGCGCATAGGTCACAGTCTTACGGGGGTATTCAGTCCCAAACAGGAAGTGTGTGTGTGTGTCTGTGTGTGTGTGTGTGTGTGTGTGTGTGTGTGTGTGTGTGTGCGTGGAGGGAGGGGGGGGGGCAGAGAAGAGTCGTCTTTCGCGTTGTCATTGGTTCAATAACATCAGCTTGCACGTTCTTCGCCTGTCTGTCCTTAGAGGCACGGGGTCCATTGATTACATCATGACACGGATAAATAATCCGCGGCAGTTATGGAATTCTGCTGAAAATCCACTCAGATGGGAAAGCAAAGACACATTCAAAGACAGGGACTACTTTAGTGGACGATTGTTTATTAGGATGACAATTGCGTGTGCGTATGTGCAGGTACCCCGTTCTCTCTGACATAGAAATGTTTCCTAATGCGTCCGTAGAGATGGGAGTTGTCAAATCTTTCGTACCAAAATGAAGCTGAAAGCACGGTGTTTCCTCAGTTTCCCATATACTCTTGTAAGGAATGTTTTTTGACGGTGCTTTTTAGGGTGGTCGGTTGGGCTACAAACAGTATGAATCAAACTGAAGCATTAAATGCATTTCACATCGTGAGCCAGTGAACTGCGTTGATAGTAGACACGTCCTCCCCGAAGTTGGAGTATGGCTGCCTTAACGGCGGGATAAAAAAAAAAACGGTCATACACTCGGAACTCCACTCCCATTGTTGGGTAGATAGAATCAATCCTTGCCATTGTCACTTAACCTATAGGCCGCAATATGGAAGACTGAAAGAAACAGGCACTACAAACAAACGGATTGGTGGAATTCACCAACAGTTTTGTGCAACAGACGAGCAATTGGCAGCACAACGTGTTTGGCGATTTCTCTGTACATTAAATACGTGTTCTGCTATACAGTGCGTGCAACACGGCCAATTCGGAACTTCTCCGTAAGGAAGACGTGTTGCGTTCAACCAGCAGACTTCTGCCTGTTTCTTAACATGTCATGTTCAGCCGCAAAAACATTTGGCTTCTTTTAAGCGCCTAATGAACACGCGCGTGCACACACACACACACACACACACACACACACACACACACACCACCACACCACACCACACACACCACACCACACCACACCATACCACACACACACACACACACACACACACACACACACACACTCACACACACACACACACACACACACACACTCACACACACACACACACACACACACACACACACACACACACACTGACTGACTGAAACCATTTACTGTCAGATTAACATAGTGTTGTACTGACACACACACACACACACACACACACACACACACACACACACACACACACACACACACACACAATGTCAACACTTTCTACGCCTGTAGTCGGCAAATTAAGCTCAGAGTTGTAGTACAATGCTTAATCTTTTTCGTCACAACACATTTGCCTTATCAAATTATGGGGTGCTGTCCCCGCGATGTACGCGTCGCCATAGTTCAGTTCTAGCCACATTTCTTTTTCTTCTTCTTCTTCTTCTTCTTCTTCTCCTTCTTCTGTCTGGGTATGGTTTTGTTTTAATGTCAAAAGTGGATTGCCCGACTGATTTTTTTCCCCAGGGACAATTAATTTTGTTGATGTCATAGATTCCTAAAGTCACGTGCACAAAGTAAATGTTACACACAGGACTTCGATTTATCGTCATACCGAAAGATCAGTGCGATGCAACGAGGCAGAAAATGCAACCCGGTAGACCTCTGATCGCGTCCTTCGTTCAGAATTCTAGATTTACATATATGTAAAAAAAAAAAAAAAAAAAAAAAAAGTGTGTGGTGTGTGTGTCAATTGTTTTATTCATTGGGTCTTACCACTGTCAAGCGCGGCACCTGTAGATCGCATTGCATAGAAGTTAATGGTAATGATCGATCGTGGGCAAAGAAAGTGTGATTTGGTGTAACGATTTGAACATAAGCGATTGAATGTGGTGTGAATATTAACTGGACAGGCAAGAGAAGGGTCATCTGCTAAAAAGTTGTATCCAATGAATTGTGCGCTGCGCAAACTTACCAACAGAACTGCTGTTGTCAGGGGAGGATGAGCGGGTGGTAGAGGGGTGGGATCCGGGAGTGTTCTCCGCATTCCAGACTGCTAATATTATTGGTAGAATTCAATAAGGAATACGAAGGTGCAATACAATAGGAAGTGTGTAGATGCAATACAAGAAGTATGAAGCAATACATGATGAAGTATGAAGATGGAATATGATACGAGGCATGGATGTGGAGTACTCTAGCGGTATGCAGTGGAACAGCTAAGAAAGTATTATGTTGAACAATTTAGTAATGGGAGAAACATGCCGAGGAAAGTATGAAAGTATAAAACAATAGAAAGCATGGGGGTGGAGGGCTCTAGGAAGTGTTAAGTCGGAATGCAATAGAAAGTATGGCATACAATAAGAAGTATGTAGTTGGAATGCGATATATAAATGAAATCCAATAGTAAGGATGTAGTGGAATACGATATTATGTAAGTGGAAAACGACAAGTTATATGATGGTGGAATACAGTTTTTGTATGCTGGTGGAATGCAATAGTAAATATGTAGGTGAATACAACAATACGAATGTAGGGGAAATACGATCGGATATATTAATTTAAGGTGGCGTACCATAAAAAGAATTTCAGATGGAATACAGTTGAAAATATGACGGTGGCATAAAATGGAGAGTTTTAAATGGAATATAATAGAAAGTAGGTAATACACAATAGCAAAGATGGAATAAGGTGGTGAATTTGTGGGTGGTGCACAATTGTTAGGGCCTACTTAGGTGAACTACAATAGAGAGAAAAATGTTGGAAAAAGAATATGGACAGAAAAGGAAACGTACAGGAAAAACCCATGTAAATTAAAAATGTAGGTAAAAGTATGAAACGGAAAATATACATAAACGGAAAACTAAATTGGAATGGGTTAAAATTGAAAATATAGGGAAAGGAAACTAAAGGAAAAAGATTTTAATAAAAACGAAATAGCATGAAAAAGAAGCAAACAAAAACAAAAGAAAAAAGAAATTAAAAAAATTATAAGAAAAAGAAAATACATGACAACATAAAGGGGGGGGGGGGGGGGGGGGGTGATGAGAAGGAAACGGTAGGAAAGAGTAGGAAAATGCGGAAAAAGGAAAATCTGTTACAAGATTAATAAGGGAAAAAAAGAAGGGGTGAGTGGCATGAACACTAAACTGCAAAAAAAGAAGAGGAAAGTGTAGGAAAAAGGAAAATAAATGAAAAAGGTTAATGTTAAAAAAAAAGGAAAGGGGTGGGGGGTATAATACCTGAATTCAATGAAGAAAAAGACAGGAACGGGCATGAAAAGGGAACTGCAGGTTAAAAAGGAAAATATATGAAAACAGTATGGGAAAAAAAAGAAGAAAGGTAACGGAAATGGCATGGAAAGGAAACTGCGGAGAAGAAACAGAATATGTAGGGAAACGGTGGTACTGTTTGAACTGTACTCTGTCGTGGAGGACAATGAATAGAGAGATACAGGTGAACGCCTTAATGCCAACTACAGGACGACAAAGACAGCAGACTACGCAGGCTTTACGTGCACACTGCCAATGAGCAAATAAAGATAATTGATACCACTTCTCAGTTTGACAAAATTCCAGTCTCACGGGCATCAAACAACATTGATGATTGGTGTCGGGGGTGAGTTGAACTGCTGAACTGCATAATGGGCCTATCTGTTAGAGGCCCCATGATGTCGACGGCTGTTCTTCATGTCCAAAAATCGAAATCATGGGTGGAAAGAGCTTTAGAACAAAATGTTTAATCACAGTCGTCTTATGATACGTTTGATGTCTCAGCTCCGTTGGGTTTGGTATCAGAGTGAATATTTTGTAAGCAAATATCAGAAATGTTCTGCAGATGCCAGAAGTTGGCACATTTCAACAAAATCGGCCATAATATTTGATGGAAAGAAGCTGTTTGTCAATGGGAAGTTACCTACAGGTTTTGAACAGAATGCTCCTAAACTAAAACACAAAAAAAAAAATCTGCAGCTTTCGCGAATACTTGGTTTTGAGCAACTTGCATCCAGCAAGGAGAAAAGAA
>CM031595.1:102389400-102401900 GCA_018398815.1 Conus ventricosus | reverse complement strand
GTTCTCTCTCTCTCTCTCTCTCTCTCTCTCTCTCTCTCATGGAATCTATGCGACTATCAAACAGTCACCCATAAGTGTAGGCCATTACACTCAAATGGTGTAGAAATGGAAAATTTTCAATTTTTCATTGTGTCATGCCGCCAGATTAGGGAGTGAGGGGGGGGGGGGGGTTGAGAGGGTAAGGAAGGTGGGGAGAGAATGACGAGTAGTCGCGACGTGACGTTTAATTGTTTGTATTGACTCGCTACATCTGAGAGAGAAGGAAGGAGAAAAAGGGTTGGCATAGATTAGAAATTTGTGTGTGAGACACATGGGATAGAGAAAAGGGGGGGGGGGGGGGGGGGGGTGCCTGTTTTTGTACAATTTGTACAAGAGGGTGGCTGCTTGGGACCGATCTGATGAAGTTGTCAAGTGACTCGTCACAGGTGTGGTGGTGTGCGTGTGCAAAGCTAAAAATGAAAGTCGGCCAGCCAATCAGAAAAACACATTTTTCAATAAAACTCAGGACACGTGACTAATTCACAGAAACCAATAATATCGAAGGAAACAATTCTACCTGACAAGTCTTGATCTGGCAGTTAGTGTAAGAACACACACACACACACACACACACACACACACACACACACACACACACACACACACACACACATTTCGAATATATATATATATATATATATATATATATATATATATATATATATATATATATATATAAGATGCATGGGTGGTAGCGAGGTGCGGGGAGTGGGTGGTGGGTGGGAGTCATTCTGGTGGTATGTCAGAATAACTCCCCTGGAGTCAAACTGAAACACAGAGGGAGTTAGTTTTTTTATATTCTAGTTTAACTCCCAGGGAGTTAAACTTTACAAATGAACAGTTTAACTCCCTGGGGGTTAAACCATGCGGGGAGTTAAAACTTTTCGTTACACCCGAACTAAAAGAAAAAAAGCGATGAATTCAGTCAGTCTTACTCGCTTGGTAATCGGAATCTGAACCAATAACCATCCAAAGAATACAATCAAGCAAACGTACGAACACAGTAACATTGGAACACACTGAACTCAGGACAAGTCATCGAAAGCTTTGAGCCCTGCCGTGGCCGCAGAGAACTGGCGAGCCCGAAGCCGCAGGCTCTCTATACTGGACGAGGTCAGGGCGTCTCTGGACGGGTCCCCACCACCGCCACCTCCAGCAGCCGAAGCAGCGGCGGGAGAAGCGGCGATGGAGATATGAGCCGGCGGAGGAATCCGAGGCGGATCGCCGCGCAGCCCGGCGGCCGCGACGGAAGTCGGGCTGCGCCTGATGACGTCAGTGACGGAAGGGAGCGGAGGGGGAGGAGGGAAGCCGGCGCCGTAGTGGTGCCAGGCTGCCAGGTGGGTGGGGAGGGAGGAGGCGGGGGCGGGCTGGAAGGGGGGCAGGGAGGAGAGGTTGAAGTGTCTGTGCAGCAGGGAGGCGAAGGCGGCCTGCTGGTGCAGGGAGAGGAGGCCCACCTGGGGGTAGGCGGAGGTGGGCGGGTAGTGCTGGTACGCCAGGGACCCGCCCGAGTGGCGCAGTACTTCCGGCAGCAGGCTCGTGACGGCGAACCCTGAAACGTGACACGTTGTGAGGTCACGGGGTTAACTTTCAGTCTTGCCTGGAACGTCCACAGGATAGGGAGAAAAAAACCGAATCGGCCCTACACAGTTCTGGGATAATCACAGAATGGCACAGTGACCCAGTGCTAAACAATTCTGGAATAATCATAGACTGGCACAGTGACCCAGTGCTAAACAATTCTAGAATAATCACAGAATGGCACAGTGACCCAGTGCTAGACAATTCTAGAATAATCACAGAATGGCACAGTGACCCAGTGCTTAACAATTCTAGAATAATCACAGAATGGCACAGTGACCCAGTGCTAGACAGTTCTAGAATAATCACAGACTGGCACAGTGACCCAGTGTTAGACAGTTCTAGAATAATCACAGACTGGCACAGTGACCCAGTGTTAGACAGTTCTAGAATAATCACAGACTGGCACCGTGACCCAGTGTTAGACAGTTCTAGAATAATCACAGACTGGCACAGTGACCCAGTGCTCTGCAGTTCTACTTGAATCAGTTTTACATCGCTCTGGTATATATAATCACAGGATAGCGCAATGATTCAGTGCCACGCCGTTCTGGAATAATCACGTTTAATCTGTCCTGTACTATGGATTCTTCGTAGGGTGGCATGCCGAAATAGCCGTTAACAGTTCCAGAACAAGTTTAACTGGGTAACAATCGCATGACGACAAAATGAATCCGCCTTATATAATTCCGGATTAATCACAATATGGCAATATACAACAATTCTGAACCAGTCACAGAATGGCAAAATGGATCGATCCAATATGATCTTGTAACAGTTACAGGCTGAAAAAACAAACAAACCTAAATCAAAGCCCCACAATCCTGTAACGATTACAGAATTTGCCATTCTATTAATGCAAAAGAATTATGCATTGTGCCTTTCTACAGCAATCCTGGAACGATTACAGAGTGACAAAATGTAGAGGAGTTGTGCATTGTGCCATCCCTCTAAAATCCTGGAACGATCACAAAATAGCGACACTAGAACGGAAAAAAAGGCAAAATGTTGAGGATTTATTTTATTGTACCATTCCTCTACAATCCTGAAACGATAACAGAATGAAAAATGCAGAGGAATTGTGCATTGGAAATATTACAGAATGGCAACATAATTATGGGAGAAATGAGACATTGGTGCCATTCCTCGGCAATTCTGGAACGATTGCAGAGTGGCAAAATTTAGAGGCATTATGCAGATTGTCAGCACCTAGAACCTTTGGCAAGGCGCTTTATAAATGCTGTTATTATGATTATTAGTATTAATATAATTATTATTGTTTTTGTTGTTATTAATACTATCATTATTATTATCATTATCATTATTGTTATTATGCACTGTGTCACTCCTCTACAATCCTAGCGCCATTCTTCTACGAAAATGGAACGATTAAAAAACAATATGTGGAGGAATTGTGCATTGCACCGTTCCTCTGCAATCCTGAAAGGATGATAGAATGGCAAAATGCATTAAAACGATTACTGAGCGGCATGATTTATTTGTGCATGATTCGTCTGCAATCCTGAAACAATTGCAGGATGACATGAAGTATCATTCCTATTCGACCGGAACTATTGTAGGATTGTACAATGAATTAGTCATGCACAGTCCTGGAATAATCATAGGATGGCAAAATGAATCAGCCCCATGCAACCATGGGGAAAAATGTAGAAAGGCAAAATGAATCGT
Organism: Conus ventricosus; assembly: GCA_018398815.1. Taxonomy (NCBI): domain Eukaryota; kingdom Metazoa; phylum Mollusca; class Gastropoda; order Neogastropoda; family Conidae; genus Conus; species Conus ventricosus. Next base: position 102,398,594 of record CM031595.1, on the reverse strand, counting down.
TTCTGTAAAGTTCTGAAATAATCAAGGATGGCAAAGTGAATCAGTCCTGTATGATCCTGGAATAACGCAGTCACATGCTAACCAGGAACAATAACAAAAAAAAAATAAAACTTTTTTATTTCCACTTTGCAGTTTATGACACCTAATCGTTTATACAAAGTAAGCGTATCAAGCATTTCTGTGAGTGTGTGCCTTTTATGTTGAAAAATCTTGGTGTATCTTTTCTCTGATTAATTCAAATAACGCTCAAAAGATCAGCATGTTCACAGTTGGAGAAGCCCTTTGTAAAAAAAAAAAAAATAAATAAAAATAAATAAATAAAAGAGAGAGAGAGAGAGAGAGAGAGAGAGAGAGAGAGAGAGAGAGAGAGGAATAACGTGTAATTGAAACGAACTCTGCGTTATTCCACATTCAAAACATTGATGATATTCCTCATGCTCAAAACATTGATGATAGTCCTCATGCTCAAAACATTGATGATATTTTTCATACTCAAAACGTTGATGATATTTCTCATACTCAAAACATTGACGACATTTCTCATGCTCAAAACAAAAATCTTACTGAAATATTGATGTTTGCCAGACTTACAACATTTATCTGTTTAGAATTCAGGTTGTATAATCATAAACTCGCTGTCTAACGATGCAGGCTTCAGAACATCGAGCTTTGTCAATCTTTTGATGTTAATGAAATTGGTAATGAATTCCACAAGTTGTTTGCCTCTGCTATTAGGACATTAAAAAAAAAAGTTTGGAGAAACATTATCTCCGCCGTATGAATGTTAGTTACCAAACTGATCCGTATTATGAAACGGCATAAAGTCATTCAGTCACACTTGCTAAAGGTATTATTGAATAATTTTCTGCGCAATCCCATTCAGGTTGAACAAAAATAACACTGAAACTAAGACTACCCTCCGACTGTTTCCTGTTCCCCCTTCTGTCGCTCACTAAATGTTAATTCGTCTACACCGAAATTATTTCTCACATTATTTTCATTTCTGTCACTCTTGTTATCATTCTGATAATATACTCAGTTATGTTTATCATTGTTTGATTTTGAACCGCATACCATTCCACCGGTTCGTGTGTGTGTGTGTGTGTGTGTGTGTGTGTGTGTGTGTGTGTGTGTGTGTGTGTGTGTGCGCGCGCGCTCGCGCATGTCTGTGCATGTGTGCGTGAGAGAGAGAGAGACAATAGACCCTCGAGGCCGAAGCTATGATTTAAGTCTGGAAATCCGATATATTTGATAGTTTCTCCACGCCCAAAACGGCTCGGTCGTCTCTCATTTTGATTAAAATTTTCGACCGAAGAAAATATACAACATGGCCGATGAGTCATAAAAAAGAATTATACAAAAAAGACAACATCAGCAACAACTACAATAATTGTAAGAAGAATGATGATAATAATAATGACAAAACGACAGTGATACTTCATGTTCTAACTAAACGAATCGGTAGGAAAGTGACAATGGATAGATAGATAGACGGACAGAGAAAGAGAGAGAGAGAGGGTTATATATTGGACGTTTATTCTTGGAGAGTAAATAAAACAATGAAATAATAAATATCAGCATAAGTAAGTTACCAAGGCTGTAATTATATGTTGGACGCCTGGTCGTGGAGATTGAATAAAATAACGAAATAATAGATAACAGTATGAATGAGTTCTCATCGTTGTAATGATATACTAGACGGCTGGTCTTGTGAGTATATAAAATGATGATAACAATTAGTAAGCGAGGGATGGGAGGGAGGGGGAGGGGGTGTACCTACTTCCCATCGTTGCATCGTTGGAATGTCCAAAGTCACTTGGCCCGTGCTGCGCAGGGGACACTGGGGAGTGGGTCCTGAAGTCGGCGTGGCGTGACGACCCTGGGGAGTGGACACTAGAGCCGGTCACCCGTGACGACATGGGGGACTGGGGTGTGGGGCCAGCGAGCCCTGACGTAGACACTCTGCCGACCACGTTGGGGCTGCGGCTGACGTCACTGATACCTGACCAGATAGGAGTGAGCATCGTGAGATTACTGCAAACATCAGCATGTCAGGGTCATTAAAAGAACCGACATAACCGTAATTTTAAAAAAAATATAAAAAAAATAAAATAAAAAAAACCCTCTTTAAGCGAATTTCAGCTCGCGTGGACAAAGTATTGCTCCTACGTTTCCAGCGATGTTATTGATTTATTCATTTACTCATTCATTCATTCATTTATTTATCTGTATATTTATTCATTTGTTTATTTGTTTATTTACTTATATATCTTGTCATTCATTCATTTATGTATTTATTCGCTTGCTGTAAATCAATTTAGAGAGAAGTTGCTTGCCAATATATTACTTTGTTTTTGTTTTCCGATTGAAAAGAAAAGATATAAATCACGGTTTTTCCTCCATAGTGTGAGGATTGCTGAGTTTTATTCCCACAGGCCCTTCACAATGGGGGGGGGGGGGGGGGGGGGGGGGGGGGCGGCGGGATGTGGTAAACATGAAACGAAACAAGTTGTATAGGCATACAAATCGTTATCACATCAAATAAGTATATCACCTTTAAATGCTTTGTATGAATAACCGGCAAACTTAAGATGTTTTCGTTTGCAGGTGTATCTCTGAAACTCGGAGAGATGATGATGATGATGATGATGGTGACGATGATGTTGATCTTTATTTCCGAGGGTAAAAGATAAGCAAATACATGCTGCTGTTGTTGCTCTTGTTTTAGTTCATCCTGCCCTTGCAGAGAGAGAGAGAGAGAGAGAGAGAGAGAGAGAGAGAGAGAGAGAGAGAGAGAGAGAGGTAACAATTGAAAGTGAAGAAACTTACAGGAACGCTCTTTCGCACTGTCGGTCGTGTGTTCATCATAACTTCTGCTTCGGGCAGCGGTAGAATTGATGACTGAGCGCTCTGGAGTTTTGTCCTTGGAGTCACAGTCCATCGTTCTCTGGTGCACCACCTCTTCCGTCTCCAAATCCAGAGACTCCACGTCCAGAGCGATAGAGTTGTCTTCCTCTGTGTCGCTCTCGATGGCGAAGTCTTCGCTCTCCGGCGAAGGAGACACGATCCGGTCCTTGGAATCGGAGTCGTCTGCTTGTTGTTGTCTGTCTGCTTTGGGGCTGGGAGATGGGCTGTTGGCGTCCTCGGTGCCTGTCGCTTTCTCTGTGGTTTCGGTGGAGGCGGTCGGTGTTGGTTTGGAAGGGGGCGTTTCGCCGTTGTTACCGCTGGAAGACGTGGCGCTGTTGCTGTCGTTGGGATCTTTGGTTTTCTTCATGGCACGTTGCCGCTTACGGAACTTGGCACGACGATTCTTGAACCAAACCTGAAATCAGTGCGACAAGTATTATCACCCTTCTCTCTCTCTCTCTCTCTCTCTCTCTCTCTCTCTCTGTTTTTTTTGTTTGTTTGTTTGTTAAAGTTGTTTGATTGTTTTGTGTGTGTGTGTGTGTGTGTGTGTGTGTGTGTGTGTGTGTGTTGTGTTTAGACAAGGCACCCGCTGATGATATGGTATAGCTGCAGACAAACTTACTAGGTCAGTTGTGTCGGCGCGTGCATGTTTGTATGGTGTTCTGTCAACAACAGAAGGTCGTTCAGAAAGTCTGATCTCAGCGCCTCACACGATCAAACCTGCTGTGGCTGTAATTTTGGTCGTTGATTGGTGAAATACGCGAGATGTCTTAAAAACTCATGTTTGCTCTCGGTGATGACACAAAGTAATGGTTGTAGTAGACTAACTAGTGAGAACTAGAACAGCAGTCAGGACAGTGCAGACCTTCTCATAATGGCGAACGGATCCTTGATCATCCCTTATTCCGGATCCTCACCAAAATGTAGTGGGTTCATCTTTGCGTCATATTTAATGTATCCCCCGAGTTTTGTTAAAAATCGGATCCCTAGATTTACTGCACTCTTGCTGACAGGTAAACAAACCGGCATCCGCGCCGGGTAGGTAACTCCAATAACAGAGGTGCTCTCTCTCTCTCTCTCTCTCTCTTTGTGCGGGCGCCCGTGTGTGTGTGTGTGTGTGTTGTGTGTGTGTGTGTGTGTGTGTGTGCATGTGTGGGTGCGTGCGTGCGCGCGCGCGCGTGTGTGTGTGTCTGCAGAGCAGGAGCGCGCACGCGCGCGCGCGTGTGTGTGTGTGTGATATCAGAATGTCAAACGTTTCATTGTCTTCGTCAAGATTTCATTCCAAGGTCGTATTTGAAACTAAAGTTTGTTTTTAATTTTTGCAATTAATTCAAAGCAGGACATGATATGTACGTTTCAACTTGAGCGGATGCATACAGAGTTATAATGTTTTCCTTTCTTCTTGTAATTACCAGATGCTTGGATGGACACTAACGCTCAATACATTTTATTTCAAATCCCCAACTGAAAATGATTTGTTTTTGTTTTCAGTTTCATTCTTATTTTGTGACGCAAAACTTCTTGTCATTTACCCTCCATGCTCCCGGGAAGGGGGAGGGGGGGGGGGGTAAGAAATAAAAATTTCTTAATTCTTGAAATTTGTTAGTTTTCTGTGCATTTTTACTAACAATTATTCCTTCCTTCGAACCTTTTCATACAAATTAAAACTTTTTTAAAAAGTTTTAAAAAAAATTACAGACTTTCTTTAAAATGTTATTGAATTCATATTAAACACAGGCGTATGAATCAAATTTGAAAGAAATAAAATGATCATGTTTAAGCCAAACAACCATGTAAATTCTCCGACACTATATGAGTGATGCTTGTCTCTGCAATGTAATAACGGTTTTTGCTTGTTGTCCTAAACTAACTCGTGTGTGTGTGTGTGTGTGTGTGTGTGTGTGTGTGTGTGTGTGTGTGTGTGTGTGTGTGTGTGAAAGAGAGAGAGAAAGGAGTCGTCGTAAGTTAATGTTCTTTCGTTTGTTGGCTTGTCTACTTATTTTACACTATACCCATCGACCAAGGTAATATATTCGACGACAATAAATGACAATAATCTGTTTATGTTTTGTGGGCAGGAGAAGTGCTGGCGGAATTATTCAAGATCAAATTTTACCGCGGGATAAACAACAAAAACAAAACCGTAGTGTTGTGCAACGATGACGATTTGTTGGCCATGCGATGATGTGGAGGCTTGACAATAATGTTGGATAAGTCTGCTGGTAAATGTTTTTGTGTGCTTGTTTTCTTCAACGATGACGATTTGTTGGCCATGCGATGATGTGGAGGCTTGACAATAATGTTGGGTAAGTCTGCTGGTAAATGTTTTTGTGTGCTTGTTTTCTTCAACGATGACGATTTGTTGGCCATGCGATGATGTGGAGGCTTGACAATAATGTTGGGTAAGTCTGCTGGTAAATGTTTTTGTGTGCTTGTTTTCTTCAACGATGACGATTTGTTGGCCATGCGATGATGTGGAGGCTTGACAATAATGTTGGGTAAGTCTGCTGGTAAATGTTTTTGTGTGCTTGTTTTCTTCAACGATGACGATTTGTTGGCCATGCGATGATGTGGAGGCTTGACAATAATGTTGGGTAAGTCTGCTGGTAAATGTTTTTGTGTGCTTGTTTTCTTCAACGATGACGATTTGTTGGCCATGCGATGATGTGGAGGCTTGACAATAATGCTGGGTAAGTCTGCTGGTAAATGTTTTTGTGTGCTTGTTTTCTTCAACGATGACGATTTGTTGGCCATGCGATGATGTGGAGGCTTGACAATAATGTTGGGTAAGTCTGCTGGTAAATGTTTTTGTGTGCTTGTTTTCTTCAACGATGACGATTTGTTGGCCATGCGATGATGTGGAGGCTTGACAATAATGTTGGGTAAGTCTGCTGGTAAATGTTTTTGTGTGCTTGTTTTCTTCAACGATGACGATTTGTTGGCCATGCGATGATGTGGAGGCTTGACAATAATGTTGGGTAAGTCTGCTGGTAAATGTTTTTGTGTGCTTGTTTTCTTCAACGATGACGATTTGTTGGCCATGCGATGATGTGGAGGCTTGACAATAATGTTGGGTAAGTCTGCTGGTAAATGTTTTTGTGTGCTTGTTTTCTTCAACGATGACGATTTGTTGGCCATGCGATGATGTGGAGGCTTGACAATAATGTTGGGTAAGTCTGCTGGTAAATGTTTTTGTGTGCTTGTTTTCTTCAACGATGACGATTTGTTGGCCATGCGATGATGTGGAGGCTTGACAATAATGTTGGGTAAGTCTGCTGGTAAATGTTTTTGTGTGCTTGTTTTCTTGTTTGTTTGTTTTTAACGGGAGCATTTGATCGTGTCGTGCTGTGTGGCGTTCTGTGTTTTGTTCAGTGATGAGCTGTGCTGTGGTGTGGTGCTCTGTTATTGTACTGTGCTGGTGCCGTCTGATCATTTTGTAATCCCCCCCCCCCCCCCCCACTTCTCCTTCCGAGCTCATTTTTTCACTTCTTTTCTGTAATTTTCTCTTATTTTCTTCGTTAGTCACTCTTACAGTGTTGGTTGGTTGGTGACCGACTCTGCTTCCTGTGTTATTCTCAGTGTGGCGTGTTCTGTATATTCTAGTTTGACATGTGATGGTCTGCTCTTGTTTATGCGTCCCTCCTTTTCACTTTTCTTTTCTTTTGGGTCATTTTCACAGCTGTGACGTCACTGTGTTTGGCTGGCTGATCGATGCGTTTGAGATAAATTTAGTTTGTTTGGGGTTTTTTTGGTTGTTTTTGTTTTGTTTTCCATTCTGGTAGATAAATACTTCCTTTCTTCTGTTATGTACGTGGCCACAATAAAGGGCAAAACTGGTATGATGATAAATGCTTTGAAGGAAGCCTACAGGTCAAGTGTGAGACATTTCGGTGCAGGGCTGAGTATACCTCCCACACAGGATGGAGCTATTGTCAATGCAAAGTTGCTTAAAGTTCCCTCTGTCTTGTCATTTTCTCCCGCCCTCTTACCACCCGCGCGCCCTCTTCTGTTCTCCCTCCGCTGTCTTTCTGATCTCTTTGTCTCTTCTCACCATGTCTCCCTTCCCTTCCGAATTCCAGAAATCTTGCCCCGCTCTGGCTTCATGAGAAGGAATTTTATATTTTCAGCAATTGTTCAGCTAAGACTTGCATTGTGTGTGTGTGTGTGTGTGTGTGTGTGTGTGTGTGTGTGTGTGTGTGTGTGCGTGCGTGCGTGCGTGCGTGCGTGCGTGCGTGCGTGCGTGCGTGTGTGTGTGTGTGTGTGTGTGTGAGAGAGAGAGAGAGAGAGAGAGAGAGAGAGAGAGAGAGAGAGAGAGATCCAGTTACTGTCTGCCTGTGCAATCTTCCTAACTAACAGATGTGCTGCTCCGCTCATGGACACAGATGTGCACCATGACATATGCGGAAGAAAATTAACAAATAAATACTCCGCGGTGACAGAATAGATCTTTACCTGTTGGTAGCTGGCCTAGCACGACCCGAACTGTTCCATCATTATTTACGAATGAATTCAACTTTGTGAATGATTGCCTCTTTACCATCAATCCACCTGTTACTAACTTTAAAAGAAGTACAAAGACACGATGGAAAGAAAGAAGATTGCCGCTGAAACTCGCTTCAGGTGGATTGGCTAGTTACGACATTTACGACAGAATCTCACAAAATGAATGTGTACCCTGCTTTCCACCCTGCCCATCCAAACTAAGAGAAAACCATACATGCCTGAATCCTCGCCTCGGGTAGGTTGGTCACGATGGCCAGGTTCTCCCTCATCACGACATCCGGGTAGTGTGTCTTGGCGAAGGTTTTCTCCAGGGACGTGAGTTGTTGGTGGGTGAAGGCGGTGCGGCTCCTCCGCTGCTTCCGCTGGGCCCCGAATCGGCTGTCCAGCAGCAGTTCTGCACGTGCATGGCGCTGAGTTGTCACGCTTTTCTTTTTGTGGAGAAGTGGAAGGAGCGGGGGGGGGGGGGGGAGAGAGAGAGGAGTGGGTGGGTGGAAGGGAGGAAACATGCGCACACCTAGAGAGAGAGAGAGAGAGGGGGGAGAGAGAGGGAGAGGTTGGTTGTAAGGAAGGATACAGGCGTAGTACACCTCAGTTAACTAAAACTCTCATTGTGAGCGAAAGCGAAGGTTGATTAAAAAAGAAAATCCTGGGTTTTTGACTGGCAGGTTTTGAACTGTATGTGTGTGTGCGTGCTCGTGTGTGTGTGTGTGTGTGTGTGTGTGTGTGTGTGTGTTTGTGTTGTGTTGTGTGCACGTAACGCGCGCGTTTGTGTGTGTGTTCTATGTGCGCGCGCGCGCGCGCGCGTGCGTGCGTGTGCGTGTGTTTTCTTCTATGTGTGCGTGTATCTTTGTGTGTGCGTACAGGTTTCTACCTGTGTATATGTCCGCATGCGAGTGAGTGTGCGTGCGTGCGTGTCTGCTCGCGCGCGTACGTTTGTGTTTGTGTGCGGGCGCGCGCATTCTTGTTTTTACTTGCATCACGTAATGCAATGTAATGTAATGTAATGTTGCTTATAGCCCAGCCGACCGCAAACGGCCATATCAGGGCTGTCTGCTTGCATCATGCGAGCGTGCCTGTGCGTGTGTTTTGCAGTTGACAGTGCCATAATTATACTTAGCCGCACCTGCAGTGGATCAGCAGGAAACGACACTTTAAGGTCATCAGAGTGTACTTTATATAGTTCAGACTGAAGTGGGACTGCTTTGCTGCTCCGGGGTCCGAATGACAGAATTCCTAAGTAAATCGATGCCACGTCTCGTACTTTCATAGGGCTGAAAATGCTGTCATGCTATAAAATTGAAACTGGTCCTTTGCGAAAAAGGCGATACAGATACCCTTAGCAGTTAAGGGTACAATGAAAAACGCAGTGAACTCAGAACTTCGCAGAAGTGGGGGTGTCGACAGGCAACCAAGCACATGCTCATTTTGTTACACAGCGTGCTCCAGTTAAAAACTATATCTTGCTGTGACAGAAATTTGCGCGATGACCATCCTCGGTATCATCAATAGATTTATATCACCCAAATGGATTCACACTTCTTTTGGGAAGCCGCACAAAAAAACAAAAAAAACAAAATATATATATATATATATATAAATATATATATATATATATATATATATATATATATATATATAAAATATATATATATATATGTGTGTGTGTGTGTGTGTGTGTGTGTGTGTGTGTGTCTAGTGATCTTAGACAGTGTGTAAGTGTTATGTGTGTGTGCATGTGGTGTTTTGGGGTGTATGCATGCGAACGGTTGGTGTTGATTTTGGGA
>CM031595.1:102339400-102384400 GCA_018398815.1 Conus ventricosus | reverse complement strand
GCTACGAAAACAGAAAATTATAACTTATGAATTATGAACAGATAATTTGACTCACGCACGTGCGCACTTGTATTATAGCACGGACTGTAGGCCTTTAGAAGGGGACTGCTTTCTAGAGAGGGGCGAAATGAATGCATGCTATTATCAACAGCTTGCTATCTCCTGTTTTCACAGCGTCAGAACCAGCGCAAATAGGCCTAATTACCGCCCACTAAGATCCGTAATAGTTATGATGGCTAGTTTTGAGATGATGGTTGCGTTGCTGTTTATCACGGTCAAAACAGTATTAATGACCTCGTGTGGCATGCAAGCGCTGTCACTTCATGACTAGCATCCTTTGCTTGCTCGCTGCCCGGTCTTACTTCAACGGGTCAGCTCGCAACGCTGGGCAGAGAACGTTTTTTACCCGACGACAACGTGTGAAGGGAAATGTGGGTGCTGTTGTCCCGTCCCTTCCGTATTGCTTGCCGCGACCAGCCCTGCCGAGACTCTGGTCCGCTGCTGCTCAGCATCGGTCTGCTGTTGCGTGACTGGTCACTTGGAGAGCAGCCTGATCGGTTGGTTGGTTACTCGCTATTCCGGGGAACGCCGGTTGTGTGCTTTACAGTGGAGAAAAATGCCACTGGCTGTCGAAAATAATATGGCTGAAATCGTGTGTTGGCTTTAGTCTGTCTCAATGTTCTTTGTTCTTAAAATAAAATTTTTGTTTCCGCATACATAATGACTCGTAGTCATAAATAATTCCGCGCGCGCGCGTGCGTGCGTGCGTGCGTGCGTGCGTGTGTGTGTGTGTGTGTGTGTGTGTGTGTGTGTGTGTGTGTGTGTGAGGAGGGAGGGAAAGAGAGAGAGAAGTTGTGTGCGTATGCGTGTGTGTGTGTGTGTGTGTGTGTGTGTGTGTGTGTGTGTGTGTGTGTGTGTGTGTGAAGTGCCATGAGAACCCTCACGGGTGTAAGAGACATACATGGTAAAAACTCATGAGGAGAAAACATGCTTTCCGCATGACTCATCATTTATGTGGACCAATACAAGATACTGTTATTGTCTTTTCATATTCATGAAATGATTAAAAAAAAAAAGGTTGCAGTTTGGATTTGTATCTCGCCACTGCAAACATTTGCGCGGGGAATTGTTTAAATATACGTTTGGATCTGACATATTGAGACAACTGTTTTGTTCATTTAAATCTGAACAGACAGCATCTGGTGGAGCCTCCCCCCCCCCCCCCCCCCCCCCCCCCCAAATTTCATCTCCGACCACACCCCGTAGTCCCATTCTGTTTGATAGTGTTGTGTGCCTACCCATTCCTACATTGTGTGTGGCTCGTGTGTGTGTGCGTCGCTGTGTGTTTGTGTGTGTGTGTGTGTGTGGTGTGTGTGTGTTTTCTGCGTTTACTGTGGCACAAATGATGATTTCTAAGAAGAGTTGGAAGTTCTGATGCTGTTACAGCAGTGTGAAGCTTAATTGCTAACAATATGTAGACCCATGCATACACAAAATAAACTGGGTACGAGTATCATGAGATGTATGCTGCGGTGCACACGCACATGAAATTCGGTCTCTTCATTTTATTTCAAAAACGAAGAAATTGTCCACATTCGTTTGTGGTGGACTGGTAAATGGATAGTGTGTGTGTGTGTGTGTGTGTGTGTGTGTGTGTGTGTGTGTGTGTGTGTGTGTGTGTGTTGCTCTCGTGTGTGTGTGTGTTTGTGTGCTCACGTGTCTGTGTATGTGTGTGTGTGTTCGTGCGTGCATGCGTGCATATGTTTGTGTGTGCGCGCACGCGCGCGTGCGTCTGTGTGTGTGTGTGTGTGTGTCTGTGTGTGTGTGCATGTGTTGTGTGTGTGTGTTCACGCGTGCACGTACATATGTGTGAGCACAGGCGCGCTTCTTTGTGTGTAGGAAAGAGAGAGTGGGGAAAGAGAGAGTTCAGTTTTGCGCAAAAACCTGGAAGATGAGCCTTTGTTTGCCTGCACTGTGCGAACGCTTCCTTTATGCGGACGGCCCTCGCAACAAAAGGAGGAATCCAGACCTACAGCTTTGCCTCACCTGACGGCTGTACAGCTCATTACCTCTCTGTTTGTTTTTAATATAAGATCAGGTGAGCGTGAGATCGCGACTGAAGGAAAGCTTCATACCGTAGGTGTTGATCCGCCCGATAAATATGTTCAGGGTTACGTTTCTTTTTCTTCCATACTGTTTGAAAAACAAATTCGAGGAACCTAGTTCGCGCAGTGTATATTACCTGGTTTTTTTCTGATCCACGGGCCGAGGGCTCATCCTCGCTTGTGACGGCCACGTAAAAGGGAATTGTTTTCTTCGGCGACAACATCAGTGTAGACGTTTCAACCTCCTCCGAGTCATGCGGGGTGAGACTTAAACCCTAGCGGCGTGTTGAGCACACGCAGTATGTAAGGGGGAGGAAAGCCTTGTTGATAAGGTGGGTGTGATTCATCTAACCTTCGTGGAAGAGTAGACCATTGTATTCCGGTGGAATGCTTGAAACACACACGTACAGACGAAAGTGCACTGCTCACTAGTATGGTATTTCGACTCATTTCCCCACAAAGTGCAGCTAACTGTTGGTGGGATCAAACAGAGATGTACATGCAAACGTAAAATATTGTGAATCTCGGAGTTCTGGTTGAGAAAGAAGAAGAAACGTGTGGGTGGTGACTGTAAGAACGGTATCACGAGGAAGAATCGCAATCAAATTGACTCGTAAGTTAGACCCCGATTATAGTTCCCATTCTGTCTAAAGCCATTGACTATAATCTGAAATGGCTCTGTGCGTGCAGACTGTATAGTTTCAATTGTCCCGAGTGTGTGTGCGAGATTACGAGTGCGTATTATAGCGTAGTTTGGCTAAACATCCACAGCGTTATCTTCGCTTTGGTCATTCGAAAAGCAAACCCGTGAACGAAAATCTGTGCATTAATTTTGCCCAAGCCGAGGTCAGGGACCATGGGTTGTGTCCCCTGTGTGATCTTGCCCGACAGATCTTGCACGAGACCGGCACTACTGTATGTCTGATCGTAAACCCACTGTGTGACAAGTATTTCCAAACCTGTTCTGTTAGACGAAAACAGTACAGACGGGGTAAAATATGACTATTTCATTGCTACTCTGGAATACAGATTTGGGCGGGTGTTTTGGGAGGAGTAGGAGGGGGTTGGGTGGGTGGAGGCGATGAATATTTCCAGACCAGTTCTGTAAGAGAGAAAAACGATACAGAAAAATGTTAACATAGACTTTATCATTGCCGCCCTTGAAAACAAATTTGCGTCGTAGTTTTTGTTGTTAATTGACAAGCGGAAGATAGTTTAAAACTAGTTCTGTGATATGGAAAATATATAGAATAGATGTGATGTGAAAATGTTATAACCACTCACGCAGTTGTATGTCAAGGAAAATAATCAAGTATTTCGCTTCTGTTTTGAAAACCAAACCCAGCATCACGCCGGTGATGTGTATGTGCTTCCATTGATTTAGGCTTTAACAAATAGAGTGAGGTTTTTTTTTTTTCCATTTAATTATCATTGTACATTTCATGTGTGCCGCCGAATACTTTACAAACTGATCTCTTAAATGTACTCATCAAAGCCTCGAAGACGTGTGCTCTTGATTTTTTATGAATTAGAATTATGTTTATCGTGGAATATTCTGGCTCTCTCGGTCTCTTTTCGGTCTTCCATATTTGATATTTTAGAATGGAAAAAAAAAAGTTTCATTTGACATAGACATTTTTACCAGATACAAAACCGTTGTTAATTGTTCAAAACATTTATTGTATATTGTATTTGAACATGAAAAAGTGCATTTTTTCATGATGCATTTTCCACGTAGAAACACGCTCGTTTTGCAGTTTTAAATTGTTAAAAGAATCATCCCTTAAATTGTAGGTTACACAACTTTTGGTTAAACTCGATACGAATCTTCTTTTAAACACACACACACACACACACACACACACACACACACACACACACACACACACACACACACACACACGATGAAAAAGTTAACTGATGTATTTGATCATCAGTGTACGTCTGCGAAAGGGATTTAAGTGATACGCAGTTCTCATGTTGAACTCGGTTCAAAAGCACGAACGTACAATATAACCATGTAGCAGTCTCAACGAACAATGCAACAACCTTACATTTTTCTAGTGCGTTTTCACTGAAGCTGTAACTTTAAAAAAAAAATTTTTTTACATATTTCGTGCGTTGGTAGCACACACAAAAAAATGAACATTGTTACATTTTTTCGTGGACTGAGCGCGAAAATGTAACAAATTGTAACATCTTTTTTGTCGGTAATGTTGCCTCAGCATTCTTTGGTGAAGATAGCTTTCAAACATAATTATATGGGAGAAGCATAGTTAAAAAGAAAAACGTGAGTGAACACACTGGTTGTATAGTCCATCTAAGCTTTGTGGAAAACTTTCAAACAAAACGTGAATGAACACACTGGTTGTATAGTCCATCTAAGCTTTGTGGAAAACTTTCAAACAAAACGTTAATGAGAGATAAGCATCTCAAACTCACAACATGCGACATGGTTTCTAATATCCGTGTGGTCCGTAAAATGTGAAGAGGGAGTCTTTGTCTTTGCGTTCAAGTGCTTTCTTAAAATCTTAAATAGTTTGGGATAAGGGCCAGAATAACTCGGTGGTAGAGCGCCGGACTCGTAATCTTGGTGATCCTGGGGTTGTGGGTTCGAATCTACGCTGGGCCGTTTTGGTACAGGGGGATTTTTACCTCGGAGTTAACATTAGTTCAGACACCATTTCCCATACAGGCCTTCGAATGAGACTATAAACCGACGTTCCGTGTGTAAATGCACGCTTAACATCTTGCACACACGTAAAATCCCATCACCAACTTTCGGAAGAGGTCAGTTTGGCCGTTGGTATGGATGACACGTTACACATAGCATGCACCTTCCCCGAACTTTGAGTATGGCTGCCTTAATGGCGGGATAAAAAAAACCCGGTCATACACACAGAACTCCACTCCCTTTGTTGGGTAGATAGTTTTAATCCTTGCCTGTCTATACAGGGAGTGTCCGCATGAAAAGATTGGGATAAAACAGTTTATCATCAACACTGAAAGAAGCCAAGGTCTCAAAATTCCATTGGGTTCAGTGTTCATCAATCCTTAAAACCTGGAGAAAGCAGAAGTCTCGATCTCGATGAAAAGATGTACTGACAATTACTTTGTACAATCCAGACAAAAATGTAAGTGTTGTCATGATGTTTGTGCATAATGCATAAAGTAGTAATAGTTGTTACATTTTCTCGACCGTAATGCTGTTTTGTTTTTTTTTTTTTTTGCACAGGTTGTTGCATCATTTCATTGTGTGTTGTTTTAAAGCTTCAACTCAGAAGCTGCCATGCTGCTAAAAGTAGAACCATGGTTCACATGAATACAAGGAATGGAAGGAAGATCATAGGATTGGCCTGTTGGCTGTGGAGTACCGTCCGTATACTGTTTACTGGTTTGTGGGAAAACTAAACTTCTTGTGTGACGTCATCTGTCCGTTTAGTTCGTTTGGCGGCCTATTACTTCGTGTGTGTGTGTGTGTGTGTGTGTGTGTGTGTGTGTGTGTGTGTGTGTGTGTGTGCGCGCGCGCGCGCGTGCGTGCGTGCGTGCGTGCGTGCGTGTGTGTGTGTGTGTGCGCGTGCGCGCGCGTGCATGCGTGCGTGTGTGCCGAAGCTCCGTCTGCTCCAACTTTCAACCCAGCTAATTTGCCATGTTCCGTCACTTTTTTCTGCATACAGAATAATCGATGATCGCCCACGCTTGTTTCCCTTACTTTTCGGTTATTCGATTTACACACACACACACACACACACAGATGTAACACTTTGAAGAGGGCTTCTGAGAAGAAGCCCTTCAGCTGTCAAGCTGTCCCTATAGTGTCTTCCTCCTGACACCTACCTAGACAACTGACGAGTTTCATGGACGCGACTCCCGAGATGCTTGCGGCGAGGGAAGTGAGAAGAGAGGGGAGTTAAGAAACTGTCGCGGGACAAGAACTTCATGATAATAATGTGACTACTTCTTCGAGCTCAGCTCTGCTGTGTGTTGAAGGGTCCGCGTTTTGATCGCTTAATGTACCAACCAGAGAGCGTCACTACTTGTGGTGCACCAGTCACAGGACATTACGACAGACGGCTATTTTTTTTTTCTCTCATGGGAGAGCCCTACGACACTCTAGAAAATTTCACCAATTCTTAGTCCCGCTCGCTGCTTGGATTTGCTATGAAACACTGGCACTCGCCAGTCGAACGAGAATTTTCACCATCTCGCTCTAAAAAGCATCTTAGATGACACTGGGGAAGACCAGACTGACGGGCTCTGTGGTCTGGCTCTCCACTCTGCCTGTCTTCAGTTTGCTTTTTTGTTTTAAAAGCAGAAAGAAAGAAAGCAAGAAAGTAATGGGTGGGAAAAAAAAAGGCTGCTCCAAGGATTTACCGAAAGGGGGAGAGAATGATATCCATTGGCGCCAACGCAATCACGACCGGAAATCTACGATGGACCAGTTATGGTTTAAAAACTATTGGAATTCCCATGTGTCTGTAGAAAGAAATTTTCCACCGAAATGAACATCTACAGAATGAAAAGAGGCTGTATTGAGAAGGAATGAACAGCAGCGTACCGCGCGAGCACACAAGACGTTGAGAAACCAAGTCTGGAACCCAAACCACGGTGCCAAGGCCATCCACACTGATCATTTGATAAGAAGAGGACCAGGACACTAACGGTAATTGGAGAAGGATCTGAAAGGAGTTCCGGGTGGACGTGGTTGAAGAGGTGCAAGAGTAAACTTCTTGATGCTCAGATTTCATGTCTTGGAACTGGTGCCCAGTGGCAGTGTGGAACAGACAAGGTCACTTGGCCGTAAGGAAATACACGGATGAGTCACAGCAGCGCCAAAACGCTTTGTGAAAGCAGAACGGCATCTAGTACTAACGACCTGTAAGGAGTCCTGGGCCAAAAGAGAGGGGTTCTGCTCAGTGTGTGTGCTTGTAAACTGGTTTGTTTTCGAAAAGAGCGGGGGAGGGGGGGGGGGGGGGGGGGGGAGGGGGGGGGTCCCCGCTGCTGCCCTGGCAAAATTGATGCAGATTAAAGATAGCCGCCTGGTATTTCTTACCAAGCCACAAAAATTGTCACTGTTATCGTGTGCCATCGTGTACCGGTGGAAATGGAGGACACGAATAAACATCGCATGTATCCTATGTGAGAAACTGGAGGAATAAATTAGATCAATGAAAATGAGTGACTGATATTTGAATGGTACGGGAAACGACTGAATGAGCGCCAGTAGGCTGCTTTTCGGCCGGCTTTACCTGGGTAGGCAGCCCGTTGAGTGAGTGAGGTAGTGTGTTTATTGTAAAGCGCTTAGAGCTTGGTCTGTGACCGAGGATAGGTGCAATATAAATACCCAATATAATAATAATTTGTATACATTGCTTTAAAAATAGGTGTCAATCAGATCTCTAATCCCACCCATACTGAAAATCAATTCGTAATTCTATACTTTTGTATCAGTCGCATTTTGCCTTTCCTTTTCTGTCTTTGTGTTAAGAAGTTATTCTCGTTTTTCCACACTTTGCAGTTTCTATGGAAAGAGGCCGGTTTTCCTTGTTACAAGAGATCTCACAAGTTAAATTGTGAACAAACATTATCTAGAGGGCGGAGAGATAGATGGATTGATAGACAGAAATCAGGCGGGCGCGCGCGCGCACACGCACACACACACACACACACACACACACACACACACACATATCATCCGAACCAAGCTGATCATGTTGCCCTGTTAAGCTTCAATGCATGATGTAACAGACTCCGTGATCACACACACAACACAGTAAAAGGGGGCCAGATTGCCTTTGCAACACACTACATATCAATGTTCGCGTTCTCCTGGACTACCACCTTCAGGATGTCTTGCGAAGAGCTACATGGACAGACCAAGCAACCTCGGGAAGGGGAGCTTCTGTCGACCTGGAGGATTTACGGAGGGTAGCTGCATTCGTGAAGGCAACTGGCGCGGTCATCTACCGACAGACGAAAAAGACATACACACAGAGTTGTTTTAGCCATAGAAGGAGACCTATGACACGAATGTGTCTGCTCGAAGCGCATCTGTTTGTGGACATTCCCCGTCTACCGTGCGTCATGTGACAAGACCAGCAAGCGCTTTGAAAGACGAGGCGAGGGGCGTGGCAGCACGTGGGGGCACATGAGGAGCACGGGCTGAGGACCTGAAGCAAGCAGAGACATGTGGTGCCACGCTACCCTGCACTGCGTTTCCTACCTCCTCCCCCTCTGCCGCTCTTTTGTGGCTGGGGGCGGGGGAACACACAGCGGATGAGACCAGGAAACGGGGTGGACGATTATCGCCGCTCCGTGACCTGTCCTCCCCTGTGGCCTGGCAGTCAGCTAAGCCAACATCTCTGTCCCCGGCCACCGTACCGGGGCCTAGGACCGTCTTTTGAAGGTAGATTGAATGTCGGCGCATCGTTATCCGCCCTTCGGGTCGCCGTTCTGAGAAGGAAAGCTGTAAATGGCGATGAGCTGCACGCATTGAGCGCCCCGACAGGTTAAATCGGGATTTACGTGGTGTCGGCAAATAGAGGGGGGTCCGCGGCCAGCACAGGATTGAGCACATAGTTGCCGCTTGCCGGAGGTCATCCTGCATCTCAGATTCCCACCGGAACTCCAGATCTATCACGCCGATAGGCGACGATGTTTCAGCGCGTACCACGTGTATCCGAGCCTGTCGGGGTCTGAACGGGTTTCAGAAATCCTCGACACGACAGGCTTCTCTCATTCCTTGGACACCCTGCAACCGATCCCTGTTACGACGGTCAAAGTGTAACTGGATTTCTTTACTTTTCAACTTCAAAGCCGAAAAGAAAGAACACCCACTAAAAATTTTCAGCATCGCCACGGCTATCACCGTCAGAAAAAGAGGAATCGAAATGGTGGGCGTACTGTTTACAGTCGGAACTTTTTCTTTTTACCTTGCGTGCAGCTTCCTGCAGTTCTCACGAAAGTACGTCTGGTGCCTGTGTAATCAAACCCTTTAAAGTTTGTCCAGAAAGGTGCGACTGCACGAAAGAATTGTCTGAAAGGCTTGTATTATCAAGGCTGGGGTGTGACTGCACTCAGTGTCAGGAATATGTTATCCGGTCGTCCTTCTTGCCTCACCGACACATGGTGTACACTTGCACTTAAGACATATAGTGGTCTTTCATTATATCGGAGGATACGGACCGTGTAGTAATTTTGACAGACATTAAAAAAGCCGATTATCGAAAGCGTAACAGAAGCTCTGCTTTTATAAAATTTCATGTTTGCTTCTGCGTTTCATTGATTTGTTGTTGGAGAAGAATGCAGCTCGACAAAAGTTTGATATGTATACTCACTTGGGTGTGATGTTTCACAAACCAAAATACATATCAGTTTAAACTGTTCTTTGCCATGCAACTACGCCCTTGTTTTATTTTCAGATTCCCAGTCCATTCTCAGCGTTCGCCTGTCCTTATGTAAGAAATGCATTTTTGACTGACCATGAATTGATCGGATCGGTGATAATGCTGACCGGCCATGGTCCATATCTTAAAGAATGTCCTTAGAATGACTAGTAGTCAAACGGGGTGAAGGGGGGGGGGGGGGGGGGGGGGGGAGGGGAGGGATGAAACCGGTCTGTTTGAGCAGATTAACGCAGAACCGGAATCCATGCCATAATAGCTATCAATATTAAGATTTGCGCGGTGAACAATTAAGAAAACACGTTTCGGTTTAAAAAGACAAGACCCATCGTTGTGTTCTCGAATGCTTGAGCATTGGAACGAAGAGCTGTAAGTTCACTTTGTTTGGAATATAATCCAGTATGGCGTCAAAGGGATATATTATGAATGCGAAAGCGGCTCGAATATATGTTCACAGTCTTCTAAACCAATGTGGTATGTTTCAGTAGAATTAAACGATTGAAAGAGTTTGTTGCTTCCAGTATTTGTTTCTTTGTCTAGAAAATTTCATGAGTGCTGGCTTGACGATGTAATACCAACACGGATCTAGTTTTGTTTATTGCTTTTTTTTCACCACAGGGGATCGCCATTGTTACATTTGGCTCCTGCATCTGTATTCTGTTGTCCAGATATACTGTTTTGGTTGAGGGCTTGTGCGTTGTTATAATTATGTTCGCGAAATCAGTTGTCCACTTGAAAAAATGTTGTTCCCAGATGGTGTGTTTTTTTCTTTAATTTTCTTTCTTCCTTTCATTTAATTTATTTATTTTTTGTCACGAGGATTTCGGTTTTTATTTTGTTTTGTTTTTGTCTGTAGTGTTTCGCATGATGCACATTCCATTAAAGAACATAACACGCCGATGGAGATGGTTTGAGTCACTTCGAAGCCCAGGGGGCCTTTAAAATCCGACACACCACATCAGAAAACAAAAACAAAGCCCTGAAATATCTCTGTAGCTTGTGCCCCCTCAAAGGAATCAGCACATACAACATGAAACCCCTACCCCGAGGCCGGGATACCTTTGAAAAACGGTCTTAGCGTATTAAGCGTATTTTCCCTGTTGAGCAGAATACAAGCCGCCCGGGCAGGACAACTCCCACATTGCGCATGCTCAGAGCGGGCCCTCACGCACGAGCTCGGCTCGAGACTCAGTCGGCGGCCTGATCTTGCCCCCAGCCTGTGCCACAGCGGACATTGGGCCAGACGAGGGTCTCCGGGCGCTTCCAGACGAGGGTGGCGCACTGGGCTAAGTCACCACAAGCGGCTTGCTTCGCCCTCACTTGCCCAAGGCGAGTTTTTTGGGGGGCCGAGGGTGAGTCGAGGATCTCGCCAGCTGCACGAGCTGCACGAGCGAGCGGGCCCACGTGATCGGTTTAGCCTGTCCGCATGATGCGCTTAGCCTGGCTGTTGTGCGAGTTCCTAACGTCATCTTGGACAAGCGGAGGGCCCTTTACTGTTGTGACGAACACGCAATCGGGTGATTATGCAGGGCGCGGGATCACAAGTCATGACTGTGTGGAACAGAACGCTAATGAAATCGCCATCAAAAGCACGACGATAGACAGGAGGTAATGAACAAATAAACAAGCGAGCAGTAAAACAACTGACGAACGAATGAAAAAAAAACATGCATGGAATGCTCTCCCCCTCCCCCTCTTTGTCTGTCTGTCTGTCTGTCTCACTCACTCTCTCACGCACGCTCTCTCTCTCGCTCTCTCTCTCTCTCTCTCTCTCTCTCTCTCTCCCGACCTCACCTCCCTCTCCCTCTCTCTTCCCTTCTCTCGCGCCCGTCTCTCCATCGTCTATAGCAGATGGAGTTCGCCAGGGACCAAAATTCTAAGCGTAAGAGGTTTACATCCCCGCTACTGCGCTGCGCATCCCTCGCTCTAGAAACGGTAGTATTGTAACGTTTCCAAATGATCGAAGTTTGTAGCAGTCATCACGATTTGGCCATTCCCAGGCTATAAGTTAATTCTAAGACAGTAAACTAAACAAGTATGAATTGTGTCTGATAACCAGAGTTACATAACAGGCTATTTGATCTTGGATAAATCTGTATCAGGAGGATCATCTCGTGTGCAAAAAATTAATATGAATGGTGTTGCAACGATTTCAGTTAGCATTCGTTAATGAAGTTCTGCGTATTTGCTTTGTCTTTACTTACATCCAAGTTTTCACTAGTAAACGTTTCTGTTATTTCATACATTGTTGCTGTGTGGTTTCATGTTCCCATCAGGCACAAGAACTCTAAATAGTTGATGCCAGTAATGCGTCTTTCTCTGTCTTTGCCTCTGTCTGTCTGTCTGTCTGTCTGTCTGTCTGTCTGTCTCTCTCTCTCTCTCTCTCTCTCTCTCTCTCTCTCTTCTCTCTCTCTCTCTCTCTCTCTCTCTCTCTCTCTCTCTCTCTCTCAGCATGCATGCGCTCGCGCGTGCATTTAAAAGGAAGGATGCGTACTCTGCTGATGAAAAATTAATGTTTTTCTGTGAATGCCTGCTCAATTCCTGTAGTTTTGTTGCCAAGAAGCTGAATCGAACTTCATAGATTCGGCAACATTTGTACATCCATTTCATCTTTCATATCTGGTAAGATATTAATAAGTCTGTCAAGACCGATCAGCTATCGTTCATGGAATGACTGCTTTTCAGATAAGAGTGATCGGAGGAGGTGTTTGTCAGAGCGTGACAAACGTAACAAAAGATGTGTTGTGTTTACAGATCCGAATGTTTAATTCAGGGAACGTTACATATATGTATGAGAGATACTGGGTTTTGGCAGTCAGCCCTCGGATTCTGTTAAAAAATGGAGACGACGCCACAAAATTAGAAGTTAAAGGCTCTCTCTCACCCTTTCTCTCTCTCTCTCTCTCTCTCTCGTTTCAAAGCTCTTTTTTATCATGAGCTCATAGCTGCCCATCGGTCTTGCTTTTCGCTGAGGGCTCTCAACGCCGACAGTCGGATCAACTTGGAGGTCTGTGCCCTCAACCCATCACAATCATCTTCACCCTCTCCGTGAGATGTCACCTCGCAAGCTCCAACTTGGAGGATCCCTGAGCGGCAGATTGATAGGGAGCATGTAAGGTAGTCGTGTTGGGGTTACCTATGTCTGTGTAGCAAACCGTCCTTTTGCAGCGAACACTTTTGCAAGCTGTTTACTTATGCTACGGCTGTTGCCGTGGGAATCAGAAAATCACACGTGAGCCCGTGCGCACGTCCGCGCGCGCACACACACACACACACACACACGCACACGCACGCGCGCGCGCGCGCACACACACACATGTACATGTGCGCCCACCCACGTACGCACGCACATGAACGCGCGCACACACACACACACGTGCGCGCAACACACGCACACCATGGCCACTAGCCAGCGCCAAGCGCGTGTGACGCCTTTTCAGGTGTCAGGAGGCGGTAAGAAGTCCACTCGAGATGAGGGACTGTGGTGAAGAGGGCTCAAGAGGCTTACTGCTGTGTGTTCCTCTCATCAGCCAGCTTCAGCCTGTGTCCACGTTAGCACAGCAAACACTCTCCCGTGGGCCGGTCTGTACGTTTTATGCAAGACAGGTACCTCTGATCTCCTGTCGACTCTTAGTAGTAATTATGATGATGATGATATGATAGTAATAGATAATAATCATAAAAGTAATGCAGTAATGAACATTTATTTTACGTATTAATCAGAAGTCTGCTGTTCGTGCTTTACGAAAGATGAACTAGGGGGGAAAAAACCTCACCAACCTCATATCCCCCATGGTCCCACCTCAGTAATCTCAGTCTCCACCCATCCCATCTCTCTTCAAGACCCCTTTCTCTTTACATAAGTACACGCACATGTTTATGTTGTTGCATCCATGCTCCCCCCCCCCCTTACACACACTTGCACACGCACACACACATACCATCTGTATACTGCACAAAAGGATAACTGTGGTTATAATGGACACTTCGGGAAATCATGCGTTACAAGAGATGGGCGAACCGTAGCTAATTTTACATAGAATCATTACGCTCCATCAGCTGGTGTTAGTTCGATCCTCTTTTCCACGAGGTGTAAAACTAAAGTAAAAGAAAAAGAAAAACGGATGTGACAAGATAATTTTATATCGAACGGACAAAACTGAATCCTGTCTGCATACCTCAAACCAACACGATTGCAGTTGTGCTCATACTTGAAACACAGATTGATAGGCATAAGATCGTAAAGCAGAGGGTTTTTTTTTTCTTTGGACACTCTGTGTGTGTGTGTGTGTGTGTGTGTGTGTGTGTGTGTGTGTGTGTGTGTGTGTGTTAGTGTGTGTGTGAGAGAGAGAGAGAGAGAGAGAGAGAGAGAGAGAGAGAGGGTGTCCCCATGCAATACAATAAACAATTTTCGTTCTCAAAACCGCAGTCTGACATTGAGCTAATCACTGGGGAATCCCGATTCAGACAGGACGACACCTAAAATGCAGGGTAGGCGAAACAGCACAGGGGGAAACGGGGAAGCGCGACTTGAAAAGAGATTAGTCGGGAAGTCCCCTACAATGCTATGTCGGACGGGTGCGGAGGACTGTGGATGCATGTACAGAAGTTAAGGGCTGTCATCTGATGAAGTGTCGCTCTTCACTCGAAAGCCATCGGGAAGGCCGGATGGTAAGGAGCCACAAGAAGGGGAAAAGGTGGAATAGTCCTGTTCTCTCCTCCTCCTATGTCCGCCTCCCTCGTAAAACGGAGGAACGGGAAAGATATAGGATTGGATGGGAGATGGAAAGACAGAGGGGTGATGGTTGAATTTGCTTTTAAATCCTATCACCGCTTTGGTTTTTTTGAAAATTGATCTGTCCTGGTCAGTTAATCCCTGACTGACCACGCGTCAGAGTGAGCTGAGAAAGTGACTGTAATTAGGATGGGATCAAAACGACAGCCAAACATAATAACAGATTGTCCATCTGCATGTTTTCGGATGTTTCGCTGTAATTTGCGGTTGTTACTGTGGATTGTACACATTAATTCTGAAGAGTGGTCATGCTGGAAAGACAAGTGATTATGTAGTGACGTTGGATGAAAGGAGCGATAGAGTGTAAAAACAAACACAACAAACATAAACCCTCTCCCTACCCTCTCTCTCTCTCTCTCTCTCTCTCTCTTTCTCTGTGGCTTTTATTAAGATGTCAGTGGAAGAGAAATGGAACAGTGAAGGTGCTCTTTACTGCTACGTCTTTTTGTGGGAAAGTAATCAACCATGTGCGCCTTTATTGAGCCCACATGCAGGAACCCACAATGACAAAACGTATTCGTTTTTCAGTTCCAAAGGAAAGATTACTTCTATAGATAAAAAGAAAGTCTGAAAGAAAAAGAATCGCGCGCGCATTTTATGTGTGTGTGTGTGTGTGTGTGTGTGTGTGTGTGTGTGTGTGTGTGTGTGTGCGCGCGCGCGCGCGCGCGCGCGTGCGTGTTAAAGAGAGACAAAGAGAGAACCCTTTTCACCATTGCGAAACTGGATTTTTTTTTAATGGAGGTACCTGGAGCCAGTTTAATCTCGACATTCTTTCATAAGGAAAAAGAAGGAACGTAACACACGCGGGCGGGCGTGCGCGCGCACGCACACACACACACACACACACACACACACACACACACACACACACACACACACACACTCGCACGCACGCACGCACGCACACGCACGCACACACACACACACACACACACACACACACACACACACACACACACACACACACACACGCACACACACACACAAACGAATAAAAAGCATATGATAAACATTTTGTGACACACGTCTCTCGCCTTTAAGAGCCGATCAGATTCTGCATGTCATCTTTTTCCCCCTTCTCCTTTGTTCTCTCTAGAAACCCAAAGAAAACAGACTCTTCGGGTAAGGACGACTGTGAGTCACCTCCTCCTTCCATGGCACGTCTGACCACACAGCCAGCCCGTGAGTATCGGGTGGTGACTGCGGTGTTTGCGTTGGGGGATACGATATCTGACACACCACAGAGAGACGAGTGCTGCGGGTTGTCACCATTGAGAGGAAGATCCTCATTAGCTGCCTTCTTTTCTTCTCCTTTTGGGGGGAACGGGGTGCCGTGTTCGTCGTGCTTCTAGAGGCTGGATTCTTCTTCAACTTCTTCTTTTTCTTCTTCTTCTTCTTGTTTTGCTTTTGAGGGAATTTTGCGTTCCTACGTGTCATCCTCGAAAATTCTTGCCGTTTTTGTTTTGGTTTGGTTTGGTTTGTTTGTTTTTGTTGTTTTCGATCTCCACGGAATATCTTCTGGTATGTTTGGCTATATTCCTCTCTCCTTGCGATAACATCTCTGTGGCACGTATAAGCTGTACCCGTAGTTTTCACAGTAGAAGATGCCTTCGGATGACATAGATGTAGATGCGACGGGGACCAAACGGCGGCGTGATTTGATTTACATGTTTCTGTCTCACCTTTCCATTTGCCATGTCAAGAAACATTGTGCCCTCGCCACTATTCTGGCTGTGTCATACACGGCCACACTGAGCTTCGTGTTATCGCAGCCCCAGCACCGTAAACGTCAGCAAGCGAACGATATCAGTCGTTGCGAGGCAGCCCATGAGAGGAGCCACTGCACCATCGTAGAGTCATTTTGGTGGTGTCTTGCATAATTATGTTGGATCAGAGGGGGCACCGTGGTCGGATCCAACATAGGCAGTTCGCCACCTCCTTTAACGATAATAATTGCTTAGTCGCGAAACCAACGAGATTGAGAATCACCATAGGAGAGCACCACTGCTTCCGCCAAGCAACAGTCCCAATGAACTTCTCAGTATTGACGACTTCGACACGACCTCATTACGTGCATGGACGAGGAGAACGCGCACGCACACACACACACACACACACACACACACACACACACACACACACACACAGCGCGGCGCGCGCGCGCGCGCGCGAGAGAGAGAGAGAGAGAGAGGTGACCACGATAGCAGGTATGAAGGGGCACGGAATTTGGAACGTTTTAATGCTATGTCAACGAGGCCCGAGAGATACAGACACCTGCAGTATTAGTCGAAAAAATTGAGCAGATAAAACTCGGTTGTGTGTCTATAGTTTATTTTCATCTGTGCCCATAGGACACTCGGCTCTGTGTAGGAAGCGGTCGGTTCTGTAAAATCACACCAATAAATGCCTCAAAATGTCTTGAACCCACAACCTCCCAGTTATAGGACACTCGGCTCTGTGTAGGAAGCGGTCGGTTCTGTAAAATCACACCAATAAATGGCTCAAAATGTCTTGAACCCACAACCTCCCAGTAAAATCACACCAATAAATGCCTCAAAATGTCTTGAACCCACAACCTCGCAGTTCGCATACTCGGCGGTGTTCACAACAGCAGCTTAGAATATAGTTGTTAGTAATAATCGACAATGTATGAACGAAACGATTACGATAAAAGTTCGACAAAACATGAAAATGGGGCGACGGAAAATCTTAATGTTTATAGGGAATATTAGTTTCTGAATGAATTGGATCCTAAAGTCACGAAGCAGCGTTTCAGGTTGCAAAGGATTTAATGCTAGCTGTATTTCATATACCAAAGTAGATGATGATGTTTTCCCTCAAGATTTACATTGGGTAGAATGACACCATGTATTAAGTTGACGCGGACTGAGAAATATTTCGGCAAGCATTTTGGGCAGATCCCAGTGTAAAGGTCACCATCGTCGAAAGAATAATAAAAGAAAAAAAGAAAAGAAAAGGAAAACTTAACGAGGCTTGTGGTTAATATAAACGTATGATGATATGACAATCATTCACAAATATGTTCATAAAGCAAGACTGCGACTCAAGAGTTCCTCTGTTTCTGTCTGATATAAGGTGTGAAGGGACCACAACACAGACCTGGGTCTCTCTTTTTGTTGTTTTTTCACTTAAGTGACATCGCTGCTTAGTATGAACAAGACACACTGATTTGTCTTTAACAGGAAGCATACTTCTGTCTTGCACAATTGTGCACCATGACGTCATTTGGTTTGTGATTTCAGCTGTGTCAGTATTGCGGACAAAAGACGAACAGTCCATCGCAGTGAACCAAAACGCAACTGCCAAAAAATGGTACTTAGATACCTCCCCCCCTCCCACACACACACTTCCATCCCTCTATGTCTTGGACATTCATCTCCTTCTGCCGATGTACCGGAGGTGGGTGTAAATGTTAAAACCTGAATGCAACTAAGTTAAAGGACAGAGTTGAAAAGAAAGACGTCAGGTCAGATGGTGTTAGCTGACTTCTGCAGTTTAGGATATCCTGCTGAGGACAGACACGTCACGGGCATAAATCGTACTGATACATTCACAGTCTTTTATTTTATCCCGTTAGATACAAACAGTACCTTTCGCAGTGTTGTCCCCACAGCGCACGAGTTTTCCCCACCTAACGGCAGTCGTCTATATAGCGTGAAGAGCGTCTGTAGAAGCCTACGCCCTCTGCGTGGAGATCGCTCTCTCTCAGCGATAGCGATACTCTCTAGTTTCACTCCTTCCATTTTTTTTCCCCTTTCCTGCTTTGTTTGACCGTTGCGGGCTCCCTGCCGAGCAAAACGGGTATTCCACTGCGACAAGCCGCGTAAGACGTCAACTTAGCGATCAGTTTTAGACAAGATTAACCCCGGGCTGACAAGTTTGCCACCGGGCCATTAACTACTCCAGTCGGTCGCGGTAAAATGGCTGGGTCGCAAGATTGACTCAAAACCCCACAGGATTAGCCAGTGGATCAGCATTCTTTCCAAAAAATGATCCATTCTTTCAGAGGCGTGGAAACACACGGGGAACAACCGGACTCTCTGGGCAGCAACTTCAGCACTTGAAACGCATCGCGTCAGGCCCAAACCAGGCCGATCGGGAGATCGACGGGGCCTAAACTGGAGTCTCTGCGCGGGGTTCCACTGG
Organism: Conus ventricosus; assembly: GCA_018398815.1. Lineage (NCBI taxonomy): Eukaryota > Metazoa > Mollusca > Gastropoda > Neogastropoda > Conidae > Conus > Conus ventricosus. The sequence continues at coordinate 102,365,930 of CM031595.1, read as the reverse complement.
CTTTTGTGTTTGGGGTGGCCATGCGTCGATTAATCACGGTCTGGTGGGATGACGGCGTGACGTTGGCAGGGGGATTTTCCGGCAGAAAATGTGTGGGTCTTCGTGACGTCACAATGGACTTGTTTGAAAGGATTGTTTTTGAAAGGCTGTGTGGATTGTCGTCATGCTTTGTTGAAACAGGGTGCCGGCGTACTGACGATTGCCAAACCAGCATTTTTTTTTTTTGTAGTTTGTTTTGAAACCATTTGTTTTTGTTTTCGTCATTGATTTTCCTTTCACCAGTTTTTTTTTTTTTTAATTCTGGAAACATCTGCTGTGCTGAAATTGGGTGTATGCACCGCAGACTAAATACAATGTCTCGCCGTTTACAAGTGCTTCGTTTATCAGACCGCTTCAAATACCTAACATAAAACTGAAGGGGTTGTGTTATCATTCAGATAGCATTTTGTGACTTAAGGTGACGTTGTTGTTTCTGTCAATAGATTTTCCCCCCTCTCCAACAGAAATAGATTATGTCAAGCATCTGTGTCAACCTGTCAGAAACGGGCAGAAAGCAGCCAATTAATTCCAAACAGAAAGGGGGAAGAAATTCTGTCGCTTCGCCAAACAACGGGAAGGCTCCTGGACAATGCCTCCAAAGGTCTTCAGCTGGCGCCAGGGAATTTCTTTTTGCCTGTCTGTGTGCGTGCCTGCTGATTTCCGGCCTGGCTTGTTACCTTGCTGTCAACAAAAAGCTGCCCTTTTTGCGGGGAGGTGTGTGTCACCAGTGCTGGCGACAGTCACTGGGCTGTTTGCAAAACAAATCTCTCTGTTTTTCTGTCTCTCTCTGTCTCCTCTCTCTCTCTCTCTCTCTCTCTCTCTCTCTCTCTCTCTCTCTCTCTCACACACACACACACACACTCTCACTCACTCACTCTCACTCTCTCTCTCTCTCTCTCTCTCTCTCTCTCTCTCTCTCTTCAACCTGTAATTCACCGCCCACACGATTTTTTTAGTTTTTTTTTTTTAATTATTATTGGACGTTGATCAGTTTCCGTTCGGTCAGTGTGGTGGTTTTGCTTCGTTTCCCTCCCCCTTCTCACTTCCCTTTTCATTTCAAAAACAAAGATCAATCACGCCACTTTTAACCGAGAAACCCTTGCTCTTGCCCTTCATGTGTCTCACGATCACCCCTACCATCCGTACTCAGTGTTCCTCCTCCCTTTCTCCCGCTACCGCCCATCTCATCTCCCCTCTACTTTCCCCAAGCGAGCTAGCATGATCTTAACAGCAGTGGGGAAGGGGGGTGCGGGGAAGGAGGAGGGAAAGGTGTGTGTGTGTGTGGGGGGGGGGGGGGGGGCAACCCTAGGCGTCGGATCCCCAGTCCAAGAGGTGAGCAGTGCACAAACCCGTCCATCACGAGTGCTGGACCACACCGGACGTGTTTGGGCGAAACAACGGCTGTGAGTGGAGTGATAATACCACTGAGACAGTCGAGGCTGGCCGCGCCGGGTTAGGGGATGGAGAAGGGGGTACGCGTGCACTTTCCTACCCGTCCTCTCACTCTTAACCTCCTCTCCTCCCACCCCCCACCCCCCACCCCCTTCATTTCACACACTACATTTGGGGAGCGTTCTGTTTGTGCCTGCATGATAAGAATATTTCCCTCTCCCCTTTTCCTCGCTCGCTCTGTGTGTGTGTGTGTGTGTGTGTGTGTGTGCTTGCGTACGCGCATGATGTCAGAACACATTGAGACGGTGATTGGGGAAGGGGGGGGGGGGGGGGGGGGGGGGGGGGGGGGGGGGGGGGGCTAGACACGCAACTGTCTCTCAAATTAGCGCTTCATGCCACTGCTTAACAAACCCTAACTAGAAATTTGCGTGCTTCTCGCATACCATGTGACTCTACAGTACGTGCGGTGAGACAGGCACTTCATTATTTCCATCATTGTCATAGTTTTCTTCTGTTTAAATGCACTAGAAAATTATCCGTACTTTCTTCCTAAAAAAATCTGGGAATGACACATTTTTCAAACCTGTCATAAATCAAAGTTTTAATTGAATATTTACTTAACTGTAAAGCAAGGCAAAGTTATGTTAGAATTTTTGCAACCGTCGTCAGAATCTAAAGGACGATTTAACATCATTTCGTTTTCTCTTCACGACCGGTGTTCTACCCAGTGTGTTGCACAAGCAGATAATTTTAATATCCCTGTGGTATGCCTATAAACTATTTGTGAACAGTAATGTTTAATAACCGATCTTTCAGTTTTGACTTTTAAAAAAAAAGGTCACGATCTCATAATAACGCCGATTACTTCTGTTGTTTGTTGTTGTCGCTGTTTATTTCCTTATGTGTATTGTCTTATGAGTGTTATGACAATGCATGTGTATCATTTTCATGGGAATTTCAGTTCATATTGGTAGCACACAACGCAGCCACTCCCATGAGTTAAGTTAATCCACAGCCATCGCAAGAAACTCCTCAAAATTTGTCATGACTGCTGTTTGCAGCTTTACAGAAAGAAGAGTGAAAATGGTTCGGATGGTATCAATTTAACAAAAAAATCGAGAGAAGAGTCACTGTGAACATTTCTGGCATAGTTGGATAGAGTTTTGAACTGAAGCATGCTGTATACATGCCATGAACATCCTCTGATTCCGTCGCTCCCTCCTGAGATTCTGCTCTGTCTGTCTGTCAGTCTGTCTGTCTCTCTTGTCTCTGTCTCTGTCTGTCTGTCTGTCTGTCTCTCTCTCTCTCTCTCTCTTCTCTCTCTCTCTTCTCTCTCTCTCCTCTCTCTCTCTCTCCTCTCTCTCTCTCTCTCTCTCTCTCTGTTGTGTGTGTGTTTGTGTGTGATCCTTGCCAAACTATGAGGGATGAACTACCTCTACAAGACATAGCTATCCCCAAAGGTAGGGTTACTCCTGATTTAACGTCCACGCCCATCTCAAGTCATAGACGTCCTGTACAGAACATAGTTATCCCCCAATAGGTTAGCTCACTACAAATTTTACATTCATACCCTCCCCCCTCCACAAGTCATTGATGTCCTTTACAGGACAAAGTTATTCCCCAATAGGTTAGCTCACTACAAATTTTACATTCATGCCCTCCCCCCTCCACAAGTCATTGATGTCCTTTACAGGACAAAGTTATCCCCCAATAGGTTAGCACACTACAAATTTTACATTCATACCCTCCCCCTCCACAAGTCATTGATGTCCTTTACAGGACAAAGTTATTCCCCAATAGGTTAGCTCACTACAAATTTTACATTCATGCCCTCCCCCCTCCACAAGTCATTGATGTCCTTTACAGGACAAAGTTATCCCCCAATAGGTTAGCTCACTACAAATTTTACATTCATGCCCTCCCCCCTCCACAAGTCATTGATGTCCTTTACAGGACAAAGTTATCCCCCAGTAGGTTAGCTCACTACAAATTTTACATTCATGCCCTCCCCCCTCCACAAGTCATTGATGTCCTTTACAGGACAAAGTTATCCCCCAATAGGTTAGCTCACTACAAATTTTACATTCATCCCCCCCCCCCCCCCCCCCCTCAAGTCATTGATGTCCTTTACAGGACAAAGTTATTCCCCATAGGTTAGCACACTACAAATTTAACGTTCACACCCATCACAAGTAATAAAATCCCTTTATTGAACATAATAATCCCAGAAGGCTGGCTTACTGAAGACTTAACGTCCACACCCATCACACATGATAGACGTTCTTTGCGGACATGACTATCCCAGTTAGTGCAAATTTAACGTCCATACCAACTGTAAATGACTGACGTTCTTCAAGGGACATAGCTGTCCCATAAAGATAGCTTACTACAAATTTAACGGCCATACCCACGATAAATGAGCGACGTCCTCTTCAGAACATAGCTATCCCCATAAATTTAAGCTATTTCAGATTTCATGTCCACCCTCACCACAAATAAAATACCTTCTATACAGGACACAGCTATCCTCTTCCATGGGATTCTTTCAGATTTAGCGTTCATGCCCACCATAAATGACAGACGTCCTTTAATTGAAGGACATGGCTGTCCCCATAAGTTAGGTTACATTTTGGCTTAACGAACACATCCACCACAAGCCATATGCAGGAGATTACCTGTACAGAACACATGCGTTCCTAAAGCTTAGATTCACTGACCTATATAGGGCTCAGTGGTTAGACTACGGTAAGGTTTAATACATCTAGTGGTGTATGGTGGACTCCCGTTGCAGTACATAGCTATACCGATGAGTACGTTGTATTAACTTGTAAGACGACCCCCCAAGAAGCCATGGTAGATGGGGAAACCAGTGCCGGGAGATCAGGAAAAGGAACCTATCGTTCACTAAGGTATCCACCGGTTTGTTTGTTTTTTAACAGAGAGAGAGAGAGGGGGGGGGGGAGGAGAGAGAGAGAGAGGGAGACAATTCGTGGATATTACTGGAGGAAAATCGGGCCTATTAGATGCATTGATATTTTTTAACATGTAAGTTTTATGTGGATTTTGATCGCAACATGGATCCAGTGAGCAAAAGGCTATTCATAAAGGGTAGGGGAAGGGGCACCGTCCAACCCAGGCTGAGGTCTGCAGTACATTTTTTTTTCTTGTTTTATGTCTTCCCTCCGACCCCCCCCCCCCCCCCCCCTACCGTTTCTCAAACCCAGCAACACTTTACATAGCGAACATCTCTCTCTCTCTCTCTCTCTCTCTCTCTCTCAAAACAGGTGGTGCAACACACCTGCATAGCCTGCCCCTGACCGTGACGTCCAGGTACTGTTTGAACCCCTCTTAGCGGCTTCTCGACAGCGACCGGTCACACGAGACGGCGAAACACCGGCCACGTAAATTTGCCTTTTTCATTGACCATCTTAGCTTTGTCCTGCGACTTCTCTCTCTCTCTCTCTCTCTCTCTCTCTCTCTCTGACCATCTTAGCTTTGTCCTGCGACTTTCTCTCTCTCTCTCTCTCTCTCTCTCTCTCTCTCTCTCTCTCTCTCTCTCTCTCAGTTGCGTGCGATGTTGCATATGAGGAGCCATCTTGCGACTGGCACGAAGAGTGTGATGTTTCTGCTGTCTGAGAAGAAAGGCAAGAAGAAGGGGTAGGTGTGAAGGAACATGGAAGGAAGGTGGTATTTCTGAGGGAGGCCACGGTTACAGTTGGAAATCCAGAAATGGACGGATCCAAAATCTTTGTTTATAACAAAGTATAAAACACAAAAAATCATACGTATAACACGCTTTATCAGTACCAAGCAAAAATGTGAACAGCAGCAGCAGCAGATACTTGCACGTGTGATTTTTTTTCAAAAGGACACCTGCAGAAAGCTGGGAGTTCTCTCGGGGGTAAAAAAAAAAAAAAGAAATGGATAATTAGAGGTCAGAAATTACCGACTGAAGACAGTCAGTTCAGCTGTGAAATAAATTAATCATGCATATGTCAACGAAAGATTACTGTGTGCATGTGAACATGTGGTAAAGAAAAAGGTGTGTGTGTGTGTGTGGGGGGGGGGGGGGGGGGCATCATGATGCATACCGTTCTTTACAGCACTAAATTCGCAGTCAGCTGTTGAGTCTGAATCACGCCGGCGCCCAATACAAACAGTTGCCTTTTCTTCCACTACCTAACTTAACGTGTTATTGTTCTGGAGGTGTAGTGTGATGTAAGATAGACCCCCCCCCCCCCCCCCCCCCCCCCCCCCCCCCCCCCCCCCCCCCCCCCCCCCCCCCCCCCCCCCCCCTTTTCTCACTTTCCCGGGATGGTTAATTCCGCCTGTCATAGTAGATCAGTCTGGACGTCAAGTCTGACGGTAATGCCGCATGGTCAGCCTCTCGCTATAACATATGTTCATATACAGTTTGGGGATTTGCGGGACATCAGACAGAAACACTGTACAGCAGAGTCTTTCATGACTTGTGTAGAAGTGTGCCACGATGTTATATTTTTTATTTCTGAAAAGGGTAGATAATTCCATTTGATCTTAACTTTTTGTGGAAAATAGATCTGATTTCAAGCCGTTGTAAGCAGTTTTGGAATTAACTTTTTTATGACACGCATTTACTGTATCGATTGTCCTTTAGCACCAATTGTGATAATCGATCTGCGCACCTGAATTATAGCTGTTAAATAAATTTATAAAACAAGATACCGCTTTTCTTTTTTTTAAGTGTCCCATATTCTGGGCCACACCAACTGCACTACACCCACGCCAGTTATCTCGACCGCTCGTCCACAGTCACAGCCTGGCCAGTCCCTCCACAGTCCCAGCAATCCACATGGCCCACAGGGAGTAGGTCAATGTCAGATCGTCATGAGGCAACCCACCAGAGGAGACACTGCTGCCGAATCACTTCGGTGATGTTCAGTGGTGCCAGTTCTGGTCCAATTTTCACAGGACACCGACATGAGTGAGCTCTCCCTCTAGGGGGCGCCAGCGACAATCCCCGTGAATTTACCAATACCAGTGACCCTGACAGAATCAAGCCGAGGACATAGACGTGAAGTAGCAGTCGACATTGAGGTCGCCAAAAGAGCAGGGCATGAAGGGCCACTGAATTTGAGGCTTTTTAAAATTCTAATCGATGAGGATGAAGATGATGCTACGGATTTCCATTCTGGTCTGAGACAGCATGACAGGGCTGTACTCTACGCTTCCTTTCATAATATATCCCGGCGTCAACCAGGCCCGAAAGATACAGACGTCAGCAGTGTTGGCCAGGAAATTCGAGCAACACTCTCAGAGACCATGCACTAAGTGTGATCCCAGTCTTCCCAGTTGAGCCCATAGTAAACTCGGTTCTGGGTAGGAGTCGGTCGGAACAGGAAAATCTCAAAAATAAATGGTTCTGATGGGAGTCGAACCCAAAATCTGCCGATCGGGGTGTCTGCAACGCTAACCGCTTCGCCACGGAGGCTGGTGCGTAGATTCTTCTTTGTTGCTCATTTTTTGTTGAGTACTCATTCCGTTTTATGCTGGAGTGTGTTATAACAGGTGCTCTCTCTCTCTCTCTCTCTCTCTTCTCTCTCTCTCTCTCTCTCTCTCTGTGTGTGTCCACACACACACACACACACACACACACACACACACACACACACACATATATATATTATATATATATATATATTATATATATATATATATATATATATATATGCCTAGAGTAAATGTATAAGTTTTTTTTTTTAATCCAGAGAACAACTTCAACAATCACACATTTTAATAGCGTAACAACATACTTAATAGATGCTCGCTGGTTCAACAATTAAGTACACGGTCACCATGCAGTCTGTGTTAAACCACCTCATACGCTTTACCTCTCATTAACGCCCTCCCCTCTTTCTACCTCTTCCCCGTTAACAGCCTATAAGCCTTGTTCCCTTGTGTCGTTCTGGTGGTTTATGTCAGTATTAGAATGAGTCGGAGCATCACGTACATACACACGGCGCGTGCGCGCAGCACACACACACACACACACACACACACACACACACACACACACACACACACACTCATTCACACACACATTGCGCACACAGAGTTGTGTTTGTGTCTTGGTTGCACGTGCCTCGGCTCCCAGTGTGGCGGCATTCCGAGCAATGGTGAGAACAACCAGTCAAATTTGGCTGGGTTCCCCGTACCCTCGGAGGAGCGGCTTGCCAGGCCTTTTCACCGCCTTGTTCGAATCCGCGTTAAAGCACGAATTCAGGTTTTCGCTGTGAGGGGGTGTTTTTTCCCCTCTTTTTTCTTTCTCTTTTCATATTATGTTCTTTACCTGCCGACTTTCATGTTTAGCTGCACGTTTGTTGGGGGGATTGCTGTGTGTGTGGGAAGGGAGGGGGGAGGGGAGGAAAAAAAGAAAAGGGAGGGGGGGGGGGATGAGGTCCACACGGTAGCGGGGGTGGGTAAGGAAAGAGAGACTAAAAACTCCACACAGAAAAATGTTTAGGCAGCGCGTAGTCTGCAGTCTCTCATTGCTAATCTGCTGTCTTCAAACAACAACAACAAAACCGCATAGAACATAAGACTGTAATGAGAGAGAGAGAGAGAGAGAGAGAGAGGAGAGAGAGAGAGAGAGAGAAAGAGAGAGAGAGAGAGAGAGAGAGGGTAGGGCAGATGAAGAAGATGACTGATTGATTGATTATCAATTCATGGTGAAAAGAGAAACTGGAGAGAGAGAGAGGGTAGGGCAGATGAAGAAGATGACTGATTGATTGATTATCAATTCATGGTGAAAAGAGAAACTGGATTTGTCGTCATAGCTCGTTCAGAAGTAGTTGTGAAATGATCTATGTACAGCAGACCTATTAAAAATGTATCATAGAACATAAATCAATAACGAACGACGATCGTTTGTTTAAAACCTCAGCCTGTTGAAGCAATTTTCAATGGCAGAGTTGTGGAAGACTAAGAGCCAAATACGTCATCACATAAGATTTGAAACACAGAATTTATTTGTTTTGAATCTCTTCTTTAAAACATCGATGTGTTGTAATCATGATATATGGCCCTTGGGAAAGCACATAACAAAGACTGCTAGCAACTCTCTCTCTCTCTCTCTCTCTCTCTCTCTCTCTCTCTCTCTCTCTGAGAGAGAGGAGAGAGAGAGAGAGAGAGAGAGAGAGAGAGAGAGAGAGAGAGAGAGAGAGAGAGATTTCACAAACAAACCGAATGTTTGATCGAGACGAAAGGTAGGAGGAGACAGACTTGTTAGCAAGGGTGGAAGTCACGGTAAAGCTTCTTAACTTGGCACAGAGATTCTACCACGTTTGGAGAGCAAAGAGAACCGGACGGAGTTTGGCTTCCCTCGTACTAGCTCAAGAACAGGCACCACACACACACAACACACACACACGCGCGCGCGCGCGCGCGCGCGACGTAGGTGGAGTGAGCCACAGTAATGGGCTGTGGGTTTGTGTTGACTCTACCGCCGGTCTTCGTTTGACACCGTGTCCACAGGGAAATCTGACACATCGTACAGGCCTGCTCTATAATAAAGATCGGCGTCAGTCTTTTGTCACTTCTTGTGATCGGGTTTTCTTACCTGTACGTCCCTGTCATGTCCAGCTCGTGATCGAAAAGCGCCATGCTTTCCGCAACGCGCGTTTGCAGGTCATCCCATGATGATGAGATTGATTAAATAGAAATTAATTTTTTTGGGTAGTGCAACAACAACAAAAACCGCAACAGATTTAGTTTTGGGTCGTTTTTATGGGATTGTCTTCGCACTTCGTAACGTTTCAAAGTATTTTCAAAAACTTGTGATGCATGGCTTACATATAAAAAAAAAAAACCATGATAAACACTGAAGACCAGTGTTGCGAGAGTGATCGCGGACTTTTGGTTCAAGTCCTCAAGGCAGCCAATTTCGTAACTTCGATGGCTGCTACGCAGCGCGCTCATGTGTACATTCGTGTTATCTATTTCCTCTGGCACACAAAGGCTTCCTCTTTTGACAGGTGGAATGGGATTTTACATGCTGACAAGGTTTTTTAGTCGATGTGTTCAAGCACAGGCCTCAGTTTAAGATCTCTTCCGAGGGACTGATAGGGACTGAAATCTGTACAGAAGTTCACTCCGAAGAGAAAATCTGGAGTGGCTGTTTGGAGCGTGGACCCAGAACCCTAGGACAAAAGTCCGATCTTACCTACTAAACCAGCGAAGCCCATGTCCATCCTGTCCAGTCATTGACCTCCATCGGGGTGGTTAGATTTTCATCAGTGTCTATCGCTTTGTTTGTCTGTTGACAAGGTTACGCAAAACGTGTAACACCGATTGTAGAGAATGTTCGTCTGTTAACAAGGTTACGCAAAACCTGTAACACTGATGGTAGAGAAATGTTTGTTAACAAGGTTACGCAAAACCCAGTGTAAACACTTGAAAATTGTAGAGAATGTGTTGTTAACAAGGTTACGCAAAACCTGTAACACTGATTGTAGAGAATGTTTGTCGTTAACAAGGTTACGCAAAACCAGTAACACTGATCGTAGAGAATGTTTGTCTGTTAACAAGGTTACGCAAAACCTGTAACACTGATTGTAGAGAATGTTGCGTGTTAACAAGGTTACGCAAAACCTGTACACTGATTGTAGAGAATGTTCGCGTGTTAACAAGGTTACGCAAAACCTGTACACTGATTGTAGAGAATGTTCGCTGTTAACAAGGTTACGCAAAACCTGTACACTGATTGTAGAGAAGTAATTTGATGAAAGATGTGAGAAGTTGGTAAATGGATGGTAATTTTGTTGCGGATCTGGAAACAACAGGTTCATGATCCATTCGACCCTGACGGCGGAGGTTTGCGATCTCCCGAGTGCCTTTCTGGTTCACCATATACAATTTTAACGTTCGTTCATAACGTAAGCAAGAAGTGTTCACGGGAAACAGTTTGTCATAGGAGAGAGCCAGTGTAGACTGAGGTTGCTTCTATGTTAAACAGTTTAGAATAAGTAGCATTTAAGGTTGGACGTTGACGTTTCTTACATAGTGCAAAATTCCGAGACCCATTTTCAGAAGCGTACCAAGCTCACGCTGTCCTCAACATTTACGTGTATAACACACCAAGTGCAGTGTTATTTTTTTGTGCATTACGATCACCGCTGATTGACGGTATCTGAAGTTGAAGTATTTTTTTTAACAAAATGTTGTGGCCCAAATCTTGAAACCCAACAGTGCCACAAGTAAAATCATACCCATCACGAAATTCTGCCAAGTCGGAAACAGCTGCGTGCATCGACCTGCAATTAAGTACACGCGCTCTTCTGTATACAGTTCAGGTCAGACGCAAACTTTCCATGCGTGAACCTCTCCTAATTAGAGTGATTAGCCTTACTTAATAAAGAGTCAGCCACTGGACTGCTGCAGGCGACATTAGGTGTACAAACTGGGCCGTTCCCATGCCGCGCTGTCCTTAGGCAGGCCTCTACGCTGGCTCGCTCGCGGTGAGCAGCGTACGTTTGAGTCTGAGTCGGTTTCAGGAAGGGGGGGGGGGGGTGGGGGGGGGGGTGGGGGGGTTGGTGAAAAGTAGAAACGTAGCGGGAGTCTCTTGAGATGCTCATCCCAGAAGAGCCAACACTGTCCCCACCCCCCCCCTCCTCCCCTCCTCCCCTGCCTATCTCTCTCTCTCTCTCTCTCTCTCTCTCTAAGTTATCATTTCATCGTCGTCTGTTGCTTTTTTACCTCCGCTGTGATTAAGCTTCCACCTTCGTCTGTTCCCTTTTACCTCCGCCAAGTTTATCATTTTACCTTCGTCAGTTGCTTTTTAATTTTGGCTTATACCTCCGTCAAGGTATGTTTTCACCCTCGTGTATAGCTTTGTATGTCCTCTTCGGTTACGTTGTCATTCTCGTCTATTGCTTTTACCTCTGTTAAAGTTGCGTTGTCATTCTCGTCTATTGCTTTTACCTCTGTTAAAGTTACGTTGTCATTCTCGTCTTTTTTTTTTTACCTCTGTTAAAGTTACGTTGCCATTCTCGTCTATTGTGTTTACCTCTGTTAAAGTTACGTTGTCATTCTCGTCTATTGCTTTTACATCTGTTAAGGTTACGTTGCATTCTCGTCTATTGCTTTTTACCTCTGTTAAGTTACGTTGCCATTCTCGTCTATTGCTTTTACCTATGTTAAAGTTTGTGTCATTCTCGTCTATTGCTTTTTACCTCTGTTAAGGTAGTTGTCATTCTCGTCTTGCTTTTTACCTCTGTTAAAGTTTTGTCATTCTGTCTGTCTATTGTTTTTTGTTTGTTGTGCTTTTACCTCTGTTAAGTTACGTTGTCATTTCGCTATTGTGTTTTACCTCTGTTAAAGTTACGTTGTCATTCTCGTCTATTGTGTTTTACCTCTGTTAAAGTTACGTTGTCATTCTCGTCTATTGTGTTTTACCTGTTAAGTTACGTTGTCATTCTCGTCTATTGTGTTTTACTCTGTTAAGTTACGTTGTCATTCTCGTCTATTGCTTTTTACATCTGTTAAGGTTACGTTGCCATTCTCGTCTATTGTGTTTTACCTCTGTTAAAGTTACGTTGTCATTCTCGTCTATTGTGTTTTACCTCTGTTAAAGTTACGTTGTCATTCTCGTCTATTGCTTTTTACCTCTGTTAAGGTTACGTTGTCATTCTCGTCTATTGCTTTTTACCTCTGTTAACGTGTTGTCATTCTCGTCTATTGTTTTTGTTTTTTTTACCTCTGTTAAAGTTGTATTAGCGCCCTGGGGTCTGCTGCTTCTTATCTTTGCTAAGGTTACCTGTTCACCTCATGTGCTGCTTTTTTTTAATCTCCGCTTTGAATATATTTTCACGCATGCCTGTTGGCTCTGTTGCTTTTTATCTCCTCTAAGATTATCTTTTTACCATACCTGTTTGCCATGGCCTGTTGCTTTTCATCTTCGCTAAAGTGATCTTTTCACTCTCGTCTGCCGCTTTTTTTTTTTTTACCCCCACTAAGGTTAATTTTTTCACCTCGTCTATTGCTTTCTATCTCCGCTAAGGTTATGTTTTCATCCTTGTCTGTTAGTTTGTTACCTCTGCCATGAGCTTTCAGGTAGATTATGTTGAATGCTGACCTGGCTGTAATTGAATGTGATGGAAAATTGGAATATATGTTTCAAGGATGAACTCATGAAATCCTGGTGCGGATCGGATAAAAAGGCAGATCCAGCATTCGTTACTCGAAAAACACTGGTTTCAAGTCGGTTTCAGGTTGTTCATAACTAGCTCAGCCGACCACAAGGGGTCGTTTCAGAGCAGTAAAAACTCCGGAGCGTATTTTTACAAACCTTGCAGGAAAGATGGAATGTGACCCAAGGAACATTTTGTGCGGATCTGGATCCTAGGGCGGGTTTTAGGATTCTTTCAACGTGCGCAGAGAACTGCGCACTCCCGAGTACCCTACTAACTTGTTTGTTTGTCAGTCAGCGAGACTGTGCAAACACTGCCGAACCAAAACCTGTTGGAAAGATGACAAGTGGCCCACGTACGAAGCTATGAAATTGCGGTGCAGATGTTCATTGAAAGACTGATTTAGGATCCATTCGAATTGACGGAAATCTGCGCTATCCCGGGTGTCCATCCGGTTCTACTGATGAAATTTAATTGATAGTCCCATCGCACGCATTTTATTGTATGTTGCTGGTTTGAAATGTCTTAAACACGTGACCAATCACCGTAGAATCAATTTCAAGTCATATTGCGTCAATCAGAACTCAAACACAAAAACAAAACAGCAACAAGAGCGCACGCGCGCCCGCACACACGTGTCGTGTGTGTGTGTGTGTGTGTGTGTGTGTGTGTGTGTGTGTGTGTGTGGAGAGAGAGACAGACAGACAGACACACAGAGAAGATAATGATGATATGATAATGTGATAATGATGATCCAGCTTGAGATTCTAACAGTCTGACTCTTCAGTCACTGTTGTTCATATTATATTACGCAAAGATGCGGATCGACGAGTTGTGTACGGGAAAAGCCATTGAAGCATTGCTTGCGCGCGCTCTTTTGATACTCCTCAAACTTTGATACACACCTTTGACAGAATCGTTTTGTGGTACAATTTCTATAGCCCTGGCTCCATTTGCCTGATGTGAAATTGGTTTGCTGTGCCAAAACATGGAATGGGAAAAAGACCTTAAAGAAACTGTAAAAGCAAAAACAAAAAGGCCACAAAACACAAGTCGTTAAGTCAAGAATATATTTGTAAATTAAATTATTTCAGACTAATATCATCGTTCAGTTTAAGAAGTGATTTCATAGATACACGCTGATGCGGGTAAAGTCTGAATGATTTGTATGTATTTATCAGCGTTGTGGCAAAAGAATGGAGGGGGGGGGGGAGGGGGGGGGGGGGTCGGGGGCGACCAAAAGAAAACGTAAATTAGACTTTTAAAAGATTGTCTCCAAATTATTTTGTTTCAAGCAGGTAGTGTTGAAAATATTTAACACTAGTGCACTTTAGAGACATGACAGTGTATTGATTCTCAGTTTCGTTCTCCATCTATATCTGTTCTGATAGGCAGCTTCAGGATAAATTAACGAAAGAAAGAAAATAGCAAAATGCAAACAATAAAATAAGATACAGAGAGCCATCGGTCACTGATCGACAAATGCTTACTGTTACGTTGATTACGTTGATGGCGATGATTATGATAACATACCATCAGCAACACAAACACCATGAAGAACAGTAATAAGCTACGACTACTGCTGTCAGAATACAATTATTCATGTACATGATCATGATGTTACAGTTGTCAGACAAGCGACAACTGCATCGCTTCTACAACTTCAGGTGTCTTACTACAACCACAGTAGAATTTACTACTACCAGTACAACGACAACTTCTTCCAATACTATTGCTGCAGCTGCTCGGGGGGAGAAGGAAGAGAACCAGATGGCAGAAATAAAGAGAAAGGGAAAAAACATCAGAGAAGGAAGAGAACCAGATGGCAGAAATAAAGAGAAAGGAAGAAGCATCAGAGAAGAAAGAGAACCAGATGGCAAAGAAATAAAGAGAAAGAAGAAAGCTCAGAGAAGAAAGAGAACCAGATGGCAGAAATAAAGAGAAAGGAAGAACATCAGAGAAGGAAGAGAACCAGATGGCAGAAATAAAGAGAAAGGAAGAAACATCAGGAAGGAAGAGAACCAGATGGCAGAAATAAAGAGAAAGGAAAAGCATCAGAGAAGGAAGAGAACCAGATGGCAGAAATAAAGAGAAAGGAAGAACCTCAGGGAAGGAAGAGAACCAGATGGCAGAAATAAGAGAAAGGAAGAAACATCGAGAAGAAAGAGAACCAGATGGCAGAAATAAAGAGAAAGGAAGAAGCCTCAGAGAAGGAAGAGAACCAGATGGCAGAAATAAAGAGAAAGGAAGAAGCCTCAGAGAAGGAAGAGAACCAGATGGCAGAAATAAAGAGAAAGGAAGAACCTCAGAGAAGGAAGAGAACCAATGGCAGAAATAAAGAGAAAGGAAGAAGCCTCAGAGAAGAAAGAGAACCAGATGGCAGAAATAAGAGAAAGGAAGAAGCTCAGAGAAGAAAGAGAACCAGATGGCAGAAATAAAGAGAAAGGAAGAAGCCTCAGAGAAGAAGAGAATCAGATGGCAGAAATAAAGAGAAAGGAAGAAGCCTCAGGGAAGGAAGAGAACAGATGGCAGAAATAAGAGAAAGGAAGAAGCATCAGAGAGAAAGAGAACAACGAATAAGAGAAAGGAAAAAGCAAACGGACCTTCAAATGGAGAAAGTGGAGGGGGAATGAAGCTGGTTCAGAGATCGTTTTAAACGTGCGTGGAAAAAAGAAAGGAGAACCTCGAGAGAGACCGATGGAAAAAAGATGAAAGGCGAACTCAGAGGAAAGAGACAATCAGCACAGACTCTTCGATGGAAAGCTTGTGTTAGGTGGGATGAATGCGGTCCAAGCTATTCTTCGTTAAACGTCGTGGCAAAACATAACGGCAGTCACCTCACTAGGTGACGATGGAAAAAGTGAAAGGCGTTAATACCAGGGAATTAGACATTCAGCTCCAGACTTTCCTGGAACTTGATCGTGGTGTCGCATCAAGCGTGCCCTGTCTTGGATGAAGGTTTGTGGAGGTCTGGAAGCAAACGACACGGAACACTTTCAACATGAAGATACAGCTCGTCAAGGGAGCAGTTTTCAACGACAGTGGGATTTTGTTGGTGGGGTTGTTGACATTACTATGAATATAAGTAGGGAACATGTTCTCCGTAAATCTGAGCTGGGAGTTAAGCTGAGGGTCTTTTCTGTATTTTTGAAAGCTTTGTCACAAACGTTACGAAGAATTAGAACATTATTGAATAATTGATCTTGCCATTTTCTCACTTTGGTTTCAGCTGCCCCTTTTTTCGAAGAATTTTGTCGAAGATTATGTCTGCTGGTGAAAACTGGGACAGCGGAGTGGATTTGATTGTTATTGTTATTATCATTATTGTTATCATTTGGATCGTTATTATTTTTTATTACTATCGCTGTTGTTGTGCAGAGTGGATAGGATTGTTATTGTTCTTGTTATCATTATCGGTATTATTTTGATCGTTATTATTTTTATTACTGTTCTGTTGTTGTTGTTTTTCTTCTTCTTTTTCTTCTGGCATACACGTGCAGTTTCCATTTCTGACAGTGAGTTCACATTTTCCGTGTTCAGTTTGTGTTTTTTTAGGTCTTTTTTTCGGTTTTTATTTACTTTCAGGCGACAGTATTTTGTTTTTAACTCGAAGAATAAAAACGAAACAAAACCTATGCTAAAACACGCTCAAAGTAAACTTATTTTTCATTTAGATTGTGAACACATACACAGACCAACTTCCGCAAGAATGTTACTCTCACGCACACAGAGAGCGCGCGAACCTCGAAGGAGCAAACAAATGAACGAAGAAAAAGAGAAGGGCCGCTACGACAGTTGCTGGGTGGCGACAGTGTGGCCGCCTCGGAGATCCCTGACAAGAAGCAAGAAGCGGTTTATCTGGGCAACTATCTGACAAGGCGAAGAGGAAGCGAGTGTCAGAACAGGCCCAGCGCCTCTCAAGGGCCTGCCCACATCGATCACCGCTAATCCTGTCAAAGATCCCTCCGCCGGACAGAACTACCGCACAGTGTGTGCTCTCCGGATAGGTCTCCTCCGTAGTGGCGGGCTGGAAAGTTGGGTGAACATGTTGTAAGGTACTCTTCCATAGGGTCAGAAGTGGTTTTGATTTGGAAGTGTAAGGGGGGGGGGGGGGGGGGGAGAGTGGATTGACCGGTTTTTTTTTCTTGTGTGAAATTTCATTCGTTTAAAGAATGCCTGGAGCAAAATTCTTTGCTTGAATTCTATATAAGCAGGACAAAGTCATCCGTTAAAATTACTCTTTATTGATTAACCTTTTCCACACAAGTTCTTGTGGTATCCCAGCATGCCTCAGCTCCGATTTGATTTTATAGTTACTCTCTTTAATACTTTATCAACCCATCATTTCTGAACCAATTCTCTCCCGTTTCGTGTTGAATAAGGAAAAATCATTGTAGTTCAACACTGTTGAGTTTCTCACCGCACACACACACAAAATCCGTTTAACGGTAACATCGCTTCGGTTTGTGCTAAAAATGCAGCATCAACGTCGACCTGATGTGATAAAAGGGTGATGAAGCCTCACAGGCTGGCAGACTCCGTTAAGAGTGTGTACGCTGAGATCAGCCGATTAGTCTCTCTCCAACTAGCAGTTGGTCATCCAGTGAGTAGTTAGCCAGTCCACCTCTTTGTCAATCAACCCGACTGAGGATCGATCAGGTCCTTCATTCATTTTTCTCAGATTTTGCGCATGCAATTTCGAATCACTTAAGCTCGCATTACCTTGTATTATTGTCCAGATGTATGTTTTATGCTATGTACATGTGAACATCGTCATTATCATACTGAAGAATATTTATACGCCAAGTCCATTGGATGCCCTAGACGTTTACACCAGCTGGTGCATACAATCAACTATGGAACAAGAGAGCTGGGACAACTGGCAGTACAAAAAACGCAAGCCACAATCAAACGTTCACACAGGACCCAAGCGTACTATGACGTCGCTCGACCTTCCAGCTCCCTCTCTCATGCATTCCCGCATCCCAAACAAAACTTCACGAATAAATTCAAGATCATGGACATCCAAGCACATAATAGTCCCAAATAATAATAGTTTTATATTTGAATCTATTACTTTTAGGGGTGGGGAGTTTTCAGGGCTGATTTGAAAGAATGCAGCGAGACGGAGGAGTACCTAACTTGATGTGCTTGTTAATTCTAAGCAATAGGGGCTTAGACAGGCAAAAGAACGCTCGGGAAAAAGTTTAAGTACGAACAAAGGGAATCAGGAAAAGACGAGTGTCGGACTGAGAGCGTAGTTCACGTGCTGAGGTATTCAGGTGCAACAGATCAGTCAAACATTTAGGGCAGAAGAAATCAAAGGATTTACAGCAAAGATGCAGCTTTATAGGAGATCCTACGGCGAACAGGAAGCCAGACGAGAGAACACAACAATAAGGCAATATGATCAAATGAACAGGAGAAAGAAAAAGAAAAAGAAAAAAAACGAGGCGGATAGTATGACTTGGATTTTCTTAAATTCAATGATGAGGCAGCTCGGGGAGCCAGACAAAATAAGCATTACAGAAAATGAGACGAGAGAGTACAAATGCGCAGACAAAAGTCTGGTGGCATCTTCGGAAAAAGTAACGTAGTTATGCCGGTCGGCTCTGCCTGTCCGGTAAAAATCATAAACAGATCACAGGCTCCGTCAACTATGTGGCCTCAACAGGATGACGCTTTTTGATTCAGATTGATACTTCTGCACCACATGGTCCATGCTTTAACGCAAGATTTCACCGCATGTCAACGTGCATGGGAAGTTGGGGAACGGAGAGGTTGACGCCATTTTTACCACTGTAGAAACGGGGATGGTGTGCGTGAGTGTGGGGAATGGTGTAGTTAACTGGCTATAAATTGGGTTCAGTATACATGACAATCAATGTGTGCAATCAGGCAAAGTAATATGGAAAGACTTCAGGCAATTTTTCGCGAACATTGTCAGGCGGAGCTTGACTGACCAAAACATTTCAGGCAATGAATAGATTGACAAATGAAAGGCGCTCTTACGTGGATTGCTTCAACAGTGTTTCAAAGGTAAACTGACAGTAAAGTCAGGAAAGTAAATAAGTAAAGTCTTGTATGTGGCGAAACTTAAATGGGACTGGCTGCAACATATTACCATGTATTTTTCGATTATTCGCATAAAATAGGAACACAGTTCGTTGGTAAATACACGAACTGATTTCCTCCCACTCTGTGCGTGAGCGCGCGCGCACATCTGGGGGGGGGGGGGGGGGGGGGCGGGCGGCGCCACGCCCCCCCCCCCCCCCTATTTAATTTTTCTTTGAGGAATCCGATGGCCCCGTTTTTCTTTCTTTATTTCTTCTTCCTTTCTTTTGCATTTTTCTTTCTTATTATGTTTTAAACCTCCTCCTCCTCTTCTTCTTCTACCTCTTCTGTGACAGCAGATCTCTGAAAATGCTTTGTTTTGTGAAGGATATACTGAACACTGACAGAAAAACCATTTTCATGGAGGCAGTAGGTAAGTAAACTGCTCATAGCAATATTCTCCAGTTAGTAATTAATGTTAGTACTTTTATTTAGACTAGAACAAAGAATAGTATGCTTGAAAACACACCCAGTAAAGAAAGTAAGGCAATAAAAAAGTATTCTCCCATTTCATTATTATTTGTTATTGTTCATTTTAGCAGCAACAACACACACACACACACACACACACACACACACACACACACACACACACACACACACACACACACACACACGCCCCACGCAAATGCTGTACGCATGATAACACACTCAGTAAACAAATAAAGAAAAGTGTTTCTTACGGCTATGAAGTCACTGGGACAAGACAACAGAATAGAATGTTTATGAGGAACGTAATAGTAATGATAATAGCCATGAGAATAGGAATTAGTATTGTTGTTGTTGTTGTCATTGTCATTATCATAATAGATAAGGATTACTGTACATTATTACTGTTGTTACCTATCATAATGGAAGCCTAAAGAATATTCGCTGTACCGTAGAGATCTCCAGTACCCCAGGACGCATCATATAAAGCCTTTAGTCACAATCAAATGAAGAAGCGTGCACTTGATTAGAAGACAAGGAAGCATAACATACTTAACAGATTTACCGTGGATCAATAAACAAAATACATACATATTAACGGAATCGATTTCTCTGCGCGCGTACACACACACACACACACACACACACACACACACACACACACACACACACACACACACACACACACACATGCACGCGTGCACACACACGCACGAGCGTACACACACACACACACACACACACACACACACACACACACACACACACACACACACGCACGCGCGCGCGCACACACAAACACATACGCTCTCTCTCTCTCTCTCTCTCTCTCTCTCTCTCTCTCTCTCTCTCTCTCACTCACTCACTCACACACACGCACACACACACACACACTCACACTCACACTCACTCACTCACTCGCTCACACACTCGGTTGTTCCCTTTGTATTAGATTTACATGAATTGAAAAACAAAAGACAAAAAAAAACTTATGTTCAGTTCCCTCATCTATCACCGACTGACGTTCTGAGCTGCTCGATGTTTTGCAAATGACGCTATTGTTATCGATGTAACGTGTTTGTTTGATCCAGAAGTATGGTATTTGGCTGGTAAAAATCTTGTATTAAAATGTTGAGTATCCAGTACCAAGCAAACCTGAGTTCGAACGAATAAAGAGCAAAACAAAATTTGTTCAGGAGAGAAGGCTAAGAGCGGTTTCTTCTTCTTCTTCTTCTTCTTCTTTCTTTCTTTCTTTCTTTCTTTCTTTCTTTCTGTGCAGTCTGGTTCTTTGTTCAAGTTGGACGAGGCAATATGAAAAACAGTATTTCCCTTCATATGTTTGTTGTGGTTATTGTTTGTTTAGGGTTTCGAAATTTTTGTTGTTGTTGTTTTTTAGATTGCTTGGATTGTTTTTTTCTTTTTCTTTCTATTTTTCATTTCTCTTTAGGGAGGGTTAGAAGATTGCGAGGGAAGTGGGTGGAGGCGGCTCCTAAGATATGATTGCAGCGGGAAGGAAAGACTGGAATTGGAAAAGGAAAGGAATCAGTTGCAAATTTGTTGGATGTGTGTCTGTAGTTTTCCACTATTTCTATATTTTCAAAAATTTGTTGATCATTCATTCATTTATTTTTATGTTTTAATGTATAACTGTTTGTTGTTGTTTTTTTTGTATTGGTGAGGGGGGGGGGTGAAAATAAAAATGAAGCCAAAAAAGAAAAAGAAAAGACTGTACCTATCAAACCACATGGTATCTGGTTAGCTGGTTTATGGACTTAAATCATGAATCTGAGCGGTCAGCGTGTCTGAGACATGACCATTGCAGTGTGCGCTAGCGACAACATTAGGAAAAAAAGTGTGGATATGTTTTAGACATCAGAATGATCGTTTCCGATGCTTTAATTTCATCCTTGTGTCGCAAGTGCTTTAAATCGCTGCTGTCCACTGTGAGGCTGAATAGATGATCCATCCCACATTGGTTTGTTGTCGTTGTTTTGTTTTGTTTCATTCATTTGGTCTATCTTGGGGGTATTGGCTTAGTTGCTTTGTAGTTTCAAAGTGAGATGAATGCAGGCGGAAATTAAAACAAACTTAAAAGAACAATTACTTTTTGTGACGGGTCTCCGACGCTCCCCCTCGTTATTAAAATATGATTTTCATATTCAGGGATGCAGGGGGTTATAGACAGAAGTATTTACGCTTTCACAACCAAAATGCGCTCTCGCATAGGCACACGCACTCTGTCACTCACATCGGGCCCGCACAAAGGTGACGGGAAACCAATAACATTTCATAGAAAATAATCAACTTTATTTAACTTGACTCCGAGCCCCCACCCGTCACTACACAACACAACTATCTGTATCATACAACAATGTAAACATCATACAGACAATCTCATAAATCGCATCCCCTTTCCTTCAAGTACTCTTCATTAACCAGGAAAGACAATATTCCACAATTCTGTTTGCACACTTATAAACTTAAGAACAAATAAAACGTCCGTAACTTGCCAGCATTCCTCGGTTGACCGTCAATTTCTCTCATCCCACTGTGTGACTACGAGCTGAAGCTGCCACACCGTTGTGTCCTCCCGATTGGCCAAATCCCAGTTGGGGGACACTGGCAACGTAGCTTGAGTCGCACCCTCACACCGAGTCTCCCGGACTCCACCGTACTTCGCCCTCTCCACTGAAAGGGCTCCTGTCGGCCTCTCCCACAGGTCTTCTCTGGCTGCAAACATCCCACCGTTGTCTGGCAGCTCCCTGTCTAGGCTCCAACAGGCTGACACGTCTTGCTGTCGACCGTCCCCACACAGGAGACAATTCTTCTCGTCGTCGGCTCCGAGGCTACAGCAACCTCCACTGTCTTGCGTCCCCACCCAGGAGACAACGAGGCGACAGCAAACCTCTGCTTCACGCTGTATTTTCTTGAGCCCTCAGCAAGACGGGCGAGTTCACTTTCCCTTAAGTGAGTCACACACTTCCTGGTTTTCCAAGCACCTTATATTCGTTCTCAAAGAAAGAGACAACCCGAGTTTAACTGGCCCAACCAATGGAATCACGGGCACACACACATCACACGATTTGTACCAATAAATTCCCAAGTTATTTTTATTCCACCAATGGAATCACTAGTCGCCTACACATACACACACACAACAGCTGCTAGCGCTAACCAAGACTTGGGTACCAAGTGGTTAATGCATAACCTCCTATTCAAACTCATGTTCGATTCCCCGAAGCTACCCATTGTACTAACAGCCTGGACTTCTCTACCAGCCAGGACTGATGCTTCAAGTATTTACTACCTCTATAGATAACAAGGTGCGAATCACTCAACAGGCCGAAGCCTTCCATTCATTCCTCGGAACAGGGACGACTGAATGGTCGCTGTACTCTGCTGCAGGCTGACGGTCACCTACCCGTGACGGTCACCTGAGACGATCGCTTTCCTTCAGGCCCACTGGAGAACCCAGTGAATAGCCAGCCAGTGGTCGGACTGGACACCCCTCTACCCAGGACCGGCAGGTCGGCAACTCCTTGTCACTATCCCTCGGACATGCGAAACACTTCCCAGTAACTCTCCCTCCTTCAGTATGCGACTCGGGGTATTCCCCTCTGGTGATACCTGAATTCGCACACTTGAAGAACCCAAAGACTTGCTCTCAACAACAGCAAAACTACCCTTAATTTGCCTAAATGCTCGAGAACATTCGGCCGACTCATGACACTTTTCCACCGGTCAAAAGGGACAAACAAGTTACGCGACAAAACCTCTTTGTGATGTAACAAACTACGTGTATTGTCTTGTAATTGGTTTGTCCTTTTTTTCCAGCGGAATAGCAGTTTTTCTTTTAGATTAGTTGTTTTCTGGTTATTTTTGTTTTGTTGGTTTCATGTGTTCAGCTTGTTTGTTTGTTTTGTGTGTGTGTGTGTGTGTGTGTGTGTGTGTGTGTGTGTGTGTGTGTGTGTGTGTGTGTGTTGTTTTGTTTTTGAGGTGGGTGGAGGGGGGCTTTGTTTACGAAGTTCTGTTTTCTGTTGATTTTTGTTTTGTTTCCTTATGTTATTTTGTGTTTGTGGGAGTTAATTGTTTTGTTTTGTTTTTTTCTTTTCATTTTTTCTTGTTTTTTTTTTTTTTTTTTTTTTTGGGGGGGGGGGGATAAGCAGTACATTAAAAACAATCTTTATTTTTAACAATTCCTAGATTAGTGTGTTAACTCTTTATAGTGGTTATGTTTAGTTTTTTTTTTCTCCTGCTTATGTATCCAGGGCGTATTTTGTCGCTTCTGACAAGCGATAGCGCCATGTGTCATTTTTCTTTCACTTTTTTTTTTTAACAGATGCTTTGTTATTGCTCGCTAATCGGCCGGTGTTCCTATCTTTTTGTAAATAAGGATGTAGATTTAAAGTTTATGTTTTCACTAAGAAATACATAACCTAGCCAAAATGCAGGTGAACACACAAAACAAAACGCAAAGTACCACTTATTCGGTACACAACACAAAATGATAAATGAAGTTTTGATAAGCAGGCCTGTCTTTCGCAGACGTTGCAAATGAAGACATTTTGAAGAAGAAAAAATGTTCAGATCGGTTTTCGTCAGAAGGCAGTCAGCATACTGCAGCCTCCAATGGTAAGCATCCGCTAAACACAGCGGACACGTCAATGTGTTGTGCATCACACGGTAAGATCGAATGTGTTTGGGCGGGCCTATAGAAAGGATTGTTCTCCACACCGTTGCCCAGCACTGACTTTAGGATTGAGGGAGAAAAAAAAAAGGTGGAAAGACGTATAGGCCCACATAAAAATAAATTGTGAAAAGGTTAGAAATACAGTTCTTAAACATCAGAGGAACGCAGCTGTTGGCTTTAACCCAAGGAAATGTAAGTAAACTTGGTCGTGGTATCTGATGTACAGAAGAATCACATGCCGAGGAGATGTGAGGAGAGAAGAGAAAGAGACGAGGGGCGGGATGGAGGACGGAGGGGGATGGGAGAGGGGGAGAGGAAGGGAGAACATGAAGGAGAAGGTAGGGATGGGGGAGGAGAAGGGGGAGGTATAGAGAAGACTTTAATTAATGAATCTTACCCCCCCCTCTCTCTCTCTCTCTCTCTCTCTCTCTCTCTCTCTCTCTCTCCCTCCTTCCCTCCCTCCCTGTGTCTCAATTATAATAAAAATAAAAATTCTTTAAAAAAAATCCTTGTAACTTTCGATTCAGCCTGCTATTTTCGTCCAGAAATCAAGCCACACCTAAAAGACTGGCGACATTGTCTAAGAGACATTAAAAATATTACGTACAGCAATGACCTACTATGGTTTACACTGTAATTTATTTCTTTGTCAGTACGTGTTATGCAAGTACGTGTAGAATTTGACATAATAGTCAGATTACTGCGGAAGCAATTCTGGCATATTTTTTTTTATTTCTTTGCTGTATGTGTTACCCTTGTCAGTTAGTGGTTTTGGCCTATACTGAAAGAACTCATGTTCTCTCTCTCTCTCTCTCTCTCTCTCTCTCTCTCTTCTCTCTCTCTCTCTCTCTCTTCTCTCTCTTTCTCTCGCCAGGCTGTGTGTGTGTGTGTGTGTGTGTGTGTGTGTGTGTGTGTGTGTGTGTGTGTGTGTGTGCGTGCGTGCGTGCGTGTGTAAATATGTGTATGTAATCATGTGATAGAAAGGTGGCCCAGAGTGTGACACACTCGCACAGGAATTGATTGAATCTTGTGTCCGAGATTCGAGTCTGGTACTGCGCGACATCACGTGGTGGCCAGAGTGCTAGTCTTTCAGATAAGATGATGAACCAAAATCCCACTTGAAGCGTGTGCGTGCGCGCGCGCGCGTGTGTGTGTGTGTGTGTGCGTGCGAAAAAAAATTGAGGCGTTGTACTGTGGCAGTGCGCACCCCTGTGGGAGAGCCGACTGAATTTTACACAAAAAATTCGTCGCAAGGATGAAATTATACAAATGTGGTATAGCACGACGCAAAATTAATACAATTAAACCACCAACACCCAATAAGCATATTGTAAATTTTCGGTTTATTTGTAAAACTTTTGTCAAGCATGAAACACCAAGGGCCCAAAATTAATACAATGCTGTTTTATTGTAATGATGATGATGAAGACAACCATGATGGTCGTGGTGGTGGTGGTTTTTATTATTATTATTATTGTTATTATCGTTGTTGTTGTTATCATCATCATCATCATTATTATTGTTATTATTATTAACGCTAACCAATGCACCACATCAGATGGTGATGATGATGATGATGATCGTCATCATCATCAACATCATTGTTATTGTATCATTATTATTGCTATATATTATATTATTATATTATTGTTATAATCATTGTTGTTGTTATTATTATTATATCATCATCATTATTATAGTTGCTGTCATAAACAATTTCAGAGAGCTGTCTGCTTCAGTCGTTTTGTTCATTTCGCTAAGGATAATAGTAACAGGTTGCTGTTCCCAGAGTGTCAGTCTGTGCGCTGGTATTGTGGCTGCTTTTCAACAGTGAGGAGGCGTCATTCATCATCACCTTTGACTTTTACTTAATCATAGTTTTATTGTTGAAACAGTCGGCGAATCCCCTCACTTAGTATGATTCACCGATTTGGTATTGTGGCAGACATTGAACCGACCTGAAATCCATTTTAATCAGTTTGCGTCTGTGCATGTCAATGCATTCTACCATTTATGTTATCTGTTTATTACACTGTTTTGTTGTTCGTTCATCCGTTTATTGGTTTGTTTATTGGTTTCTTCGTCTGTCTGTGCTGAGGGTGGTGTGTGTGTGTGTGTGTGTTGTGTGTGTGTGTGTGGTGTGTTGTGTGGGTGTGTGTGTGTGCCTGGTCTCGGTGCAGCATTAACTCGCCTGGCTATCAGCGCGTTGTAAAGTCTTAATTGACTTGATCTGTCTTGGTTTATTTTTCATTTATTTGAAATGCAATTTTCGTTGATTCATCCGTGGACAGTGGGTCTGGTGTGTGTGTGTGTGTGTGTGTGTGTGTGTGTGTGTGTGTGTGTGTGTGTGTGTGTGTGTGTGTGTTTCTAATTAAGCGAAGTTATTGGGGAGATAAAATAAGTGTGAAGGAGTCTGCGGACAGGAACTTTACTGTGCAGCGAAAAATGTCTTGCAACCCACCCACCCCCACCCCCCCCCACCCCCACCCCCCACCCCCCAGCCAAAAAATGAATAAATGAATAAAATAAGAATAATATAAAACTGAAGAAGAAGATGCAGCAGAAAGAAAGATAAAAAGAGAAACTACCCTCACAAAGCGTTCAAAAGACTACTGAGGGTGTCCAAAGAGCGGCAGAAAAAGTCAGAATACGGGGAGAGGGTGAAAATGAGAAAAGACCAAAGTCGGTAAAAGAACAATCA
>CM031595.1:102324400-102329400 GCA_018398815.1 Conus ventricosus | reverse complement strand
AGAATGGAGGCCTTTGAGCCCTGCTCCAGGGCCCATGATGGGGCCGACCGATCCAGGCTGGGACTCGCACTTGTTTCCCTCTCTGGTGTCTGGCCTAACAGCGTGTTGGCACTCCGGCCCCATCAGGCTTCGTCTGCTTGACATCGTTTGAATAAAGGCAGGAGACGAGCCGACGTGTGGAGAGATCGCCACCGATGGTATGCAGGTTTAACACGGTTGGGAGTCGGTGGTCTTTTAACGTGAGAGATTGTAGCACAGACGAGTTGAGTGCCTGGAAGTAGTTAGTATCGGTGAACAAACCTGTCAAACGTAACTCTAAATCGTTCCGTCGTCGTTGTTGTTGTTGTTGTTGTGTGCCTCGTCTCCCACGCCCCTCTCCAGCAGCTAATCCGGATTTCCCATACACAGCCACACATAGGTGGTTCCTTTCGCAGTTCACAGGGAGCAGTCTGCATCAGGTTGTCGTACGACACTTCACTAGAGCAGCTACCGAGTCACTTCGGTGGTGGTCTGCAGAGCGTAATTCTGAGAGGTTATTGCTTTAATAACGACTTGATTTTGATCCACAACAGCCTGCGACATCATTGCTGATTTATAGTCGCCCTCTTTAACCTCTTTCCCAGACTTCCCTACTAGACTGATGATGTTGAGAGTCAGTATGAATCCCCGCCTTCCGGAAATTATTTCCTTTTTTTTCTTTCACTCTTTCACTACCTTTCTCAAAATGATGTCCACGTAACTGTCTGTTTGTCAGTCTCTCTCTCTCTCTCTCTCTCTCTCTCTCTCTCTCTCTCTCTCTCTCTCTCTCTCCTCTCTCTCTCTCTCTCTTCTTTCTCTTCTCTTTCTTTTTAACTGCCTTTCACTTTTTTTTCCGCCTTTCTGGCCCATTATCCCTTCTTTGCTGTTGAATGTCCTTCTCACTTTATTGACTTATTACAGATTATAACATACCACTTTTAGATGCTAACAGGGAACTACGTGGTGGGAATTTTACAACAGGAATGGGCACTGGCTATCCTCTCTGCTGTGCCATTTGCCAGTGTGGCTGCCGTACATATATATTTGTTGTTACATCAGTAATGCATAATTGCGAAAAGTAGGTGGGTTGGTCAGCGTACACAGCACGGCCTACTTTCATCCGACTCAAGGATATCAGAGTCTAGATCAGTAGGTTATGAAAAGTTAGTATGTGCCTTATGTATACGTTTCTGCATTTTTATCTAGGATATGAGGTGTGTTTTGTGTGTGTGTGTGTGTGTGTGTGTGTGTGTGTGTGTGTGTGTGTGTGTGTGTGTGGTGTGTGTGTTTTGTTTGCTTGCTTGCTTGCTTGGTTGTTTGTTTTTCTAACGCGGCGACGGCTCTTTAAAGGCCGTTTGTGGTCGGTGGGGGGATATGATGAAACTAAATATATGGGACTATATTTCACTCTACATTTTCGATGAAACTGAAATTTAAACCTTATGCCTGTTTTCCCATTCCCCATTAAACCTCTCACCCCGATTCCCCCCCCCCCCCCCCCCCCCCCACACACACACACACACCTCCTCTCTTCTTTCTCTGAAGAATTAACTGTGGAACATGAGCTGAGATATAGAGTAGTTAGTGAGTCTGTACTGTACAGAACTGCATCAAGTATGGATGGCTGTATAGAACTACAGTAAGTATGGATGGCTGTATAGAACTACAGTAAGTATGGATGGCGATAACAATTCTAGTGATTAGCCAGTCTGCGGTTTAGATAAGCTGCTGACTCTGATGATAATGTTGGAGCTTTTCAACGGTTTTGAAGGTTTTGTGGTTACTTTTCCGGTACAGTTGTATTCAGTTTGTCTTATACTAGAATGTTAACCGAAAAGTTGAAAATAATCGATTAGTTTGCCACCATTTAAAAAGAAACGTGAATTGTTTGAAAAGAACGCATCTTATTTGCGTCCAGTTAGCAGCGAATTGCATATTTGCGTCCAGTTAGCAGCGAACTGTATATTGTTTGTTTTTTTTTTAAATCAGTAGGCTAGAACACCGGGTGAATCAGAGTGCCATGAGTACAGAACATCAAAAGTTGATTTCGAGTAAACTGCTCTTAATGGATTCATGTAAACTATTTACTGCTGTCTAAAAGACCTTTCCAAATGTTCGAAAGATGCATGTTGTTTTTGATATAGCCTATGCTCCAGTTTCCAGAGAAATAAATGTTGTCAGTTCTACTAAAATATGAGATGAAAGTGATGTATCGTTCAGAGTTAAGCTATCAGAAGTTGCGAAGGGCTTTCTTGGGATAAATCTTTTTTTTTTTTTTCCATGATTTTACTCCAGCAGTATAATGGTCGTCTTGGTATAGCTTTCGATCTGCTGAAATGACTTATGTTGTTATTCGCTATTGTATAATTTGGATGTCTTTAACTGGAGCTGGTTTTTAGAGACTATCCAGCGTCTTACTCGTTGTCCGTTTCGGTGTGTGTGTGTGTGTGTGTGTGAGTGACTCGCCCCTTTACCTTTCTTCTCTCCCCCCCCCCCCCCCCCCCCCCCCCCACCCCACTTCCTCCCCCTCTCCTACCCTCCACGCGCTCACCAGATTCATTGCGGAGATTCCACTTCCCACCGTTCCTAACACACATGACTGGCTTGTTTATCAGTCTGTCCATGTATTTGTTTATTCCTATTTATTTACTTATTGTGTGCTTCTTGTTTGCTTGCTTGTTTATTGTTGAAGTCGTTTTATCTGGAAAGTCATTTGAATAATAGCGTGTTACCTAGTTGGTTGATTGGCCGGTTTGTTGGTTAGACGTCAGTTACTTCCTTCATTCGCTTGTTGGATGGTTACTGCCCCCCCCCCCCCCCCCCACCCACCACCCCCACATCCTTTTGTATATTCTATTGTTGTAGAACATTTCAAGTATGTGCACTTTTTCCGACGTTGTAATCGGAGATATACAATTTTTTTTATGTCGCCGTTATTTGTTTTCTGAAGGTTTGTATCCTGCATACGGTCATTTACTTGTTTATTTATCTATTTGTTTCATCTGTAAATGACTTGAAGTGTGTGTAACCCTGGTGTTGCATACGTATAGTTAAAAGCGAGAAATTTTAAGTTATTAGTTATTGTACGCACATCAAAGGCAGTTGAGAGTAGGCCTATCCCTGTATGTGTGAAATCGAGCCTGGTGGTGTGTGCATGATTTTTTTTTAATGTGATTGCGTGAAAGTGGGTGGGTTAACTGGTCCGTGTCCAAAGTTCTGGCACTTTTATTCATTTACGCTTACTCAATGCGTTTCGTGGTCATGGAAAAAAAGTGTCCTTCGATGTGTGTGTGTGTGTGTGTGTGTGTGTGTGTGTGTGTGTGTGTGTGTGTGTGTGTGTGCGCGCGCGCGCGTGCATGTGCTTCCACCCATTTAAAACATCGCTTGAAAACGAGCCACAATTTCTCTCTCTCTCTCTCTCTCTTCTCTCTCTCTCTCTCTCTCTCTCTCTCTCTCTCTCTCTCTCCTCTCTTCTCTCTCTCTCTCTCTCTCTCTGCCCTTGCAGTGTTTTCAGTCCTCCCCCCCCCCCCTCTTTTTTAAAATCATTTTTTACGTATTTCAGACGAAGACTGCTTGTACACAGCACAAATGGCCCAACCATTATATATATCGACAATAAACTGGCTCGGTGTATACGTTCTAAACCATTGTACCTGTACGGAATGTACACTGACACTCATAAGTAATTAAATCGAATGTGTCAACTGACTTTAGACTTGTCATTGCTCTCACTGTTCGCAACCGCTTTAGATAGGCTACACTTCAAAACGGAAACTGTACTAACATTTTGATTGTGTCATATAACCTAAGACGAACATCGATATATTTCTTCCGATGTTGTTTCTCGTGGGATCTTGTATCAGTTTAAATATTGCAGCAGCCCTTGTAGTTTCTAATTTTGTTTGCTGTTATGGTCAAGAAGCGAAAACATTAGATTTCTTTCATTGCAATTTATCTGTGGGATACCTAGAATGTTAGATTCTTGGATGTCACGAGCTTGTAGAGCAGCCAGCCCTGGGCATGACATCAGGCCTGAAGGCATGGACTACTAGCACTGTGTGCACAGTAGGAGCTGGTGTTTAAACCAGTCAGCTAGTTCCAGAAACTAACACATGTGCTTGTTCTTTTTCCACACTTCACATGCCTTACATGAAATAAAGATTCTTTATTTCGTTATAAAAACATCACGTCAGGTGAGGGCACGGGCACACACACACACACACACACACACACACACACACACATTAATAGTCTTGCGTGTGAATTATCGCTTTGCTTCTCATCGTCATTTTGAAACCCCACCATCACAGTGAACGCAGTCAACACCGTCCCGTGCCCTTGCTGTCCCCTTCCACTTGAGACCCCCAGGGACAATTACCGCTTCGGGGGAAAGGGGTTCACCGTGACGATTCTGTTGATGCGTTACAGCGCTCACCTTCACCCTTTACAAACCCCCGTCCCCTAAACCGCTCCTCCCCTCTGCACACCCGCACACTCCCAGACAAACACAGACCGCGCAGAACAGACGTCAAGACCAGGGGCAGTAAAACACATGGAGTTCAAGTCCAAGCAATGTCCAGCCTAAGACGACCTCACGGATCTCCCAGTCCGTGCCTGGAAGACTTGGAGCCGTTCGTGGGGGGGAGCTGCACGGCAGATTTTTCCAAAGCAAATTCCCGCCGTGGACCGGATTGCGTGGCGGCGCCCCGGCTTGACGGCAAACATGGCTGCTGTCAGAGTGTTTGCCCTTTCAGTTTAGCAGATTATTTCCCTTCCTTGCCTCTGCCGCCCTCTGGCGACAGGAAACTGTTGTGGATTTGTTTTCCTGTGCTGTTGACAGATTTGACACTTTAAAAAAAAGAAGGGGAAGAAAAGAAATAAAGAACGAAAACTGTCCCGTTTTTAACCTTTTTTTGCTTTTCTCTTCGTTTCCGATTCATGTACTTCTCGAGTTCTCATGGAAAGGCAACTTGATCCCAAGA
>CM031595.1:102306900-102316900 GCA_018398815.1 Conus ventricosus | reverse complement strand
TCTCTCTCTCTCTCTCTCTCCTCTCTCTCTCTCTCTCTCCTCTCTCTCTCTCTCTCTCTCTTTCCCCCTCCCCCCTCTCTCTCACACACTCTCTCTCTCTTTCCCCCTCCCCTCTCCCTCTCTCTCTCTCTCTCTCTCTCTCTCTCTCTCTCTCTCTCTCTCTCTCTCTCTCTCTCTCTCTCTCTCTCCCCCCTATGTCTTTAAGCTGAGTTTATAAATGTCTCCCACTTTGCTGAAACTGTACTGAACTTTTGATGGTGTTTGAGTAAAACATTTAAATTTTGTGAATTAACGGTATCTTGAAGTATGCGTGTGTTTTGCATCTTATGTAATGCTGGTATCTTTGTGTTAATGTCTTCTGAATGGCACAATGTTTACACAGACCTTTTAAAGGACCAACGCCTGTAACTTATTCGAATCTCTCTCTCTCTCTCTCTCTCCTCTCTCTCTCTCTCTCTCTCTCTCTCTCTCTCTCTCTGTGCGTGTGCGTGTGTGTGTGTGTACACGCGCGCGCGCAATCACGCACACGGACGCACGCACACAGACGCGCACACACACACATACGGATGCACGCACACACACAGACGCGCGTGCGCGCGCACAGAAGGAGGAGAGGAGGAGCGAGAGAGAGAGTCACATTCGCGCGACTGTGTGTGTGCGTGCGTGTGCACGCGCGCTCGTGTGTGTGTGTGTGTGTGTGTGTGTGTGTGTGTGCGTGTGTGTGTGTGTGTGTGTGTGTGTGTGTGTGTGTGTGTGTGTGTGTGTGTGTCTGTCTGTCTGTCTGTCTGTCTACAGGGACTGGCAAACATGCCAGGGGTTAACAATTTAAACGAGCTATTATAGTCATCTGTGGAAACAAACTATATACGTACCTAAATACTGTCACTTTTTATGAAGTATTTTTTTTCCTAACCATGTAGCCTTTTGTTAAATTTGTTATGACTCTAGCCATCACGTTATGCTTTTTAGACTGAGTTTTGACAGCATTGGAGAGGTACTCACTGATCAGAAGCGCTGTGGGATTCTTTTTCGTGAGTTGACAGTCGCTGTAACATTCTGTTTTATAGGCTGAGGTTTGGAAGTATGGTTCATATTAATGTACGTTCCAACACTCGCCAGCCAGTTTTCTTTTCAGACAAAAGGCTTGAAATTGTTAGAGTTAATCAATGATTTAAAACGTTGTAGTGATAGCTTTCTGTTATTTTTGGAACTTATCTTACAGTTTGAAAATGCTGAAAAACATCTAACACACCAAAAAAAAAAAAAAAAGGTTTTGATACGAGTGTTGTTTGGATTCAGTTTTCAGAACGATAGAACTTGTCAGAATGTCATTTCTAATAAATAAGTATATATTTTTAAAACTTTATACTGGTTTTCATCGACGCTATTCTGCATAATGTAAAATATTTAGAGGTGAAAATATCTGATCGAATATGACATATGTTGACTGTTTTCGTTTTTAAATCGTTTGCAGATGAGACCAGTTTTAAGTTAGCTAAACTTTCCACAGTTTTGAATTTCCTTCCCAAAAGTCTGTCAAAAGTTCTCCAGAAAAATTGTGAAAATTATCAAAACCATAAATGATGTCTTGCTGAATTTTTCTTGTATTCCAAATGTATGTGCTCATTTGATGTACTGGGCTCCGCCAGTATAAAACAAACCGTAGCAAACACATGATAGGGAAAAAAATTTAAGAATAAAAACAGCAGTCTTTTCATGTCTTCACACTTGAATGTATTTTTCACAAATTTTCTCTAATGCACAGCTGCTTCAGGTCAGAGTGTGATGATTCTAGAAATAAACAGAAAAATTAATAGATTGATAAATAAATGAATATGTACTTATGTATGTTTATATGTATGTATTTATATATCTATTTATTAAAAAAATCGTATCGTAGAAATGGAAATTGTGCGTGGAACTTGTCTATTAGCTGATGATACTGCTTTCACATGACTGTCAAAGTTTATGATGGCTGCCACCGAAGACAACATAGAAAATCAAACAAACATTAGATTATTTCTTTTGTGTATACTGCGGCATTTGTTGGATGACAGGCGCGGATCATCAGTGATCATCAGTGGCACCGATGAATGACCCATTCCAGCTAATAACAATGATAAAAAAAAAATCAGTGCTTAAGTGAGTGCACGCCTCATGAACATGAAATATTTTACCTTAAGATATAATATGCTCAACAGTTTTGTAGTGGGGGAAAACAAGTGCAGGTTAACAATTCCTCCGTCATAACACTGATGACTTGGCAAAGATCTTTTTAGAAAAATTGGTGGTATGGGAACGGGGGGGGGGGGGGGGGGGGGGGGGGGGCAGGGAAAGAAAGAAAATGAGAATAAAAAAATCAAAGAAGCATCCTACAGTAGCAGTATATGGGGACCATATCTATCTATCTATCTATCTATCTATCTATATATATATGTGTGTGTGTGTGTTGTGGTGTGTGTGTGTGTGTGTGTGTGTGGTGTGTGTGTGGTCGGGGCGATTAGAAAATGAAATGGTTATTGAGGAAGATGATGAGGACACAAGACAGCATACCACAGGCCGGAGACGAGTTAACTGACTGTGACTTTCACGAATGTCTTTCACCCACAAGGACTTCGGTAGGAGTGTAGAAGAATGGAAATCCTTCGCACCGGATTAGTACGCCTTCGATCATCATTGGATCATCAGCACAGGTGCCCCTGAACACCATCGAAATGACTCGGAAGCTCTGCACTGTCTCCTGTGGCGAGCTGCCTCACGCTGACGCATGGGTTGCTTCTTCCTGTGGATTGGCCACGCTGGGGCTGCGACGCGACAAAGCTGGGTGTGGCTGTCTGGACTCACCGGTGTGAGCGGCATGGGGGTAAGGTAAGGTAATGTTGCTAATGGCCCAGTCAACCACAAAGGGCCATATCAGGGTTGTCACCACGTTGAAGTCATTTGCACAACCCTTTGAAATACGCCTCCTAAAAAAAAAAACTGGAAATTTTGTTTAAGATCTGTAAAATCTTAGATCAGGTGAAAAATATTGATCTCTTTGAAAAGTTCAAAGATCACATCAGGTGGGACATCTCTGAATAAGGTTTTCATGGAGTCTGCTGTAAAATGCTTATGTCTCACGTCATGCACATCACATGGCATGGGAGTAGTGCCTTTGAGGGACAGGGGAAAAAAAGGCACAATCCTTTGTTGCCACTGTCATCCTAATTCGGTCCAGCCATGGCGCGTTTGAACCCGCCTGTCATGGAGACCACGTTGTAGACTTTTGAACGGAACTGTGTCGGAAGTCAAAGAACAGGACTAAAAGTAAAAAAAATAAAATCATGTTGCATTTAGGCCGACCGACTACAAAGGGCCATATCAGGATGTCACCTCGTCGAAGTAACTGTATGTAGGTGTTATCAAAAGTCTGTCTGTCTGTCTGTCTGTCTCTCTCTCTCTCTCTCTCTCTCTCTCTCTCTCTCTCTCCTCTCTCTCTCCTCTCTCTTTCTCTCTCTTTGTCTGTCACACACACACACACACACACACACACACACACACACACACACGACGCGCGCGCTCAGAGAGAGAGAGAGAGAGAGAGAGAGAGAGTCATTGAAACGTTTTTTAAAAACCACCCAACATTGTTATAAAATCCTTCTTCCATAAAATCTTAGATCAGATTTTAAAAGATGTTTAAAAAAAAAGAGGTCGTATCTTTCAGGAACTCAAACAAGTCTGTCAGCAATAAGATTTATCTTAACTCGTGAAAGCATAAAAGCAGTTACGATGTTGGACATCATTAACTTTTCTTTTTCTTTTCTTTTTGTCCTACAGACGTGTTAAAGTATTGGGGCAACTGGTCAACTAATTTGTTTTTGTGAGTGCATAGTACGGGTCGTTGCAGAACTGAATGGAGCTGCCGGACTGTCCGAGGCAGGTGACCATGATTGTTGAGCTCATGGGAATTGCGTCGAGCCGCCCCACGGACAAGAGTGATGTTGTTTCAGATATCTTTTGCACAAAAACAGAAGTTCAGCGTTACTTTGCCGATGCTTGAAAAGAATCGTGATAGCCGGCGATTTCGTTCCGTGGAACTACCATTTGAAAGTTACTGTTCGTGAGACCGACTGCGTAATGTATTGTGCCACATCATTGTTTGAGTCAACTAGCCAGTTAGAATGGAGCATGAAGGTTGTCTGATTTTAGTCGCTTGGTGTCAAAATAGCCGACGACGATAGTGCGTATTTCCTTTTTTTGTTTTTTGTTTGTTTGTTCAATTCCTAGTCATTACTTTACAGAAATTAAAACGATCTCCAGTTGCCAGGCAGGTGGTTTTGTACGGGGCAGGTAAACCTTTGCCAACCTGTCCCTCGGGTAGAGTAGAAAAAAAGTGCTACTCCGCAGACACACGGGAAGTGAAAGCAAAATCTACTTTCCCTTCTCCATCCTTACCCTTCTTCCACCTTGTGTGTGTGTGTGTGTGTGTGTGTGTGTGTGTGTGTGTGTGTGTGTGTGTGTTTTACTGTACAGAATTTTTTTTTGTATCCCAAAAGTATACTTGGGAGGAATGTGGTCAAGAAAGTTCATTGGTCTTAATCTTGAAGCCAGTCTCTCTGTCTGTGTCTGTCTATCTGTGTCTGTGTGTGCGCGTGCGCGCATTTTGTAAAGAGAGTGGAAACAAGATTGACGAAGGAAAAAAAAGAGGCATACATGTAAAAGAACAAGGCAAAGTCTTAATGAGAGAGAGAGAGAGAGAGAGAGAGAGAGAGAAGAGAGAGAGAGAGAGAGAGATCAACATAACTAGTGAGCAACACGATATTTGATAGGTCAGTCGTAGCACAACATAAAATGAGTTGATTCGGCTGCTCTAGGGAATATATGACTGTCATGAGTCGGCCGAATGTTCTCGAGCATTTTGGCAAATTAAGGGTAGTTTTGCTGTTGTTGAGAGCAAGTCCTTGGGTTCTTCAAGTGTGCGAATTCAGGCATAACCAGAGGGGAATACCCCGAGTCGCATACTGAAGGAGGGAGAGTTACTGGGAAGGGTTTCGCATGTCCGAGGGATAGTGACAAGGAGTTGCCGACCTGCCGGTCCTGGGTAGAGGAATGTCCAGTCCGACCACTGGCTGGCTATTCACTGGTTCTCCAGTGGGCCTGAAGGGAAGGCGATCGTGTCAGGTGACCTCACGGGTAGGTGACCGTCGGCCTGCAGGCAGAGTACAGCTGACCATTCAGTCGTCCTTGTTCTGGGAATGAATGGAAGGCTTCGGCCTATTGAGTGGCTTGCACCTTGTTGTCTATAGAGGTAGTAACTACTTGAAGCATCAGTCTTGGGTGGTAGACAAGTCCAGGCTGTTAGTACAATGGGTAGCTTCGGGAATCGAACATGAGTTTAAAATGGGAGGTTATGCATTAACCACTTGGTACCCAGATCTTGTTGGCGCTAGCAGCTGGGTGTGTGTGTATGTGTAGGTGCTAGTGATTCCATTGGTGGAATAAAAATAACTTGGGGATTTATTGGTACAAATCGTGTGATGTGTGTGTGCCCGTGATTCCATTGGTTGAGCCAGTTAAACTCGGGTTCTCTCTTTCTTTGAGAACGAATATAAGGTGCTTGGAAAACCAGGAAGTGTGTGACTCACTTAAGGGAAAGTGAACTCGCCCGTCTTGCTGAGGCTCAAGAAAATACAGCGTGAAGCAGAGGTTAGCTGTCACCTGTTGTCTCCTGGGTGGGGACGTAAGACAGTGGAGGTTGCTGTAGCCTCGAGCCGACGACGAGAAGAATTGTCTCCCGTGTGGGGACGGTCGACAGCAAGACGTGTCAGCCTGTTGGAGCCTAGACAGGGAGCTGCCAGACAACGGTGGGGTGTTTGCAGCCAGAGAAGACCTGTGGGAGAGGCCGACAGGAGCCCTTTCCGTGGAGAGGGCGAAGTACGGTGGAGTCCGGGAGACTCGGTGTGAGGGTGCGACTCAAGCTACGTTGCCAGTGTCCCCCAACTGGATTTGGCCAATCGGGAGGACACAACGGTGTGGCAGCTTCAGCTCGTAGTCCGCACAGTGGGATGAGAGAAACTGACGGTCAACCGAGGAATGCTGGCAAGTTACGGACGTTTTATTTGTTCTTAAGTTTATAAGTGTGCAAACAGAATTGTGGAATATTGTCTTTCCTGGTTAATGAAGAGTACTGAAGGAAAGGGGATGCGATTTATGAGATTGTCTGTATGATGTTTACATTGTTGTATGATACAGATAGTATGTGTTGTGTAGTGACGGGTGGGGGCTCGGAGTCAAGTTAAATAAAGTTGATTATTTTTCTATGAAATGTTATTGGTTTTCCCCGTCACCTTTGTGCGGGCCCGATGTGAGTGACAGAGTGCGTGTGCCTATGCGAGAGCGCATTTTGGTTGTGAAAGCGTAAATACTTCTGTCTATAACCCCCTGCATCCCTGAATATGAACATCAAATTTTAAATAACGAGGGGAGCGTCGGAGACCCGTCACAATGACGAAGTTTTAATTTTCGGATGAGTTATCACACTAGAATATAATACTGTTAGATTTTTTTTCTGAGCGGATTCCGCCAAAAACGTAACAATGTTACATGTTTTGCTCATTCAGCACGAACAATGTACAAAACATCTCTTCATGAGACTGCTGCGAGCTTTCTGTCATCCACTAGACTGCAAACTGTATAAAGTAATCATTGACGTGTATTGGGTCTTTTTGTTTTTTGTTTTTTTGTAATAATTGTTACATGTTCTGTCCAAATTGCTGCTGTGTCATATTTTCCGTGGAGACTGCCGCACTGTTACAATTTTACAACTGTGTTACAGTCTCCTTTGCACCAGTGTTAGGAGCTGGGGCAGAATGAAGAAATACTACTTAAACGGCCCCTAACGTTTAGTGGAAATTAAGAGGACCGAATCAATCTATCTATCTATCTCTTCGTTCGTCTCCCCCACTGTTTTATACCACTTGACTGGAAATTCAATAACAATCGCCTATAAATAAAGAAATCATAAAGTATACTGTACACTTCTATTTTGAAACCCCACAGGTGGTCCACTTTATCAAAGTGATTTAATACACTCCCATCTTCACCACCGAGGGATGCAGTGGACGGAAGGAGGGGGTGGGCGACGTGGAAAGATGTATGGTTTATTACCAATTACTATATTACTGTTCTTTTTGAGTCCGCCTTTTCTTTTCTTTGCCTCCCCCCCCCCCCCCCCCCCCCCCCCCCCCCCCCCCCCCCCCCCCCCCCCCCCCCAATCGTTCTTGGTTATCGTCCACCGATTATCTGCACATTCGGCTCACTCACCCACCCTTCTTTTTATACAAACCTTTATACTTTTTTTCTTTTGTAACAATTCATCTGTCTCTGTTCCCCCTCCTCTTACCTCTCTCTCCTCTCTCTCTCTCTCTCTCTCTCTCTCTCTCTCTCCTCTCTCTCACGCACCGCACGCACACACACACACACACACCACACACACACACACACACACACACACACACACAACACAAATGCGCGCGGCGCACGCACACACCCACACCTTGAGACGCATTCCGCTATACATCTAGATGCACAGATCATGTGTGTTTTTAGCACCTCTTACGTGTGACGCCATCCTGCCGCATGGGTTTTGATTTACGTTCAAAACCTGGAGTTGAGGATGCGAGCTATGTTACTTCCACAGTTTATAACTCCTGGAGAACGCAGAATAGCCGAAAATTTGGGAAATTTCATTAAAGCTGTTACTTTGGATTTTTATCCTTCTTTACTGTCTTTCTGTCTGTCCGTCTCTCTGTCTATTTATCTGTCTACGTGTCTGCCTGTCTCTCTCTGTCTGTCTGTCTGTCTACCCACCTATCCATCTATTACGGTGCGGATGAGAAATCGACGCATTCAGATATCGCCTCGGGGTAAATGGGAACTGCGATTTGCCCCGGGTAAATGGGAACTGCAGTTAGCTCCGGGGTAAATGAGAACTGCGATTTGCCCCGGGGTAAATGGGAACTGCGATTTGCTCGGTAAATGGGAACTGCGATTTGCTCGGAGGTAAACGGGAACTGCGATCTGCTCCGGGGTAAATGGGAACTGCGATTTGCTCGGGGGTAAATGGGAACTGCGATCTGCTCCGGGGTAAATGGGAACTGCGATTTGCTCGGGGTAAATGGGAACTGTGATCTGCTCCGGGGTAAATGGGAACTGCGATCTGCTCGGGGGTAAATGGGAACTGCGATCTGCTCCGGGGTAAATGGGAACTGCGATCTGCTCGGGGGTAAATGGGAACTGCGATCTGCTCCGGGGTAAATGGGAACTGCGATCTGCTCCGGGGTAAATGGGAACTGCGATTTGCTCGGGGGTAAATGGGAACTGCGATCTGCTCCGAGGTGAATGGGAACTGCGATCTGCTCCGGGGTAAATGGGAACTGCGGTAAATGGGAACTGCGATCTGCTCCGGGGTAAATGGGAACTGCGATCTGCTCCGGGGTAAATGGGAACTGCGATTTGCTCGGGGGCGATCTGCTCCGGGTAAATGGGAACTGCGATCTGCTCCGGGGTAAATGGGAACTGCGATCTGCTCCGGGGTAAATGGGAACTGCGATCTGCTCCGGGGTAAATGGGAACTGCGATCTGCTCGGAGGTAAATGGGAACTGCGATCTGCTCCGGGGTAAATCGGAACTGCGATCTGCCCCGGGGTAAATGGGAACTGCGATCTGCTCCGGGGTAAATGGGAACTGCGATCTGCTCCGGGGTATATAGCAACAGGCTGCTGGACCGGCGCGACCTTAAATTGCATCGCTGCAAATGACGACTGCAATTTTGTTCTGGGACAATAGCCAATCGCCCCAAAGACTCATAAACGAAGTAGTCCCTGATGTGTGCGTGGTGTGTGTGTGTGTGTGTGTTGTGTGTGTGTGTGTGTGTG
Organism: Conus ventricosus; assembly: GCA_018398815.1. Taxonomy (NCBI): domain Eukaryota; kingdom Metazoa; phylum Mollusca; class Gastropoda; order Neogastropoda; family Conidae; genus Conus; species Conus ventricosus. The sequence goes on along the minus strand of CM031595.1, from coordinate 102,307,985 downwards.
TGTGTGTGTGTGAGAGAGGAGAGAGTGAAAAAATTCGTATTTACTATTTTGCGGTTGCCCGTATGATTTCACCATGTAAAACCCCCTGGTGATTATGTTCACATGGTCTTGGTTATATGTTTGCTCTGCATGAGCGAAAATGATGAACATCTTTGTTGTGGGTGTAAAGTTGATTATCTGTGGGGGGTGGGGGGGGAACAGTTGTGGAGAGATTAAGAGCCCTCGTCTCAGTGTTACCATTTACTCCCCGAAAATACTTTATTTTCGTAATTACAAGGGAAAAGCATATGAGCTCCTGTTTGAACAGGTACAACGGGTGCCCCTGTGCTGTCATAGAAATGCATCCAGAACAACGATTCAACGAAGAATTTTTGGCAGGCGAGGTTAGAGGTGAGCAGCTTCTCTTGGAGCAAGACCGAGCTGTCTTGTTGCATGGACAACCAACCTTGCTGCACCATCAGGTTATACCAAATACGGTTGTTTCTTCTTGGACCAGCCCGAGCCGACACCAGACCAGTATGTGCTATGTCACACAGCCAGAACTGCATCAGTACAGGAGTCTCTTATTTTGCAAGAACACGGTTCTTCGTTAGTGAAGGGCCAAGTTGATGCCAAGACAAGCTCAGTCTCCGTCAGTACTGGACCAGCGTGTGTCACGGCAGCAGCATACTACATTAATTCCATTCCAGTCAATACGGGGCCAGCTGACTCTATCGCAGTTTTAGACACTGCAGGACCAGCATGTATTGGCTACTGGAGCGGCCTGTGTCATCGCTTGACCTGCCCATATAACATTTAGCTCAGTTGTTTAATCGGGCAAAATGTCTTTCCGCAACCCACCCCCTTTCCTCTATCTCTAGAATTCGATTGCTGATACATTTCAAGTAGGAATCTTTGACCCACATTCCCTTGACATTTCTGAAGCATTTTTCCACGCTCACACGCTGAACCGTTGTTAACCTTGGAGGGACTGAAAGAGCCTGTTACGAGCACAAACGTGCATTTAATTCTAATACATGTTTATATTTCATTCATTACAATCTTATTTCTTTTTAATCAGGTCTAATATTTTTCCCGTGAGTGTT
>CM031595.1:102284400-102299400 GCA_018398815.1 Conus ventricosus | reverse complement strand
TAAGAGATAGAGGGTGGACAGGGGGGTGGACTAATCCGTCCCGGTCAACTGGCTAAGTCCTTGTATTGTGTATTGTGCGCCCGGTGTTGGGGGACGGGGGTGGTGGCCATGTATCATCTTTTGCGGTTTCGTGCGGAGTTCTTGGGTCTTTGGTCTGTGTACGGGATAGGGAGGGGGGGGGGGGGCAGCAAGGGGGAGATGACGCAATTTCATCTTCTGGTGTGTGTGTGTGTGTGTGTGTGTGTGTGTGATATGTCGCTGTTGTCGTTTGTTTTCAGTTTTACTTAATTTTAAAGTGAAAATATCCGCGTGTCTAAATCACTTTATAGCAGATATTGTGCAGATACGATCGCGCACACGCATGGACTTACGTAAATACAAATGTGCCGACATATATGTATATGTGTCTATGCATGTTTGTATGTATGTATGTGTGTGTGTATACGATCACGGTGAACGTATAAAGTTACCATGGAGTTTTTGATGCAGTGCACACGCTGGAGCTCAGCTAAGGGAGGCTACTCTTACTTTTCTTCCCTTGTCCTGATCTACTGTGAGATCACTGTAGACTCGCGGTGGTCTGATAACATCAGTTTGATTTTTCCCAGTAATCAGAGCTTTCAGGCGCCCCAGAAAAACCAGTGTTAGTGTCTGGAGATGGTATTATTTTCTGTTCGGAGATGCCAGAGGTTTTCTGCCCGTCTCGTGCAGAAAAGATGGCATTGCTTCTAGTTTATGAGCCTACTGGAAGCAACCTGTCTCCGGCCATAATGTGTTCGCAGCCTTGAAATAAAACTGAAACGTTAATCACGTGCTTGTCGTTGAACAAGGAAGGATCACAAACACCAAAAGTCGGTGAATTTGTTTTGAAGTGCCCAGTATTGGAAACTTTTATTCCAAACAGGTTGCTTTTCGGAATTAGCGTTCATGTGATGTACGGCTGAGGAGTTCCAGTTCCAAACTTAGATGTGTGCATTAATCACTGCTTTCGGATTTTCAGGAGAATGAAACGGGGATTATGCAGCATTTCTGAAAACGAGGTCAAATACAAGTAAACACACAAAACAAGGTAGAAAGTAACGCTTATTTAACATACAGCACGAAACAGACACGTGGATTTTCGACGAATGCGTCGCCTTCAGGTATTACAAACAGTCTTAATAAATGCTTTAAAAAGAAAGAAAACAACTCCAGATCGCAGTCAGCCAGAGTGATTTAGTGTAAAATCTGGAGGGATTCAAATCAGACTAAGATACGTTTTCTCGTGAATTCAGTTTACAAAACACCGATAAATGTATAGGTTAATGAAAAAAAATGTAACGACCAGCCGCCGTGGCGAAGTGGTTAGCGTCGCGGACTCCCGGCTGGGAGGTCATGGGTTCGAATCCCATCAGAGTCATGTGAGTTTTTCCTGCCCCGACCGGTTCCTACCCAGAGTTGAGTTTGCTGCGGACTCAGTTGGGAAGACTGGGACCACACAGTCGAGTTTCATCCACTTAATGGATGCATTTCTGAGAGTGTTGCTCAAATTTCCTGACCAACACTGCAGGTGCCTGTATCTCTCGGGCCTGGTTGACGCCGGGATATATTATGAAAGGAAGCGTAGAGTACAGCCCTGTCATGTAGTCTCAGACCGAAATGGAAATCCGTAGCATCATCTTAATCATCCTCATTCTCATCGATCAGCATTAAAAAAAATGTCTCAAATTCTGTGGCCCTTCATGCCCTGCTCTCATGGTGACCTCAGTTTCGATGTCCTCTCCACGTCTGTGGCCTTGGTCTGGTTCCGTCGGGATCACCGGTATCGGCGAGTCCATGGGGGCTGTCGTTGGACGGACGTGGTGGCACCCTCCGGAGGGAGAGCTCACTCACGCCGGCTCCGTAGGTGGTGTCCTGCTTATGTTAGATCAGAACAGGCGCCACTGAACACCACCGAAGTGACTCGGCAGCAGTGCAGTGTCTCCTCCGGTGGGTTGCCTCTTGACGACTTGACATTGACTGCTCCCTGTGGATGGCCGGTGCCGGGGCTGCGGCGGGGCCGACCGGGCTGTGGCTGTGGACGGGGTGTCGGAATGAGCGGCGTGGGTGTCAAAACAAATTTCTTTCCTATATGCACTGTGGACATTTAAAACGCCGATTCAAGATAGTTGTCACCAATAAAGCGAAATGTGGATAGTTTCTTGGGGGGAAAAAGACAGAAAATGACGTGACTTGTCTTCTGAATATCTGGTGGGATTTATGAATGAAGGTTTTCGGTAACGTTTTATTGCAGGCCGGCTGATCACACACGACCCTTGCAAGGCTGTCACCTAGTAAAAAAAAAAAAAAAAAAATATATATATATATATAAAAGAAGTCGCCCTGTCAAGGAAAACAAACCAAAAAATCCCTATTACATGCACACACACACACACACGCACACGCACACACGTTTGTTTACACACACACACACACACACACACACACGTGTGTGTGTGTGTGTGTGTGTGTGTGTGAACAAACGTGTGTGTTTGTGTGTGTGTGTGTGTGTGTAAACAAATTTACCTTGCATTAATTTCAAAAATTGACATGCTTATAGTACCGTACTGATGGCGCCAGGAATTCGGCTTGATTAGTCACAGTCACAACGCTAAAAACCGTTAAAATCACATGGAGAAATTTTTCTGTGCAACAAAAAGTACACACATTGCCACATTGGCTGACAGCGTTGCGGACCGGACAGCTAGTGTCCATGTCAATGGTTACAATCTCCATACCGCTTTGCCATATTTCAGCATAAAACGTGGCACGCTATGAAGTGCAACAAGAGAACCATAATGTAGAGACCTCTTGAAGCACAGAGAAGGGAATGGACCACAAGGGCATTTAGAACAGAGCATGGCAGCCCAGAACAGGAAGACAAACAGGCGGAGACAAGCAGGAGTTTAAGACAAGAGGAAACGCGCAAGAAGGCACAACATTTCCAGAAGGCGGCGACACAGTTAAACGTAAATACACATTCATCCACCACCTAGCCCCCTTGCCCCTTTCCAGCATCCTCATAGGTGTGTGTGTGTGGGGGGGGGGGGGGGGGGACAAGTGTCAAAGATTTTTTTTTTTTAGCGCGAAGACATGGGTCCCAGAGAGGAAGGGGCAAGAACGAAAGAGTGGACGACAGGAGAGAGACAGAGAGAGACAGACAGACAGACTGACAGAGAAATGGGGGGAGTCACTGGCACGTAATTTCCAAATGAGGGGGATGTAGTTGACTCTGAGAGATCTGGCATCACCACGAAGCGGAGAAGGGAGGGTAGCGTGTGTGTGTGGTGTGTGTGTGTGTGTGTGTGTGTGTGTGTGTGTGTGTGTGTGTGTGTGGGGGGGGGGGGGGGGCAGAAATCTAGGTAATGCAGTGGGGGGGGGGGGGGGGGGGGGGGGGGGGGGGGATGCTTTCAGATCAGAGAATTTCAGTTTGACGCTACACCCTATTGCTATTGGGTGTGTGCCTCCACCCCCCCCCCCCCCCCCCCCTTTTTTTTTTAAATTAAGATTTGTTTGTTTGCGCACGCGCGCTTGTGTGTGTGTGTGTGTGTGTGTGTGTGTGTGTGTGTGTGTGTGTGTGTGTGTGGACGCGCGCTAGCGTACGTTGTGTGTGTGTGTGTGTGTGTGTGTGTGTGTGTGTGTGTGTGTGTTTATTAAATCTCATATTTTCACTGTCCAAGTAGGCGGACACAAAGAAACGTAACGATAGCGAGTGGCTTGGAACGCGGTCTCTAGTCGGTCGGGGATAGTTTGTTCACTTGTATTTGTTCACACATTGGTTGATCGACTGGTTCCAGTTTCAAAAACCTTGTTTGAGGTGTCAGATGAATCGAATGAATCACGTTTAAAAACATGATACATAATCCTTACAGAGAAAACTGAACCAGGATGCTTCATCTCACAGGAATTTGAGTCAGGGACAGTGACTTTTGCTGTCATCATGAAAGTTCAGTGCACACAAGGAAATTTCCATTTTAAAAAAGCTCCCAGCTCTGTCTGTGTACTCTGAACATTTACACACAAGAACAGAAAAAAAGGACTGCACAGAGGGCTGAGTTTGCCCATGACGAATGGGTGCAAAAATTACCGCCGAGTCGGAAGTGTGTGCTTTTAAGTATTTCACCGTATTAACTAAAGTTGTGTCACCTATTTATCATTTACTTGTTTCTCCCCGCCCTACTTCTCAAGATCAGACGAGAACGCGCGTACGTGTGATCGTTTGTGAGTATAAAGAGAGAGAGAGAGAGAGAGAGAGAGAGAGAGAGAGAGAGAGATTTCGCTTTGATGTCTATTTTTCTGTTAACATCGGTGTAACTGTCACATCGATGACTGATCATGTGACTGTTTCATTATACTACGTGCTTGCAAGTAAATTTATGTACTGTGTAATATGCTTTATAAGCCCACCACAATACGAAGTTACCGAAGGTATTTGAACTTTGTTTTCCTTAGTTGGTGACACAGTAACTTTTTAAAAATGTTGCTATTCCATATAGCCCGCTTCAGTGTGATCAGTTTGAGATGTTGCAGGTACTGAAGGTTCTTAATGATATCCGTTGGCAGCATTACAAAAATCGTTTTAAAGATTTTTGAGTCACTGAGAAGGAATGTTTGTTTTCCTTCAAATGAGGCAGCTACCAGTGTTGCTACAAATGAGGCAGTACCAGTGTTGCTACAGATGAGGCAGCTACCAGTGTTGCTACAAATGAGGCAGTACCAGTGTTGCTACAAATGAGGCAGTACCAGTGTTACTACAAATGAGGCAGCTACCAGTGTTGCTACAAATGAGGCAGCTACCAATGTTGCTACAAACGAGGCAGCTACCAGTGTTGCTACAAATGAGGCAGCTACCAGTGTTGCTACAAATGAGGCAGCTACCAATGTTGCTACAAACGAGGCAGCTACCAGTGTTGCTACAAATGAGGCAGCTACCAATGTTGCTACAAACGAGGCAGCTACCAGTGTTGCTACAAATGAGGCAGCTACCAGTGTTGCTACAAATTTGTCCATGGGGGGGGGGGGGGAACACACACACACACACACACACACACACACACACCACACACACACACACACGAACGCACGCACGCACGCACGCATGCACGCACGCAGAGAGAGACAGAGAAACACGAGACAGAAACTTTTGAAACAACGCCACTTACAAACTCTTCGTGAAAAGCACCGACAGACCTCCCAAACTCTTCTCGCAAACATGACACTCTTCTCATTGTAGGGAATAGGGGAAAATGTAAACCTAGGCGGAGGGATTGGGAGCGACTGAGGGCGGGGTGGGGTGGGGGTGGAAAGGGAGAGGGAGGAGGGGAGAGGAAGGGCGTCATCGTCAAAGGTGTTGTTCTTTTTTTTAATACCAGTGTCGTAAGAGAAATGAGGGAGGGTGGTGGTGGGACGGAATAATTTTTAGCAGAAAGTCCTTGAATACAGTCAGAGACGGGTTTGAGAGTTATTCCGTGCATATGATTATGCGACACACACACACACACATACACACGCACGCACAGACACTCGCACACACATGCGCGTGTGTGCTCACACACACACACACACACACACACACACACACACACACACACAGAAAACACGCGCGCACACACGCGCAAGCACACACATGGATACACACGCACGCGAGCGCGCACGCACACACACACACACACACACACACACACACACACACACACACACACACACACACACACCACACAACCAAGGGGGAGCTCTACTCAACACAGTGCACAGACGTCACAGATATTGCGTGGGTCAGCCGACCCAAGAGGGTAGGGTCTGGTGTTGCCTTCAGTGGAGATGAGAACGGTTTCACAAATTCATCATGGAACTATCACGGCAGTCGGGAGACTTTTGTCAAGGTTGAACAGCCCTCCTTCTTCCCACTCCCCATCGCCCCCCTCAGAATGTTATTTAGCTCACTGCGTCCGGATTCGAATCCAGATCCGCATCAAACCTTACATTTGAAGTTCGTAGATAGGATTGTGTGTAGTAATCTTGCATTCTTTCTTAAAGAATTAACCGAAAAAAAATGTTTTTTAAGCTTTGTCTCAATGTTGCAGAGAGTGAGGAAAAAAATGGATTGGTCCAGTAATCTGGATTCGCATCAAATAAAAAGGACCAGTCCCCTCTTTGGCCACACGCCATCTGTCCACCAAGTTTGGTTAGAATTGGTTCTTATCTTTCAGTTTGAGTAATCTTGCCGATATGCAGATTTAACAATAACAACAGACACGGGAGAAAAGAAGACTCCGTGGCGGTAACAAGCGACAAAAAGAAATAAGCTAGGGGGGCAGCGGCGGTGTGAAGTAGGGGGGGAGGAGAGAACAAGTTGAGTTTCTATGCTTATTCGGTAAAAATCACGTGTACGTGCACGCACGCACGCATGCAGGAACGCGCGCGCGCGCACACACACAACACACACACATATACAGAGAGAGTACCACCCCTTTCGCATTCTTCCAGATACACCGTCGCGAGCCCACCGCCTAATGCCGTTGTAGACCTGTCACACTTAGCTCCCATTGGCCGAGTTAGCTCCCCTGGGTCGTGTCTGGCTGAAGAGCCCTTGACGATGTTGTTGCCTGCATTATGGCCAGATCAGAAGCTGCAACAACAAATTTAAGCGTGGCTAAGACGCCCGCCTCTCCGGGTCGGTCAACAGCTTAAATCAGAAATCGTTGATAGGACAATATTTGGCCCGGCTTTCACCTCCCGACCGCCCAATCTCCGATCTGCCGCGCCAGGTAAACATGGACCAGCAGTTTCATAACGCTTTCTTCTCCCCCCTCTCTCCGCTCTGTCCCTCTTCGCCGAGACTGGCGGGCAGGCTTGTTGCTTGCCATTAATCATTTCAAAACTAATATGGTTTGTACAAGGCGCTCGGGCTGCTTTCCTTTCGGCCGGGCGATCAGGCGACGACCAAGCGGCTCATTACGCTGGTAAAACACTTGACCATGTCAAGACGTGAGCGCAGAGAATGCGGCGCGAGCTGCTCAGCATCTTTTGCTCCCCATCCTCCTCTCGTCTCACCCTCGGTCCTTTTTCTCTTCTGCTGCCTTCGGCCCTTAGCTTATTAAGTGGGGCCGCCACTTTACCGGCTACGTCTCTGCCCGTCCCATGCCGTCGTAGCGCTCGTGTTTTTGCAGGACACACAACAGCGAGGGTGTTTTTCTTTCTCTTTCTTTCTTTCTTCTTTTTTTTTTCCCCCCTCATTTTCTTCTTTGGAATACTGATTTTTTTCTTTCGTTTTCTGCTAGCATTTTTCTGCCCCAAACGGAAGGGTTGCGGAGGCTTTCAGTCACGAATCTCATCGAAAGCGATACGGTCGTCTCTGCCCTGATAAAATATTTTCTCTTAGTTTGTCTTAGAATCGAACGTTACATTTTTTTTCTGCTTTCCTTGTATTTTTCCCCCCGCCTATTCAGCGTGGTTTACTACACTTCAGTCTGAAGCTCTTTTAGTTCGGGGTCGCTCAACATTTATGGAGTTATCAATACAGTAATCTGTATGTAGCGTGTCTCCTTAGCTTTAAGTTCTTCTCTCCCCTCCACCACACACACCCCTCTCCCTATCTCCCCCCCTCTCTCTCTCTCTCTCTCTCTCTCTCTCTCTCTCTCTCTCTCTCTCGTTAAGTCGATATAGCAAGTTTGATTGACATGGACGATTTTTTTTATCTCCTGCAAAGTAAACCTGTTTTTTTTAAACCAAAACGCATCTTACGCATCACATATAAACTTTGGGCTCCTCTGGAATGGTAAACACCAGACAGGCGCACCCACCCGTCTGAATGACTTGTTCACTTGCGGTAGATGAGAAACAAAACGAAACCACAGGCGGATCGAACGATTGTTTTGAAGAAGTTTGATCCCCAACCCTGGAACCCATGCCTAGGCTTCACTTATGTCTTTATATTCATATTCCTGAGTTCAGTGGAAAGAAAAGAAGAAGAAAAAAACCGTAACAATGACTTAAAAATCGTATGGTATGATTGTATTGCACAATTACACAACAGTACTAATTTCGCGTTTTCAGGATTATTTGCACAAGCTATTGGAAAAAAATAAATAATAAATGCTAAAGAAATAATGCTATAATCCTTTATGCCACTCAGTCATGATGTGAACGTGATAATGGAATAACTATGTAAAATCAGGCGTTATAAAGGCAACATCGCAGGTATTGCTCACTTAAAATAGTACATAGCTTCAGGGTTTTGAATGCGTATATGAGAAGCACACAACAGCCTGTGCCCTGGCTATTTAAGGTATCAGCAGTCTCCAGTCTTGTGTGATTAGTAAACCTGCATCGGAGACGCAGAAAACTAGGGAATATGAAACATCCAGTAGGCTTTTGAGCTGTTTTAACGTGCGTTTTCAATCAACGGTTAAATCGTGATCTCATAGATCTTCACACAATATCAAAGCTGGTCGCTCTACAAATTTTGTAAATACACTAATACTGTTTTATATCAGGCCAGCCAGTGAGAAGTTATAGGTTGTTTTTTTTTTTTCTTGATTAGATAGCAAAACTCGGTGCTTATTGTTTTCTTTCGTGCTTTAGGGAGGTCAGTAGACGGACCAAATCCTTAAAGGCAGCTTTTCCCTTTATATCAGTATTCAGACATCAAAATTAGTCACTGACAGTGAGAGGAAACGGCAAGAACAAGAAAGTGAAATGCTGTTTATGCAGCTAACAAACAAATTAGTGTGATACAATACGCCATGCTCTTACATGATTAGATATAGCCATACAAGACATGGATACAGGTGAACACCGATGAATCGGCAACCAAACCCGTCACCAACAGGAGTGCTTCCTCGTTTCTTTTTCTTTTTCTTTTTTTTTTCCTTTTTTTTTTTTTTTGGGTGGGGGGGGGGAGGGGGGCAGACCACTGCAGCCAGTATTGGTCCTGGAAAACAGTACACAAACTACGAAGCAGAGGCTGAGACACTCACGCAGGATGCCTCCATGATTCGGCCATAAAATGAACAAGTGTTCTTCCTCTCGGATGCCTTCTCAGGTATACATGCCCCGGAGAAGCCAAGTTCCCTTACCCGAATGAGGCCCTACAGCAAGTCACGAGAGTTCTGTGGCGAGCTCTGTCAGTCTCAGTCTCAGGGACGCAGAGGGCAGGTGTCCTCATGACATAAGAAGCCCAGGATGACCAAGCGGACAACACTCGTCAGCTACAGTGAGACGTGGAGCATCATCAAGCCACCACCAGAGCAGTGTACAAACAACGATGACATCCCCTTGTATCCTGCGAGCAGCAAGTAGGTCTGGTGAGGCTTCACACGAGCCACAGTGCGATCAGTACAAGGGCACTGCGCGAGCTGTCGGCCTTAGCTCAGTACCGCTGAGGTCAAGACCACGTCTGTTTACCTATACGATTTTAACCGTGTTTGGCGAAAATATGACGAAAATGAGGACACAAAAAAGTCGAAAAACAAAATTCTGGACACGAAATTCTTGAGTGATAATTGCACTTGCGGAATGTAACTATAGCGGAAGCTCTGACCAAAATGTGGCAACTCTTGTTAAAATCGCGTTAGCGAGCGTCTGTGTCTTCGGCAACAGGCCCTGGCACCGAAAAAACAACAACAAAAACAATGAGTGAGTATGAGCTTGTGCCAAAGTATGCTGATCAGGTTTGAAAGTAATTCGCATTAGAAATAACCTATTTTGCCGTTGTGAATGCATGATCAGGTGGTTATTAACGGGAAAAAAAAAAATCGCCCCTTAATTGTATATGAAGTTGGAATTCTGTAGAAAAAACGCTTATTTCTGTTGAAAAGTACACCGATGGAAGTTTTAGTCTAAACAGGTCTTCGAGTCAGGTAGTAGAGCACTACTACCCATTTTTGTGGAAGCCAGTAGGACTGAGGGGAGGGGGGAGTGACCGCATTAATCACCAGATGTGGCTGGCTGTGTAGACAGCGACAGCAGCGAGTAAAGTGATAAGTCTGGTGAGCAAACGTTTCAAGACATGAACTCCGCCCTTTGCACATTTGGCGGCAAAAAAGCGTGATGCTGTGCTACAATCAAAACTTGCCAGCAGATCAGTCTGGATTTTCTCGGTCTCGTACTTCCATGACCGTGTGCAGCATCGTTTGAATGCACAGCGTAAAGACTGGCATTGTCCCTGTCCGTTCAATTAATGTGCTGCCGTTTTGGCGACTTAGCATACTGTTAAATAGTGCGTTGTCCTCTACCCATTGCCCTTCCCAAATTCGCCGAGCACGGTTACCTTATTAGTCTGTGTCACCTGCAACTCGTGCCATCTTTAAACCTGAATATAGCTGCCAGACTTGCTAAAGATTAAGCATTAGATGATCAGTCTGACACTTCCAATCATCACAGTATGTAATGACCCTAGTTCCCATGGGGAGAGGGACTGGAGCTGTCTTCGTAAGGAAGACTTGCAAGTTTGCGAGCAAAGCCAGACGCCAGCAGGAATGTGCAGTCTCCTCACAGTCGCTGGGAGTTCTACAAGATACATTGGTTTGGCCGCAAGATCAGTTTCAGAAGACACAAAAAGATTCAAGTCGTCCCCAGAATCCATCACAATCGCCGGGCGTTTCCGGAGCAGGACGGTGGGTTGTGTGGACAGATCGGTGTCAGAGGACCCAGCGCCAGTCACCGCCCTGATGCGCAGGGTGTGGGGGGTCCCTCTTTCACCGGCACCAGGCACGAGCGGCTCGGTAGACGCCTGAGCCTCTAATTGGATCTCTAATTGAAACCCTACCCCAGCGCCCCGGCTAGGGGGGAAAGGATCGTGGTGGCCCGGACGGTAAACCAAATCGATAAGCCGCCGCTGTCCCCATTCTCCGGTGTGCTTGTCTATTGGAGGGGTGTAGGGCGGTTTGTTGAAAGATTTGCACCCCTTATGACACCGACCCTTGTGGGCGCCATTGTTGTGCGGCGCGTTCGGCGGAGCCATCAGATTGTGTGGGAAGACCTTGAGGACAGGAGCTAGCAAGGTCACCAGGGTGCGTTCATTTGTCAGCTGCGTTCAGGTTTAACGTCAACATCCGCCTCCAGTGATACGACTGAGAGCGGTAATCATCCTATGAGGGGAGGGGAAGGGAGCCTGTCTGACGCTACACTTACTCCATCAGAATGGTAATGCATCAAGACGGGTAGCCAGAACTGCAATCATTCAATTCTTTTTCTTCTTCTCGCAATTTCCTTTTATCCGTGAATTCGGTGCTGCAACCAGTCAAGCCAGCCAGGCGACTCGACAGATAGGCAGAAGTGACATTACTCCTACTAGGTGATGACGTAGGCCTATACTCGAAATTGTCCTGGCTGTAAGCCATTGTGTTTCTGAGCCGTTTCTTTGTCCAAGCCAATGTTTTGACGTTCGTCTTCCCCCCCCCCCCCCCCCTCCTGCCCCCTCCCCTCTACCCCCGCCTTCTCCCCCCCCCCCCCCCCCCCCCGCCCCCCTTCCAACATCTGCCTGTTTCTCTCCGACTGATGGGAGCCCTTCAAGAGTAAACTGCCGATTAAATACGATGGCGGTCGTCGAGTTGCGGACGCTTCTTTCTCTTAGTCACGTTGGGCAAACATAAGCATAGCCTTTATCCGCGCGTTTTGCCCCGTAATAAATTGTGTTTTCAGGCAGGCGTGATGGCCTGAACTGTTTGTTCGGAGCGGGTCGCGGCGTGTTGTGATCGGTTGGTGGGCACTGTGACACTGTCACTGATCCAGCACGATTCCTGCTCTGCACCCGGTTCCCCCGGCACCCTGTCCCTTCTCCTCTCACCATGAAGACAGAATGAACCATAGACAGACATTACTGGTGCAGCGACTCGTCGTATGTTTAAGGCAGCGAGACACACACGCGCGCGCGCGCACACACACACACACGCGCGCTCGGGAACACACACACACACACACACACACACACACACACACACACGTACACAGAGAGAGGAGAGAGAGGAGAGAGAGAGAGAGAGGAGAGAGGAGAGAGAGAGAGAAAGAAACGGAAAAGAAAGCGCCGCTTCTTTGTTGGACGTGTTCATACCATCCTTTGTCCGGATCCAGTGTATTGTCACATTAATCGGTCACATTTTACACAATGAAGAAAAATTGGTATCATCCTTTGTCTTCGTTTTGTACCTCCCGTCTCCAGGCTCCTTTCCTCTGTAGTTTATCTTTCCTTCTAAAATGTTTCCTCTCTTTCAGTTTTCCATCCAGTCCATCACCCTCCGCACCCCCTCCCCGTTTAATTCATACCACAGTGAAGGACAGAAAGAGAGGAGGCTGGGAAAGTGGAGAGAAATAGAAGACAAAATTGCCGCGATAAACAAACAGTTGCCTCGAGGAGGTCTCAGTCAACACAATTAATAAACGGAACTACAAGAACAAAGGATTGGTGTTAGCATTAGTGCTTTATGGTGTGTATGTCACAGCACCGGGTGTTCGAATGTCATTGTGAAGTGAAAAGAAGTGTCGCCACTTTGTATCGCCCCTGAGACATGCACACAGTGCACGCGACTCCAAAATAGTTTTTCTCCCGTTCAATCAGCGCAACTTAGGAATAAGTATTTAGGTAGGAAAGACAGGAAAGTGATGCCAGCTGCCCACACCTTTGACTGAATCTCACTGGGCTGTGGACTGCACTTCAGTGAGGTACCAGCCCCCACTAACAAGCTGTGCGTGATAACTTGAACACTTTATATCTGATCTGCGGATGAATATTTATCACCTTTCATCCACCGCGAAAACAAATTAGATGAGCTATCGGGAGAGCGCAGATCTCCACCAGGTTCGAACGGATCCTAGATCAGCTCTTCAATCCCGATCTGCACCAGTGATGTTTCTAACTGTGACAGTGGGGGGGGGGGGGGGGGGGGGGGGGGATAATGTAGGGCTCTTTTTTTTTCTTTCTTTTTAAAGTGTGTTCTGCTTCATGAATCCGCACAAACCTTTCTGGATGTGTCTTTGGGCCACATTCCATCTTACCATCAAGTTGCCTTAAAATCGGTGACGTAGTTTGTTGCGTGATTGGGCTGACAGACGAACCAGCGGCAGATGCTGGGAAAAAAACAGAATATCCTTGGTTGAGATGATAGTATCACTGATAATGAAAGTCACATGCGGGGTCATGGGGGTTAAAGGTATAACAGTTCAGTCGGTGAAATGGTAGTTCGTGAAACAGTAATAATATCAAAAGACAAGTTGCTATCTGCAAGATTCAGTCCTCAGCACGTAGCAAAAAAGTCACTGTGTTGGCTGAAATGGCGACAGAGTGGGCCGGAAAGTCTGTTTTGCAAGCCGTTCACTTTTTTCAAAAACAAATATTCGATTTCAAAACAACTCCATTCAAAATGTAGACAGCACTGTCAAACTGAAATCGCTGCCACCGTTGCCGTGCAGGCTGTCCTGTCCAAGTCCCTTTATGCAGAGGAGCACGAAGAATTTTAATGCGTAGTCATGTCTTCTTGGCGCCTTCGTTCTTTCGACTCCACTTGCTAATACACTCGTTACTCCTCGGCAAAATACAACACACCTCTTGCGAAGATCGGCCCAGCCAAACTCGTGAGACCTCCAGGAATCTGACAGCGACTTCAGCTTTCGTCTTGTCCGCGTGTCAAACAAACAGTTCGTGTGCACTTCACCCCGAGCGACAGGCTGAGGACCCTCTTCAAGGTTCGTCTTTCTGTGAGTAGGTCAGATTTGAAAGGGATTAAGGCGAATTACTTGAAAACGACAGATCAGATAGCGAAGCCTGCAAAGCGCCTGCAGTCGTTATCACTTCATCGGAGATTTACACACACACACAGACACGCACACACACACGAACACACACGCACACACACACACACACACACACACACACACACACACACACACGCGCGCGCGCACGCACGCACTCACGCACACACACACACCACATGCGCACAGACACATACATACACACACATACACACATGTGATCAAGATGGCGACATCAAAACAGTAAACTGTTAGCTGCTCTGCTGAATCTTTGCAACTCTACAACTAACATGAGGAGATCCCGGAGAACAAAGATTTCGTGTAGTCACGCGTCAAACCCAAAATCAGAAAAATGCATGCAGGTGCCAAAAAAAACTTCAACAACTCTGAATATGGGAAGTGAAGATAAGGAGCGACCAACCCAAACCAAGGCCTGCCAAACCACAGGCAACCCAGAGGAGCGGTCTGAGAACATCTGCTCCACTCATGCACTGCCTGATTTGATAACTGAGGTTGGTGATTTAAAAACGCTTATAACAAATATGTTCGATCGAATTTCCGTCTTCGAAAACACAATAGCAAATCAAAACGAGTTGTTGCGAAAATTGAACATTCCTGAACCACCTAACAATCCAAAAGCTACTGCTTCGAGTTGGAGTCCCTCAAATGTATGCCTACATTTGCAGAGATGGCGGCATCGGTTCCATCAGAAAAAGATGCTGATAGGCCTAAAGAAAAACAAAACAAAGCGCAAAAGATAAAGAAAAAACGAGAAATCGAACTACTCCAACCACTACGACAGACATTTCCTCCAAAAATGACGCAAAGAAGAAGAAGAATGACGTCACAAATTCGAACTCTGGAAGGAAGGGAGTAAAAAAAGAATACAAGCAGGACTTGCCAAATGTGACGGGTCTCCGACGCTCCCCCTCGTTATTAAAATATGATTTTCATATTCAGGGATGCAGGGGGTTATAGACAGAAGTATTTACGCTTTCACAACCAAAATGCGCTCTCGCATAGGCACACGCACTCTGTCACTCACATCGGGCCCGCACAAAGGTGACGGGAAACCAATAACATTTCATAGAAAATAATCAACTTTTATTCAACTTGACTCGAGCCCCACCGTCACTACACAACACAACTATCTGTATCATACAACAATGTAAACAGCATACAGACAATTTAATAAATCGCATCCCTGTTCTTCAGTTATTCTTACTTAGCGGAAAG
>CM031595.1:102274753-102277253 GCA_018398815.1 Conus ventricosus | reverse complement strand
CCCAAAAAAAGAAGAACACGCTTGCTGTCTGGATTGACATGGAGAAGGCGTTCGACAAAGTCTGGAAGGAAAGGACTCAGGCTTAAACTACGGCGATGTGGTGTGGTCTGGGAGGATGTACACCTGGATCAGCCAGTACCTACACAACCGCCAAGCCCGAGTAAAGATTCAGGGCCAAAAGAGCAAGAAGAAGGTGCTGAGACAGGGAGTACCACAAGGAGGAGTCCTTTCGCCAACGCTGTTCCTCATCTTTATAGATGACATTGTCAGAGATCTGCCAAGAGGGGTCAGAGGAGCGATCTTCGCAGATGACTGGTGCTATGGTGCTCCGAAGAGTACACCACTACAGCACAGGTACGCCTCCAAACTGCGCTCAATAAGATCAGCGACTGGACCAAGGAATGGCTTGTCTCTGTCAACTCAAGCAAAACAACCTACACAGTCTTCAGCCTATCCCCGCAAAAGCAAGAGGCGAAGCTGACTCTGAACAGCCAAAGACTTGCAGAGGAACCCACACCTACCGACCTGGGAGTGACCTTTTACCGCAGGCTCACTTGGAAACAGCAGATCACCAGATGCTGTAGCAGGGCCAAGCTGAGACTGGCGATCATGAGGAAACTTGCAGGAACGGACTGGGGGGCTGACGAACGTATCCTGAAGAGACTCTACACAGGGAGAGTCCGACCTGTAGTTGAGTACGGGACATCAGCATGGGCATCAGCTGCAAAGTCAAACCTTGACCATCTCAACAAGATACAGAACCAAGCTCAGCGTGTCATAACTGGCGCCATGAGATCCACCCCAATTCTGAAGATGGAGGAGACCACTGGGCTGCAGTCATTGGAGGACAGAAGGGACACAAAGATCCTCATCCAGGCAGCAAAATTCAAACGCCTTGAAAACCATCCAATGAACGACAGAATGAGCAGACCCACCAAGAGCCGGCTGAAAAGAGGCAGCTTCATCCACCAGTCAAGACGCCTTGAAAGACAGATCCCCGTCTTGATGGAACACGAAGCAAAGCCTATCGCGGCAAATGTCACCCACCCGTCTTGGAAGAGGCAGGTGTTCCCAACAGTCGTCACCAGCATTCGGAAAAGAGAGGAACACAGTCAGACACCCAAAGGAAAGCCCTGGCCATGGAGTACATCTGCAATCAGTACCCCCAGGAAGACTGGACCCATGTCTTTACAGATGGCTCCGCCACAGAAGCAACGAGGGGTGGTGGAGCTGGAATCTCCTCCGATACAAAGACGGAGATGAAGAAATTGCAATCCCAACAGGAAAATACTCCACCAACTTCCGAGCTGAGCGAGAAGCTCTCTGTGAGGCAGCCACAACAGTCTCGCAGAACTCCATAAGAACAACAGGGCAGGTGGTGTTGTTCTCGGATCAGACGCTCTCTCCGTACTCCAAGCCCTCAAGAATTCCCGCTGGGAAAGAACAGAACCATCTTACATTCAGCCCTTGTTGCCCTGAGTGCCAGAGTGGAGAAAGTGGTGATGCAATGGGTACCAGCACACTGTGGTATCAAGAGGCAACGAAAAAGCGGATATTCTGGCAAAAGATGGTGCACAGAAGGAGCAGGCCAACAACCTGGTGTCATATGATGAAATCAAGACAATCATCAAGGCACAGCAAGGAATAAAGTGGCACCTCCAGCACCCCAAACACAACCCAGAAGACAAATACCATTTGCTGGGACGACGGGAACAGGTCAAGATCTTCCGCCTGAGGACTGGCACAATCGCCTGCACCACCACATGCACACAAAATTTGGCATTGGACAGAGTGGAGAGTGCCCTTGTGGTGAGGGACTAATGACAACAGACCACATCCTTCAAGACTGTATGACGCATGCAGCATCCAGAAGGAAGTACTGGCCAACACCGACAGCAGTGGAAGCCAAGGTGTACGGCACCCTGGAGGAGCTTCGGTGGACGGCAGCCTTCATCGAGGACACCGGGCTGCTCATCTAATGGGATGCGAACGAGAAAGAAGAACACACAAATGGGACTTCTATATAGTGTTTTAAAATTTGACCGTTGAAAACCGTTATTCTTGACATATTGTCCGATTTGGATTAAATTTGATATGTACACAGGCTTTAGCCCAGTGAGGACTAAAATACCGGTTTCAAAGTGCATATCGGTTATATAACCGTTAAACCGTTATTTTGCCGTAATTTTTTATATATTGGTGGGTTTTAATGAAATTTTGTATATAGAAAGGTTATCACACACAAATGGCACTTCCATGTAGTGTTTCAAAATCTGGCCGTTAAAAACCGTTATTCTTGACATATTGTCCGATTTGGATGAAATTTGGTATGTACACAGGCTTTAGCCCAGTGAGGACTAAAATACCGGTTTCAAAGTGTATATCGGTTATATAACCGATAAAAACCGTTATTTTGCCGTTATTTTTTACATATTGGTGGATTTTAATGCAATTTATATAGAAAGGTCATCACACACAAATGGCACTTCCATGCAGTGTT
>CM031595.1:102255419-102268753 GCA_018398815.1 Conus ventricosus | reverse complement strand
CACACACACACACACCACACACCGACATACACACACCGGCCCCTTTTACATGTGTTTTTTCTGTTTTGTCTTTATTTGTTTGTATGCCTGTTCGTTTGTCTGTTGTTT
Source organism: Conus ventricosus (assembly GCA_018398815.1). Taxonomy (NCBI): domain Eukaryota; kingdom Metazoa; phylum Mollusca; class Gastropoda; order Neogastropoda; family Conidae; genus Conus; species Conus ventricosus. Next base: position 102,268,645 of record CM031595.1, on the reverse strand, counting down.
TTGTCTAAGATCACTGTAAAGTGGATAGACATTAAATTAAAGAACGAACATACACACACATGCACACACACATACATACATACATACATACATACATACATACATTCATACATACATACATACACACATACATACATACATACATACATACATACACACACGCACGCGCGCACACACACATACATACACATGCATGCATCATACATACACACACATACACACACACGCACGCACGCGCGCACGCACGCACGCACACACACACACACACACACACACACACACACACACACATACATACATACAATACATACACACACACTTACATACTCGCACACATACACACACATGAACACACGCACGCACGCACCCGCAGCACCCGCTCTACTACCCTTCTGCCAAAGAGGAGGTTTCTGTGCTGTTCGTTTTCCACAGTGGGGGAAGGGGCCGGTGTGGGGGGGTGGGTTGGAAAGTGCAAAGGGGAGAGAAGAAAGGGACGTGTGACGAGTGGAAGGGTGGAAGGGAGAGAAGAAAGGGACGAGTGGAAGGGGAGGGTTTTCTGGTATTTGCAAACCGGGATGTGTTCAGTCGCCACTTGTTGGGTGTTTTCCTACCTGTTGTTACATTTTTTTTTTCATGTAGAAGTGTTTAAATCCCGCGAAGGCTATCAGTGAATCAAAGGCAGTTTCTTTATTGTGTACCGGAAAACAAATAACAGCGGTACATGAATATAAACAATTTTTTTCTTACCCCTGGTCCTAGAAAGACATTCATCTTGTTTATGTCGAAGATCAAAAGGATATGTAAATGCAAAGAAGCAGTATCGGAGACTGAACAGTTTAATCTCTCTCTCTCTCTCTCTCTCTCCTCTCTCTCTCTCTCTCTCTCTCTCATATTTATGTCATACATGTGTCGGACTTCTCGATGATGATACCGATGTCTAAATTAAACCAACAATGACTTAATGTTGAATACTAATGACACATTAACCATTGCATACAAAGAACGGACACGCACACACTCACACACACACGCGCGCGCGCGCACGCACACACGCACGCACGCACGCGCACTCACACACACACACACACGCACGCACGCACGCACGCACGCACGCATGCACACACACACACGCATGCACGCACGCACTCACACACGCACACACACACACACACACACACACACACACACACACACACACACACACACACAAAGACACCACACACACACACACACACACACACACACACACACACACACAGGTGGAAGCAAAGGATAGTGGAGAAAGTAAATACGTTGGAATCCCACTTCCCCACTTCTCACCTTCTCCGCCTGCACACCCTTCATACCCCTTTCAACCCAATCCCCATCGAACTGAATTCTACACTCACTCAAATCCTTGTTGGTCTGGCCTCTTCGTGAGTTAAGAATGTTTGAATGAAACATAAAAACACCACGACCACGGTGGTGTGAGCTTTATTAAAGTCGTTGGTCAACGCTCGTGGCACACTCTTCGAAGGAAAAGAAGCCCAAGATAGGATCAGCGTCCACCCGAGAGGATGAAGCTGGGCCCATTTCATTTGCTTCTTCTCTCCTTTCAGCATGATCCCTTTTCCGCTTGCGAGCTCCGACATCGGCTTTGCCTGTGTAGACAAAACGAATTCCGTGGTAGAGGGAAGAAGAGGGAAGGAGGGGAGAATCTCTGTTGGTCCGGCGGTGCGGGAAGAAGGGGGGCGGGGAAGGGGGGGGGGGAGGCGCATGGAGGACGGGGAGGAGGGTGGGTGGGGGGGGGGGGGTAGGTCATTTGTGTCGTACTTATTGGTAGGCTATTCGGCTTAATGATTATCAAGATGAATACATGAGAATGACTCATGGTGTTTATTGTCCGATTAAAATGAATGCGATTGTGCGTAAGCTTGTTCAGTTTAGCTTTTGTTTGTTCGCGATTACTTGATATAACGATACATGTCGATGAGGTTTTGGCCTACCGCTGAGCTGCTTACTCTGTCTCTCTCTCTCTCTGATTTGGTGTTAATACTCTGCCCCCCTCTTCTTTCTATTTGCTGTGTGCATGGTGACGCGTGCGCCACATGTGGGACGCGTGTTTGCATGTGTGAGTGTGTGTGTGTGTGTGTGTGTGTGTGTGTGTGTGTGTGTGTGTGTGTGTGCGCGCGCGCGCTCGTGTTTGTGTCTGTGTCCGTGTCTGTGTGCTTGTTTGTCCCATGTGTTTGTCAGTAGTCAGTACAATGTTTTCATTGCATTATGTCATTGAGATTCAGCAGGTGTGTCCAGCTTCGTTCTTCCTCTGTATTCTCTCGTAGCAGCAGCAGGTTTCCAACTCCGCTCTTGTTCAGCACTCTGATATTCGTACCGGATCTTCCAGACAAAGGATGCAAGTGACTGAACGCATTATGCCAATTGAATTCGAGATTCAAGAGACAAGATTAATTCTCCTTTCACCGCTGTTCGCGTCAGGTGAGATAAAATGCGGTGAACAGCAGACTAAACACAAAACGTGAACATATCAAAGAAATCAAAGGTACATAGACCAAAGGGATCTAGGCGCACTTTCCCTGCTTTACTTTAGCCACGTTGAATTCTTCGTCTTGTAAAAACAGACAACAGAATATTACAGAATGAACAAAAATTAACATACGGTTTTACTGTGAACGATAGATGGAAAGTTTCTTTCGTGACGTCTTATATTTCGAACGGTGCATGATAAAATGGGGCTCTGAAACTCGCAGGATCCCGATCGTAAACGCGCTTGGGCGGTGTGTGTTGCTCAGTGTATATACAGTTCATGGAAATCCTGAAAAGTCATGGAATTTTTTTTTAATCCAGGACAGAAAGGTTATGGAATTGTAGTCAAAAGTGGTGAAAAAGTCGTGGAATTGAAAATAAAATCCTGAAAAAAAGAACTAAATTCATGATGAGGACGTTATTGAAAGGGTCTTGTTGGTGATTTACTAACAGTGTGAATACACTTTGCGGATGAAATTGGTCAATTGGAGGTCATGAAATTTTCCTAAATGCCATGGAAAACTCATCGAATGTTATACTTGTCAACCTGTATTGACCCTGCTTGCATGTGTTGTATTTAATGCCATAAATGTTTATCACAGTGTGAGGTTTCATAAAGGTTGGGTTAGATACGACAGATAAAGATATCACCTGCAAATGACTGAAAACTATAGCAGCAGACATTTACAGCTTCTGTTTTCTTCAGTACTCTCGTGCAGCAGCAGAATTTTCCAGCTTCGTTTTTGTCAGTACTCTGATATAGCAGCTGACATTTCCAATTTATCTTTTCTTCAGTACTTTGGTATAGCGACAGAATTTTCCAGCGTGTGGGTTTCTTCAGTACGCTGGTATAACACTGCGCTGGTGTATTTTCAGTTTTGCTGTTTCCCTGTTGTCTGGCTTGGCAACAGAGATTTCCAGCTTTTCTGTGCTTCCACACTCTAGTTTTAGCACCGGTCATTTCCATCTTCGGTCTCCGTCAGTACTTTGGCTTATTTGTAAACAATCCAACGGACTAAAGAAAACAAACAGAAAGCAAAAATTCCTATAGTAGAAAGGTTAATTGTTATAGTGTCTCAAGAACTCCAGCACTCCGCCATTCCTGACTTTGTAATCGTTGATGAATCAGCTTTGCTGGACATGCCGATGTTTTCAAGGATTGCTTCCCGTTCTGAATGTTGGCGTAATTGTGTTACCGGTTCGACTGCATATTGTGGGCGTACATATCTAGACTGCCGATGAATGCGTTATCGTCCCCCCCCCCCCCCCCCCCCCCCCCCCCCCCCCCAGTTTTTTTTAACTAATGATATTTGCAGAAAGAAGCGCTTTAACAAACTCGCAAATGTGTGCCTACTGGCTTGCATTTCAGATCTGTTTTCGTTCAGCTTCTTATACAGGACATACTGCTTTAAAAACAAAACAAGCCAGGAAGGTGGTAGTTTGAAGGATGACAGACCTGCGCCAAGGTCGAACGAATATTGATCTGTCCGTTGGGTCAGTTCAGGAGTGAAAGCTAAATCTTTTGCAGCAAGGGGGAAGGAATAGTTGATACGAACTGAAACAGTTGCTTCCCATGTTGTTGTTGTTGTTGTTTTCGAATCGTACAAGTGGAAAAATGAAATCTCAGTGTATATATTACTAGCTCGTTTTATTTCCTTAAAGGCATATTATTCCGGAGATAAACATCAACGTGTTGCATTTATTTCACATTTTTCATGTCCAGTGGAAAATAGGTAACCTATTTTACTGAACGGATCCAGGACCTGCCATTTGATCCAGATTCGAACCAACGATCCCCGCCAACATTGAATGAGTTCGTTCTTAGGCCACGTTAATAATAATAATAATAATGATAATAATAATAATAATAATAATAATATAATAATACAATAATAATAATAATAAAGCATTTCTAAAGCGCCTTGCCAAAGGTTTTAGGCGCTGACAATCCACACTCTCTGTACACAACGAGCTGTCTATTTGGTAGTGCCGACTGAAGAGCTGCCTGCCGCGCTTTATTCAGTCGTTTCCCGTGTCATCCAGTGAATATCGTTTGCTCAATCTCCTTATTTCCTTCATTCTTTCAATTTCTCACGCAGGTGCATGCTTTGTGTGTCATCCATACCAACGGCCAAACTGGCCTACTCTTCCGAAAGTTGGAGATGGGCTTTACGTGTGTGCAAGATGTTATGCGTGCGTTGACACACGGAACCTCGGTTTATAGTCTCATTCGAAGGACTCTGTGCGAAAGGGAATCAGAACCAATGTTAACTCCGAGGGAAAAATCCCCGTGTACCGAAACGGCGCGGCGGAGATTCGAACCCGCATCCCCACGATCACCAAGACAAACGAGTCCGGCGCTTTACCAGCTGAGCTATTCCGGCTCCATCTTTGAAGAAAGTTTGGATAAAATGGATCCAATAGTTTTAGTGTACTCGTGCTGACAGACAGACCGACCGACCAACGTACTCGGTAAATACATTACCTGGTTGGCGGAGGTAAACGGGGACGACCACGATCAACATGGGCCGTGAGATCCTCCATCATTGGTCTGTTACAATGCAAACAGTCATGGGGAAAAAATAGAAAAAGAGGGTTAGTAACCGCCAAGAACACAGACAAATAAAGTAGAGTACAAAATACAGAATTGGGAAGGTCTGGAATGAATGAAGAGATAAATCGGAGACTCTGATTCTGATTCTGACTCTCACTCTCTCTCTCTCTCTCTCTCTCGCTCTCTCTCTCTCTCTCTCTCTCTCTCTCTCTCTCTCTCTCTCTCTCTCTCTCCTCTCCTCTCTCTCTCTCTCTCTCTCTCTCTCTCTCTCTCTCTCTCTCTCTCTCCTCTCTCTCTCTCTCTCTCTCTCTGTTTGTGTGTGTGTGTGCGTGAGCGAGAGACAGAGAGAGAGAGAGAGACTGACAGTGCAAGTGGTGTGTGTGCGTGCGTGTGTGTATGTGTGTGTGTGTGTGTGTGTGTGTGTGTGTGTGTGTGCGCGCGCGTGTGTGTGTGGATGGTGTGTGTGTGTGTTGTGTGTGTGTGTGTGTGTGTGTGTGTGTGTGTGGATGTGTGTGTGTGTGTGATTTCGCCTGCAAGCTTGCGTGCGTAGCTGACCTGTTTTAGGTGTTGTTTCGCTGCGTTTTTCTTTCAAAAGAATTGTAAACAAGATGCAAAGCATATAAACGTACTCCCATTTATCTTGAATACACGTGAGATATTCCATAAAGAGGAAAGACCGTTTTGAGCCGTTCTAGCCGTTAGTAACGGCTATTCTGGTAAACATCGCCATCATCTGTGATCCATAATGAACATACCTACAAATTTTCAGAAAGATCGGCCAAGTATTTTCTGAGATATTCTATAAAGAAGAAAACCCGTTATGGACCGTCATAGCCGTTAGTAACGGCTATAACGGTAAAATAACACACCAGGCATCATCCGTGACCCATAATGAACATGCCTACAAATTGTCAGAGAGATCGGCCAAGTACTTTCTAAGATATTCCATAAAGAGTGAAAACCGCTATTGGCCGTTAGTAACGGCCATAACGGTAAAATAACACATCGGGCATCATCGTGACCCATAATGAACATACCAACAAGTTTTCAGAAAGATCGGCTCAGTAGTTTTGTCTGGAGCGAGTGGAACACATTTTGACTACGGACGGACGGACACACACACACACGCACGCACGCACGCACGCACGCACGCACACGCACACGCACACACGCACACGCACACACACACACACACACAGAGCATTTCTTCGTTCCCATTGTAAAGTACTCCCTGTTCCATAAGAACTGGGTGTACAAAAAAGCAGCCGCTAACCGTACCATTTCTACCTTTTTGGTGAGTGGTACGGTGGATTTACATAATTCTGGGCCGAGGTCAATCCATCATACCTTTTTGCGCGTCAAGAATGCCGTGCTCTATTGCCCCAGAGTATTGTTGTTAGGGTATTAAGATTAACGGCGATTAACGTCTGGAGTCACTGGCAGACTAAGAAGCAAATGTATTTTGCACGGCAGGGTTTGGTGCCACGAGTAAAGACTTCCTGACGTTTCAGGAGAAATCGCGGCTGTTAACTTGTGGGCCAGTTGAGGAGACTTGGCTGTACATACTGTGTGTGAGACTGCTGGCTCTTCAAGCCATTTTTGGTAGCACCCAGGTGCATTCTGTGGGTTGAACTGCCTGTGTACTGGTGAGTGGAATAGTTCTGAATATGCGACTGCATTCTTTGCACCCCCACCTCTCTCTCTCTCTCTCTCTCTCCTCTCTCTCTCTCTCTCTCTCTCTCTCTCTCTCTCTCATCTCTCTCGTCTCTCTCTCTCTCACACACACACACACACACACACACACACACACACACACACACACACACACACACACACACAGGTGCACGCGCGCACGCACGCACGCACGCACACACACACACACACACACACACACACACACACACACACACACACACACACACACACACACACACACACACGCGGAGGCATACACACGCGGAGGCATACACACGCGCACACACACAAAGACACGCGCGCGCACACACACACACACACACACACACACACACACACACACACACACACACACACACACACACACACACGGGCATAACTTTTTTGTGTTGGTTATTGCCCATTTGTTTGCTTCAACCAGAGCAAAAGAATCAGCTACTGAATACTTCGGAATTCTTTGCAATCATGTTTTTGTAGCTTGTAGACACCAACAGTACACGTGCGCTGATGACGGTGCTTGTGTACTGTATATTCAAATCGGAGCTGTCAGGCGTTGCGGAGTATGTTTGGGAGAGGGGTGTGTGTGTGTGTGTGGGGGGGGGAGGGAGAGAGAGAAGAGAGAAGAGAGAGAGAGAGAGAGAGAGAGAGAGAGAGAGAGAGAGAGAGAGAGAGAGAGAGAGAGAGACGTTTTGATTACGAAAGCTGAACGTTAGAGTATCATAATTATGATAATGATGGTAATAACAATTATAATGACAATACTACTACTACTACTTCTGCTGCTGCTGGTGCTGCTACTAATAACGATGATGATGATGATGATGATGATAAATAAGTAAACAAATGATAACAACAACAATAATAGTAGTAATAATAATGAGGAGGAAGAGGTGGAGGAAGAGGAGGATAACAGACCAGTTTAACGGTATACAGTACAGAAGGATGTATTTACCAAAAAGGTGATTCCTGATCTGTCACTAAACAAGGACATATCGGATGAACAGCAGTAAGCTTGGTATTCTCCATTTACATGTCATTCTTTGGTCTCATGTATGTGTTTTGCCGATTCTTTTTATACAACACAAACGAGCACTAAACTCTGATTCATAGTTAACATACAAGACCTCTAAAAGGAATTAACTCATCATGTATATGTTTTTGTAACTCATTCACTCTCTCTCTCTCTCTCTCTCTCTCTCTCTCTCTCCTCCTCTCTCTCTCTCTCTCTCTCTCTCATCTCTCTCTCTCTCTCTCTGCGCACATCGCGTGCTATTGTGTATGCGTGCGCGCGCGGGCGTGTGTGTGTACATCCATTCCTGCGTCTCCCCCCCCCCCGTCCGCCCTACCGGGTCTCCCTCATCCTACCCATTCCCTCTCCCATTTCTGTGCTTTTGACGCACTCATCATTCCTCACTTCCCTATCAGAGCACGGAAAAAAGTTATGGTCCATTTGAGGTGCGTGCGTGTGGTGTGTGTGTGTGTGTGTGTGTGTGTGTGTGTGTGTGTGTGTCTGTCTGTCTGTCTGTCTATCGTCTGTCTGTGCGTCTGTTTGTCTGTCCGACTGTCTGTGTGCATGAATGTGTGCGTGCATGTGTGTGTGTGTGTGTATGTGTGTGTGTTTGTGTCTGTGTGTGTGTGTGCGCGCGCCGCGAGCGCGTGTTTAAGAGGGAGAGAGACCGACAGAGACAGAGAGAGGGAGACGGACGGACAGACAGACAGACAGTCAGAGAGAGAGAGAGAAAGGGGGGGGAGAAGATGGGGGGGGGGGGAGAGAGATGGAAATTTATGAGACCTGATATTGCTGTCCTCCACCACCACCACCCTCAGACCAACAGACCTCTCACCGACACACACACACACACACACACACACACACACACACACACACCACACACACACACACACACACGTAATCTCTCTCTGTCTCTCTCTCACTCTCTGTCTCTTTCTCTCTCTCATCTCTCTCTCTCTCCTCTCTCTCTCTCTCTCTCTCTCCTCTCTCATCTCTCTCACTCTCTCTCTCTCTCTCTGCTTCTCCGTCAGAGAAAGGGAAACAAAAACAAGAAAAGCATGAAGTAAAGACAATGTATTATGGGTTTGTTCCCATTTGGTCTACTCCCATATATGAACGCGAAGACATGTATAATTGTTATTGATGCCTATCTTTTCTGACTGATAAGTCACAGGATGAAAATTGTTTTCAGCTTTTGGAAGCATGTAAGTGGGAAAGGCAGACGTTTACAAAACTCTTTGTGGGAAGAGAGAGAGAGAGAGAGAGAGAGAGAGAGAGAGAGAGAAGAGAGAGAGAGAGAGAGAGAGAGGGGGATGGAGGGAGAGAGAGGGGGAGGGAGGGAGGGAGTGAGAGACTTACTGCACCGGTTTAAATAGAATCTAGAAATGTCGACTGGTTTGAGGAAAAGCATAAGTTTAAGTTCTAGGAGAAAGCCACGAATTTGTATTTAAAGAAAAGCACATATTTCTAATTACCGGAAGAATAAGTGCCCCACTTAGAGCTACATGATAATATTGTACCGTTTCTTAGGAACAGTAAACATTCTGTGGAAACGTTTGTCCCTTCTCGCCCCTTCACCCCTCACGGCACACATTTTTTTCCGAAACCCGAACATCAGAACAGACCCAACATGGCGACAACAGACCCGACGACGGGGGAGACGCCCGAACCGGATTTCCGGTACCGCCATCTGTGTGACATCACTTCCGGTCTGGGATCCTTGTGGCGGCGCCGCCTGTACACGGACCTGACGCTGGTGATTGAGGGGAAGTACGTCAAATGCCACCGCGTGGTACTGCATCCCGCTTCCCCGTACTATCCACACCAGGCTATACAACGGCAAAACGAGACAACCCCGCTGACCTGCTCTTCGTTCACGACGTCGCCAGGGACATCATGGTGGACGTGCTGGACTTCATCTACACGGGAGAGTGTCGTGTAGGTGACGAGAACGCCGAGGACCTGCTCAAGGTGGCCACCTTGTTTTCAGATGGTCACTCTCAAGGATAAGTGCGACTTCTTCCTCCAGGAGAAGGGCCACCTCGGAAACGCTATACGCTGGTACAAGGTGAGGGACAGTTCTGCTCCTTGGTAGTGTGGGTGTCACGTTCGGTGAGCGCGTGTTTTGTGCGTGTGTGAATGGAAAGGAAAAAGCAATAAGATTATACAAAAAAAGAAACTGTTCCAATTAATTAATTTTCGTAATCATATGCACATTTTATGAAAACTGTTTTTTCTTTTTCATTTATTTACCATGACTGAGCCGGTTTTTTTTTTTGTTGTTTTTTTGTGTGTGGGTTTTTGTTGTTGTTGTTTGTTGTTGTTGTTTGTTTGTTTGTTTTGTTTTTTGTGGGGGGGGGGTGAGGTGGGGGAGGGGAGAAGATGGTTCGTCAAAAAATAACGTTGTTCCTGTGTAACTGTCTTGTAATACTTTTTCTCGTGGATCTGTTTTAGTTTGTTGTTTAAGTGTGTTGCTTTCTAGAATTGGGATTTTTTTCTTCAGACCAATGCGTTTATAACGCGGGTGAGCTAAGTATGTGTTATGCTCTCCACAAAATGAACGAAATGGTTAGTGAAAAATAGATCAGAAAATAAGGACCTAACGGATCAGCGCTCTATGTGTGTGTGTGTGTGTGTGTTGTGTTGTGTGTGTGTGTGTGTGTGTGTGTGTGTGTGGTGTATGTATGTTTTGTGTTTTGTGTGCGTGCTTGCATGCTTGCGTGTTTGCGCGTGTGTGTAATTTCTTAACCTGGTATAGTTTGCCTCGTGGATAGTGTTTTTTCGATCATCCTTTTTTTGTGCCCATTTTATCTCCTATATCCGAAAATCGTTTTGTGTGTGTGTATATATGTGTGTGTGTGTGTGTGTGTGTTGTGTGTGTGTGTTGTGTTTAAATAAATCTTATACTTTAACGTCATTTCCCCATCTAAAGATGGCCAGCGCCACCAAGAGCCAGGAGACGGAGAAGACGGCGCGGAGGGTGATTGCGGACAACCTGAGGCAGCTGTGGCCCACCCGACTCTTCAGGCAGCTCAGTCTGCGGGAACTGGTGGCCATCATCAGCGAAGGGAATGACCTGGTCAAGACCTCCAATGAAGACGTCCTCCTCGATGCCGCTCTGGCCTGGTCAAGGCTGACGTGGGTCAAGAAAGGGACTGCTGGGAGAGATTCTGGACCACATCAGTCTGTATAAGGTAAGATTTTTACAGACCTTTCTTGTGTGAAAACCACGTTTTGCATATAAGATTTCAGTCACGTGAGTGATGGAGATTTCTTTTTTTTTTTTTGCATTGATGTATCTTTTGATGATATGGTAAAAATCGATGAATGCTTTTTTTTTTTTAAGGAACTCCTCTTGTATTTATTCGATGAAATGCATGAGATGGGGACTAAGTCACTTCCTTATAGTCTGAACATGTAAGAGATATATGTGAACTTCATGCCTACGTCACTGGTCATTGTTCGCGATTTCATATTGTCACTGATTTAACATTTAGTGTTAAAACGGTTGAAAATGATAGTTGTTATTTCTATCCGTTACAGTTGTTCTGATGGACATAATGGATGTTGTTTCGCCGATACATTCTGACCGCATCATGTGCCATCATAGCTACACGTTTCAAGCGAATGAGGTCGTGCGTTTCGACCTGTCCGGTCCAAATACTGCTTGCTTCACTGGAAACGGATAAATCGCTTCCTTCAGCCAACGAGCTCCCGTTGTAGACCTGTGGCTCCCTCTTCTGTCAAAGCTTTACCTGGCGACTGAAAGTAGTAAAGGAAAAAAAAAAAGGTTTATGCCTTCACATTTTGACCACACCTCTTCCAACTTTCCAGCATTCTCCCCACCACAGTGCAAACCGGAATCGCGGTGAGTTATTGACACTTTTTTTCTGTCATCCCTAGTGCCTTCCAAGTTTTATTCCCCCCCCCCCCCCCCCCCCCCCCCCCCCCCCCTCCCCAGTCACTTATTCCAGCTTCCCCGTACACGGCGACACCAAGGTTCGTCCCGTTGCAGCTTCAGCACTGGCGATCGACAGACAACGGAGACAGCAGGGCCACAGCTTCCCCGTACACGGCGACACCAAGGTTCGTCCCGTTGCAGCTTCAGCACTGGCGATCGACAGACAACGGAGACAGCAGGGCCACAGAACTTAAAACTATTTTCAATGATGATCAGATGAAAGGATGATTACCTCAGTGATTCAGCCCACGTCATGCGGCAGACAGCAGTTTCTAATACTGACGGTGCAAACCCCATGGCGTTCCAACCAGCCCCACGAGAGAGAAGGGATGGGGTAGATGGGAGAGAAGAAGGTGTATGATTGGGAGTTGGGGGATAAGGCAACAAAGAAAGCGGTCTTTCTACGATAGATTTTAACATGGCTTTCAAGCGTTTTTAAATCATAGGATAAGTTACGCTGTCGGTGTGCATTGTATAAACTGGTCGAAGCAGCCAGATATTCGGGACGACCCCTTCTATGATGCTGGAGCATATTATGCAGAACTTGTAAGGAATGTAGGCAGAAGTGGGCAAGCAGTGAAAGAACAGTAGTGAATGTGTGATGTGACCTCTTTCCTTGGTCTTAGAAACAACACATGAGGTAAAGTTTTGCACCTGCTATAACCTACCGAGAAGACACTGAGGACAAGCTGCTTTACAACCCCACTAGTCTGATCTGGACAGAACTTGAGTACAGATGAGAGTACTGGAAACTTAGAAGTATTGACATTGATTAGCCAAGCTGGATGAAGGAGAATGTGCATGCATCTGTTATTTGCTATAGCAGGTCAGAGTAGCAACCGAACACTATATCCAGATTTTTCACAGAAGAGGTGGGGGGGGGGGGGGGGCATACTTCACTGCTGCCTACATGAACGGCGTAAGGAGGCACATCTGTAGGGTCTCTTCTCGGGGAATTTGCGAGCACAGATTCAGTATCTTGTGTCTCTTAGTTGTAATTTATTTATTGTCATTCATGCCTGAAAATGAACGTTACGATATTTACCTTTTTACATGGAGGGCTTTATTTTGTTAGTATTGTTACTGCTGCAAAACTGATCGCTGTTAACAAAGACAAGGTACTCAACCAAGAACATAGCATGTCTATCAGCAGCCGTTTTAAACGATGAATAAGAGGGGTCCAAAGACAGACCTTTTATGGACCCCATAAAGAAATGGACAAGATGCCGACTGCAAATCATGTATAATCACTGTTTGTTCTCTATCAGACATGTAGAAAATGAACCATCAGAGTTGTGCCTATGATGCCCGTTTCAGTCAATGCACTGGAATGTAACGATCAGTTGTATTGAATGCGACAGACAGTTCTGAAAGTATTACAAGAAAATGTTTATCCACAGCTGACAGCAGATCGTTTGCAGTTTTCAAGAGAGCGGTCTCAGTATCCTGGTCGTAACAATATGCAGACTGTAATGGGCTAGGGT
>CM031595.1:102237919-102250419 GCA_018398815.1 Conus ventricosus | reverse complement strand
AGAGACAAGCATCACAACTTTAGAAACTAAAATCTATCATTTCTGCCACCCAGTCTCGCAAAACACACGTCCGTGATTCCCACCGCCATTCGTGTAAACCATGATATCAGATAATTGACATGCTCTCAGAGAGAGCGGGACGATTAAACAGCATTCTCAATAAAAATAATTATCTTTGAACAGATTGTTGCTTTTATGCTGGCATCCTTGAACGTTTTACAGAAACACTAAAGAGACCACCCGTCGAAATGCTTGCCAAAGAGGAAATTGAAATGAACAGTTTTTCCAGATTATTGTACTTCCTGTATTGAAGACTTTTACAGAAAGACGGTCATTGGGTACATACTTGGTAGACGTGGAACCAAAAGCGCAATGATTGTCTTACTCAATTTTTTTTATTCAGTTTTGACAAGCTGAAGGATGGAGACAGAGAGAGAGAGAGAGAGAGAAATGTGTGTATGTATACACACACACACACACGCACGCACGCACGCACATATATACGTGTGTGTGTGCGTGTGCGTGTGCGTGTGTGTGTGTGTGTGTGTAAAATTACGGGGGAAATGTATGCTTTGTGAAAACATACTATTCCCTAAAAGTTTTGGGGTAGAGATAGGTTCTCTGAAAAAGCAGGCTCTTTGTCTGACTTATTCCCTACTCTTAATTGTTAAACATGCTCCCTGGACATTTTCCTCGAGGTTTCCATGTTAAGCATTAATTATTCATTGTATGCAGTGTTCCATGTGCGGAGGCTGGCTCCAATTAAGAATTTGTCTTCTGTCCTTTTAGACAACGGTTGTTTTCACTTGTGTACAACTTTAGATGAGGAAAGTATGACACGTAAACATGTTTCATGGTTTTTATCATATAGCAAGCACAAATAACACTACATTTTTTTTCAGTTTGTCGTATGTTTGTTTTTGAACAAGCTAGCATTCCATTCCTGCTGCCCCCACCCCCTCCCCTTTCCCCAAAAAACGAAGAAAAAGAAAAAGCACCTGTACCTGATCTAAACATTCATGTGATGAATTTGAGTTGTTTTATCTTTGACACGAGCTGGAAACCATCTTGTAGAGGGACAGCCGAAATCAGTCCAGTCTTTGCGACTGCTCCATAAAAACTGAAGAAGGTGTATCTAGACTTTGCTGCCTGTTGTTGTTGTTCTTGTTCTTGTTGTTGTTCCTGAAACAGAGCAAACTCCAACTCCACATTCCAGCTTGTCAGACTTTTGGCATCGAGCCAGGCTATCAGTATGTCTGTGACATCACAGTTTGTGTGTTTCACTCACCATGAAGAATGGCAAGACCTCTCCACAAGTTATTCAATGGCGACAGATGCATTGTATTTTAGTTCCATTGTCGCATCGAGAGATGTGAGGTGCCCCAAATGACCCCCTCTCCCACCCCACCCCTTGAAAAAAAAAAAAGAAATCAAACAGCCATTATGCAACTTTTTTCTAGCCTTTCATAGTCAGTTGTCACCCACTGCAGAATGTTGTCAGGATCTTGACACCGTGACCCAAGAGAACGTTCTGTTTTACGCTGGAGGCTACCGAGTCAAAAACGATTGATTTGACAGCTGTATTGTCTCTTGATGTCCATTTTTCTTTTTCTTGTAACATGGGACAAAAGAGTGTAGAACCGAACCAAGGAATCCTCAGGTATGTCAGCATACTTCGTGTCCAGTTCTGGAGCCGCCTTGTCCCGCCCTCCGTACCCAGTGACAACATGAGCCATTGTGAGGATGTCGAGTATCTCCTCCATTAACATGAAATATTTTGTGACTCTCTCTCCCTGTCTTGTCTGTCTGTCTGTCCGTCTGTCTGTCTGTCTGCCTGTCTGTCTGTCTGTCTGTCTCTCTCTCTCTCTCTCTGTGTCTCTCTCTCTCTTTCTCTCTCTCTCTCTCTCTCTCTCTCTCTCTCTCTCTCTCTCTCTCTCCTCTCTCTCTCTCTCTCTCGCCTTTGAGACTATTCAAAATGGTTGGCATGGTATTGCCTTTGATTTGATTGAACTGTTGATGTTCCTTTTTTTTTTGTAGACAATATTCTTTCATTGTCTGAAACAGTATCTGATTCACAGAAAAAATTAAATAGTTCGCAGTCGGCTGCGCCAAGATTCGACCTGCTTAAAGTCAACATGACAAAAACCAGTATCATTGTTTTGCGGAAGGAGGGGGAAAGGGGAGGTGTGGGTAGGGGGGAGGGGGGGCACTTGGTATGTACTGAGAGGTGGACGAATGGAAACGTAACTATGATAGTAATTAATGCATACAGATATCTTGGAATTTACTTTCAGCTCGACACAGTTTTACTTACATATTCCAAGAAACAATTATGAGAGCAAAAATAGCGATTATGGTAACCCTTCATGTGCTTCGTAAATTGGACTGTAGTCCAAAATTGTTTAACTCCCAGGTACAACCAATAGCGCAGTTAAGTGCTGAATAGTGGGCATTCAACAAAGGTACTGATTTTGAACTCACACATTTTTAGCCATGAAACGTTTTTTGAATGTAAACACTAGAACTCCAAATGATCTTGTATATGGTGAGCCATGAAGATTTCCGAGTTATGTAAACTCTTACGTAACAGGTATGAAGTACGGTCTGAAAGAAATGCGGATGTACGAAATAAGGCTGCCCTTGAAAGCTTATGAAATATTGTATAATTTGGTCAGCAGAGGCAGGAACACTAAGTTACATATAATCGTCAGTGTTTATTCGTATGGGTTTATTTTCGTTTGGGGTTATCGAGGTGTTCAAGGTATTTCTAATTTCATAAATTCCTTGAGGCAAAGAGTTACAGACTGCTGGTGGTAAGGTGGCCCAATCATATGTACACCAGTGAAAGGTTTGCTGCATGTAGCTTAAACTAGGTGTATTGTTGAACCATACATATATTGGAATGGCATGAACAGATTTGTAATAAATGCTTTGACTAAGTTTACGTTTGGCATTTCTGATACAACACGTCGTCGTTAAAGACACAGACTGGAACAAGAAGAGGAATTCAATTGATATGTCGATTGTGTAGTGGAGTCAGAGGGTGAAATTCATTTCTTGTTTTACTGTCCCAAACTTATTGACCTTAGAGGAATGCTTATCAGACCTAGGTACTTTAACAATCCCATAACTTTCAATTCAGTCTGCTATTGTAGTCTACAATTGAAGACACACTTTGAGACTGGCAGTATTTATCTCATTATTATATTGGGTATTTATATAGCGCCTATCCTCGGTCGCAGACCAAGCTGTAAGCGCTTTACAATAAACACACTTCCTCACTCACTCAACGGGCTGCCTACCCAGGTAGAGCCGGCCGAAGAGCAGCCTACTGGCGCTCATTCAGTCGTTTCCCGTACCATTCAAATATCAGTAACTCATTTTCATTGATCTCATTTGTTCCTCCAGTTTCTCACATAGGATGCATGTGATGTTTATACGTGTCCTCCATTTCCACCGGTACACGATGGCACACGATAACAGTAAGTGACAATTTTTGTGGCTTGGTAAGAAATACCAGGCGGCTATCTTCAATCTACATCAATTCCCCTGACCGCTGGGGTCGTTGGGGGGGACGTGATGAGGCAGCCGCCGTTTTTCTCCCGGCTCTTCTGTTGGCAGCTGTCGTAAGGAGATCCGGCATGGTCATTTATGTCCAATCCTTTATGTTTTTGGACCAGCTCTTGCTCTGCCTTCCTCGTCTGCGCCCTCCTTCAACGGTGCCTTGGAGGATGGTTTTGGTTCCTGGCATGTTTACAGTTACTTTTTGTTTCATTGTCAAGACGTCTCACGCGAGTAAGTGTGAAATTTGATGTAGTAGTCAGAATATTGTTGAGGTAGTTCCAATATTTTTTCATTCCTTTGGTGTATTTGTTACCCTTTCAGCCAGGGGTTTTAGCCTATACAAAATAAGCATATTCGTATTCTCGATCGTATTATTGCAGACTATGCAGTCTTAATCCTCATGGTCCTTTGGTCCCCCCACCCCTCCCCTCTCTCTCTCACACACACACACACACACACACACACACACACACATACACACACACACACACACACACACACACACACACACACACACACACACACACATTCACACCTACTAATCCCAAACACACACATGCACTCAACGCTAGCGCACACACAGATGCATTCATGTGCACGCAGATTCACGGACAGACACACTCGCCCACTGGCTCTCTCTCTCTCTCTCTCTCTCTCTCTTTTCTCTCTCTCTCTCTCTCTCTCTCTCTCTGTCACTCTGTCTTTCTGTCTGTCTCTCTCTCTCTCTCTCTCTCTCTCTCTCTCTCTCTCTCTCTCTCTCTCTCTCTCTCTCTCTCACTCTCTCTCTCACTCTCTCACTCTCTCTCTCTCGACATGCACATACAGCACACACACACGCGCGCGCGCGCCGCGCACACACACACACACACACACACACACACACACACACATTCACACCTGCTAATCCCAAACACACACATGCACTCAACGCTACCGCACACACAGATGCATTCATGTGGATGCAGACACACGGACAGACACACTCACTCACTCACTCTCTCTCTCTCTCTCTCTCTCTCTCTCTCTCTCTCTCTCTCTCTCTCTCTGTCTCTCTCTCTGTCTCTCTCTCTGTCTCTCTCTCTCTGTCTCTCTCTCTCTCTCTCTCTCTCTCTCTCTCTCTCTCTCTCTCTGTTAGACATGTACATACAACGCACGCGCGCACACACACACACACACACACACACACACACACACACACTTGACTGTTCTATGTTCAACAAGCAAATTTTCAAAACTGTGAACTTGACGTTTGAAATGGGCTACCCACGTCTGTACTCATATACAAAGTTAAGATTTTCACCCGGTAAAGTTTCCATATGTTTGTTGTTGTTTTTTCATTTTTTTTAGTTGACACCAAAAGGCCTTGACCTTTGTCGAATCCCATCCAAATCTATACAGACAGACAAGTAATAAGACTGGCTGCTTATACACAAGGTACCCATCACTTTTATCCGATTTAAGTTTGTAAATGTTAATAGCCTAGCATTTTTCAATTGACCATGTAAGCTTGACCTTTGTACGAATTTAGCCCTTTTTTTTCAGTCGACCACTGTAACCTTGACCCACGCAGGTTAAAAAGTGAGGACACGAAATACTTAATGCAAGATCTGCACTTGTACGTGAATCAAGTTTTCACATGAGATTGTTGTTAACGAGTAAGAGTCGCGGACCCTTGAAGTGAGCTTTCTGCGGAGACAATCCGTTGCACCACACGGGTTCTGGGAAGGCAGAAACTAGGTTTAAAACCATTAAGTAATGCCACGGTGTTCTCTCCCCTTTAGCCTTGCTGTATGTATTTTCATGGCCGCCAAACTCCTCGTCGTGGAGAACGCCTTGCCAAAGTTCGGCGCCACTTTAAATTCTTGTCTTGTGTTTGCCAGCAAAACTAGAGTTTGTCCATAGAACTTCTTAGGAATAGTAAACTTACTGCTTTAGTTTTTGTTCGTGAACTTTGTGCCCGCAACGCGCAGGTGCTTGTAATATTGTCTGTTCCTACAGACCATATCGCATTCTAGAGCCACAGAGGGGAGAGGAACTTGCTTGTTTGTGCCTCTCTTTGTCTCACTCTCCATCTCTTTGTCTATCTGCCCCACAGGAAACACGCACATGTCCAAGCATTCACCATGTACAAGCCCCTCTCTCTCTCTCTCTCTCTCTCTCTCTCTCTCTCTCTCATTTATATTACTCGTTACCCTGGTAAACAAAATTTACTTCGTTTGTTCTCTGTCTCTCTCTCATTTATATTACTTATCTCATTACCCTGGTGAAACAAAATTTACTTCTTAAATAAATGTTAGTGGAGAAGGTGGGCCAGTGGGAGGAGGTGGGCCAGTGGGAGAAGGTGGGCCCCGTACAGTTGGAGAAGGTGGGCCAGTGGGAGGAGGTGGGCCAGTGGGAGGAGGTGGGCCAATGGGAGGAGGGGGGCCAGTGGGAGGAGGTGGCCAGTGGGAGGAGGTGGGCCAATGGAGGAGGTGGGCCAATGGGAGGAAGTGGGCCAATGGGAGGAGGTGGGCCAGTGGGAGGAGGTGGGCCAATGGGAGGAGTGGGCCAATGGGAGGAGGTGGGCCAGTGGGAGGAGGTGGGCCAGTGGGAGGAGGTGGGCCAGTGGGAGGAGGTGGGCCAGTGGGAGGAGGTGGGCCAGTGGGAGAAGGTGGGCCAAAGAAAGGGAGGGCCAATGGGAGGAGGTGGGCCAATGGGAGGAGGTGGGCCAGTGGGAGGAGGTGGGCCAGTAGGGAGGAGGTGGGCCAGTGGGAGGAGGTGGGCCAATGGGAGGAGGTGGGCCAATGGGAGGAAGTGGGCCAATGGGAGGAGGTGGGCCAGTGGGAGGAGGTGGGCCAATGGGAGGAGGTGGGCCAATGGGAGGAGGTGGGCCAGTGGGAGAGGTGGCCAGTGGGAGGAGGTGGGCCAGTGGGAGGAGGTGGGCCAGTGGGAGGAGGTGGGCCAGTGGGAGAAGGTGGCCAAAGAAAGGGAGGGGCCAATGGGAGGAGGTGGGCCAATGGGAGGAGGTGGGGCCCGTGGGAGGAGGTGGGCCAATGGGAGGAGGTGGGCCAATGGGGGGAGGTGGGCCAAAGGGAGGGGCCAATGGGAGCAGGTGGGCCAGTGGGAGGAGGTGGGTGAGTGGGAGAAGGTGGGCCAGTGGGAGAAAGTGGGTCAGTGGGAGAAGGTGGGTCAGTGGGGGGAAAGGGGGTCAGTGGGAGGAGGTGGGCCAATGGGAGGAGATGGGTCAGTGGGAGAAGGTGGGTCAGTGGGGGAAGGTTGGATCAGTGGGAGAAGGTGGGCCAATGGGAGAAGGTGGGCCAGTGGGAGAAGGTGGGCCAGTGGGCGAAGGTGGGTCAGTGGGAGAAGGTGGGCCAATGGGAGGAGGTGGGCCAGTGAGAGAAGGTGGGCCAATGGGAGGAGGTGGGCCAGTGGGAGAAGGTGGGCCAATGGGAGGAGGTGGGCCAGTGGGAGAAGGTGGGCCAATGGAGGAGGTGGGCCAGTGGAGAAGGTGGGCCAGTGGGCGAAGGTGGGTCAGTGGGCGAAGGTGGGTCAGTGGGAGAAGGTGGGTCAGTGGGAGAAGGGGGCCATTGGGGGAAGGTGGGTCAGTGGGAGAAGGTGGGCCAACGGGAGGAGGTTGGTCAGTGGGGGAAGGTGGGTCAGTGGGAGAAGGTGGGCCAATGGGAGGAGGTGGGTCAATGGGGGAAGGTGGGCCAGTGGAGGAGGTGGGCCAGTGGGAGGGGGTGGGCCAATGGAGGAGGTGGGTCAGTGGGGGAAGGTGGGTCAGTGGGGAAGGTGGGTCAGTGGGAGGGATGGGTCAGTGGGGGAAGGTGGTCAGTGGGAGGAGATGGGTCAGTGGGGGAAGGTGGGTCTGTGGGGAAGGTGGGTCAGTGGGGGAAGGTGGGTCTGTGGGGAAGGTGGGTCAGTGGGGGAAGGTGGGTCTGTGGGGGAAGGTTGGGGGCAGTGGGGAAGGATGGGGCATGGGGGGGGTGGGTCATGGGAGGAGGGGGTGGGTCGTGGGGGGGGGGTGGGCTGTGGGGGAAGGTGGGTCTGTGGGGGAGGGGGTCTGTGGGGGAAGGTGGGGGATGGGGGGAGATGGTCAGTGGGGGGGGGGCAGTGGGGGGGATGGGTCAGTGGGAGGGGATGGGTCATGGGGAAGGGGGTCTGTGGGGGAAAGGGGGTCGTGGGGGGAAGGGGGTCTGGGGGGGGGGTGGGTCTGTGGGGGGAAAGGGGGGTCATGGGAGGAATGGGGCAGTGGGGGGAAAGGGGGTCGTGGGAGGAGAGGGGCATGGGGGAAAGGTGGGTCTGTGGGGGAGGTGGGGGGCTGGGGGGAAGGGGGGCGTGGGGGAGGTGGGTCATGGAGGAAGGGGCGTGGGAGGGGTGGGCAGTGGGGGGAAAGGGGGGCCAGTGGGGAAAGGGGGGTCGGTGGGGAAAATGGTCAGTGGGAGGAGGGGGCCAATGGGAGGGGGTGGGCCCGGGGAGGAGGTGGGTCAGTGGGGGGGGTGGGGCTGGGAAAGGGGGGTCGGTGGGGAGGAGGTGGGTCGTGGGGGGGGGGTGAGGGGAGGGGTGGGCCAATGGGAAAAAG
The DNA here is from genome assembly GCA_018398815.1 of Conus ventricosus. Taxonomy (NCBI): domain Eukaryota; kingdom Metazoa; phylum Mollusca; class Gastropoda; order Neogastropoda; family Conidae; genus Conus; species Conus ventricosus. The sequence goes on along the minus strand of CM031595.1, from coordinate 102,242,294 downwards.
GGGGTTAATGGGGGGGGTTGGGTTTAAGGGAGGGGGGGGGCCAGGGGAGAAATGGGTTTAAAAGGGGTTTGGGTTAATGGGGGAGGGGGGTTAATGGGGGGAGGGGCTTTGGGGGGAGGTGGGGGTGGAAAAAGGTGGGTTAATGGGGGAGGTGGGTTAAGGGAGGGGGGTCAAGGGGGGGGGGCCAAAGGGAAAAAGGGGGGTTAAATGGGAGGATTGGTTAAGGAGGGGCCCGTGGGGAGAAATGGGTTAATGGGGGGAGGGAGAAGGTAGGTTATGGGGGAGGGGGTTTAAAGGAGGGGGGGTTTTGGGAGGAGGTGGGGCATGGGGGGATGGGGGCCAATGGCAAAAGGTGGGTTAAGGGAGGGGTGGGTTTGGGAGGGGGGGGCCAGTGGGCGGGTGGGCCTGGGAGGGGGTGTGCGTGGGAGGAGGTGGCCCTGGGGGAGGTGGGCCATTTTAGGGGGTCAGTGGGAGAAGGTGGGTCGTGGGAGGGGGTGGGCGTGGGAGAAGGTGGGTTTATGGGAGGAGGTGAGTTAATGGGAGGGGGGGCCATGGGGGGAGGTGGGCCAGTGGAAGGGGTGGCCAAGGGGGGAGGGGGCCCAGGGGAGAAGGGGGTTAATGGGGGAGGGGGTTAAAAAGGGGGGAGGGGCCGTGGGGGAGGGGGGCCATGGGGAGGGGCCCCCTGGGGGAAGGGGTTATGGGGGAGGTGGCCAGTACAGTGGGAGGGTGGGCCTGGGGAAGGTTTGGGCCCAAAGGGGAAAGGTGGCAGGGGGGGGGGCCGACAGTGGGGGGTTGGGGCCTCAGGGGAAGGGGGCCCAAAAAGTGGGGAGGTGGGCCGTAGACGTGGGAGGGGGGGCCCAAAGGGGGGAGTGGGGCGGGGAGAAGGGGGCCGTACTGGGGGAAAGGTGGGCCAAGGGGGAGGTGGGCCATACGTGGGAGAAGGTGGGGCCCGTACGTGGGAGAAGGTGGGCCAGTACGTGGGAGAAGGTGGGCCGTACAGTGGGAGAAGGGCCAGTGCCCAGGAGGTGGGCAGTGGTAGAAGGTGGGTCAGTGGGAGAAGGTGGGGCCCGTGGGGAGGGGGCTAGTGGGAGGAGGAGGGCCGTGGGAGGAGTGGGCCAGTGGGAGGAGGTGGGTCCGTGGGAGAAGGTGGGTCAGTACAGTGGGAGAAGGTGGGTCAGTGGAGAAGGTGGGTCAGTACAGTGGGAGAAATTGGGCCAGTGAGAAGGTGGGCCATGTAGAAGGTGGGTCAGTGGGAGGAGGTGGGCCAGTGGGAGGAGGTGGGCCAGTGGGGGGAGGAGGGCCAGTGGGGAGGTGGGCCAGTGGGAGGAGGTGGGTCAGTGGGAGAAGTGGGTCAGTACAGTGAGAGAAGGGGGCCAGTACAGTGGGAGAAGTGGCCAGTGGGAGGGAGTGGGCCTTTGGGGGAAGGTGGGCCAGTACAGTGGGAGAAGGTGGGTCAGTGGGAGAAGGTGGGTCAGTACAGTGGGGAAAGTTGGGCCCGGGGAAGGTGGGCCGTCGTAGAAGGTGGGTCAGTGGGAGGAGGTGGGCAGTAGGAGGGTGGGGGCCGTGGGAGGAGGAGGGCCAGTGGAGGAGGTGGGCCAGTGGGAGGAGGTGGGTCAGTGGAGAAGGTGGGTCATGGGAGGAGGTGGGGGGAAAGGGGGGTCGGTGGAGAGTTGGGTCAGTGGGAGGAGGGGGTCTGGGAGGAGGTGGCCAATGGGAGGAGGTGGGTCGTGGGGGAAGGTGGGTCAGTGGGGAAGGTGGGCCAGTGGGAGGATGGGTAAGTGGAGGGGTGGGTCAGTGGGAGGAGGTGGGCCAATGGGAGGAGTGGGTAAGTGGGGGAGGTGGGTCAGTGGGGAGGAGGTGGGCCAGTGGGGGAAGGTGGGGAAGTGGGAGGAAAGGGGGCAGTGGGGAAAGGTGGGCCAGTGGGGGGGGGTGGGCCAATGGGAGGGAGGTGGGTCGTGGGGGGAAAGGGGGGTCAGTGGGGAAGGTGGGCCAGTGGGGAGGTGGGGAAGTGGGAGGAGGTGGGTCAGTGGGAAGGTGGGCCAGTGGGAGAAGGTGGCCCAGTACCGTGGGAGAACGTGGGCCAGTGGAGGAGGTGGGCCAGTGGGAGGAGGGGGGCCAGTGGGAGGAGGTGGGGCCCGTGGGAGGAGGTGGGCCAATGGGAGGATTGGGCCTTTGGGGGGAGGTGGGCCAATGGGAGGAGGTGGGCCAATGGAGGGGCCAATGGGAGGGGGTGGCCAGTGGGGGGAGGTGGGTCAGTGGGAGACGGTGGGCCAGTGGTAGAAGGTGGGGCCCAATTTGGGGGGAAAGGGGGGCCAGTGGGAGAAGGTGGGCCCTTGGGGGAGGTGGGTCAGATGGGAGGAGGTGGGTCAGTGAGGGAAGGTGGGCCAGTGGGGAGGTGGGCCAGTGGGAGGAGGTGGGTCATGAGGAGGAGGTTGGGTCCAGTGGGAGGAGGTGGTAGAGGGGAGGAGGGCCATAGGGGGAAGGTGGGCCAGTGGGAGGGGGTGGTCAGTTGGGGAGGTGGGCCGTGAGAGGTTGGGTCAGTGGAGGGTGGGTCAGTGGGGGAGGTGGGTCAGTGGAGGGTGGGTCCAGTGAGAGAGGTGGGTCAGTGGGAAGGTGGGCCAATGGGAGACGGTGGGTCAGTGGGGGAGGTGGTCAGTGGGAGGAGGTGGGTCAGTGGGAGAGGTGGTCAGTGGGGGAAGGTGGGTCGTGGGGGAGGTGGGCAGTGGGAGGTAGGTTCCAGTGGAGGAGGTGGGTCAGTGGGAGGAGGTGGGCAATGGGAGGAGGTGGGCCGTGGGAGAGGTGGGACCGAGTGGGAGGGTGGGTATGGGAGGAGGTGGGTCAGTGGAGGAGGTGGTAATGGGAGGAGGTGGGCCAGTAGGGGGAGGTGGGCCGGGAGTGGGAGTTAATGGGAGGGAGGGCCAGTGGGGAAGGTGGGCCAGTGGGAGGAGGTGGGTCAGTTGGGGGGGAGGTGGGAAAGGGGAGGGGGTGACCAGTGGGAGAAGGGGGTCAGTGGGGGAAGGGGGTCTGGGAGGAGGTGGGTCAGTGGAGGGGGTGGGCCAGTGGGAGAAAGGTGGGTCATGGGAGGAGGGGGTCAGTGGAGGGGGGCCAGTGGGGGAAGGTGGGTCAGTGGGAGGAGTGGGGCCAGGGGGAGAAGGTGGGCCCGTGGGAGGAGGGGGTCCAGTGGGAGAAGGGGGGCCAGGGGAGGAGGTGGGCCAATGGGAGGAGGTGGGCCAGGGGGGGAGGTGGGCCAGAGGGGAGGAGGTGGGCCCCAGATGGGGGAGGAGGGCCATGGGGAAGGTGGGCCATGGGAAAAGTGGGTGAGGAGGTGGGCCAGTGGAGAAGGTGGTCAGTGGGAGAAGGGGCCAGTGGGAGGAGGTGGGCCGTGGGAGGAGGTGGGCCGGGTGAGGAGGTGAATTAGTGGGAGAAGGTGGCCAGTGGGGGGAGGGGGGCCAGTGGAGGGTGGGCCAGTGGGAGAGGTGGGCCAGTGGGAGAAGGTGGGTCAGTGGGAGGAGGGGGCAGGGGAGGAGGGGGGCCCCGTGGGAAAGGGGGGCCAATGGAGAAGGGCCGTGGGGGAAGGTGGGCCAATGGGAGAAGGTGGGCCATTGGGAAGGTGGGCCAGGGAGAAGAAGCCAAGGGGGAGAAGGTGGGCAGTGGGAGAAGGGGGGCCAAGGAAGGTGGCCAGTGGGAGGAGGGGCCATTAGAGGGGGTTGGGTCAGTGGGAGAAGTGGGCCAAGGGGAGGAGGTGGGCCAGTGGAGGAGGTGGCCAGTGGAAGGGGGCCCAAATGGGAGCAAGGGGTCAGTGGTAGAGGGGGGCCCAAATGGAGAAGGTGTGCCGTGGGACCAGGTCCCCCAAAGGGAGAGGTGGTTCAGTGGGAGCAGGGTCCAAATGGGAGGAGGTGGGCCGGTGGGGGGAGGTGGGTCAGTGGGAGGAGGTGGGCAGTGGGAGAAGGGGGCCGGGAGAGGTGGGTCCGTGGGGGAGGTGGGCCAGGGGGAGAAGGTGGGTCAGTGGGAGGAGTGGGCCTTGGGAGGAGGTGGCCTGGGGGGAGTGGGTCAGTGGGAGAAGGTGGGTCAGGGAGAAGGTGGGCAGTGGAGGAGGTGGGTCCAGTGGGAGGAGGTGGGTCGTGGGGGGTAGGGGGGGGCCATTGGGAGGAGGGGGGCCCAAATGGGAGGAGGTGGGCAGTGGGAGGAGGTGGGCCAGTGGGAGGAGGGGGGCCATGGGAGGAGTTGGGCCCAGTGGGAGAAGGTGGGTCAGTGGGAGAAGGTGGGTCATGGGGGGAGTGGGCAGTGGGAGGAGGTGGGTCAGGGGGAGGGTGGGCATTGGGAGGTGGGCCAATGGAGGATGGGGGCAGTGGAGGAGGTTGGCAACGGGAGAAGT
>CM031595.1:102227919-102235419 GCA_018398815.1 Conus ventricosus | reverse complement strand
TATTCCAGTCAGAGGGGCTTCTAGTCAACCGGTCAGAGCATTTGTCTGCGGAGCTGACGGACATTCAGTTCGAACCACTCGTTGGGCCGGGTGTTCACGGCGTGAAAATCCGCTCTGTCTACCCAGCAGTAACTGGGTCTCTAATTCAATTCAGGGATGGGTAGGGTAGCGGAAAGAGAGGCATGGGCTCCACCTTTTACGATGCCGTCCCACAGACTCGGTGACCTTTTTACAGTTCACTGCCCCTTCGACCATCAGGTGACGTCAGGGAAGGTGAAAGGTGGCAGAGGGAGAGGGATGGGCTCCGCCTTCCGAAGTTCCATCATGCCGTGCCACAGACACAATGAACCTCCGAACAGTCCACTGCCTCTATGGCCAGTAGGTTATGGGACTTTCAGGGCACAGACCAGAGGCCTGGAGTTCCCTTCACACCCGACAGAAAGGCGGTGTACTGGTTGGCACATCTGGTTAGGTTCGTGGTTCTCAAGTCCTGCCAGGGGCGGGTTTATTTCCCACTCTCCACCAGACCTCAAGTGGTGGTCTGAGTGCTAGTCTTTCGGCCGTGACAGCATACGAGGTCCGGTGCACAACATGCACTTACCGCAGGTTAAAGGGCCCAGGGCAACAAGGGAAATGTCCCCCTGGGAAAAAGATTATGTAGGAAAACCTATTTTGATGGATAAACACAGATCTTTGCTGGCAAAAAAAAAAAAAAAGATTTTTTTTAAAAAGAGTGTTCTATGGTGACACGCTTTCCCAAGCGAGAGAAGTCCAAATTTAATGCAGAGATATATGCTGTGACGATAAAGCTACGCAATATAGGACAGTGTAATGCCATACAGTATAAATTTTGCATAATCGGAGAATCCAAGCAAGTCAGCTTGGCCTCCGCCAGTACTATTGTTACATTGACTGCAAACTGTCAATGTAGTAACATCACAGTGTCCAAGACTACACCTCCGTTCCTGACTGGATTCCCATCTTTCCTCCTCACATCCCCTTCCCACTCTTCTCCCCGTTGCATGAAACTTTTCGGACCAGAAAAAAAGCAGAGCAAATGGGTACATGAACGGTAGTGAAGCGCAAGATCAAATGTACAGCTCTGGAGAATACAACATTCATTACATATTCATACTTGATACCACTTATCAGTAGAACATTTATCTTATTACGAATGCGTGCATGTTCACTTTTGGGTGGAGCTGTTCCTTACGTGTACATATTTTCGTGACGGTTCGGTTATTTCAAAAGCGACACGTAAACCTGAACACATGGTGCCAAGTAGGCCATGAAGTTCTCAAGTGTTCCACCTAGGATGGGCGTTTGTGATCACGCTTTTATCAATACTACTTTATTTCGTTCATATAAAGAGAACGTAACTTTTAAAAGTAAAAAAAAAAAAAGAAACAAAAAGGCCTTATCTGCAATCATGTGTACTTTGCTCGAAGTATCAATCACGTTGGCTTTCCGTCATGAAAAAATGAATAGTTATGTTTAGGTCTGTTTATCCCCGTGGTTTAGAATGCATGTTCCATATGCGTACGTATCTTTATATGTCTACATGACGGATTTTCTGTAATTTTGTCAGCATGTATCTACGTATTATTTACATATTTTAGCATATGTTTTTCGCATTCAGACGGGACTTTCTTTTAGAAACAAGTCAGCATTGGTGGGGCATGAGGGAGATGGGGTGGGGGGGGGGGGGGGGGGGGGGCATCGTGCGTTCCTTATGCTTTGGAAAGCCTCAGTTTCTGCACACTGGGACTGTCCCGTCAGAACGAGACCTGCATCGTCTGAGCTGCCAGGCTAGCTGTGTGTTCTGTGTGCCCTCGGAAGCTACAGCGTGTGCTGTCAAGAGACTCTTCCGCCAGAAGACGGTCGTGACAGTCTTTCATGTTTGGAACTGATGCGTGCGGAACTCTGCCTCAGCGTGACTTGAGACGCGTTAATCAGACAGTGTGTACAGATTCCGGTGGGTACAAACGTAAAAGACCCACCGACAGCCAGCTTTCTGGGGAGAACCACAGAAAGGCCCTTCGCTACGTACAGTTACTGGCAAATGAAGAACAGGCTTCAGCAGTGGGAGGGAAGCCTGCCGGCGTCCAAGCAGTGACCCGAGGACCCTGCCGGTTCATCTCGGCGCTGACTGACTTCGTGGGCAGTTGAGAGCATTCAGCAGGTCCAGGACTTGACAGTTCGTCCAGCAGTATGTTCTCCACGCAACTAGCGTCGAGGGCGATCTTGTTGGAGCATTCAATGAAGTCGGCCAGCCAGTCGAGCAGAACCTCCGGACTCTCTTGGCCACAGGTGGGATCGATCAAAGCCGTCGAATCTGTCGATGATAATAGAACGGTTTGGGGGAAAATGCTTAAAACTGGATTCAAACCCTCCACTCATTCACATGCTTTTTTTTCAAGCTTCTTCAGGTCTAAAGAACGGAGTCAAGATATGCACGGTGTGCTATTGTTATAGTCGTCTCTGACGGCTGAACACGCAGGCCAAAAAGAAGCGCAACTATAGCAAAGGGATGCATAATATCACACATTTCGTGAATAAGTAAAACACACACACACACACACACACACACACACACACACACACACTCACACACACACACACACACACTCACACACACACACACTCACACTCACACACACACACACACACACACACACTTAGTTTACCATCAGCAGAAACAGAGGACGACGGCTGAGGAGTGAGGGTGGTCTCGCATTGAAGATTCTGTGACTGTGGTGATGAAGGTTCCATAAACTGGCCACGGAAGTCGGCAGCACGGGGAATCTTATTCCACCTCATGTCCGCAGTGTTGACCGCTGGAACATTCACGCCAGTGGACTCTACGGCCTGGGTAACAGCTGCCGTTTCCATGGCGATTGTCGGGGTCACCTCCAGGTCGGCTAACATCGTAGCTCCATCTTGAACAGCGATACAAGAGACAGACAGAAACCATTATAGAACGGTGATTAGCGGAGAGGAAATGATTGTATACAATTTAAGAGAAGTGCTTGAGGTTAAGACGTGGTTCTCAAAAATGCATATGGTATTTAATAGTGTGCATTCCACTTCAGTTTTGTATATTGTTTGCTGTGCCAGATCTGGATGTACATGCGTCTCCCTGCCCGCCCTTTCCTCTCTATTTTGCCTACTCTTTCCTGTCCCCTTTCTCCCTCCCCCCGCTCCCATCTCTCGATCATTCTTTAATTTTCCACAGCGCTATTGCACGGGCTTTTGCCGAGACATTTTACTTCCGTTGGTTTGCCACTGCATATTGGACAGCAGCTGTGTATGCTGGGCCTTGGTATCTGAGTTCTTATCCTGCCTCCCATTCATTCTTCCTCAATATTTGATGCAGTATACACACAGCCAGCACAGAGGCAACTTCCAAGCCAAAGAAAAGAAACTGAAAGTAACACGAGGGGTGTTATTTGAAGAGATTTTGAACAAAACAACATCAACTTCAGAGAAGCATCCCGTTAGTGACGGACGTGCATGTCAAGGTGGGGGTTCATACAAAATGATCAATATGATTAACTGGTCAAGTTTTCCAGTGTACTTTATGAACTATGCGATCTGATTTCAAGGGGATGGCGAGGAGTGAGAAGTAGGGGCTCATCAATGTGCACACCTACGTATTATTTTCGGGGAAAAAACCTCTCAAACACAAGCGAGTTCTAATGTGTTTATGCATTTGCAGATTACACACACGTTCATTTCTGTAAAGATGTATGTACAGTCTAAAATTCGTATGGCTCTAGCCTGTTCTGTTAAAGCAGAGTAAATAAGTATTATAAAACTTAATGGATGGCAACCTGACCATGCAAACCAATATGCTACTTTTCCGAAGCCGGGAACCATACTTCTTCCAGCATATGCTCACCTTGTCAATAAAGACACACCACACACACACACGTGCGCGCGCGCACACAGAGAGAGAGAGAGAGAGAGAGAGAGAGAGAGAGAGAGAGAGAGTTTACCATCAGCAGAAACAGAGGTCGAGGCCAACAGCTGAGAAGTAAGGGTGGCATCGCACTTCAGATTCTGTGACTGTGGTGTGAATGAGGCACTGAGCAGGCTGGGTCCATGGAAGCTGGTAACATAGGGAAACTGACCGCATGTCATGTCCGCAGTGCTGACCGCCCGAACGTTCACGCCAGTGAACTCCACGTCCTGGCTAACCGCTGCTGTTTCCATGGCGATGGTTGGGGTCACCTCCGGGTTGGGTAACGTCATAGTTCCATCTTGAACAGGGATACGTATGTACAGATAAACACTTGAACATGGAACACAAACCAGTATAGAACGTCATTAGCGGAGATGAGATGTTTGTATACAATTTAAAAGGAAGTGCTTGAAGTAAGAAATACACACGGTGTTTAATAGGGTGCATTCTGCTTCATTTGTGTGTATTGTTTGCCTTGCCAAAGCTGGAAACACAGCACTATTTCGCGGCTTCTACTGAGACATTTTGTTTGAATTGGTTTATCAAAGCGCACATAATTTCTGTAAAGAGGTATAGACTATCTTAACTTTATATGGCTCTAGCCTGTTCTGCTGAAGCAGAGAAAATAAATATTGGAAAACTTGATCGATAAGAACATGACTACGTAGGCTAAACTGCATAAGTTCCACACTCTTGTGCCATGGTCGTAAGACAGCCAGACAGAGAGAGAGAGAGAGAGAGAGAGAGAGAGAGAGAGAGAGAGAGAGAGAGAGAGAGAGAGAGAGAGAATGAGTTTACCATAATCAGCCACAAAGGGCAATGGTTTAGGACCCAGCCCCACGCTGGTCTCACACTTAAGATTCTGTGACTGTGGTGATGACGGTACCCCCAGCTGGCTGGGTCCATGGAAGTCGGCAACACTTGGAACTCGATTCCACCTCATGTCCGCAGTGCTGACCGCCCGAACATTCACGCCGGTGGGCTCCACGTCCTGGCTAACAGCTGCTGTTTCCATGGCGATGGTCGGGGTCACCTCGGGGTTGTGTAACATCGTACCTGGATCTTGGACAGCAAAACAAGAGACAGACAGCGATTGAGATTTTCAATAAACTCTTGAGCATGGAAAAACAAACTGTGATCAGCTGAGGTGATGTGATTCTATACAATTTAAAACAAGCGCTTGACGTAAGACAGGTAAATAGGTCTACATACAGTATTTGATAGTGTTCATTCCGCTTCAATTGCATGTATTATTTGCTATTTTGAATCTGGGAGCACCTGTGTCATCCTTCTTTGTTTCCTCTCTGTTTCGCCCCATCCTCCTCCTCCGACCCCACCCCTATGGAGGCTTTTTGTTACGTAGTTTTTATTTTGCGTGACATTATTGCATAGGGTTATGCTGAGGCATTCTACTTCTCAAATCGCTTGGTTTGCCTGTTGCATTTGGGAAAGCTGTATCTGCTGAGCCTGGTTATGTTGCTATTTAAATTCTTATCATGCCTTCAATTCATTATTCCTCACTATCAACGCCGTATACACACAGACACCACCTAAACCGCTCCGAAGCCAAAACGGGGGGGGGGGGGGGGGGGGGGATGCTATGAAAAGAGATGTTGAGTGAAACTGCCTATAGCCTCTGTGAAATATCATGTTACACATGCATGTTAAGGTGGATTTTCTTTTAACTCAAAATGATCAAAGCAACATGATTAACTTGTTAAGTGCTCCAGTATCATGTATGAGCCGTACGAGCTGGTTTGAAAGAGTTGAGAAGTAAGCACTCGTCCATTGACATGCCAACGTACTGTTCTGTTGTTTGTTGTTGTTGTTGTTGTTGTTGTTGTTGTTGTTGTTTGCAAAAGGGAGTCTTAAACACAGGTGAATGCTAATGTGTCTACGTTTTTGCAGACAACACACGGGATGATTTATGGAAAGATGTATGTACAGTCTAAAATGTTCATGGATCAAGCCTATTCTGTTGAAACAATGTAAATCAATATTGAAAAACGTAACGAACAGGAACCTGAGTATGGTGGCTAAAATGCAAATTTACCGAAGTTGGGAACTGTACTTCTTCCAACAAATGTTTACTCTGTCACTGAAGAATGTCAGCACACACACACACACACACACACACACACACACACACACACCGCACGCGCACGCACACACACACACACACACACACACACACACACACACACACACACACACACACACACTCACACACACACTGATCCTCACATTCTCACGCCCTTGGTCGTCCAACAGAGAGAGACACACACACACACACGCACGCACTCACGCACGCTCGCGCACGCACCACACACACACACACACACACACACACACACACACACACACACACACACACACGCACCCTCATCCTCACATTCTCACGCCCTTGGTCGTCCAACAGAGAGACAGACACGCACGCACGCACGCACGCACGCACGCACGCACGCGCACGCACACACACACACACACACACACACACACACACACACACACACACACACACACGCACCCTCATCCTCACATTCTCACGCCCTTGGTCGTCCAACAGAGAGAGAGAGACACACACACACACGCACGATCGCGCGCGCACGCAACACGCACGCACGCACGCACGCACGCACGCGCGCACACACACACACACACACACACACACACACACTGAGAATTTACCGTGAACCGACACAGGTGGCAACAGCTGAGGACCCAGCCCCACGCTGGTCTGATTGTACCTCATGTCCACAGTGCTGACCGCCAGAACATTCACGCCAGTTGACCCCATGTCCCGGCTGACAGGCGCTGTTTCCATGGTGATGGTCGGGGTCACCTCCAGATCGGCTAACATCGTAGCTCCATCTTGAACAGTTATACAAGAGACAGGCAGTGATGGAGATGTTCATTGAACTCTTGAACTTGGAACGCAAACCACTATAGAAATGTGATAGCGGATATGAGATGATTGAATACAACTAAAAACAAGTGTTTGAAGTAAGACATGGCTTTCAGAAATACATACTGTGTTTAATAGTGCGCATTCCGCTTCATTTGCGTGTATTGTTTGCTGTGCCGAATCTGGAACCACCTGCGTCTACCCTTTCCTTACTTCTTTCTGTTTCAATCCCACTCCCACCCCCTACTTCCACCTGTCGATACATTTTCTACAGTATCTGGTTTGCCTTTACATTTGAAAAAGCAGCTGTGTTATCTGAGCCTGGTTATGTTGCGATTTAAAATCTGATCACGCCTCCTGTTCAGTCTTCTTTGAATCAGAATTAATGCAGCATGCACACAAATACCACCCAGAATCTCCCAAACCAAAACAGAAAACGGGCGGCGAGATATTGTGGGAAGGAATTTTGAACGAAACTACCTTTAACCTCAGATAAATTTCGCTTCAGTGACAGATATGCATGTCAAGGTGAGGTTTATGCAAAACGGTCAACACAATATGATTAACCAGTTAAGTGCTCCAGTATTGTTTGAGAACTGTATGAACTGATTTGAAAGGGCTGGTGGTGTGT
>CM031595.1:102220419-102222919 GCA_018398815.1 Conus ventricosus | reverse complement strand
AAGCTCTGCCTCTCTCTGTCCCTCTTCTGTGCAGCCCACAGCCGTTTCTGAATCCTCCGTCGCTCCTGTTTGGTCTGGGGCCGCATCGGAGTAGTTTCCCTTGTCCTTCCGGAAGAGCAGACGACAGCCCTTTCGTGCACGTCCTGCGAGCCATCCTGCAAGGAAATGACACACAAGGATGGGTAAGCAAATCAACGTGTGCATCTGATGGGAGCATACAGGTTAACATGGGTCAGTAAACCAAGATTTCAAAGCACGCGGTTTGGCCTACCTCCCTTACCCACTCGAACGGCGGAGCCGTGAGGACATTACGGGAGGCGGCACTGTCACTGTGCTGGGTCTGTGTCAAGGCCTGCGGGGGATCCATGCCCAAAGGTTTCTGCCTCGATAGACACTTCATGGACCCAGAACTGTGTAAAAAGAGCGGGGGACGGGGTAAGTGCCGAGCATACATGCTCCCCTCCACCTTCTGACATGTTTAGCATTAAGAATTAAAAAAAACGATATCGTCAGCCTTATCTTTTCACCATGCTAAACTCCTTTCATCGGCAATGTAAACAGGAAAGGAAAAAAAAAACCAACAACAACAACAGGATTTCTCATCTGTAGTTGAATATTTGAGCTTCTGTGAGCTGGATGGTTTAAGTGGTTAACAGTGTGACTCTATGGTATGGAATCGATTTAAGGTAAAAGACGTACCTGCTTCCGATTTTGAAGAATTCGCTGTAGAGGAACCGCAACGCAGCCACTTGCGTCAGTACAGTGACGGCTGTCTTGAACCGTGGAGGCGGTCAGTGTTTTTAGAAGGCTGTCTTAGTCTTCAGGCTGCAACTGATGAGATGTGACAAAGTTGAACATCAAAGCCCGATTTCGCTTTTCTGTCTACTTTTATTACTAGTATTGCATGCATACCCCTTCAGCTGAACGAGAAAACCGGCACGACCTAAAAAAAAATAAAAAATAAAAATAAACCGTCGCAGGGTATATATGTGTAAGATGCACACTCCGTATGCCATAACACTGCTCACATACCGTACGTCACAGTTATGATTCATACTCATATAAACTTGTGCACACACACGTCATAATAATTAGGTACTTTCATGAAATAACAATTGTCATTGATATACGTGCGTCATACTCATGAACTTGTGCACACACACACACACACGTCATGATGATTAGATACTTTCATGAACTAACAATCGTCATTGACATAAGTGCGCCAGTCCGTAACTAAACCTTTAAAAAACAAAGTAGGTGCAGAAAACGGAAAGAACAAACCGCAAAAACACACCAACGCAGAAAAAAAAAACCGAAAGAGTGTAAAATCAACGAACGAGTAAATAAACAATTTTTTTTTTTAATCGTAAATAAACTGAAGTTTATCAATGGAATTGGTAACTGTTGTGAAGTACCACCACAGACTCGACAAGATTATATGTTCTCCTTCAGTTGGTCCTGCTGACAAAACTATCAGAGAATCAGTGAACAAACTACAGAACGAGTAGCACTGGAAGAAATCATCGTTGCTGCTGTTGTGGCAATCGCATCACCAGGAACAGTTAACTTTCCCGATAATGAAGTAATGCTCAATATTAAATACTTTCTGCCACTGCACAAAAGAAGTAACAATAATAATTTTTTTTTTTAAATAAGGAAACGACACGCGAAGTAATGAGAATAAACAGAGACGCAGTGGTAAAGTCGAGCGGCACAGGGGTACCTCGATGATGCAATGCTTTGTTGACAGTCACGAGGACGCGTCAGGCGACAACAGCAAAGATGACGGTTGGGACTGACGCGCTGCATGGCAGGCGACGAGGCGAACGACCGAATGCGCCAGCCTCGGAGAGGGAAATGAGCGTGGGTGTTCCTAAATCGCAGCCTTGGCGCGTGAGCCGTGTGAGCGAGATACCTGAAGTGTGACTCGACTCGCTCAAACGATCCGTCCTGCTCGTATTTTCCAGTCACGAGAAAGGTGACAGAACTGGGCCAGTCGCATAGCCCTGTGGTAAATCTTGCTACAAGGATAAGACAGTACGTGAAGAAAAGGCACAGAAAAAAAATGTTTAAACAAGTGGAGTGATTTTTTTTTTTTTTTTTTAGTGAAAACGAAAGAGAACATTTATGAATAGGGACAGTGCACCATGCTGCTGGATTTAAATTGAACAATCCAGTCTGAGTCTGATTCTTTCTAAGTCTAATCTACTTTAATCTTCTAGTCAAACATGGTAAATGTTGCCTTTGAGGGCGTAGACATCAGATAATTCTTTTTTCTTAGTACGTCATGCTGTCTACCCCCGCCTCCCCTCCTACCCGCCCATAGATAATAATGTTCTGGGATTGGTCCACGCTCTGTGTACCATACACTACGCACTGGCTCTGGACCGTGTTCCCGTGTCTTGACCCAAGGTTTGGTGTCGACAGTGTGAGTGGTTGCACTGAATACTGATTGGGTGTGTCGACAATAGGTCGTGATCTTAACGTTCAGTTTGAC
>CM031595.1:102205419-102207919 GCA_018398815.1 Conus ventricosus | reverse complement strand
AACAACACATTTCTTTCAAGCTGTCGCTGTGCAAGGGGAGTAACTTCGCGCTCGAAGGCCAGAAAGAAAAACACATTTCCTTTAGCCTACTTCTGGGAAGAATTCATGAATGTCGAATCCAAAAGTTTGTAGGCAATTGTCGATTACAGAATGCCAACGGAAGGGAAATGTGGTCACGATTCATGTCAGTATCTTTTCGGGTGTTATTTCATTTGTGTATTTACGATTGCTTACTTACCGAAGTCGTAAAAAACGGTATTGTTTTCTGCTTCAGGGTGCGGCTTGCAGGGCTGCACGAGGGGAGGGGAGGGGAGGGGACGTAAGGGTGGAGAAGGTGGGTGGAGGGGGGATTCTGGATAAGAGGAAGGGAGTGGTGATGGTTGGGTTCCTGCGCGTCTGGACCGCTCCTTCGCCGGCTGGCCAAAATGGTATCTTTGGCATGTTGACTACTGTAATCCGACAGCCTTGGCCTCCACCCCCCACCCCCCCCCCACCCCCCACCTCCGTCTCACCCCTTCTCCTGCTCTCATTCAAGGTCCGTCAATTCATAAGCCAATGTCCAATTGGCTGTGCTTTGGAAATAGAAACTTATTTCACACGGCACAGAGAAGAGAAGAGAGAGAGAGAGAGAGAGAGAGAGAGAGAGAGAGAGAGAGTGTGTGTGTGTGTGTGTGTGTGTGCGTGCGTGCGTGCGTGCGTGCGTGCGTGCGTGCGTGAGTGTGTGTGTGTGTGTGTGTGTGTGTGTGTGTGTGTGTGTGTGTGTGTGTGTGTGCCCTAACGAGAGAGAGAGAGGGAGAGAGAGAGAGACCTTAACATAAGCGTCACGAGACGTTGCAATCAGTTTCTATTTCCAAAGCACAGCGAATTTTCCCTTTTCTGATAAATTGGAGAACCTTGAATGTAATCGTGGCAGGTGGTGGTGGGGGGACGAGCGGAGAGAAAGTGGCTGACGCGCTACTAAATAAAGACGTCTTGGTATATGCCCTATCAGACGGAGAGATAGTCTTGATTTGCACCAGTGTCTGGGATACACGGAGAATAAGCACAGGTGTACTTTATTACCCCTGAGGCCTCCAAACACCACTCGGGCAGCGATCGTTGTGGTTCGTTGAGTCGTCGTTCCCTTACTCCCTCTGTCCGTTGGGAAACTTTTGGTCAGCGATCCTTTGCTGTCAACCCCCTTTCGTTTGGGAGCAGAGTAAACGGGTGGGGAGTTCTATGTCTGGAACCATCTCATATGTAAATGTAGATACTCTGCCTCCTACTCTCGCCTCCTCAAATCAGAAGTCTCCCCCCCCCCCCCCCCCAACTCCCATTCTCATTGGCTAGTTGGGTGATCTGCCAATATCTCTCTCTCTCTCTCTCTTTCTCTCTCTCTCGGGCCTTCGTTGAATGCAGCTAGGTTTTTATTCTGTCCGTGACAGCACCAGTCAGTGACGTCAAGACAAACGGGACGTTCAAACTAAGCTTGATTACTGCCGTGGTAGGTATCATCACAGGCACCGTCAAGTAACAGCTAAAAACGCTGTTCAGTCCTTGGTAAATTGATATATCAAAAGTCTTCCTATGACTTTCTTCACCATGAGGTGACAATGCTTAGATTAGCGTTTCTTTACATTTTGCAGTCTAAGGGGTTCCCCGGTTTGCCGACTTCTGTCTACGTGGTTTTGTGCAAGTTCTCTCAGTGAACGTAATAGCTGTACACACTCCCGCGCAGGGATGTCTTTTCAACCTCCACCCCACCCCCACCCCCACCCCACCCCCCACCCCCCACCCCACCCCACCCCACCCCAACGCGCTTTGAACCGTAAAAATCCAGTCTAAAAATCTTAATCCGTTCACTGCGCACGTTGAAAGAAAAGACGAGTGGGTGATACAGGAAACGGTGGGTGGCTGGGAAGGATATTATGGTGAAGGAACATTCAAAAGAGAAACAGGCCAACGGTCTGACTGCATGGAATGCCCCACACGAATTTACACGAACAAGACACGAACAGGATGAACAGGAAACGCAAAACATTGAGTTCGCGCGATTATGTCTTGACATGAAAATTATTCGTACGCTCGCAGGGGTAATGCAGATTTTCTTATTTTCTTAAAAAATTATATTTTTTTAAAAAAAAGAAAGAAAGAAAAAAAGAAGACTGTACGACAAAAAAGCAGAAGAGCACACAAAACAAAGTGTGAAGTAACGACGATTTATTGCACGACACAAAACAGGACAAGAAATTTTCGGCAAAATGCCTTCCTCAGCGACAAACAAAAAAAAAAGTACAGACATAAACATGCACAATACTCCCCTTGTGAAGTCCAAAAAGTAGAAGACTGTACGTTAAGTGGATGCAGACCACGCCGTGGTGCCAACGCGCACAGTGCCAGACGTGGGAGGTCGACGGGTTCTGACGTCGGTTCCATTTGTGGCATCGGCGTTTCCCAGGTTCCTGCCATCAGGCTGCAGCAGCGTGGGCAGGAAAGGAGACCGTCGTGTGCTGGTGACGCT
>CM031595.1:102195419-102200419 GCA_018398815.1 Conus ventricosus | reverse complement strand
GGGGGGCGAAATCCTTTAACAGGACAGGCCTTGAAAGAACGCGCATACGCACGCGTGCTTGTGTGTGTGTGTGTGTGTGTGTGTATGAAATGGTGCAGTTTTTTTAAAGGTGTGTTCGAAAATCCTAATCTCTCTCTCTCTCTCTCTCTCTCTCTCTCTCTCTCTCTCTCCTCTCTCTCCGACCAATGGTTGCTCACGAATCTGCAGTAAAGATTAAGTGCCAGGTGATATGCCTTGAATAAACATCTAAAACATCTTTAAAAAAAACAACAAACAAACAAACAAACAAAGGCACCAGCTTGGCGTGTATATATAGAGGCCGTCTGGGTGTTACCGCAAACACTGTCGGACAGTAACCAGTAACTGAAGTGTACGTGTCATAGAAAGCCTTCTTTCTTCGTGTGCGTTTTGATACTTTGTTGGTTATTCTGAAAATGTGTTCGTGTGCATGGCCGCATGCTGGTGCATTTGTGCGGTTGTAACTCTGTGTGTGTGTGTGTGTGTGTGTGTGTGTGTGTGTGTGTGTGTGTGTGTGTGTGTGTGTGTGTGTCTGTCTGTCTGTCTGTCTGTCTGTCTGTCTGTGTCTCTGTCTCTGTGTGTGGTCTGTATCTGTCTGTCTGTCTTTTCTTTCCTTAAAAAATATATGTTAAACTTTGAAAAAGATGTACATGGTCTACAGCTACATGTGTGGCCACAGGTGTGGCTCTGATAAACCTCCAGCACTCGAGCTCATACGCAGTTATCTCCTGTGTTGAGAATCAGAAGAAAACTTTTTATAATGCACACATTAATACACAACTGCTGCAAATCTGACAAATAATATCCACGTAAGAAATGTACACATGCAAGGATCTCATGAAATAAATTCACGTGTACCATGATGAGAAACAAATGGCTGTAACGAGCTTGGGTAAACGGTGCTTTGTGTTTAAGGCATAGGATAACAAGGATGTAAAAACAATATCACAGAAAATAGTCAATCGTACGAGCAAAAAGTCTGATGTAAATGATTGTGAACGACGTTACTCATCATTAAAGAAAATGACATTCAGATGTAAGATCCAGGACTGTAGCTGCACCACTCTTGACGCCAGTTTTTGACTGGAACCCAGAGCAAGGTATGCAGTGTTGATTATAACCACACACACAAAAAATCTATCGTTCCTGTGGTCTCACCTCGTGTGCGAACGCCATACCAGCCGTGACATTGTAGGTACACACAATTTTACTTAAAACCCAATTATCTCCACCGAATGGAGAAAACCCAGGTGCCCGGTAAATCGGCTTTAACCCTTTCGGAGCCCGTTTCCATATCCAGCACTTCCCGCCACCAGTTGACCTCACACTCACCCTCTTCAAGTACTTGTAGCTTTACTTTACACTCACCCTCTTCAAGTACTTGTAGCTTTACTTTACACTCACCCTCTTCAAGTACTTGTAGCTTTACTTTACACTCACCCTCTTCAAGTACTTGTAACTTTACTTTACACTCACCCTCTTCAAGTACTTGTAGCTTTACTTTACACTCACCCTCTTCAAGTACTTGTAGTTTTACTTTACACTCACCCTCTTCAAGTACTTGTAACTTTACTTTACACTCACCCTCTTCAAGTACTTGTAGCTTTACCAGATATGGCGTGAATACCGCGCGCGAAGGTCTATGATTATTATTTGAGAAGGTTTAATGTCAGAGTACCTTGTCAAGTTGTATGCTCAAATGCATCCAAACGATTGCTATATAAGCGATTCAGACATTGAACAAAAGTAAGGGTCAAGATTTTTTTTTCAATGATTGAAAGCTTTAGCAGTTCTGCATTCAATGTTTCAGAACGCAGTAAATCTTGTTTCATGTCTTTCTTTTTCATGAATGGTTAATGTCACGGGCAGATTACAAACATAGGCATGATGGTGTGGCTTAGGAGTAGCTAAATGTTTGAATTAAAAAACTGAAATAAATGAATACACGTCGAAACTGGGGGGGGGGGGGGGGGGGCGTAAATTCAATGTCTTTTTTTTCATCAGTAGAGTTTCAGAGTTAGCAAACCTGTTTGTAGAAAAGAAAAAAAAAGACTACAAGTCAGCCCGCTTTTTCTTTTCTTTAAAAAAAAGACTGTGCAAGGGTCAGTGTCAAAATGACCGGTCATGTTCCCCATAAAGACGTTTGCACTCGAGTTCATGGACAGTTTTTGAGAGAGAGAGAGAGAGAGAGAGAGAGAGAGAGAGAGAGAGAGAGAGCACTGTAAGAACACAATGCTCCCATACATAATATATAATGGATGAAAACAGACTATCGATCCATGAACAGATGGCGTCGAGGGCTGTCGGTGTTGTTTGTTGCTAGGCGCTGTGTTCCCTACAGCCAGCGATGAGAGGTTTCTGACAAATGAGGCTGTTCGTGGAAACACTGCTGACCGCAAAGTCGTGAGGAATAACAGAGTTGAGTGTTTCGTCTATTATGTTTTTAGGTTATCACGATGACATGCTCGCAGCCTACAAGCCTTGCTGGTTGGCTGGGATGTAAATGACATGAGAGAGAGAGAGAGAGAGAGAGAGAGAGAGAGAGAGAGAGAGAGAGGGGGGGGGTAATCTCATAACTTTATCGAACGGTTTTGAAAACGAACACAGAGAGAGAGAGAGAGAGAGAGAGAGGGAGAGAGAGAGAGAGAGAGAGAAGCCTAGCCTTTTTCAGTCTCATGTGTAACATCCCCTCCCCCCCTCCCCCCCCCCCCCCCCCCCCCCCCCCCCCCCCCCCCCCCCCCCCCCCCTCCCCCCCCCCCCCCCCCCCCCCCCCCCCCCCCCCAAGTAAAAGAAGTTTTCAGCAAAAGGTGCTAGCTACTTCGGCATCCTGTATCACAAATGGCCGAGCTAACCACCGTCTATCCAAGTTTGCCCTTCTGTTGTGAAGCATAAACCACAAACGCTTCGACCTGTTCATGATAGGCTTAACACCGTGAACTGAGGTCAGGGTAAGCAGTTGATCGCTCGTATCGATCGATCCGAGCTGCACCAAAGTCAGTGCTTGCACATGACGTGCATGTAGTGCTCGCTAACTTTAAGGGAGTTTTGGTACATGATGCTTATAGCCCATTTGGTCACAAAAGACCACCTGGAGACTACAAAAACATATTGCAAACAATTGTAGTTTTCAGTTAAAAGCCAAGCGTTGTAATGATTAAAAAAAGGTGCTTTATCATTTCCAGCCGAAAAGTGCTTGTATTGAAACCAAGATGGTTTTAGAAAATTTACAAACACACCTGTCTGGTTTTTCACACTGGTCACTGAAAAGCAGGAAAAACTTTAGAAATGTAATCATGGTAGCATGCCTGGCTCCCATTCGACCAGCATAACCAGTCTCATCAAAGAATGGTTGCATGACCGATTCCACCAAGACCAACGTAACTAACTTCATCAGTCACACACAGTTTCTGTCTTCTTCAAAGATGGCGTCATAGTGTCCATGTGAATCGAAGACACCATCACCAGCTGGCGGATGTCCTGTGACACGCTGTAGTCCAGATCCAGGCCATGGTCGGTGTAGATGCAGGGGGTGTCGGCTAACAGCAGAGCCATCATACTCCCCGCAGCAGATAGGTCCGTGTCCACCGGACTATCTTCAGCACTGCACCAGTCTTCATCCGAGCTGTCTGTCAACAGAAAACGTCCCAGTGTTGGTGGAAATACTACACTATGAGCATTGGTATGTCTTCGTGCACAAGTATTAAACCAAGACAAAGCAGTATTGTGGCTGCAGTTTAAGACAACGTCGACATTTTGAGAATGCAGTTTAGCCATAGAGTGTAGTCTATTTTAGATTCTGGCGAATATGAAATATACAAGAGGACAATGAATTACAGGAACTGTTTGTCAGTGTAGACCAACTCCTTGTCATTCAATTTACGCAGAATCTCCTTACCTATGATTATTGGAGATGAAGAACGTGCGAAGGGCGGCTGATAGGGAACTGAATTCTGCACAGACCAAGGGGGTGAAGTCACGGTGAAGTCCATCGTTCCATTGGACCAACAGCCAGAACTCGTCGGTTGTTCCGGCACCGTCTCACGTGCAGGAAGTTCACAGGCTCCTCTTGGCTGGGACACTGGGCTGCTCGGAAGTCCTGGACCATTTTGATAACTCACTCCCTGGACTTCGTCGGGCTGCAAGCGAGATGCCTTTCTCGGAGATCCTGACCCTCTCGGATCATGGGAGTCCTGAAATCCTTCAGACTCTCGTGCTGAACACCCGCCCCTTCCGGCGCTGGAGTTTTTTCGGACTGGGGGTTTGGTTCTTCCCAGGATGCAGTAGTTGAGGTCCATCAGGGAGGTGTTCCAGGTGTGCTGTGGACCTGTGTTGGCTGGGCTGGAAAGCTACCAGGTGGGCGCAGAGGCTGAGATAGGACTTGGCATATTTTGCCCACGTTTTCAGTTGCTCGATCTGCCGTTTCTGACGCATGCTTCGGCTTCTTAGCTCTGAGTGTTCCTGAAACACAGAAGTGACAAAGTAAGGTGGTATACTGACGACATTCACAGACACTAGCTGGATCTTGGCCATTTTACACAGCAATACTTATTGTTTATCTAGTGGTACAGGTGTTTGTCGTTCTACATTTCAGTTTGGTTTTAGAACAGCACAACAACCAAACCTCTTGAGTTTGCTATGGATCCCAATACTCTGAGACAAAGATATCTGTCAGGACTGCGCGGTAAACATACATTCATTACCAAGCTTTTTAAACGGTTTTATGATTTTCTTCAGAACAGGCTTTATTGTTTCCAGTTTCTTGTATTAATGTTATTCCTGTTGCGATGCCATTAACAATTAATCACAAGAAAAGTTTTTATTTTTCTCTTTCGATGTATGATCAGTGTTCATTTACTGTTTTTTTTTTTAAGTTGACACTTATTTGTTCGGTGGTAATTGTTCACTTGAAGCCAGTTGAGGCTAAGCAAGCCTTATTTCCTATGATATCTATCGTTCTCTTTTGATTATGTAGGTAGTGCCGG
>CM031595.1:102180419-102190419 GCA_018398815.1 Conus ventricosus | reverse complement strand
TTTCGTTTTGAAACCTATGCCATAATCAAAATGAAGAAACATAAATGGGCAATGCTTTTGGGTGCACATCTCCGGGGGAAGCGCGCTTGCTTTATTTTTCCATTTGTAAGCAGGATTGGTAGACATATGAACTGAAGGATGTCTTCTTAAAAAATTTTCAGTGTTAAA
This sequence comes from Conus ventricosus, assembly GCA_018398815.1. Classification (NCBI taxonomy): domain Eukaryota; kingdom Metazoa; phylum Mollusca; class Gastropoda; order Neogastropoda; family Conidae; genus Conus; species Conus ventricosus. Next base: position 102,190,251 of record CM031595.1, on the reverse strand, counting down.
AAAGGGGGGTTCGGGGAAAATTTCCGTCATGCCCCCCCTAAAAATGATAAATTCTTCCCTGCGTTTTCATTCGTCTGACTCATTTTTTTGATGAGGGGTAATTTATCACATATTAAAAATCATATGCCGCCTTCGTCCCAATTTTGTCTGAACATTTCACGAGTTCAGCAAGGGATCTATCTTATTTTTGAAAGAAAGGTTTTGAAGACAGCAACCCATGGTTAAAACTGTTTTAACTTTATAGATTTGAAAACCCAAAAAAAGTTTCGCCAAACACCCAGATGGACTTTGGTTGCAGTGAACCTGTTATGAAACCCTTAACAAGCCAACCTGGCTCCTTTTTCACTAATTCGGGGGCCCTCCATTTACCGGAACCTTCGCCGCCAACTCGTGGGGGTTTGGGACAGAAAGGTGATGCCAGCGGGGTGGCTTCTATCAACAAGACAGAGACAGAACTGCCGTTTGTTTTGAGTGCAAGGGACGGGTCATTTTAAAAAGGGAATGCCCGACGTATTTTAACGATACAAGGGGAAAAAAAAGCACCATGCCACTTTTTTAGGGGGGTAGACAATCCATGCTAACTCTCCTTAAAGGTTTTGCTGTTGGTTTCGGGGATGACCCTTGAGGAAGATGTTCTTTGTTCAGGTTCATGCAGGTCTCTACCAGTGTGGAAGGATGGTCAAGGGGTTTCAGGTGTCTAACGGTACACAGGAGCTACTACTGCGGGGTCAGAAAACGTTGGTACGGTTACAGTATGGGGGGCCAAACCGAAGGTTGTCTCCTTTGGAAAATGAAAGGGGTTTTTTTCCTTTACGCGGTGAAGGGGAAAATGTTTTTTTTTTTTGGAAACTTGTTGCTGGTCATAGGGACCCAATAGCCGATCATTTTGGGAAACGTAGAAATTCCCCCATTCCTGGTCTTGTTTGGAACTTTATCCCAACTCTGCTTCATGACAGGGCCAGACAAAACCGAAGCCAGCCTCCCAACCATTATTTTCATTCAGGATCTTCACGTTGACCATCAGAACTAGAACTGCAAAATTCAGATATTCTTTTAGACATTAGAAAAATGGAAACACGGGGGGCGTCTGTCAAAGCAGGAAAGGGTCGTTTTTTTTTTTCCCGGAAAGGGCATTTTTTTCCGTCGATTTTCCAAGGATGGGTCCGGTTTAAAATCAGGTGGGGGGTACCTCTTCTTCGGCAGGAGAGTCTCTTTACAGCTCATGATGGAGTACGGGCAGGTCATTGGGGGGTCAGGAAAACTAGGAGGGGTGCAAAATGGGTTTTTGGGGCCAGGCGTAAATCGGGGGAACATTATTGTAAAACCCTGCACTGTTTGTCAGAAAGTGCGCGAAAGGGCGAACTCCAGAGTCCCCTTAAAAACCAGCCAAAGGGTTTGAGGAATTTTTCTTAGAGTCGCGTGGACATTTTAGGGCCGTCCCCGCCTTTTGAGGAAAAAAAAAAAGGGACCCTTTTACTCTAGTTTTGTGGCAACACCTTTTCCCCGAGGCCATTCCGTTGAAAAAAGTGGACTGTGTTCAGTCAAAGGCACTTTTTTCCCTTTTCTGTCGGGTTGGGGGTTTCCAAGGGAACTTTTGTCCCCTTCGGATCCCGTTAATTTGAAATGTTTTTTTGAATTTCCCTTTATCTGCTTTTGTCAAAGGGGGTCCCCTCGTTTCCAACCCGCTCAATGAATGGAGTGGTGGAAAGGTTTAGGAACTTTTTGGCCCAAAGCTGAGGAAATCATTTAAAGGCCACCCAAACTTTTGGACGTTACTTCCTGCCTTTTTTTTTTCTTGTCGTGAAAAGCCCAATGAATCGACAGGATTTTTCCCTTTTAACGCTTTTGGGCGTCGGCCACGGGGGCCCATTATTTTTTTGGGGGACTATGGACTGGGCAGAGAGCCACAGGAGGCAAAAACAGTCTTGACTATGTTTTTAAACCTGTAACCATTTCAGAAATGGCTTTGTTGCACCCGATTCAGTTTGGTCCGACGGGTTCGAAACTTACCATGATAGAAATCGAACATCGATCATTTTATTTTGGGGAAGGGGTTTGGTTTTTCCTGCCCTCCCCTTTTGAACAAATTGTTAATGAGGGGGGAAAGGCCTACAAAGGGAGGAGAAATTGGGCTATGACTACGTCATTGACATGGGGGGAAAAAGAAAAAATTTTTATCCCAACATGTGAAGAAAAATTTCACTCGAACTGTTGCATCGGGTCAGTCTCGTTTCTTTTGGGGTGACATTTCTTTTGGGACACCTTCCTTTCTTTTGTGGCACGTCGGGGGGACTTGGCGTCTGTCCTGTTTCCCGCAACAAAGCCCTGTGAGGAAAGGTGGGTTTTATCAACTTCAAGGAATCTGGATTTCTGCCTTTACCACCCTACTCTTCCCCATCGGGGAAGAAAAACTTTCAAGCGTTCATGGATTCCAGCTTGTAACACAACAGGAGGGAAATTTCGAGTCTGTTTTTCTTCTTTTTTTTCAACTTTTGCAACGGAACCAGGCCCCGGGTTTTTATGAATGTTTTGCATGGATACTTTCACCCCGAGCAGCCAGTTCAAAGGAAACGATCCGTTACCATTCTCTGCTCATAAACTATTAAAGGAGGTGATCAAAATGTTAAAAGGGGGGGGAAACGAACCTTCTCAGTCGCTTTTGGCTCCTGTCGTGCGGTAAAAAACCTGATGGCTCAACAAGATTTTGCTGTGATTACAGAGAATTTAAAAAAAGTGACAGTGGGAGATGGAACCCATCCCCGTAGGGCATTTTTCTCACGCTTTCCAGTGCCCAAAATTTTACTAAAAATGGATTTTTCGAAAGGGAAATTGGCAGATCATGGTCAGTAAAGAAGATCGCCACAAAATGCCTTTCAAACACCTCGGGGGTTTCCATGGTGAGGAGCCCTTTGGTTTGGCAAATGCCCAGTACATTTGCCAGGGCATGGGTACTGCTTGGGGCCCCAGCCAAAAAATTTTTTCTACATACTTTTACCGTTTGTCCTGGAAGCAGACTGTATGTGTTCTAGGGTTCTTTGGGCCCTTGAGGAGGGTGGATTTACTGTCGTCCCAAGAAGATTTTTTGGATTTTCAGAAAATTTGGGGTTTTTGGGGCATTTGTGGTGTGGGGTTTTTCAACCCCAGACGGAAAGAGGAAATATTACAGATTCCTTCCTTCACTAAAGCAGATCAGGCTTGTTGGGTTGTGGGGTATATGGAAATTCATTTCCCAATTTTGCCACAGTCATGCTCCCCTCTCCAACCTTTTGGTGGTAAGTCCCCCCGCGGATTGCTTGGACCCAGACGTCAGAATGCTCTGCAGGGTCTCCAGGGGTGTTTGTCAAGATCGCCGTTCTCTTATTGGCTGATCTTTCAAAGCCCTTTTTGGTAAGAACAGATGCCGTTCCATTGGAAAAGGGGGAATTCTGTTTTTCAGGGTTTTTGGGGGATCGCACCCGTACTTTTTTCAGCAAAAGTATTTCCCCGAGAACGCGGACAGCACAATGAACGGAGTTTTGGCCCTTGTTTTGGGGCATTTCAAAGTTGGGCAGGGGACCTCTGGGGGGGGGAGTTTCTGTTGGAAAAAGATCACCGCCCTTTTACTACCTTTAGTCTGGAAGGTTTTTGAATTCCAGGATCAGGGGGGCACTTGCTCTCCAAAATACGCTTTTCGGGCAGTCACAAGGGATTGAGAACCTTTGGGGGGATTTGCTCAGCAGGCTGATTGATTGGGAAAATGTTGTTGCGTGTTCGTATCACTCAGGATCTGGTTTTCTATGTTCCTTTATTTTTGTTTTTTCTGTGTCGAAGTTGGGACGTTTTTCATTGGGGGGGGGAGAAAAATGTAAAAAAAGGCGTTTTTCCCCAAATTTAGGCTGGGGCCAAAAAAAATAAGACACCCCGTGAGGTTGTGCGTGCGCATTTGCGTGAACGAAATCGCTCACCTGTTTGGAAGTCGGGGCTGAAATTTTAGCTGAACTGTTTTACATGTCTTTTTCCTTGTAAAGGTATGTATTTGGTTAAACTTGTGGAGAAGGGGAAAAAGGTGGGGTTTAAAATAAAATTTAGTATTTGGGAAAATAAACAACTTTAGATATGTTCAAAATTCCCAAACCCAGTCTACAGTGTTTTATAAGGGGAAAGAGGGATTTATGTCGTGAATGTGAGTATTCCCTTGAAATTTAACGTTGGATAAGAGAATGATGGTTGTTTTCCCTTTATTTAATATTTTACTTAGAGTTTAATAAAAAAGTTTGATGGATAATAAAACACACACACCACCACACACACCCACCCACACACACACACACCAAACACACACGCACGCAATCAATGTTGGGCCTCGAAAAATTGATTTGCATTTTGTGATGTTGATGATGATGTATAGTTAAAAAAAAACATTTATTTTACAGAAGTTTGTTTTGTCTTAAATGTGTCAACTATAATTTCAATTTATCTGAAAACATTTTGGTTGATATTTTTAAAAAGGGGATGTAAAGGAAATGGTTTTGACGGGATTAAAAAGGAAAACCCTTTTTGAAAATGGTATTTGAGGTTGACAAAAGCGGAATTTTTTGGGTTTTGCTGTTTTTTGAGGGGATGAATCGAAAACTTTCCCTTTGGGTAGAGGTTTATGTAAAGGTATGGTGTCTTTTGTTTGCTTTTCGTTTAGGATAATAAAATAATTTTTTTGGGCCCTTTGGGTGGACTTTGGGGAAAAAGGGGGGGGTTTTAAAAAACGGAGGTTTCAGGGCCCTGGACAAAAAAAGGGGAAGGAGGAAACAATGTTTAAAAGACGTCATGGCAGGCCCCCCAGTCCAGGGGCTGAGCCGGGGTCTTTGGGCCGGAGAGGGGGGCAGACAAACTGCGCTTTGACGGGGTTTCGGCGTGACTTCTTCCCGATGGGGGGGGAATGCAGACGTCAAAGAAGCCCCAGAGTACCTCCGAGCGCCCGGGGTGAGGGGCGGGGGGAAAAAAACAAAAAAAAGGTTTTTCTTTGCCAGGGTGGGGAAATTTAACCTCTTTTCCCCCTTCTGTCCATACCGGGCCTAACCGCAAAGAAACTTACTCCTTTTTTTTAATAAAAGGGTGGGCTTAACAAGTTTCAGCTTTTTTTTTCCCGGGGAAAACGCGTTATCTGATTTTGGGGTGACAGAGTACAAAGCAGGCACCATTCAAACATGAAAACCCTAATTTTATTCTGTCTATTTTGGACTTTCTTTACATCTCCGCAAGCTTTTGTAGGCATGGGAAATTTTTTGTTGCTCTCTGCTGCTGTGTGATGGCAGTGAGAATGTCATGTTTTCTCTCTCCCAAGCTTGGGTATCCATGTGAAATGTCATGTTGCCTCTCCAAGTGTGTGTTTTCCAGTGAGAAGGTCATTTGTCTCCGCATGCGTATGTATCAGTGAGAAAGTTTGTTGCTTTTCCATTTTTGTGTCATGTCATGTGAGAACGTCACGTTGCTCTCTCCAATGCGTGGTACGCCTGTAGAGGGATGTTTGTGAACGCCCAAAATTATTTTTCTGTACACTGAATTCTGGGGCAATTTTTGCGGTTATTTTGCGCTTTGAAACCCTGTAAAAAAAATGCAGATTTTAGTCACAGCTTCTTCCTTTGATCTTCCCGTTTCAAGAATTTAAAAATATTTTTTTAGTATTATTTTAATAGAGAAAAAAAAAACCGTTTCTGTTTGACTTTTTTTTTCTTTTTTTTTTTTTTGCGAAGGGGGTTCCTGAACAAGGCCGTCGTGGGCCCCCAAGAAGGGGATGCAAGAAGCAAAAAGACAAAGTAATTTTTTTTCATGCGGTAAACTTCCTTTGCCTCAAATCGGATGCGCTCTCTCGCATACGTCACGAAGTCGAAGTCGAAAGAGGGGTTGACTTGCCCTTACCTTAAGTGGGAAGTTACCCCGGGTGTTGCGTGAGGGGCGATACACGGGGACTGCCGTTTAAGAGGGGCGAAGGAATCCCTTTTTCCCGCCGGGTTTCCTGGGGGGTAGTTCCCTTTCTGCAGCCCCGCCGTGACCTTTTCCAGCAGGGCCCCGTCCCCCATTGCTGGTTCTCATCTTGGGGATGATGAGTTGGGGAAACTTGGCACGTGACAAAAAGGGGCACCTCCTCCCCTGAAATGAGCAGATTGTTTAGGGTTTGGGGTTTTCGGGGTGTGGTTGGGGGTGTTGTGTGTGGTGGTGTGTTTGTGTGTGTGTGGGTGTGTATGAGTGTGTGTGTGTATGAGTGTGTGTGTGTGTGTGTGTGTGTGTGTGTGTGTGTGTGTGTGTGTGTGTGTGTGTTGGGTGAGTTTGTCTGTTCTTCTCCGTCCACGAGATACCTGTAATGCGTTAACTGTTGGGCGGATCGTTCATATTTTTCAAGGATTGTTTGTCGGGTGAATGTCTACAGTCTGACGAAATGCTAGGATGCACGGATTCGAACCCCATCTGCTTTTGTTTATTTCTAGGAGTTTCTGTCCGGGCGGGCTCCTACCTCCAGCTGAGTGCGATGTGAGCTGTGTGCGATAGGACGGCTGGAACAATGCGATCGAGTATCTTCCACTTAATAGATATGCCTGCTAAGGTTGTTCCAATTTTCTCACCAACGCTGCAAGTGTCGGTATCTCCCAAGGCTGGTTTGAAGCCGGGATATGTTATGAAAAGAAGTGCAGAGTACAGCTTGGTCAAGTAGTCTTGAGCCAGATTGAAACTCAACAGCCTCATCTTCATAATCCCTATTTCACACATCATTATCATTGAATCTCAGACTGTCCGACCTTCATGCCCTGTCATTGTGCTGATCTCAGTTTTGACTTGCTGTTCAAGTCCACACCCACGGCATTATCGTGTCTCAAGACTTCGGTGTCAGTAATGTCATGGGGTATGTCGTCGATTGCTTTTGGGGATGTTGGCATCGAGACTGCCACATGATCCGTGCGTGGAGATTTGCTGGAAGCTAGAATGAGCGGATGGCCAGAAATGCTACCGAGGGGCGCGGCGAAGATGAAATAGCTTCACGTTTAGGTAACCGATGAAGTGTTTAAAGAAGGTCTGTTCGCAAACGACTGAGACGGTGTTCTAGACAGGACGTAATTATTTATTTGTGGGGAAAAAAAATGGCTTTACACGGAAAGGGGGGGGGGTTGTTCTTCGTTTCTCGCGAGCGAGTCGTAGTTTTTAAATTCTCTCTCTCTCTCTCTCTCTCTCTCTCTCTCTCTCTCTCTCTCTCTTCTCTCTCTCTTCTCTGTGCTCTTCTTCCAGTTTCTACTTCTCCTGCTCTCTTTCTCTTTACATTTAATTGCTTTTTGTTTTCTTTTACCATGGATTCTCCCTTTCTCTTTTGTTTAAGCATGTGTGATTAACAACGGGTTCACTAAGCTGACATTCAAAAATAATAAGATTGCGACTGGACAGGTGTTTGTTTATGCTGGATGAGCGGATTGACCTCAACTGGGTGGTGTGGAGTGAACATTGGATGCACCTGAGCTGCAATTGTTGAAAACAAAAAGAAAAAGAAAGAAAGAAGGAAAGAAAGATAACGGCCCATACTACGCAAACATTAAATCGTAAACTTTTACCAACGATGTTATGTTCCTTGCTTATACATCCCGTCTCCGTCAGTCACATTCTCTAGCGTTGCTCCCCTTCCCTCATCCCCCCCCCCCCCCACCCCCCTCCTTCTCCATGCACACACTGTGTTCTGGTTCAAGTGTACGAACAGGACAGTGATCGACACAAAGAGATTGATGATGATAGTGACGCCGATGGAAAAGCAATCAAAACTAATGGATACTTCATATAGCGCCATATCTACTAAAGATTATCAATCGCATGGCGCTTTTAAAATCAGATAAGAAGCTGGAATGTTTATACATAAGCGTAGCCATTATGAAAATAGATGTAGGACACATACACCCTGATGTGTTCGTGTAACTGTATGCAACAAAATATCAACATGCTGCGGAAATAGGATACAGAAGGGTGAGAGAGAGAGAGAGAGGAGAGAGAGAGAGAGAGAGAGGAGAGAGAGGAGAGAGAGAGTGAGAGAGCAGACAGGACAGACAGACAGACGACAGACAGACAGACAGAACACACGTAACACGTAACCCAGGGATAAATGTGTTCAGTTCTTGCGCATCCCAAACCAGACCCACAATGACAGCCAGCACGGTGCAAAACAGTGTGTCGCCATTATCTCAGAATGCAATGCAGAACAGTGCAAGGCGACACAGTCCAGTATACCACAGTACAGTACAATACAGCACAGAGTAATGCAGTACAACACAGTATAAAACATTACGATGCAGCACAGAACAACGCAGTACAACACAGTTTAAAACATTACGATGCAGCACAGAACAACGCAGTACAACACTGTATAAAACATTACGATGCAGCACAGAACAACGCAGTACAACTCAGTATAAAACATTACGATGCAGCACAGAGTATTGCAGTACAACACAGTATAAAACATTACGATGCAGCACAAAACAATGCAGTACAACTCAGTATAAAACATTACGATGCAGCACAAAACAATGCAGTACAACACAGTATAAAACATTACGATGCAGCACAGAACAACGCAGTACAACACAGTATAAAACATTACGATGCAGCACAGAAAAAACGCAGTACAACACAGTATAAAACATTACGATGCAGCACAAAACAATGCAGTACAACACAGTATAAAACATTACGATGCAGCATAGAACAACGCAGTACAACACTGTATAAAACATTACGATGGAGCTCAGAGCAACGCAGTACAACTCACTATAACACATGACGATGAATTGCTGAACTGTTTCGTAATCTATCGCTCTGTTGTCAGACAGAGTGCTAATCTGCTTTGTGGGCTAATGCTAGCGTACAAAACGGACATTGATAACGACGCAGTGTTCCTGATAAGCTGATAAACAGACACTGTTCCCAGCCATGTGCCTTCGCGCACTTGCCAGACATGGATAACGCATTTCAATTCTAACTGTACCGAATACGAGCTTAAAAGTGTTCTATCGGACAGAGAAAAGCCACACTGAACGGAGAAATCCATTTTTCGACGAACTGGCCCCACCAAACCTTATAAGGCATGCAGGGTCGTCCTAATTGAAACTTTTTTGTTTGTGTGTTGTTTTTTTCCATGCTCATTAAAGCAAGTCACAGTGTGTTTTTTTTCTTATTTTCGTTTCCATGAGTGAGAGTGATGTTTTCCCCTCGGCAAACGAGGGTGTGCAAAACACAACCCTGTGAGTTTGAGACGCAAACCACTGGTGTCGTGTTTTCAGTAACAGAATGAACAACGGACTGACGAACCGAAACTTCGTCATGACTCACTCAGCTGTCGACGGATGAACTTCCGGGCCAGCACGGGCTGTGGAGATTGCATATACGGTCGTCGTCTGTTCATGTGTACGTTTATTCGATTGTGTATATGATTTATGCCGAAATCGCGAGATCGATTTTCACCGAGCTTGGTGGAAGATGGTATGAAGAGCAATGCGGAGGCCGTTAGATTTTGGGACGGATCTGTAGTGTGGGTAAGGGTCGAACCGCGGACAGGATCGTTCATAGGGTGTCGCTACTCTGGTCTGTATCAGCTATTACTTCACGGGGCGGGGCGGAGAAAAAAAAAACCCATCCAACATCCGTTAACATTATTGGAAAGATAATCACAAGCTCTTCACTGAACATCAAAGCTTTCTGTTAATAGAAACATTCATGTTTTGATTTTTTTATGTTGTGTTCACAAGTATCAAGAGGGATATTAAAATTATCTACAAATTTGTTTCTAGCGCTTGGCTATCGTCAGGTAGCCTGGTAGCTTGTAGATAAT
>CM031595.1:102173133-102176919 GCA_018398815.1 Conus ventricosus | reverse complement strand
TTCCAGTTTCCCTCAAACGGATGGCTCTCTCCATACAGTCACGAAGTGAAGTCAAAGAGTGCTTGACTTGCCATACGCTTAAGTGGGAAGTTACCCGAGATGTTGCGTGAGGGTGCGATACACGTGGCACTGACCGTTTCCAGAGAGCGAAGGAGATCCTTTTCCTGCCGGCGTTTCCTGGTGGCGTAGTTCCTCTTCTGCAGCCGCCGCCTGCTGACCTTGTCCAGGCAGGCCTCGTCACATCTGCTGGTTCTCATCTTGAGGCATGATGAGTCTGGAATCTTGGCACGTGACAAAGGCGCACCTCCTCCACCTGAAATGAGCAGATTGTTTAGGGTTCTGGGTTCTCTGTGTGTGTGTGTGTGTGTGTGTGTGTGTGTGTGTGGGGTGTGTGTGTGTGTGTGTGTGTATGAGTGTGTGTGTGTATGTGTGTGTGTGTGTGTGTGTGTGTGTGTGTGTGTGTGTGTGTGTGTGTGTGTGTGTTGGGTGAGTTTGTCTGTCTTCTCCGTCCACGAGATACCTGTAATGCGTTAACTGTTGGGCGGTTTCGTTCATATTTTTCAAGGATTGTTTGTCGGGTGAATGTCTACAGTCTGACGAAATGCTAGGATGCCACGGATTCGAACCCCATCAGCTTTTGTTTATTTCTAGGAGTTTCTGTCCGGCGGGCTCCTACCTCCAGCTGAGTGCGATGTGAGCTGTGTGCGATAGGACGGCTGGAACAATGCGATCGAGTATCTTCCACTTAATAGATATGCCTGCTAAAGAGTTGTTCCAATTTTCTCACCAACGCTGCAAGTGTCGGTATCTCCCAAGGCTGGTTTGAAGCCGGGATATGTTATGAAAAGAAGTGCAGAGTACAGCTTGGTCAAGTAGTCTTGAGCCAGATTGAAACTCAACAGCCTCATCTTCATAATCCCTATTTTCACACATCATTATCATTGAATCTCAGACTGTCCGACCCTTCATGCCCTGTCATTGTGCTGATCTCAGTTTTGACTTGCTGTTCAAGTCCACACCCACGGCAATATCGTGTCTCAAGACTTCGGTGTCAGTAATGTCATGGGGTATGTCGTCGATTGCTTTCTGGGGATGTTGGCATCGAGACTGCCACATGATCCGTGCGTGGAGATTTGCTGGAAAGCTAGAATGAGCGGATGGCCAGAAATGCTACCGAGGGGCGCGGCGAAGATGAATAGCTTCACGTTTAGGTAACCGATGAAGTGTTTAAAGAAGGTCTGTTCGCAAACGACTGAGACGGTGTTCTAGACAGGACGTAATATTTATTTTTGGGGAAAAAAAATGGCTTTACACGGAAAGGGGGGGGGGTGGTTCTTCGTTTCTCGCGAGCGAGTCGTAGTTTTTAAATTCTCCTCTCTCTCCTCTCTCTCATCTCTCCTCTCTCTCTCTCTCTCCCTCTCTCTCTCTCTCTCTCTCTCTCTGTGCTCTTCTTCCAGTTTCTACTTCTCCTGCTCTCTTTCTCTTTACATTAATTGCTTTTTTGTTTTCTTTTACCATGGATTCTCCCTTTCTCTTTTGTTTAAGCATGTGTGATTAACAACGGGTCACTAAGCTGACATTCAAAAATAATAAGATTGCGACCTGGACAGGTGTTTGTTTATGCTGGATGAGCGGATTGACCCTCAACTGGGTGGTGTGGAGTGAACATTGGATGCACCCTGAGCTGCAATTGTTGAAAACAAAAAGAAAAAGAAAGAAAGAAGGAAAGAAAGATAACGGCCCATACTACGCAAACATTAAATCGTAAACTTTTACCAACGATGTTATGTTCCTTGCTATATACATCCCGTCTCCGTCAGTCACATTCTCCTAGCGTTGCCTCCCCTTCCCTCATTCCCCCCCCCCCCCCCCACCCCCCTCCTTCTCCCATGCACACACTGTGTTCTGGTTCAAGTGTACGAACAGGACAGTGATCGACACAAAGAGATTGATGATGATAGTGACGCCGATGGAAAAGCAATCAAACTATGGATACTTCATATAGCGCCATATCTACTAAAGATTATCAATCGCATGGCGCTTTAAAATCAGATAAGAAGCTGGAATGTTTATACATAAGCGTAGCCATTATGAAAATAGATGTAGACACATACACCCTGATGTGTTCGTGTAACATGTATGCAACAAAATATCAACATGCTGCGGAAATAGATACAGAAGGGTGAGAGAGAGAGAGAGAGAGAGAGAGATGAGAGAGAGAGAGAGGGGAGAGAGAGAGAGAGAGAGAGAGAGAGACAGACAGACAGACAGACAGACAGACAGACAGACAGAAACACACGTAACACGTAACCCAGGGATAAATGTGTTCAGTTCTTGCGCATCCCAAACCAGACCACAATGACAGCCAGCACGGTGCAAAACAGTGTGTCGCCATTATCTCAGAATGCAATGCAGAACAGTGCAAGGCGACACAGTCCAGTATACCACAGTACAGTACAATACAGCACAGAGTAATGCAGTACAACAACAGTATAAACATTACGATGCAGCACAGAACAACGCAGTACAACACAGTATAAAACATTACGATGCAGCACAGAACAACGCAGTACAACACTGTATAAAACATTACGATGCAGCACAGAACAACGCAGTACAACTCAGTATAAAACATTACGATGCAGCACAGAGTATTGCAGTACAACACAGTATAAAACATTACGATGCAGCACAAAACAATGCAGTACAACTCAGTATAAAACATTACGATGCAGCACAAAACAATGCAGTACAACACAGTATAAAACATTACGATGCAGCACAGAACAACGCAGTACAACACAGTATAAAACATTACGATGCAGCACAGAAAAACGCAGTACAACACAGTATAAAACATTACGATGCAGCACAAAACAATGCAGTACAACACAGTATAAAACATTACGATGCAGCATAGAACAACGCAGTACAACACTGTATAAAACATTACGATGGAGCTCAGAGCAACGCAGTACAACTCACTATAACACATGACGATGAATTGCTGAACTGTTTCGTAATCTATCGCTCTGTTGTCAGACAGAGTGCTAATCTGCTTTGTGGGCTAATGCTAGCGTACAAAACGGACATTGATAACGACGCAGTGTTCCTGATAAGCTGATAAACAGACACTGTTCCCAGCCATGTGCCTTCGCGCACTTGCCAGACATGGATAACGCATTTCAATTCTAACTGTACCGAATACGAGCTTCAAAGTGTTCTATCGGACAGAGAAAAGCCACACTGAACGGAGAAATCCATTTTTCGACGAACTGGCCCCACCAAACCTTATAAGGCATGCAGGGTCGTCCTAATTGAACTTTTTTGTTTGTGTGTTGTTTTTTCCCATGCTCATTAAAAGCAAGTCACAGTGTGTTTTTGTTTCTTATTTTCGTTTCCATGAGTGAGAGTGATGTTTTCCCCTCGCAAACGAGGGTGTGCAAAACACAACCCTGTGAGTTATGAGACGCAAACCACTGGTGTCGTGTTTTCAGTAACAGAATGAACAACGGACTGACGAACCGAAACTTCGTCATGACTCACTCAGCTGTCGACGGATGAACTTCCGGGCCAGCACGGGCTGTGGAGATTGCATATACGGTCGTCGTCTGTTCATGTGTACGTTTATTCGATTGTGTATATGATTATGCCGAAATCGCGAGATCGATTTTCACCGAGCTTGGTGGAAAGATGGTATGAAGAGCAATGCGGAGGCCGTTAGATTTTGGGACGGATCTGTAGTGTGGGTAAGGGTCGAACCGCGGACAGGATCGTTCATAGGGT
>CM031595.1:102145633-102165633 GCA_018398815.1 Conus ventricosus | reverse complement strand
AAGCGTCCTGGCTTAAATTGGAGAGGGAGGGGAGGGAGAGGATGGGGGGTGCCATCGTTGGTTTCGTGATCTGCTGAAGATTGGGCTGATCAGGGATAGCAGTGGGAGGGGTCGCCAGTTGCGGCAAGCACGCTCCACTTGCCCTTTCGTGAAATTTCTGACAGGGACGTTTTTACTAGCCTAGGGGAAATTTACTTCCGGTCAAGACTTTATATTATGGAGTGTATAGAACGTCTTGTTGAGGCGAGTCGAATATTTGCAAATTACAAGTAGAAACCTTTGTGTTCGAAACAGTCCTATTGATAAAATAACGATCCACCGTGTCCTTCTTAACATTTCTTTTCTGTTCTTTTTTTCTGTTCTTTTCTCTCTCTCTTTGTTTGTTTTTTGTTTTGTTTTGTTTTTATCGTTGACAATGGTAGGTTGAATTGTCACAAGAAGGCTGAAATCTACATTGAACGTATTATGATTGAGGTAGCAGACGTCAAAGAGTGAGCCCCCGAAGCCTTCGTGAAGCTGCTCTCTAATCGTTCAGAAGAATGAGTCTATTCCAGCTAATCCGAGTCCGAGAACGACTTAGGTATTTTGTCACAGACGACAAGTTACCCTAAACATCTTCTGTAACAGTGCGTCTATGCAGTCATTTCTGTATGTGGTATTTCATGGAAGGAAAGATCTCCGTCGCCTTCTGAACCCTGCAACCAAGAACAGCATAGGAACACACACACACACACTGTAGCATATGCCAAGCATATGCGCATGCGCATACATCATACTCTTCTGGAGAAGAGACAAGAAACTCGATAAGTCTGACGTCACACGTGGTCGAAGCAGACGATCCTTGTGGCCGTTGTTGTCTGACGTCACACTTATCGAGTTTCTTGTCTCTTCTCCAGAAGAGTCTGATGTATGCGCATGCGCATATGCTTGGCATATGCTACACACACACACACACATACACGGACACACCAAGATGGCGGAAGTAGTAAACAACTGAAAATCAGAGTCTACTGAGGTTTTGAAAGACTGCCCAAGAAAATGACGAGACTGACACGATCAAGAAGTCGGGGAGGCCAAACTAACACCATAGCAAGTAAAGATGTTATGTTGAGTCATAAACAGTCTTCATGCTATAAATTTTCGAAAACAGAAGATTCCATTCGAGAGGAAGAGAATGATCGGCGTGACAAAAATGGAGAACAGGGTGAAGTACGTTCGCGCAAAGACCAAGACCAAGTAAATGTAAGTGAAATAAAAGACCTTCACGCAGTTATTTCGAATTTGTGTGAACGGATCTCTCTGCTCGAAAGTACAGTTGCCAAGCAGAACGATCTGTTGCTTAAATTTACAAGCGTGAAAAAGTCACCTGAGACAAGGGTTACTGATGTCAACGTCCAAACCCAAACAGCTTTTACGAGTAATTCAGACAATTTTGGGTCTCGTAGTTATCCCGAGGCTATCAAGGTCAATCCATCAAATACCGAGAAGAAAACATCAATGGAAGAAAAGTCAAAACTGCCCGTAAAAGCCATTTCAAACAATAAACGGAGAAAAATCAATGACGCAGTCGAGAAAAAGAAAGATGACGCAAATATCAAACTTCACGTCAAAGCGTACCACGACAAAGTTCGTCATGCCTTGGAACACGAAAAAAATTAACATAATCTTCCTATGATCTTGATACTGCATGACTCCATTTTGAAAGGTATCAACGGGAACAGACTGGGGCGTTCCTACGGCTTCAGTGCAGATCTACACAAGGCCTTTTCTATAAAGAACAACATAGCGGCGCTTGAAGTGACCTTGTCCTCAACAAAGGAATCAGTGGACGCAATAATTGTTCACTGTGGAGTAAATGATGTGAAGAAGTCAGACCCGAAAGTGTGCAGCCAAGCTTTCGTTCAATGCATTCTAGATATTTCCAGCAAACATCCAGAGACGAAGATCGTGATAAGTAAAATTGCTCCTGTTCAGGATCCTGATACCGAAGTTTGTCGTCAGCTTTTCAGTGCCCTGATCACCACTGACTTCTTCAAAATGGAGAATGTATCCTTCATAAGTCACGACAATCTTCAGATCTCAAGACTGAAGGACAGTCTACACCTCGACACCTGAGGAGCCAGTGTCCTAGCAGGCAACCTGGGGAGACACGTACGGCATTTCGTTTGCAGCAGACCCAGGAAGACAGCCAGACGACCCTTGGCCCCACCACCCATGCAGCGTTACTTGCCCCCTACAAGACAGCCCAACTTTGCTGAAAGTCGACAGGACGGTGGTGGAATAGGTACGACTGCTTTAAGAGACTGGTACTGACACAGAACAAATAAACTGTGCAGTCTTTACATTCCATCAGCCAGAAACTTTTGATGAACACCTAGTAGTGTGGACTGTTGTATGCCTATTGACAGTTTTGATTTGGTTTATATCTGATATTGTTCTAAACAATCACTTTATGTCTGATATTGTTCTAAACAATCATTTGTTATCATTTTGTTATTTCCTCATTTTTCTCCTTTACATACAGTCTTGTGTAGCTAGTTATTTAGAAATTTGTATTGGTTCTTTTGGTGTTGTTTTTGGAGATATGCCTGATTGATCACCTGATATGATTACCATTTTGAAAATATGATTACTATTTTAGAGTGGAATGCCAGATCAATGATTACAAATGAATCATACTATTCAGCCCTTGCTAAATTTAAGTATCACATTTTAATGTTACAGTCTCTAAATGCGTGCAAATCAAACTTACCCAGATTGCCTAACGTTTGCTACCTACCAGTATATAATCAAGTTTCTAATGCAAAAGAAAGAATAAGCAGTGCTATTTACATCCGGCAAGGCATTGATTATTCTTTATGCCAGTCACCAGTTCGATCAGATCAACCAGACTCATATCCTTGCGTGGCAAGTGTTAGAATTAATAACAAGAGTGTTCTAAAGGTCGTCTTCGTTTATTTGCCAAAAGGACCGAATGATCGAAACACTGAGTGGCTACATTCGTTTAAAAATTCTGATGAAAAATGGCTGGTTGGTGGAGACTTTTATGCCCACTCTCCACTCCGGGATGAAGACTGCTCAACTATAACCAGCAATCGCTTCATTGAAAATGTGGTGGACTCATCTTTGTGCTTGATAAATGATGGCAGCAGATATTTCTATCCACAGAGAAAGTGCCATTGACTTGTCCTTGATTTCTCAACAGTTAGCTTTCGACTGCATCTGGCAAACATGTCAAGACACTCTTGGAAGTGATCACTTTCCAGTGAAGATTGAATTAAATAAAAATTCTGACATAACAAATTTTCCAGAAGACAAAATACCCAAATACAATTATGAATTCGCAGACTGGAAGAAACTTTCATCTCTTCTTTCTCACGTTGATGAAGGTATTTTTGACAATGAAGATGACATAAATGTTTTATATAGTAAATTCAATGAAACGGTTCTCTCCGCTGCAAATGAAACTATTCCTAAATGTAGAATTAACAGAAAAAGAAAATCATGCTGGAAATGTGTGGTGGACAAAAGATTGTGAAAAAGCCGTGATTAAATAAAAAATGAAATATAAAGTATACCTTAAATTAAGTCTGGGGAAGTGAAAAAAGAAAAAACATCAACTGTGGAATGATTCAAGTGCACATTCCTATAGGATAGAAAAGGCACACGAAGAAATGCAAGAAGCCAACGCATGTTCAAACAGAGTTGTTACCAAAGCCAAACGTTTACATTGGTCATCCTTCTGTGACAAAGAGGTTTCCCAGCATAAAGCTTTTCAGAAAGTGTGGAAAAAATGTCGGGACATGAAACATGGGTTAAATCTTCCGCGATGTCCCATTAAACTAGATAATAACAAATTTCCAACTTGCAGTGGAAAAGGCAGAAGCATTTGCTGATATATTCTCAAGGACAATGCGAATGGAATGTAGACAGCTTCGCGAAGAGGAAGAGAAGAAACATCCCTATGATGAACCACATGCAAATAGTGATCTTTTTGTCATGCACCTATTACAATACATGAAGTGAATGATGATATTTTTCATTAACTAACAAAACATCATCTGCAGGGTTAGACGCAATTTGAAATAATATGTTGAAACACTTATGAACTGATTTTCATAATTTTTTTGCAAACAAATATTTTAACAGATTTGGTCAGAGGGTATTATGCCAGGAATATGGAAGCAGTCGGTAATAATTCCCATGTTAAAACAAGGTAAATCTGCAACAATGTAAATAGTTATCGACCAATAGCTTTAACCTCTTATTTCTCTTAAACTAATGGAAAAATAGTTCTGATTAGATTGATATATTATTGTGATAAATATGACGCAATACCATACAATCAAGCCGGTTTTCGAAAAGGAAGATCAGTCATCGATCATATAGCTAAAATAGCCACACAAATCAAAAAGCAATTTGCAAAGCGCAAAAGCATTTGGGCTGCTTTTTATGTTTAAACGGGCTTTTGATAGTGTTTGGCATGCCAGATTGTTATTCAAATTCAAGAAACATAGGTCTATCTGGCAATCTTTATTATAATATCAGAGAATTTGTTCAAGACAGAAAGCTCCAAGTAGAAAATACGTACTCTGAATTTAAATCATTACAAATGGGGAAATTTCCCCAAGGCTCTGTGATAGCTCCAATTTTGTGTAACATTTTATTCTGTGATCTTTCAAAACACGTAAGCAAAATATCATCAGCTGTGCAATATGCTGACGATTTGTGCATATGGATGAATACTTTACAAAGGGAAAATACTCATAAAAAGAACACTTAATTACTATTAAAAAAATTACCAAAATGAATAAGGCAGTCTTGGTAGATACATGTTTGAGAATGGTCTGATGTTTTCTTGTGAGAAAACATATATGGGTTTATTTAACAATGGCGCCGATACAAACGGTTTGCCCTCTTTTAAAATGGATGCAGTCACACTTGACTACAAACTGTTAGTTGAATTTTTAGGAGTATATTTAACATCTAAATTAACGTGGAACTTGCATATTCAGCACCTTCTGAACAAAGTTAGAAAAACACTACACTTTTTGAAAAGTAATTGTAAACAAAGCTGGTGTCAGGATACAAACACTTTGAAACATTTAGCCACATTACTGATCCGATCAGAATTGTGCTATGCACAAGAGACTTTCTTCAGTGTCCCTAACACTTGTAACAAAAGCTGCAAAGCATAGATAGTAAAGCCTATAGATTATATGCCTTGGTCTTCCGTTCTATGCTTCAACTTACCGAACTTATAGGGAAATAAGTATTTTGCCATTAGACGAACATAGAAAGCTAACATTTGCCAAATATGTAATGAAGTGTTCAATGCTCATAGGTGTGAACGAAAATGAGATTGCTATAAAACCTGAATCTCACTATCCAAAAAGTGCTCAGACTATTTTGTCATATTCTACCATTGGTTCTTGTACAGAAAATCTTTTGAAAGCTCGACTTGTGTTTTTGCTCTGCTCCCTCGACCGGTCTACAATTCACAATGGAATATGATCGTGATTGATCTTTTTCGACCAACGAGTGAAGGGTGCCCTACTTTGTGCAGTGCTTTGTGTGTGACCATTGTGATTTGTTGTTGTTGTTGTTGTTGTGTGTGTGTGTGTGTGTGTGTGTGTGTGTGTGTGTGTGTGTGTGTGTGTGTGTGTGTGAAAATGAGGAATCAAGCATAATGCGGACTTTCGTGACAAGATTTCAATATGAGCACCTCTGTCTCTAAACACAATGTGCAGACGCGGTCAAAAGGAAAATCTTCCAGTTCTTCCTCTGTCAGTGATATCGCAGCAAGTCCGGACACAGCAAAATAAATAAATAAATAAATAGGTATGATACTAGTGAAAAGAAAGACATCGCTGTTCAGGAGAAGCTGGATGAAATCAACAAAAAAACCTCGAACTGCTAGCCTCTACTCAGGAAGATATCCAACAAGTCAGGTTGGACATTGACAAGCTGAACGCGAGGCTGATTGAAAGGACTGACATGTTAGAGGGAGTCGTATTCGAACTGAAAACTGATAAAGACAATCTCCGTGTACAAGTGAACAATCTGAAAGACGAAAATAAAGATCAACGTCTACAGTTAGATCAGCAGAACAAAGAACTGAACAAAAGCAAGTTTGTTCATAACGACATGGAACAGCACGGACGTATGTGGACTGTTCGGGTCTATGGTATGAAGGAGGAGACACAGGGAAAGGTGCAGACTGTGGCGACTGTGTCAGAAAGTGCACAGAGGTTCTTCACCAGCCGAGTCGGGGTTCCAGTCACTGCAGAGGACATCGAGATGGCGCACCGCTCAGGTCGACCCGGCACCGGCAGACCACGGCTGGTGAGGTGCTTCACCCGTCAGAAGAAAGGGCGTGTGCTGGAGAACCGGAGAAAGTTGAAGCAAACTGGTGTGTCAATTTCCGAGGACATGGCGAAGGCCAATTACAATCTGTTGGTGAACGCCAGTAAACATTCAGCAACACTCTCGGCTTGGTCGTCAAATGGGAAAGTGGTGGCCAAACTAAAAAAAAAATGGCAAGACTTTGAAACTGGACATAAACAGTGATTCGGATAGTTTTCGCCAAAGCCATGGCCTAAAAAAGAAAGGTAAAAAACAAACAAACGCGGAGGGAGGGGGGGGGAGAAAGAGAGGGGGGGGGGCAGAAGAGATGTGTGTGTGTCTGTGTGTGAAATTACGGACGTGGATGGATTCATTCTTTTGTGTGTGCGTGTCTGTAAAATGTTTAGCATATTTATAGCATTAGCATATTTATAGCATTATATGGTCATATTGAAATTGGTATTTATATATTTCATATTGCATGTTTTCATGTCTTTCGTAGAGAGAAGGGGGGGGGGGGGGGGGTCGACGGAGACAAGATAAGGTAAAGAATGTTTTGCATGATATCCTTCTCTACCCCCACCTCTTCAACTTAAGTGTAACTTTGTTCCGGCCCTGCACCTTTCCACCCATTGTTAGGTTTCCCCTCCCTTCTCAGTATGATTGTAATCGTTGCCGTTTTTCTCTCTGTTCTTCATTTACCTTTCAAGACTACTTCATTCTTCAATTACTTGTTTATTTATTGTTCATTTACTTTACATTGTCCATGTAAATTACACATTATTACATATGAACATGTGCAGACGCGCAATTGTGTGTGTGTGTGTGTGTCTGTGTATGTATATGCGTACGTGCGGGTGTGTTTACGTGCGTGTGTATCCATATGCGTGCGTGTGTGTGTGTGTGTGTGTGTGTGTGTGTGTGTGTGTGTGTGTGTGTGTGTGTGTGTGTGTGTGTGTGTGCGCGCGCGCGCGTGCGTTCGTGCGTGTGAGTGTGTGTGTGTGTTGTGTGTGTTGTAGAATTACCCCTCTTCTTTGGCGCCCCTCTCCTCTCTCCCCCCCTCCCCTTGCCATCTTTATTCCACATTGCCGGAAGGTTTTGTGCATCAGGAAGGGTAGAATAATGATGTAATATGTGTATGTGCTGATGATCTCTTTTGGATGTACACTTGCATTGTCGAAATCGTACATACATGGGTATTGCAACCGAGTTTTGGATGTTGTGATTTTGGGGAAGCTGTTTCTCGAGAAGGGGTGCGGGGAGGCGGAGGGAGGGGAGCGGCTACGTTTCATTAAAGTTATTGTTCATTGAATGGCCATGTAAGATGTGTACATATAATATCAAGTTGTTCCTCTGCCTGTC
Organism: Conus ventricosus; assembly: GCA_018398815.1. NCBI lineage: Eukaryota > Metazoa > Mollusca > Gastropoda > Neogastropoda > Conidae > Conus > Conus ventricosus. Next base: position 102,157,926 of record CM031595.1, on the reverse strand, counting down.
TGTCTATCTGTCTGTCTGCCTGTCCGGATACGTTGATGTAATGAATACCATTGTTTCCAGATGTCAGACAATCTTGGTGGCAATGTTGCCAAATATTTACTTTTTATTTTTTTTTTTTAAATGTTGTTGATTATTTTTTGCTGAATTATTGTCATGTTAACTGTGCGATTATACCATAACCCTCTCTCTGTCTCTGTCTCTGTCTCTCTCTCTCTCTCTCTCTCTCTCTCTCTCTCTCTCTCTCTCTCTCTCTCTCTCTCTCTCTCTCTCTCCTTACTGCATGGAATGTTCAAATGCTGTGTTTTTCCAGTGTCACAGATGATTTTTTTCATGTGGATTGGACATAGTTAAGATAACAGATGTATTTCAATTGAAATTTTTCATTTCCTTTTTTAAGATATGAGCGGGGGGGGGGGGGGTTGTGAGAGGGACAGCTATGTTATTATAATGAAACCTGCTATGTGTAGAGTCAATAAGACCATTCCTTGAGGGAATTGTTGATTGTCATACTGAATGTACTATAAAATACTGAAATATCAACTTGCTCTCTCTCTCTCTCTCTCTCTCCTCCTCTCTCTCTCTCTCTCTCTTCTCTCTCTCTCTCTCTCTCTCTCTCTCTCTCTCCTTGTACCACACGGAACATTTGAATGCTCGCTATCTGTTTGTATATTGTAAGATTTTCAGTGCTACAAGTGATTTTTCATGCGAATGGAAGGAAATAGAACTTTGAGATTACAGATACTGTACTTTATTGGAAGCTATTCACAGAACGAAAAAAGAAAGAAGAAAAACGTTCATGTTATTATCATAATGCTGTTTTCTGTAGAATCTTTTAAACCATTTCCTGGGGGAATCTTTGATTGTCATAATGAATGTACGCACAAAATATCAGCGTGGCTCTCTCTCTCTCTCTCTCTCTCTCTCTCTCTCTCTCTCTCGGGGGTGATCGAGGTACACGAAGTGGAGAAGTCACGTTGTATGTGCTCTGCCTTTCTACGTCGTTTTATCCAGGCTAGAAGTGGAACTGTCACCTGTAAATTGTTGACAAGTTGTGTCAACTGTCATGCCTTCGGACAATCTCAGGTTCAGACCGGTATGTGGTGCATTTGCGGCAGTGTATGTACAATTTATGACGAAGCGGGCAAAATTTAAAGCCGCCATGAGAGTGTCCGTGTTAATGTTGAAGACACGGACAGAGGGTTTGTCACCCTTGGACTGTTACTCTCCCTGCTGTTCTACGGGAATTTGTTGCGGCGTTGCGGTGACGTCGAGCTGAACCCAGGACCTGGCCCAAAGGACAGCTTGCGTCAGTCCCGCCTCGGCAGTGGAGGTTCTGCACGACGAGACAGCGTTGGCGGTCAAGGAGCTCCCCCTGGTACTTCTACGCTTCCGTCGGACCCCTCCATGAAAGACGTGATGGCCTCACTGAGGGAAGTAAAGGGCTCCCTGAACGGTCTAAACAGTAAGTTTGACCATATGTGTGGTGAGATGAACGACCTGAAAAATGTGTGCTGTTCTCTGAAGGATGATGTGTCTGCTCTAAGACAAGAAATTTCTGACCTCAAGCAGGAGAACGAACTGTTAAAGTGTGAAAATGATAAACTTTGTGCTAAAGTGGAAGATTTGGACAGAAAAGTGGATGATCTGGAGAGTAGGTCAAAGAGGAACAATCTTATCATCCATGGTATCCCACGCATGAAGAACGAGAGCTGGCAGGACTGTGAGGACAAGGTGAAAGAAATGTTGACTGATAAACTAGAATTTGCTGATGATGTTCTGTTTGACAGAGTCCATCGCCTTAATGCAAAACCAGAGTCTCCTATCATTGCCCGTGCACTTTTTTCAAAGATAAGGACAGGATTCTACGTGCTAAAAAGAATTTAAAAGGAACTGGCATTTTTATCGGGGAGGACTTTTCCCCCAAAATTAGGGAGATCAGGAAAAAGCTTTCGCCACATCTAAAGTCTGTCAGGTCTAATGATAAAAAAGTTTTCATGGTATATGATCACCTCGTGATCGATGGGAAAAAGTTTGGGCTGGATGGTAGTGACAACCTTGTTCAACTTAGATAGGGGTGTGGCCGGCCCAATGACATAAAAACATCCGTGTCACAAGATTCACTGGATACCAAAAGTAAGTTGTCACCGATCATTGACAGTGTATCTGTTCCACAGGAAGGCCTGCACGACAGAGTTGTGAACTGTGTTAGTTTAAGAAAAACATGTAACACAGATCCGTGCATTTGTGCACGGGGGTTTTGAAAGATGTTGGATGTGAGCGTGGCGATGTTGATATGCTGAGCGAGAATGAAAGTTTGTGTGAGACTGGTGATCCATGTGACATGATATTACAACTCGAAATGGATTCCTCTCCTGAAGAGAGTGTGGGGAGTGTATGTGAATTTATAAACAATGTATCTTTTTTACATTGGAATATATGTGGATTGTTTAATAAACTAGCAGACAGAGATTTCATCCAATTTGTTTCTTCATTCGATGTGGTCTGTTTAGTGGAAACGTTTGCAGAAAAGTTTGAATCGAGTGTTTTTACAGATCATGATATATTTGTAAAGTCAGCCGTTAAACTTACAAAACATGGAAGGTGTTCAGGGGGAATAATTTGCTTGGTACGGAAAGGTTTAGTTCCGTATGTTCTTCCTGTGAACTGTGAAAGTCCTTATTCAATGTTATTTTTGCTTGATAAAGATTATTTTGAATTATTTAAAACTGTTCTACTAGTTTGTGCGAATGTTCCGCCTGAAAATGCTCCGTATTATTCTTTAAATGGTTTCGATAATGGCATTGACTTGTTGGAAGATTGCATTGTGAAAAAGATGATATCATTAGGTGATGTTGATATAATGCTATGTGGTGACATTAATGCGAGGACGTCGAATCTTGTACCGGAAACTATTTGTGATCGTGAGTTATCCGTTTGTCACAATAGCAAGAACAGTTCTGAAATTGTGAGATGTTCCCAAGACAAAGTGCTTAACTTATATGGAAAGAAAATGCTGAATATGTGTACTGTACTGGGATTGCATATCTTAAACGGGGTATGTGATGGCGACTCAGAGGGTCGATTCACATACATTGCTGACACAGGAAATAGTGTGAATGATTATTTCTAGTATCTGTACACCTTTTTGAGTTATTGTGTGACAAGTTGACTTTAAAAGTATTGGAAAGATTTGAATCTGACCACTTACCTCTTCGTTATGTATAAATAAACGAAGTGACAAGATGTGTTTCAACCGAAAATCATATGCTGAAAGTGACCAGTTTATTGTTAAATATTGTTGGAACCAAGATTTTGCTCATCAATTCTCTTTCTCCATGAGTACAGAAGAGGTTCAGAAAAAGTTATCAGACAGTGAAGACTTGATACATGTCGATGTCAATGATGCAATAAATCAATTTAATATCGTTGTTAAAGAACAAGCTAAAATCATGGAGAAAAGAATACCAGCAAATAAAAACATCACACAGAATAATTGGTATGACTATGAATGTAAAACGTCTAAACGCAAAATGTGTAGATTATTTAGAATATTTAGGAAAACGCTCGATAAAGAAGACAGGGTTCCTTTTGTATTGCAAGGCGTGAATACAAGAACTTAAATAAGAGAAAACAGAAGGAGTATAATGACCGATTGTTAAACGAATTGGTGAATTCAATCCAAAATCAACAACTCTTTTGGAAATCTTTTCATAAAATGTCAAGAAGAAGATCACAACCTTCCAACAACATTTCTATGTATGAATGGTATGAACATTTCAGAAACTTGCTGGAAAATGTGGATGATGAGAATGACAGTATGGAGGAAACTTTGATTGAAGAGAATGAAAATGAAGTGTATATACATGACAGACCAATATCAAAGGAAGAGATGCTGCTTGCCATAAGGAAATTGAAAAATGGCAAATCTGCTGGGCCAGATGGTATGATTGGGGAATTTTTCAAGAATTCTAGTGAATATACTTTGAGTTTCTTAGTAAAACTGTTTAATTTTCTGTTTGATTCTGGAATATATCCTGACAGCTGGAGAGAATCTGTGATTTTACCTTTATTTAAGAAGGGCAATGTCAATAATGTGAACAATTATAGGGGGATATCATGAGTAATATTTGTAGTAAATTGTATAGTTCTGTTATCAATAGCAGATTGTGTGAGTGGGTGCACTGTAACAATATAACTGGTGAACATCAGGGTGGGTTCAAAAAAGGTTACTCAACAATTGACCATTTATTCACTTCACTAGCTGCGATTCAAAAACAGTTTGTAAGTAATCAAAAACTGTATGTTGCATTTGTGGATTTTGAAAAGGCCTTTGATTCTATCTCTCGTAAACTTTTATGGCCTATTTTGATGAAAAATGGAATTAAAGGTAAGTTATATCGATGTGTAAAGAGCATGTATATTGAAGTAAAAGCAAGAATAAGATCAGGAGCAAAACTCTCTGATTTGCTTATGTGTTCTCGAGGCGTTAAGCAGGGTGATGTTTGCAGCCCTATATTGTTCTCTTTATTCATAAATGAACTTGCATTTGAAATAATTGAAAAGGGTAAACATGGAGTAACTTTTGATGTTATAGAATTGTTTATTCTGCTTTTCGCCGATGACATTATATTACTGTCCACAACGGTAATTGGGCTCCAGCGACAACTAAATAGTTTGCATTCAGCAGCAACAGACTGGAATTAAAAGTTAATATGAGTAAAGCTAATATTATTGTATTCGGAAGGGAGGGTACTTAGCGCAGACTGAGAGATGGACTTACGGGAATGAAAGAGTCGTTGTAGTTAATGCGTATAAATATCTTGGAATATACTTCACAACAAAACTTAGTTTCAATTTTGCATGCCAAGATATTGTAAACAGAGCAAAGAAAGCAGCAATAGCTATCCTTCACATTTTGTATAAAATTAGATTGTAACTCATTTCGTGTTTTTTCAAAGTTGTTTGACTCACAAGTACAGCCAATTTTGCAGTATGGAGCTGAGATCTGGGCTTTCGAATCAAGTGTAATTATAGAGAAAGTTCATTTATATACATTAAAGCGTTTCTTAAATGTTGACATCAGAACTCCTAATGACATGGTTTATTTGTGAACTAGGAAGTACCCAATTTATCTAAACTCATATGTAAAATGCATTAAATATTGGTTGAAGCTGACCAGAATGGATGAAAATAGGATACCTTTTAAAGCATACAGAATGTTGTTGTTTCTAGATAATAACGGTAAGAAAACATGGGCTTCCAAGGTACGACAGTGTTTAAATTCTTATGGGTTTGGATTTGTTTGGGATAACCAGGGTGTTCAGGACGTATCTAGGTTTCTGAAATGTTTTAAAGAGAGGATTATTGATTGTAGATGGCAGGACTGGCATGAACATGTCAATCATAGCGATAGATTCATACAATACAGACATTTCAAGACTACTCATGAGTTAGAACCATATATTACTATAAAAATGAATCGATATATTATGAGCACTTTGGCTAAATTTAGATTTGGTGTCTCTGACATTGCCTGCCATCGTTTAAGATATTCCAACCCTGCCGAAGTCGAATTGATATGCCGTTTATGTGGTTTAGCAAGGGAAGATGAAGTTCATGTTTTGTTATGTTGCCCTGCACTACATAATCTCAGAACAAAATTTATCCAGCCAAAGTATTTTACTGACCCATGTCATTTCAGGTTAGTATTACTGTTGTCGACAAGAAAGAACATGTCCTCTCCAATTTGGCTGTATATGTATATGAAGCACAGAAAAGATTGCGTGCTGCTACCTAATATTTCATCTAACGATGCATTTGAATTATCTCATGAATTTCTTTACATTGTTTTTCTATGTGTACCTTAATTTGATTTATTGTGTTCAATTGTATGCCCCATCAGAATGGGGCCTTGGCCTTAAAACTGATTAAACATTCGTATTCGTATTCTCTCTCTCTCTCTCTCTCTCTCTCTCTCTCTCTCTCTCTCTCTCTCTCTCTCTCTCTGTAGGTCTGTCTCTCATTCTCTCTCTCTCTCTCTCTCTCTCTCTCTCTCTCTTCTCTCTCTCTCTCTCTCTCTCTCTCTCTCCCTCTCTCTCTCTCTCTCTCTCTCTCGTCTTTCGATGATCTGCATGTCTGCCTACCTTTCTGTCTGTCTGTTTGTCTTTCTGTTTGTCTGTCTGTCTGTATGTCTGTCCCCGCCCCTCTCTCTCTCTCTCTCTCTCTCTCTCTCCTCTCTCTCTCTCTCTCTCCTCTCTCTCTCTCTCTCTCATATCATGGAATAATACTGACTATCCTGCTGGATGTACATATGTTTGCAATGCTGTAACTGAATTTTTGTTTACATGGAAGGGAATTGTAAGTGAGACCATTGACGCTGTATTTTTATGGGGGCTTCAAAAAAGGGAGGGAAAAAATTAGTTGTGTATTAGTGTCATGAAAGATGTTTGTAAAATGGACACGATCATCTTCTGAAAGGATTATAGACTGTCCAATTATTATATGTGATGTGTGTCATAATGGTGTCACCCACCCTGCCTCAATCTCTCTCTCTTCTCTCTCTCTCTCTCTCTCTCTCTCTCTCTCTCTCTCTCTCTCTCTCTCTCTCTCTCCTGTCCATCTCTCTGTATGTACCTGTCTGTCTGTCTATCTCTGTGTCTGTCTGTCTCTCTCTTTTTGTCTCTCCCCTCCCCTCTCTCTCTCTCTCTCTCTCTCTCTCTCTCTCTCTCTCTCTCTCTCTCTCTCTGCTTTTTATTTCGTGGAATACTTAGATACTGAATAATTTTATTGAATGTGCTTTTCAATGCTCAAAATGATGATTTCACTCTCTGTTTTGAATAGAATTATAGGCGCCTCCATGTTTGCCTGGCTCTCTCTCCCCTCCTCTCTCTCCCTCCCTCTCTCTCTCTCTCTCTCTCTCTCTCTCTCTCTCTCTCTCTCTCTCTCTCTCTCTCTCTCTCTCTCTCTCACAGTTCATTGAATAATCCGATGCTGATTATCATGTAGATGTACATATGTTTTCAATGGTGAAAATGTTTGTTGTTGTTGTTTATATGGAAGGGAATTGCAAGCGAGATAATTGAAGCTGTGTTGTGATGGGAGCTTCGAAGAAAGGGAAGGGGGGGGGGGGGAGCTGCACGTATCAGTGTCATGAAAGATGTTGTTTGTAAAATGGACACCGTCGTCTTCCGAAAGGAGTACTGGTTTTTCAATTGTGATATGTGATGTGTCACAATGGTGTCCCCCAGTCCGTGCCTTCCTCTCTCTCTCTCTCTCTCTCTCTCTCTCTCTCTCTTCTCTTTCTTTCTCACTCTCTTTCTCACTCTCACTCTCTCTCTCTCTCTCTCTCTCTCTCTTGCGTTTTTTTGGTCCCAGTTTATAAATAACATCAACAAAGAAAAGAAGGCGAAAAAAAGAAAGGAAAGGAAAAGGAAAGGATAACGATTTCTCGTTTGCTCGTGCACCCTGTGACACGCGCACAGAGTAAGATTAAATGACAATTTTGAAGAACTCGCAGTTGTCGGTTTTCCTCTGTCCTAGACCGCCTGTCACTCTCCACACAGTTTTAGCTGTGAGGTGTGTTCAGAACCATTAGTAATGACTACGTAAATCATGGTGGCCATGCTAACACCCCCACACCCCCACTTTTTTTTTCTTTTCCTTTTTTTTTTTCTTTAAAGTGCCCACTTGCCTTTTGGATACCTGCATGAGCGCTTGACGCGCACGCATGTTTCAATTCACTAATGCGACAAGGTCTTACATTTTATCTTTAGTGCATGCCTCCTTTGCTCGTTTGCGGTAGTCAAGCAAATATTTTATTTGGGGGAGGGGGGGGTGTTGTTGTTTGTATGATAATTGTAGTGATAATGGTTCTTTTTTTTTTGCTTTTTCATTTTGATATTGTTTTCCGTTTGTTCATGGTATATGTGTTTGTTCAAAACTATTATAAATTCTTCAGTTTAACCGGGTTGTATGGGCTCATTTTATGCTATCAGTTGTATATGAGCTTGGTGACCTCTTTTGGGTTCGATGTATTTACACATGTTATTGTCTTCAAAGCTATCTTGTGAATAGAAATGGACAGTAGTGTGTCTATTCTCTCAATTAACTGTCAGGGCCTCAACAGTTCGAAGAAGAGACGTGATGTTTTCCATTATCTATGGTGTGAAGAATATTCTGTGTACTTCTTCCAAGACACGCATTTCGAAGAAAGATGGAACAGTATATCCAGTCTGAGTGGGGCTATAAGGCGTATTTCTCAAGCTACTCTTCCAACGCAAGAGGAGTCGCAATTCTGTTTCATAGCAACTTTGAATTTAATGTTAAGCAAATTGTTAAGGTTGAATCTGGAAACTTTCTCTTAGTACATGCTGAGATACATAGGAATGATTACCTTTTAGTTAATATGTATGGGTCAAATAGGGATGACGCAGAATTCTACAATTGTCTCAAACAAAAATTGTTGGGCTTGGTATAGAAAATGTTATAATAGGTGGGGATTTTAATCTGGCCCTTGACCCTTCTAGAGTTTATGATAATTACAAACATATAAATTATCCTCACGTAAAACAGGTTGTTGAAAACATGATCGAAAATCTAGACCTGAACAATTTTTGGCGGGAACTAAACCCAGAGTGTCGCTGTTTTACGTGGAGGAGAACTAATCCATTTCAACAGGCCAGGCTAGATTTCTTTTTTTTTTATATCAGACACAGTTGAATCTTATACTGACGAAGTAGACAGTGAATCCGATTACAGAATAGATCACTCTGCTGTGTTATTAAAGCTAAAATTTAGTGAAGACATAAAGCGCAATACTTTTTGGAAACTTAACTCGTCTCTGTTGAAAAATAAGTCATATTTAGATGAAATTAACAATGTGATTGAAAACGTTGAAGAAGAATACTCTATGAATACGAAAAATATCAATAAAACAGACGAAAAATTACAATTCTCAGTTTCTGATTATCTATTTCTCGATTTCCTGTTAATGAAAATAAGGTCGAAAACAATTGCTTATGCTATTGCGAATAAAAGAAAGACCAACGAAAGGAAAAACAGTTAGAACAAGACATTATTAAGTTAGAAAAAAAGAAGAAAAATGAAGATGATATCAAAGTCATTAACGAGAAAAAAAGAACAACTGTCGGATATCAGAGGAAAACGAATAGAAGGAGTTTTGTTAAGATCACGTGCTAGATGGATAGCAGATGGGGAGAAAGCAAGTAGTTATTTTTGTAATCTCGAAAAACGGCATTATATCAGTAAAAACATGGCTAGACTAACTGATAAACAAAATAATGTTTTAACAAATCAAAAAGACATACTGAAAGAAGTATACAGGGTTTTTTTAATAAAAACATTGTACACAGAAAATGCTGTAGAAAACTGTGATATAAAAGACTTGGTGGAAGACATTCCCCGTTTAAATGAAACAGAAGCAGCGGACTTACATGGTCTTATTACAATGGAGGAAGCGACATATGTCTTAAAGACAATGAAAAATAATAAAAGCCCCGGTTCCGATGGCTTCACTACTGAATTCTTTAAAGTCTTTTGGAAACAGATTGGTGTATTTGTCGTTAGACCATTAAATGCAAGTTTAGAAAAAGGAGATCTGACATGTGTACAAAGAGAGGGAATCATTACATGTATCGCAAAAAGGTGATAAATCCATGCAGTACATAAAAACTGGAGACCTATTTCTCTCTTAAATGTCATTTCTAAGATAGGATCCTCTTGCATTGCTAACAGAATAAAATCTGTGTTGCTTAAAATCCTAAATGAAGATCAGACTGGATTTGTTAGAAATAGATACATTGGCGACAATATAATATTGATCTTTGACACTATATCCTATTTAGATGAAAATTATCTGCCTGGTTTGTTGTTAAACATTGAGAGAGATTAACATTTTTCATCTGATTTAAGATTTTACGGAAGAAAGATTTTTAACGAAGTTTCTGGTGCGTTTCTAGAAGATGTTATTGAAAGAGATGGGTGAAAGGTTTTTTTGTTGTTTTTTTTTAAATGACTGGTGAGTTGATTTTAACGTGGTGACAGCCCTGATGTGGCCCTTTGCGGTCGGCTGGGCTATAAGCAACATTATCTTATCTGTTGTTAAACATAGACTTTGAAAAAGCCTTTGATTCGGGAATTTATGTCTAAAGTCCTAAAGGCATTTGTTTTCCAAAAATATATTTGTAGATGGATAAGCACATTCTACAAAAATATCAAGACTTGTGTGATTGTAAACGGACAGATTTCAAACTGGTTCGATATTAAAAAGGATGTCGACAAGGAGACCCAATTTCACCATATCTGTTCGTGATTTGTTTCAAAATATTAGCCATTATGATCAGGGAAAATTGAGATATTCGAGGAATCAGAATGAATGAAACTGAATTTAAGATATCTCAGTATGCAGATGACACCGAGTTCTTACTCGCAGGGGATAAGAAATCCTTTGAAACTTGTATTGAAGTTCCTTTGGATTTGACTGTGTCTCAGGTCTTCATATGAATTTGAGTAAAACGAGTGCAGTTTGGTTTGAAAGTGTAAAAAAAAAAGTCAAAACCACAACATGGACCACTTAGAAATTGTCTGGAATCCACAAAAATTTCGAATACTTGGTATATGGTTCACAAACGACTTGAAAGATTGCGTAGAAATAAACTACGCAGAAAGACTCGCAGACGTAAGTCATTTGTTCAAAATATAGGTAAAACGCCAGATTACGCCCCTAGGTAGACTAGCAATTTTGAAATCCATCATCCTTTCAAAGCTGACTCATCTTGTGCTGTTTCTTCCAAACCCACTAGATGTTTTCTTTCAAACATGCCAGAAAATATGTTACAAGTTTGTGTGGGGAAAAAATCAGTCGAAAAACAGTGCATAAAAAATGCATACAGAATGGAGGTTTTGGTCTTAGTGGGGTAAAAACCTACGTCACATCTTTAAAACTATCCTGTATGCGTAGGACTGAAAGATCAAACCACAAATGGAAACATATTCTTCTCAGTAATATCCTCATTGGCCTCATATGAGTAAACATGGTCCAGAGATTGTCTCAAAATTTATGAAATATAATCCGTTCTGGGCAGACGTTCTTGAAGCTGACAAACTTTTTTTTTTTACAAATGTCTGCCAAAGAATTCCGCTGAACTACTTGCCGAACCAGTTCGCTTCAACAAACGTATTCAAGTTGGGAAAAGATACATTATCTCTAAAATGCTTCAAAACAAAAGTGTGTATTATCTTGCACTTTTTTACGATAATGGTCAGGTCCTTTCCCACGGACACTTTAAGGAAAAATATGATGTCAACGTTGATTTTCTAACTTATACAGGGTATAAGTTAACAGTAATCGAATTCATAAAGAAATGTGACATTACCATCGAAAACAATAAATGTATTACTTCTCCATTCTGTTATAAGATATTGTTTGCCATTTATAAAGGTTCAAAGACTTATCACGATATACTGATTGATAATCAGTTGAGAGCTCCGTGCTGTGACAAATGGGACACAAAACTTTCACAAGCTCATGACTGGAATTCATGCTTCTTTTATGTACAGATGTAAAACTTAAGTGGTTTCAGCTGAGAATAATTCACAGGTGCTTAGGTACAAATGTTATTTTGAAAGAAATCGGAGTTACTGTTAATGATAAATGCAGCTTTTGCGGATTATTTAAAGATTCTACTGACCATATGTTTTGGAAATGTACTCATGTCAAATGTTTTTGGAGTAGCTTTATTGATGTAGTAAAAGAGAAATGCATTCACGCACAAAATATATGCCTAACAGAGTCTCTCATACTTTTAGGTTTTGACATAACAATCGCAATTGATTTCATTTTTTTACTTAATTATTCTTCTGACAAAACATTACTTATGTAAGTGTAAGTTAGAAGGCAGTCTTCCACAAGTAGCAGTTTTCTTGAAAATTTTGAACTATAAATATAGAATTGAAAAATATAACTCATACTTAACCATGAACCACATAGATATTTATGCCAGATGGCTTGTGTATGAATCTTTGATTTCGAATACCTAATTGCTGTAGTTACCGTCTTTGGAACATGTCTTTTCTGTATTAATATACAAATGCGCATTTTGTATAATATAACAACAATTACTAGACTAATTAATGTCATTTTTTTTCCTTTTTCTGTTTTGGTTTGATCTTTTGCTGAGGATATCCTGTGTGTCCCCTTGTATGCTGCAGGCATATTTATGTATATTGGTACTCGAGAGATAATGTACCTTATGATAATAACATATTATTATCTT
>CM031595.1:102120531-102142847 GCA_018398815.1 Conus ventricosus | reverse complement strand
TAACGGGAGGAAAGTGATCGAGTAATTACTGTTGATGTGTATAGGGTCTAGAGAACAGTAATATGCCGACTCTAAGCCACTTTCACCCTCCACCGAGTTTTTGGGCGAAAGTGGCCTAAAAGCCGCCTTTTCCTGTGGCGGAAGAGAGAGAGAGAATCACCGGCAGACAGACAGAGAAGAGAGAGACAGAGAGAGAGAGACAGACAGACAGACAGATAGGCGGGCATACACACACACAGCATTTTATGGCACGGCTATGCTATCACGCATCGCGCAGACAAGCGACCCCTCGCACACAGTGCAAAACGGCTTTCCGGCCACAACCTGCGAGCCTGAAAAAATCAATACACACACACTGACTACTGCCCCGTTAACTGCAACATAAGCGCAATGTTTCTAGACATGTCACCGAGTCGATTGCCCCCTTGATTGCGTAGCCGCCACGTTTAACAAGACGCCATTGTCCCACACTGGATTACTTCGTCAAGAAGGCTGTGTGTTTAATTGTGCCTAGCTGTCTGACATTTTACATTGGAAGGCAGTGCTAGGTTTGCGTTTTCAGTGAGAAAGTGTTTAATTTACCAAGGCGAAATGTCACAAAGTCTGAAGATAGTATTTCTTCTTCGATTAGGTAGAGAAATTCTTGAATCACGAGGCTCTCATCAAGAATTGTTAGATTATTGTCTAGGCAGGCAACTAATATTTAATTTTAACCTGACATGGATCACAAAGCTTGCAATGTTCCATTAACCGTACCACCTCCAACACCAACAGAATTGTGGACCGAAGAAGAAAAGAATGTCTTGAAGAGAACAGGCTAATTTCATGAAGAAATGGCAAACTTTGCTGAAGGCAAAAACAGTAGGCCCAATAGAAACGAACCAAAAGGACAAAACGAAAAAGCTGAAGATTTATTCAAAGAAAAACAAGGAAGAAGAATAAAGAGGGCTGGGTGCTTGATTCTCCAACAGATTTGCACAATTATCTTGTTGCAAATGAAGCTGACAACAAGTACTGGCATATCAAAAAAAGCCTTTTAGATTCTGTTCTTTTTGAACGTGCTCCAGCGGCGAAAAGAATGAAATTATAGAAAAACTCAAAAAGGGATTAGAAAATCAAAAAAGACAGGACGCCCAAACAATAATGTATTCATATTCAGTTTGGTGGTTTCTGATTTTGTGCAAAAACGGCAGAGAAAGTAAGAAAAGAAGGAAGAAGAAAGAAAAGTGGGCACAATGGTTTAAAGAAAAACAGGATATTTCAGTGTTGACGTACGCAAGCTACGTACTCTTTGCAAAAGTAACTTCAAAAATCATTTCCTCAGTTTTTACAATATTGGGTCCTGCCAGACAGATTTATCAGAAATAACGAAGCAAATTGAAAACATGCACAGATTGAAGAATACAGAAACTACTGGTCAAAAGTTCCAAATATCCCCGGCTGGAAAACCTCAATGGTCCACAGGCCCTAGACATACAATTGTTTGTTTGTGCGGTCGTTTTAGCAACAGTGCGCCGCTGACTGTAAGACCACGGCAGTCCTAACCCACTGACAAGAAGTCTATTTTAGATACCGGCCCATAGCAGGAGCGGTCGTGGTTGTTTAGAGTTTTTTCTGCTTTAGCTCATGCGCGCGACTGTAAGGACCACAGATCAGCCTACCACTGACGTAGAGATCTATTTTAGATACCGCTCATGCAGGAGCGGTTGTTGTGTTTGTTTAGAGAGTTGACTGCCTTGAATTTCCACCCAAGCAGACTTCATGACTTGTATATATTGCTGTGATTACTGGCTTCAACTCCCGCATCGCTTCAACGTCCTGCTTCAATCAACTTTTTTGGCTGCCTTCGGCGCCACCAGGAAAGGTACTTTAGTTCAACTGTGCCTATGTGTATAAAATCAAGCTGTTTGATAAATGCACTTGGTGGACCTGCTTTGAATAATCTACATTTTACAGAGAGGAAACGCTGGCATGCCGTCTTGAATTTACGGCGCTTACGCTGCCAACCAATAACACTTTCTCCCATTTATCCTATGCAAGCACAACTTATTTTTTAATGTTTTTGTGCTTTCTTGTTGTTGGTTTTGTTGTTTTAAAAAACTGATACTAACTATATTATATACAGAACATTCGTGTCTTAATAAATAATCAAAGGTGCGCGCACACAACACGCACGCACTCCCCCCACCCCAACGCCCACTCAACGCACGTCCCCCCACCCCCCCCCGCCCACGCACGCACTTCCCCCCCGCCCACCCCCAACCGGCCCCGTGTGACAACCCACACCTCCCACCCCCCAATTCACCCCAAGTTCTTAATTAAGATTTTAAATTAAGACACCCCAGAGTTCTTAATTAAGTTTTTAATTAAGTTTACTTCAAGTTTCTTAAAAGATCTTGATTAAGTTTTTAATTAAGTTCTTGATAAGTCACCTCAAGATCATCACTAAGTCATCCTTTAAGTACAACCAATTTCGTATTCATCTTATCTGATAATTATTCAAAAAAAATACAATTTATGTTTTTTATCTTAAATAGCAGAGTGCCTAAAATAGTTACACACACGCCTTCAAAAACGCGTCATCGATTGAGATGTCTTTGCTCAGCGTTCTCTGCATAGATCTTAAGGAATTTCTTCATCCTAATCAACCGCATTGATTACAATTCTGTCTATGAGATGTCATTTTATAAACCCAAGTCTTTTATATATAGACTTTCTCATTTTATAGATACGCCATGATCTATTTTTGATAAAAAAAATTTAAAATATTAAAGCATTATAAATGATTCAAAATGATGCTTTGTTATAGGGCGGTTTTTGGGCGTGCTGGAGCCTTCTGAATTTAGTGGTTCAAGAATTTTTTGATTGCTTTGTTTCGTGCTGCCAATGTGTATATATAGTATAATAACCGTAATATATACTGCCACCCCAACAGCAGCCCATGGCGCCAAAAAATGGCAACAGTTTTTAAGTTCATAATCCATTATGACATTGGGCCCTTTATCACATTGGAGATTTTATAGCTGGCATTGAATTAACTTGTTCTTGCGTTAGCGGTGTGTATGTTTATCATGATGATTATATTCTAGTAAACTTAATTTATTTTGTCTGTTCCAGCTCTGCCTAATTTTTTTCCTGCTTTAAAACACGTCCAGAGAGGACACTTTTCACTGCCCCCACCTGATTCCAGTGTTTTCCTGCTGATTTTCTTAGCTGGTTAGCTGGAGGGGGAGCGAGCTGCGCACCTGAGTCGAAGTGTTTCCTGATTCTGATGATTTCCAGCTCGTTCATTTGAAGGGAAACAAAATTATATGATAAAAGTTATTAATCCCCAATGATTACTGGCGATAACAAAGATCCAAATCTTTAAGTAAGAACACATCCTAGAGACCTAATGACTTTGTTAAAACTGGATCTTTGCGTTAAATCATACGTAAGATCTGTTCAGAATCAATGGTAGCAAAATCGCTACTGACAGTGTTAGTGTACAACTAAGAACCGGTTGCCCCACACTTTTCACCATTCTAGACCCTAGCTGCGCTTCCAAACCTTTTATTATACTATAAAATGTCTTGTGGCGACATCAGTTGAATCTGTTCAATGCTGAATTCATTCCGAGGAACTGTATTTGTTTTCCACATGCTGCCAAAGAATACAAACTCTTTTTTTTGGGCATAATAGCTTGTCATCAACTTGTCATTCATAAGTACAGGAAGGTTTAGCTGCCTTGTAGCTGTAGGTAGATCAAATCGCATGTTCAAGTTTTTTATTAAATTATTAAATATTTTAATTATATAATAAATTAGCAACTCGAAAAAACAGTTACCAACTCTTGTATACCATTCTGCAGTTATTGGGATGGACTAAGTGTGAGGATACTCCAATGCTTGTATAAGCCTGTTAAGAAGTTAAACCAGCAGAGTCCATGCAAAACTAACTTTGAGGATTCAGCACAGCAGATTGTGATTGTTTGCAGGCTTCTTTTGCTTATACGGAAAGAGAGTTTTTCGATTAAGCAAGGAAATAATTTCCGGACAATATAAATATGTCAGAAAAGAAAATACATTTATAAAAAAATGGCTTCAACTCGCATAATGATCGGGCGGCGCTGTGGTGAATGCGCTTGCTTCTTTTAGTTAAGCGTAAGTTATTTCGCGTTTAGTAAACTGCGGGATGACGGCGAGGAGAAAACGACATAACAAAGCTATGGAGGAACTACAGCTCACAGAACGCCTATGAAAAGCAGAGACTTGGAGCAGTTAAGATTTTATTAATGACACACTGAAAAAACAGGGACTGCAGGCTTCAGAACATATAAAAAGTTGATAGCAAGCTATAAAAAACAATATTATCTAGTAACAGGCAAACCAATTCGAGACATTGCCCCCCGTGCCAAAATCAGAGTGACTTTTAACACCCATCAGAAAAACAAAAGATGCAAGAAATCGGTTTTATTTTCTGGGGTATGACGATGTGAATTTTGTTGCACATAATATTGAGCGAGTAAAAAATGAACAAAATCCTATTATTCGCCAAAAGGATATTGTAAGGGAATTCACAGCAATTAGAAAAGCACTAAGCCAAGCAGCGGGATCAGTGAACATACAGCAAAAGAATGGTTAATCTAAACAAGCGATTTTGGCAAATTTATTACCTGCTCCACAAACGACTACAGAGACCGACACTTTGTCAATACAACTCCAAACGACACCCATCAAATGGATCTTCAATATTTACCCTCTGATAGGATTAAACGAAAAAGATTTAAAGTAACGCACTCCACAATCATTGGACATGTCTTCAAGATACAAAGATGGCTGAGCCATTAACACAAAAGAGTGCTTCTGCCGTTTCTGTCGCTATACAACTAATATACCAACGGAGGCCGCTCAACTTATCCTCGCAATGATCAAGTCGATGATGGAAAAGAATTTAAAAGGCAATGAAATCAATTAATTGTTGAAACATAGAGTTACCATTAAAAGAGGCATTCCAGGAGTTCACAGAACACAGGCATTTAGTTGACAACTTTAACAAACAGTTTACCGAAAGACTTTTTTCCCTCCCAGTATCACAGAGAGCTGATTGACAATTCCCCGGCAACACAGAATGGTTAAAGACTGCCCTCAGTTTTGCTCGCAATGATAATGAAGAATGTAAAGGCCTAAAAAACCATAAAGCAATCAAATAATAACAAGTAAGCGTTTGCTGAGAAGTAGAGTCTCATCGGCAAAACTATTACCATATTGGATGAAAGTAAGAGGTGACCGTATTATTTTACCGCGGGAAGCAGAAGGGACACACGCATCAGGGCAACTGATTCCGGTTTTGGGAGTGTTGAACCCCGTACCGAAAATAAAAAGAAATGTAAAAAATGAATCCGCTCCCGGCGTGTATTAAATTTACGAGAAACTGACACAACACAACAACCAGCTCCTCCAACGATCTTTGTGAAAGATAAGTGCGATAATTTCCGCAGACACAGTTTCCCGCATTAATTAATTTAGGTTCCCAGGTGCCCAATTGCATATGAAAACTCTGGATTAACAAACACGCCGTTTTGTGTTTTGTTGCAATCCTAATGATTTTTCTCTGTTACAACTGTGGTGTTGGATCTCATTTAATTAGATCGCATGTATTTACGTTTGTCATGTAGGAAGAAAATCTTCTGCCAAACAATGGCCTTCTTTGTAAGTTGTCATGATTGATATGTTTTGACTGCACAACGCTGCGGTAATATCCCTTTGCTTTCTTAATTATATTCTCCTGGCTCGAAATACTTATCAATTTTGGCCTAAAAAAACCAACAAACTTCCTGATCACCTTTCACAGATAATTCATCCTTCATCTTTCCTAAAACCTTCTTGTAAGTATTGGAATTGCAAAGGTCGAATGCTTAGGGTTATCGGACGTGTCCGTACCATCCCCCAGAACCGCATGTCCTTATCACCACCTTCGATTTTCCAGTCTTATAAAGATGTCTTGGCAGTAGGAATATCTATAAGCAAAACTATCTGTATAACAGTGTAATACTCTGTGACTCAGATACGAGCTTAAATAGTTCATAAAGAAAATTCTAACATCAAAATGCTGTTGATAAATTCTAAAACAGTAAACCCTATCAGAAACAGTTTGTCTAATTTGACTTTCTTCTTTTTTTTTCTAATCGATTTATGCCAAAAAGCTGATCATGAAATCTTTCTATAAGTCCTGATAATTGGTTTTGAAGTTAGCTTAATTGCTTCGTTCTCTTTGGTGTACTAATCCTGACATCTTTGCGCTTGATGCGATGTCTCCATAGTCTTTTCCGAAACAACTGTTTTCATGCTAGCTGAAAAAAGCGTCTTTTTCTGAAGCGCATCAGTGGATTTGGTTACTGATACCATGTTCTTCATGATAACTGGTTTTCATGAACTTGTCTCTGATCAAAAGCAATTATGCGTAATGAACAGCAGTTAACTTTAAACCATGTCTTAAATAAAATTGGTAGAAGTCTGTAATGACAGGACATAATGTTTTTTAGCCGTCTAAAGATTGGCCACAAGACGTTTAGGGCTCACTGGAATCGTCTTTAGCCTTTTCAGCTGCTAATATGGATATCCTGTAGCAGGTCATGGAGTTCCTGAGGATAAAGTCCTAAGTCAACTTCGAAGAATGTAACCACGCTGTCGAGCGGCGTCAACGAGCCCAACCACTCTAAATGCCTTTTGAATATTAATGTACCTGTGATACATTTTAAAGTTGCGTAATGGAAGTAGGAATTTCGCCAATGCCCATCATAACCGATTGGTTTGCAATCCTAAATACATGAGATTGGATTAGACCTTTTTACTTGGAGCGTTAGTCGTCAATATTGTTGTTTGCTTTTACATAAGATCGTACGCCATACTAATTCCTCCAAACGCAATCCTTTTACCAATCATCTGAAGCATTGGTAAATCTACAATTACATCAATCTGTACTCCGAGTAAACTTTAAGAAAGAGCAACCCAACACATCCCGGGCGCCAGAAAGATAATGCGTCGGATCAGGCTGTTAATTTTTCATGCAGGTCTTTGCAATATAATTTCAAAGACGTCCGCCAACAAACCTACATCTTGTCCTTCAAGTATGAATCATGATAATCTCCCATCGTTTTACAAACGTACCTTTTGCCAACAATTCTTTGAGCATGCTGGTAATCGTAGTCGCTGATGTCCCTTTCCTCAAAACAAGAATACGAACGCGCCTTTAGTGGAAGTGTATCTTCGTCAAAAAACCCTTTCCCCAACTGTTCATGTATTCAAAAGGGTAAACAAGCCTCCTTACTAAAACAAGATTTTGAGTGCCAAAATATTTTTCCCGTTATTGTGACAGGGACTTTAAGGACATAGCCATTGCCACTGCTAATGAGCCCATCATGTGCTGCAATAGAGTCGTAGAAAAGTCACATTTAGTTTAAAGAGTAAACCACATGTACGTTTTCTGATGACTGTGCAAATGGCATGCTACCCTGAAGGCGCTTGGTTACTGCTTGCATTATAAGGAGAGAGTCATAACCTTCGCAAGTTGTGAAAGAATACAGGCAGCTTCCATGTCTTTGGATCAAACATTAGTTGGAAGGATTTGCATTTACTGTGCGCTGCACCTCTAAAACTTCCACGAATAGTGATCATGGTCCTTTTACTGTGGGGGTTTACACTCTTGGGCGTTAGCTCTAAACCGAAAATCCAACAATGGCGTCTGGGCTGAGTCAAACGCTGTCCGGTCTTCAGCGCCATTATGATTTCCAGATAATTTAGATTATTAGAAACAGGCGTTCACGCACATGCTGGCATGCGTTTTTAAGAAAGATTTCTGCAACATGCTGGTCCTCTATATAATTCTGGCTCTGAATAGAACGCCATCCGACCTAACAATAATAAAGGCAAAATGAACAAATCAGATGATTACACATTACGACTGTTTTTCCGTAGTTTCTGTGTTCTGGCCCATCATAAGGAACAATAAGCGACTCGAAGCCCTGCGTAAACTACGTATGGACTTGTTTGCAGGCAGCATGCAGCGTTTTTCCAGTGTTCTTAAAAAACTAACTTTGCTATCCTTGAGGGGGCGTAGTTTAGTTTCTGTCATTCACAGTCAGACAGAACTTTTACAATTTTTTAAATATGTTTCAAGTCGCGGCTTGAGCGTTTGAATTCTTGTTAAACCATTTCTACAGCATTCTTGTTTAATGTTCATGATTTGAAGTAGCGCTAATAGCTCTGCTCCTTGTGCGTATCAATGTGTAAATGGGGCAGCCCCTGCTGGCGAAACATTAGGGGAGTAAGTTCCCGACATGAGCTTTTAGCTGGTTTCGCCTATTAGTTTACTGTCTGTGGCCACTTTACATTGGCACCCGAAATTTGTTTCCTTTACAACCCCGATTTGTATACATTAACATTCTATTGGTTTGTTTTGTCTTCAAACTGAATCAATTTGGTCTACACTACAGAAAGGTAATTCCAGTTGTAGTAAAGATCATTGTGTAATGCCGATAGTTGATTTCACCCTCAACTGCGAGGTTCGCGGACATGAAGACAGCCTTTCAATAACGCATCCAGCATGATAACATTTGTTTGTCCTGAATTTTTGTATGTTTAAAACTGCTCTCTTTTAAAAGACCAACTCCCGAGTAGCGGAATGTTAGCCTTGCCTCCAATCCGTGCATACTTAGCCTTTTTAATCTAATCTCTAAACGTTCGCCCCTCTGACCAACCAGCGCCCTCATTTTGGCTTCTTCATCGGCAGCGTCAAACTGTGGCCAAAGCAGATCGTCGACTCCCATCCGGTGTTAAGTTCTTATGAGAAAGAATAGGACTTCTTGTTTTAGTTTGAGACCCATACCTCGTAGAATTTTACATTTATTGTTACATAGTCGATTAAAACACTAACATAACTTTAACTGGCGGGTCTATTGTTAGTTTTGTCCTGTAACTTGTGAAATAGATGGAACAAGCACTTGCCTGTCGTTTGTTGTGGGTCAATGACTCTAAATCAACTATCAATCAGTGCTCCTTGATAAACCTCTCTCATCGAGCATTCCCTTCAAAAAAATTTCGTCGCTTGTACCTTCATTATATCTTATCCAAGCCTGATCCCTATTTCTTTTGCTAAGCCAACAGAATTAATATTAAATTAAAAAAAAATAATTAATCAGAATCAGATATCACGTTCTTTTTTGCGCTTATGGACTCATAAACTAAAGTAATTAACCGAAACGCCCTTTGGCGTGTTAATGTGAGCTGTTTAGAACCAGATTTATTGAAAGTCTCGTTTACTTTTTTTAAGCATTCCTTTTTTACTGCTCGGGTGGACTGTTTCTGTTTGAGAAGAAACTTGGTCCTCCGCCTTTCTTTGCAAGATCAAACTTTTGTCTTTTGTAGTCATCAAAATCGGCCAGTAAACGATTAAATTCTTCCATCCGTGTGATTGGACAGCTAGTGCTTTATTTATTGCAGTTTGAAACTAACTAAGTTTAGCGTTAAAAGTTGAACCATAGCTGTTTGCTTTTGGAGTTTAGTTTTTAATTTTTTTAGCTATCATCACCTACAAGCTACTGAACACGACCGAGAGCAAAGACAAACCTCCACAAGAGGTAAGCGTCCTGGTGCGCCTAGTGCCAGTTTGCAAAGAGACCAACACGTTCGGTTCCTGCTGATAAGGCAGCTATAGTCGCGATGCTCCCATATTGTAACAACTGTTAGGACCGCATTAAAGGCAGCAGAATACCTGTCCGTTTGGCTTTGCTGTATTTTGAAAGTTCTTGCTCAAGAACTTTGCTGCATTTGTGTATGTTGGTTAATCTGACGGTTTTTTATGTTAGTGGTTTCTAGCTATCTCTTCTTTTGGCGCGCTGTAGGGCACGTTTGGGATAAACCATATGAACAGACATGCTTTTTTAATAAAATAAACAATAAATTAGTATTTGTATATTCATGTTTAATCGGTATTTTATCAATATTCAGGTCTGCGCATCATATATAAAAAACAATGTAATTAAGTATGTTTTATAATCGGCTTCTTCTTCTTTTATCGAATTTGATGTATTATTACGTCCGCTCACAGTTCTCCCGCTTCCATGTAACTGATTATCCTCCGTTGACCTTAGGTCAATCCAATAAAACCGTATTTTGTTGTTAAATAATATCCAAGACTTCCACTGTGAAAGGTGTAGATCTTTAGACAAAGGTCAACTGTTGAGATTTCTTTACAACCTCCCACCTATCCAAACATTTATCCCTTAATTCATCAAAAGCTGATAAAGGTTTTAAGCCCGCTAGCTAGATTCTGGTTAGGACGCCTCAATCGGCACATTGTACTTTCGTTATTTTTTGGATTAAAAAAACGTTATCACTTCCGTCCTTATTGAATGGTTCTATCATCTTCACACAGCAATAAAATAATACCTATCAGCACGGAAGCGAAGCTTGCTGAGACGCGTACAACTAAAATCCCATATATGTCTGCCCTGCTTCTAGGATATGTTAGTATACTAATCACGTCTTTCGTAATATATTGCTAATTTGACTGATAGATATGTTCTCAATCAGCTTGCTAACTTAGGAGGTGCTAACAACTCAAACTCTAATCGAGATGGCAGAAATGCTATACTATATCTTCGGTGTCTGATGATTTAAATAACCCGTTTGTATTCATTAAAAGTTAGTTCATATGACAATCTGTCTTTTAAATGCTCCTTGAAAGTAGGGTGCATGCGCTTTTCAACAACACAAAATCTAAGGGAAATGGAATAAGCATTTCCAAACGCCAATTTAAGCCACATACTTTTTTGCCGTCTTTAGTACATGCGGCATCCTAATTCTAATGTGTATAGTGCTTCTTCAATTTTCTATGCCTATGAACAACCAAAATCAGCCCTTTCATTCCCGGATAGCCATAGACAGAATATGTAAAAAATATGCCTGCATTGTGTAAAGAAAAATATTTCTTGCCCCTCGAAGCTATTATAGAATTTTCTAAAACGATTGCCCGCCCCGAGATTCTGTAAAAACTGTCCCTCAGATTGGGGTGTCCCTGTTGTTGACAGATCGAGAACTATTTTGGAAAGCTAAGACGCGCATATCCGTGGCACAATCCGACGTCATCAGCACCTAGGTCTGGAAATTTGACAGTAAGAATTTGATCTGACATCAATAGTAGATGGATTATTTGGACAGTAATAGGCCCTTATTTCCCCTTTCACGCCAAAGGGTTCCATGTCAGTCTTCTATGCGGGTTAATGAATCGAGGCCATGTGCTTGCGGACATTTTTATGAAGCAAAATAAAAATTACAAATTTAAAAACAAGGCAGGAATTGGAAGAATGAATAATAAAAATTATGAATTTTGTATATGATCCAGGAAGAATCGACATGAGTTGAAATTGACCCTTTTGACACAGCAACGCTCAATGCTCTCAATGCGGCATGAATTAACAGAAAGTAAGTTAAATCATTTTACGCAAGTTTAGGGCCAAGAACCTGCCGCCCCCCCGAATATAAAGACCAAAGTGATGTTTTGAATTAAAAGATTATATGATCATTTGTCTGTAAAAAAACGATCGAAGGGCTAACTTGTTCTGCTTACAACTAAAGCCCGACACATCAAAGTTAGTTTAGCCCAGAGTAACAATTAAAACAAAGACTCAGTGTGAAAAAAAAGAGAATCGACCTTGGTTCTTGTTGAGGAGGCCCAAATTAAGGGCGTAGGGCAGTTTCTAAACTTCAAAAACACACTTGTAGGCACCCAACTCGCTACCCCATTACAAACAAGGAACTTGAAGAATAAATACAAATCGGCATATGAAATATATAAATGCAATAGAAGGCATAAACCAGTTTTTTCAGTAAGAACAGCATTAAAGACATACACACTTCGCCGCTACCCATAGCGAGAAATAGCGCCTCTGATCATGCTTGAGAAGCATCAGAGGCGAATAAAAACAGAACCCATTTTAGGCAAAACTAGGCGAACTAGATGACATATAAAAAGAGAAAAAGAAAAACAGCGCTTGAAGGCTGATGACGCCGCAACTTAGGGCCTGATATTAAAGAAAGAATAAGACACAAACTAAAAGATCTTAACGAGAAAGATCAGCAAGACTAGAAGTGGCTGACTACTAGCTAACCGAGACCAATTACGAACTCAAGTGTGAACAGAATAAAGAAAGCTCATCGAAAAAATTTTATATGAAAACACAACACTAGCAGAACGAATGCGAACACGTTAAGAGAGCAAGGAGTCTTCATTAGCAAGCGTTATATAACTAGCCTTAGGATTTGCAATAAGTACAATGTGGAGATGGTCTAATACAGTCCGGCGATAGCCCAAAGTTGCAGTAACCGACCACCGTCCAACGCCACCGCCGTATATAGAATCATGGGGTACAAAAACAGCTTGATCATCTTGCACGTTTATTAAAAAAAATTGAGCCGTAAAGAAGACCGAGGGGGGGACAAAAAGAGAGCCGTGCATTTACCAGGATATAGAGTGGAGATATTGTCCAGCTGGCTTTTGTTACCTGCTGCAAGCAAAAGTAGTTGGCATTATGGCCGAGCACTTATGGACATTATTCTGTAAAATCAGTTTGGGATTACAATTTATAAGGATAAAGACCAAGTAATACCTATGCCCGTTTAATCCAAGAACAAGGCTGGTCATTTCATATTCACATGGTCATCTTCGAACAGAGGTCCGCTAGGCTTTGCTGCGGTTCTACAATGACTTTTGGGTTTGAACTTCGGGATTGGATGAATTAATTCTTGTGGTGTTCTTTTTAATGTATGAATATAACTGGCTCAGAATTTATGTCGTTTTTTTCCCCAACCTCTGTCATTGCCTGACTAATAATGAGATTTCAGTTATTATAGTTTATTATATGTACCTATCTGGAGTCTGATGTCATAAGGCAGCATTGTATAGTAACCCATGCCAAACAGCAAAGTCTACTTTCGATCTGGCTATTGTAACACAGTATGGTAACTTTGAATACTTGAAGGGTAATCAACTTTAGAATTAATGGCGTCTCCTCTAAATTGCTAATTATTGTTTTTGGTGCGGTCAAAGCCAGTAGAAGGATCTTTTATGTTCGATCATGTCTGGGCTTTTGAACCTAGCAAAACACCAAACGTAAGTGCGAACAATTCGTTTATATCGTTCTATTCCCGCTCTAGTTAGGGCCCTATAGAAGGTGTCTAAGATAATGTCGTCCATTGCAGTTTTATGCTCTTGCTCTATGGACCCGAGTGAACAGTTGTGCCTGAAGATAAAGATGAGTAATGAGGATTCCAGGTCCATACTTATACTTTCTGTGCACGCCCAATAATAAGGGGTGCCTAAGCCATGATTAAGATCAGAATTTTGTCCTAAAGTCAGTCTTGATGTGTAAATATTGAATTCGTTACAGATTCTTTCAAGAAGCCATATACATGTCTATTTCTGTGCTAAATGGATTAAAAACGGTTGTGTCCATTTGGTACTGGGCTTGCAGTTCAGTCAAAATACTTCTGAAGTGTGAATAGAAATGAAATCTGTACACTGACCTAACCCTAAGGAATAGGATGATTTAAGTGATCAGCGATACGACACTCGCACACCCATTGATGCACAAAACACAAAGCAAAGTTATAACTGTTCTGATAAACAGCATCGGGAATGAACTAAACCACACTTTTAGGGATCAGGGGATCTTTTTTAAATAGGAAGGGTTAAAGATAACTGCTTAATGGAGTCTTACCTTTTTATGAAAGGGTGTCAGTCTGGGCTCCACAGTAAGTCGAGGTGTCAGTTATTGTTTATAATTTAAGATTGTAGTGCGGCCCAACAGAATATTTTATGCATCATATAAAATTTGAATGCACTCATTTTTAAATTTGTTTTAAAAACAGTTTGTACCAATAACAACTGCAAACTCAAACGCGCCCTTCCGTTTTAGAACAAGCTATTAATAACGAAAGCGGAACTAAGAACGGGGCCCCGCGCTCCATGAAAATTTTATAACAAAGTCGTAATGGTTTTAAATATAAGCAAAGCCAAGTAGAATAAATATGATTAAAAAAGTAATGAATAGAGGCCAATTAGTTAGCCCAGTTAACATACCGAAAGGTTATTACTGGTTGTTGTCTCGCTAAACAGAAGAGCAATGAGAAACTTTGACATTGCTCTCAAACTTAACGAATGCGAATCAGAACAACAATGTTGACTTCAAAACTGAAAAAGAAGAAGTAGGTTACTATTGAAGATGGAGAGCTACTAAAATGTTAGGCTTTGCAACTGACAATCGGACAGGTTCATATTTATAGAGTTTGCGCCAACAAAACATACTTATGAGGGAGAAATCCGCACGAAGCTTTCATACATTCATATGCTATGTTCATTGTTGGATGACTGCGCACTGATTAAACTTATCTGATGGAAGGCCCTCAACAGTTTGAAAGGGATGAGCTCTTCCCGGTCAGGGAAACTGCATATTGCAATTAATGAAATTATACAATTCTCCTAATTTACAGTCTTAAAAGATTAGTTTGTGGGAGGTCGGACAATTAATATAAAATAAAGCAAAGCGGGGAAAGTTGTGAATGTGATAACCGTCACATTGTTTTGGAAATAAAATAATAACGTTACTAAAAAAAGTAATGTCGCTGGGCCAGAAGAATCAGGAGTTTACATTAGCGCGCGCCTTTTAAGGTGTATAACCCTTAGAATAAAAGATCTGCAGACGTTGCCGGCTTGAACGAAAATGGTGAGATAGGCGCGCTTTAGTGTGAGTTTTTTTGAGTACACTAAAGACGGTGATTATATAAACGCAAAGAGGTTGGCGACAGCAAAAAAGTTTCCTAAACACGAACAACTGCGCAATGCTAGGGCAAATAAATGTTGCCAGGTATGAATATAAAATAGTTCGAGAAAACCTGACCCAAATGCCACATAGAAACAATAGTTAGAATGGGAAATAAAAGTTGAATACAAAGCCCATAAATTACATATTTAGTAGAGGCCGCCAAAAAAGTTTGCATAAAACATTCAACTCTGTGCACATTACATGTAAGTCTTGATGCCGGACCGACAATAGTCGAAAAGAAAATTGAAATAAACAGCCGTATTGTAAAAACCAGTAACACATCCTCCACAGAAAAGAAACAGATTGATTAAAAAACGCTGTCTACAAAATTACAGATCCTTTTTGCAAGCAGAAAATTATGAGACATCGTTCACATGAAATATGAAATATACTGACTTTAAAGATGTGGGAGAGGGATGGGGTTGGGGCGTATAGAGAATGACGCTTATAAAAGTAATTAAGTATTAGCTGTCAAAACTAGACGTTCAACTCCTCAAGAACGATGTTGTCGTCAGATCATCTACACAATGTTGAGGATATTAAGATCATAACAACTAGCAACCACAAAATCAATGTTGACTTAAATAGAAACAAACTTAACAGAACTGAAATAGGATTGAATCTTACACAGTTAAGGCCCAAGACGTAGGGTTATAAATATACTGAAAGCCATTTTTGACCGAGAGTAAGCTGAAAAATAATAACTGGATTAGACTGAGTACATTCCTGCTATAAAAAGCAAAGAGCAGTTAAACATTATTGCCATAAACTCCTCATAGCCTCATTGAATAGAGGCAGACCAGGTTGTGGAAAAACAATATATTGTCCTAGACCTATTACAAACAGTTTATCGCTATAATTTAAATCATATTGTGGTTTCTGTCCAACAACATTAACAGGGAACAAAGCATAACAGCAATAGAAGTTTAATATGGACAGATATGACATATAATAGTTAATCGCTATCGAAAAATAAACTGATTGTAGTGTTTTAGACAGTTTATAGAACAGTTTTGAATGAACTCAGAACACCATTTATATAGATGACAGTTCGAGGCATAAAGAGACATAGTAAGAAAGAGAAACAACTTGTCGAAACAAGCGGTTTCCAGCGGAAGACATGCGGGGATAAGTGTGAGGGATATTATGCAAAATATAAAGTCAGGTATTAAAATAGACTTTATAGAACATTAAAAGACTGTAGTTTTAATTCCACATGAAAGACAGAGAACACATTTGAAGAATGTTTGCGCGAAAATGAAATGGTATTTGAAATTGACCATGAAAACATACGGAATAATAGCAAAAACTGAAGATCTTGAAAAGTTTAGTAAATTAGTATTAACAAACGGATAACCCGCACAGTATGTTTGTTTTGTAGATAATCGTTATTTATTGGTATTATAGAAGTCTTACCTGTCAGAGAACAAGAAATATGTGATGTCCTAGGACCACTTTCGCCCGATAAACTCTGGATGGAGGAGCAAGTGGGGTAGAGTCGGCATAATACTGCTCTGCGTGGTTTCTTTTTCCACACGATCTCTCTCCTCTCCCCCTCACCCCCCCCCCCTCCTCTCTCTCTCACTCTCTCTCTCTCTCTCTCGTCCTCTCTCTCTCCCTCTCTCTCTTTCCCTCTCTCTTCTCGACTCTCAACCCTCTGTCTCTGCTCACACACA
The DNA here is from genome assembly GCA_018398815.1 of Conus ventricosus. Classification (NCBI taxonomy): domain Eukaryota; kingdom Metazoa; phylum Mollusca; class Gastropoda; order Neogastropoda; family Conidae; genus Conus; species Conus ventricosus. The sequence goes on along the minus strand of CM031595.1, from coordinate 102,126,311 downwards.
ACACACGCTCGCGCGGCGCAGCAGCACGCACGCACGCATCACACCATATATATATTAAATATAAAATTGTATGGAATAGTCACGGTCCTAAAGAGCCGGACGGCCCTACCACCCTTCCCACACCTAAATACACACAAGAGCAGGACCAATACAAGCACAATAACACAGCTTTACAATCATGCCGCCATTCTTATTACACACACACACTATGGCGCCGACCACTCACGACCCATCTACAACCACACACCGGTAGTCCCACATCTTTCGACTGACCCACCCTACCCACTACGACCCCTGAGAACCCTAACCAATACTAAAAACACCAGTTGCGGTAATATGACACTCTGCGACCAAGTTACGCAGAGTATAGCTCCCACACATGTGGGCAACCTAATAGGGGACCCAGAATCAGACCCAAGGGACTCTAATATCTAAACTACACCACCCAGCGACCTTACTCCCCAGACTCCCCCCATTCAGCATTGAAGGCCGGACCCACTCCCGTAACTGGTCCCACTGCGTCCCTAAAGGGGAGGCGAATAACACTTACCCTACACTGTGGCTGGGCCAGCAAGCGTCCCAAAATGAGGCAGTAGCTAACACCCTTACCTTACTGCCTAACCACAACATATACCGTCTACTGCCCTAACACTACACCCTTTATACTTACAACTATGGGACAACCCTTCCCGGGCCCGAAGAGCTCCGAAATCCTCGCGCTGTACTTGGCCCCTCAGCTGCGACACCGTGTCCCCGTGAAGACTGCACCTCATCGCTGACCGTGGGCCTCACGCACAGTCCAACCCCTGAAGACTCTAACGCCCCGTCGGCGACCATGGCTCCTCAGGGAGACGTCGGGATATCCTGACTCCCTCTCCCAACGCTAGGAGGCACAACCCCCTAACCGCACACCATGCGCCCTCAGTCGGACGATTCCGGGGGCTCGAAGGTACGCCACAATCCTCTGAAGGCCCCCCGCCGGACACCTGAGGGTGAGGGAAGGGTCTGGTGCGTGCGCCCTTCGTCTCCAGGACGCCGAACAGGGAAAGCAGCAGGTGGCGGGAGAACTCCCGAAGAACCTCCGGTAAGCGTAGGAGAGAGCCCACAGAACGGCAGACGCCTGGATGGTCTCCCTTCACCCACCTGGAAAAGCACAGCAACGGGAAACCGCCGCTCACCTGTGCCAGCACGCGGCAGTAACAGCTGTGGTCTGGCCCCAGCCTCAGGACGGAAACGAGATAACGACCTGCTAGACAACACTGTAGGGCCCACCACTGGTCAATGTTGCTACTACCCGAGTCAACACGGCCCATAAGCTACCTGGTAAAGCCTTAACTCTAACATCTCCCTTGCCTACTTTCCCACTCGGGCCATGAGAGTGACCCCTTGAATTTTGAATGCATACGCCTCCCCAACCCGTTACTCTTTGTGTTTATCAGTCCATTTCCTGCCAAACCTTACCACAGCAACAAAACAATAATCTCCTGAGCCCCATCCCACGCTATTAATCAAGAAAATTATGGCTCACGACATCTGAAATTATGACACACCAAAATTCTCGGAGAAATAAAACCAATCTAAGCAATCCAACTCCGGACTCCCATGAGTTCCCCTAGGAATATACTAAAAAAAACTAGAAAAAAAGGGCCATCTCCAATGAAAAGTTTATTCCCACAACAGTAACGAGATATAATACACGATCATCAAAAAACAACAACAAAAGAACGAAAAAGCATTATCAATTTCTAACGTTCACAGTTTCTAGCATAATTCAGTAAAAAAGAAATCGGCTCGCAGCCGACCATCCATTCATTCTCATCCCTCTTATTCGGCACTGGTCCAATTATAATCATAAATCAAAACAAAACAAGATTTTGGTTCATCCAAATTTTCCATCCATCACCCCCACGTTAGGCCCATGTCATCACTTGACAGATAACCCGTGGATAATCCTTGTAAGCCCACTACAACCATACTTCATATAAATAATTCATGCTGCACATCCTCCGTTTTTATGTCCCACAAAACAGCTGAGCTACCCGGCCTTAAACTTTACCATACCCCTGTCTTTCCGACTACTAAAATTGCAACAAGGAACTGTCCTCCCTGCAACCTAAGATAAGCTTCCTCCAACCCTATACTGTCACAAACACATACATCCCGTGCATGTGTTGACGACTGTTCATTTACTTTTAAAAGTAAAAAAAAAAAAAAAACAACATCTAACCATAGAGACGTCACTGTCCTGTACCAAACGGCGTACTTCACAGAATACAGTCTCACGCGTCACGAACACCCGCGACCGAGAACCATGACTCGTAACGAAAGTGAAAAGAACACCAAAGTAAATATGAATAGTCCACGACCTTACTCCACGTATAAACCATTTCGGACAACCAATTAGCCTTGCCCACAGCACAGTAACAATTCCAATGCTGTGCATTTCAACAGTTGACCCGAAATCGTTACTCAGATTTCACGAACTACTACTACTATTTGACAACTGAAAATGAGCACAAAGCCCTTAAACGATTCAGCAGACACTACCTGCACCTGACTCATACTATGATCCTCAAAACAAAATGGCAACCTCGTATGTACCTTTCCTTTACTGACCGTTCGGCCCCCTAAATTAAGCATGAACAGAATCACAACCAATATCTTACAACATCGTCCATCAAACGGTTAAAAATCGTAACCCACACTGTCTAGCCAAACTGTCACATGACAATACCGAACTCATGAAGCCACTAATTTACAACTACTACAGAAACAAACAGATAAAAAGTAACACAAACCCGGCTTTCAAGTTTCAATCACAAGAAAACCACAACGACATCATACCAGACAACCCAGTATACGCAACAACCATAATACAACTTAAAGCATAACAAGACCGAGCTACAGTACAACTCGCCATAAAAACAAACAACATGAACACACCACCATGAACCTACAAAACACCAACCTTTGACACAGACGTTTCAACCACACCAAGTTCTGCAACTGGGCTGAAGTGGCTGCCAACAGAGACGACACAGAACCCGCACAGGCCAAAGGGAACACCAGACCCGACGAGGACCTGGCACTGACTAAAGACTCGAAGTCACGCCAGCTCGACTAACGGCGCTGCCGCCGCAACTCACAAGGCGCGTACCACTCCGACGCGGAACAACCAGGGAACCGAAGTGAAGCACCCTCAACGCATTCCCGACCTGGTCCGGAAATCAAGTCGAACTCTACTCACTAACACAAAACAACGATTGGTCAATCAGCGTAGCCCTCGCAGAGCTAACACGCCCGACCAACGGAACTATTCTGTTGCTCGAGCAACAGCCCGACAGTTACCACAACAAACTCACAGACTTGACAACAAAACACTAACAACAGCCGATAACCTTGCCCCAGCCTTCTCTAGTGCAGGACCAAGATAACAAAGGGTAACAATCGGAAAGAAAACCAACCTCCCCACTTCCATCCCTTCAACAAGTCAAGATTGGAACTCAAGAATATTGTGTATCTTATTTCCCCAGCACCCTACCTAAGCCAAAGCCTTCCACCTTTACCAAAACTCCCAATCTTACACACGCACACTCGCACACACCACATATACACATAAGCACCACGCGCAACACGCTCTATAATTCTGACTACCATTACGACCGCAAACGACATGAACGGCTGGTTTACTACATGCCGAACGGTGACATGGATACATGTGATCTCAGTCTCCATCACTCTAGCTATTTAAGACCATCTGTTGTCCTGTCTGAACCTATATATAAATCTTCCTATCTATCATGTTGATAAGGTATGAGTATCTATACGATACGTCTTTTATTTGTCCCAGCTCATGGGGCAGTCCACTAACGTGCTCGAGTGTATTGTTCCATAACTTTGAGCGTTCCTTCCTTTTTTTCTCTCCTCCCCCCTCCTCTCCCTCATTCTTCCCACTCGCCCATCATGATTGAACATCAGGAAGGACAAACTTGAGAGTAAACGACTACCGCCTGATAACTCCGTCGTTGTGATAGAAACTTTTTTTTTTTTTTAAGCTTCCAAGATCCTCACCAATTTAGCCATTCCGCCATTGCGCATTGTTTTGCGAGCGGGGATGCTGAAGTAGGGTTCTCTGACACACTGTTGTGAAAAAAAAATAGTGAAAGTAAGGTTAAAGAGTTTGACTGTAACTAGGATGATAAAGAGTGTAAAAATGGTGGGTCGGGCATGACATCTATCCGACCACGCGATAGACCAAAAATAAGCGTAAAGTGGCTGAATTGTAAGAATGTTCACCATATACTGACCTCGGATAGGGACAAAAGATTAAATGTTTGATCACATATGTTAACGTTGTTTATGTTGGCACCTAGCAGCGTGAATGATTTCCTTCATCTTCTTCTTCTTCTTGCTCCTTCTCCTTCTTCTCTCTTCTGCTTGATATAGTTTTTGGTGGCATATCTTTTATACAGGCAGTGATTGCCTACGCAAAAGGGGACTGGGATTGACAGGGATCGGGAAGAGGAGGCAGCGGGTACAAACGAAGAAATAGAACACGAATCGTGATGTTGCGATCATCATTTACATATTTGCGCCCCGCCCCCCACCCCCCCCCCTCACTCTCTCACTCTCTCTCACTCCTTCACGCTCTCTCCTCTCTCTCACTCTCATTTCTCTCTCTGTTGTACTACTGAATCACCTGTATGTGTGTGTATGTGGGAGGGGGGCAGGGAGGGTGTAAGCTTGCGAGCGGTCAGAACACTTCCACGAACCCGTGTTCTTGAGAATGAAACATTTGCCTGAACTTTATGAGGCAGGACGGGGGCCGTCACATCGGGAATTCCCGATAGGAACAAAACCTTGCAGAGCCCTGTGGGAGAACATTCCAGATCGAGCGCGCAGATAAATGCGCATCAACTTCACTCTGAATGCACCTTTGAATCTCACCACCCAGCCCTTCGGCAACAAAAGTTGTAAGCTTTGTTTGCCGACATATGTTCATTAGTGAAAATACAAAAGAGAAACACAAGCCCAGAAGAAACACTTGTTGAGGTGAAAACGTACAGTGCTGCCATTTTTTACTGCTGAGCGATTCGAGGTATTTTATCATAATGTAGACTATGATTTGTAATGGTGCATGGTTTCTATAACCACAGTACGAATTCGTGACATGACGATGCGCGAGCACATGTGCGTGTGTTGTAGTGTATGGTGGGTGAATGGGTGTGTGTATAAGTGTGATGTGTTTGTGTGTGTGGTGTGTGTGTGAGGTGTGTGTGGTGATGTGTGAGTGTGTGTGTTGTGTGTGTGGGTGTGTGTGTGCACGCCGACACGCACATTGTGTGTGTGAGTGTTGAGTGTGTGTGTGTGTGTGTGTGTGTGTGTTGTGGTGTTGTTGTGTGTGTGATTTGTGTGAGCATGCTCCTGCACGCACGCTTCTGCACATGCTTGTGTACATGTATGTGTGCGGAATCCGTTGCCTGTGTAAGTAGGCGTACAACGCATGTGTGTGTGTGTGTGTGTGGTGGTGTGTGTGATTGTGTGAGGTGTGTTGTGTGTGTGTGTGTGTGGCGCGCGCGAGCACATGATGTGCAATTGTGGGCGTGTGTGAGGCGCCTGTAATGTGCGCAACGTGTGTGTATGTATGTGCCTAGCATGTATGTGATGTATGTGCGCAAGCATGCATGTGTTATGTGTGTGCGCATGCACGCATGTGCATGTGTGTGCGCTAAGCTGCGCGCATGGGCGCCGTGGATTATCATATGTGTGCGTTGCCGCGC
>CM031595.1:102113031-102115531 GCA_018398815.1 Conus ventricosus | reverse complement strand
TTATATATTGTGGTTGTGTGGTGTGTGTGTGGTGGTGTGTGTGTTGTTGGGTGTGTGAGTGTGTGTAGATAGATAGAGACATGTTGAGAGAGAGAGAGAGAGAGAGAGAGAAAAGAAGAGAGAGAGAGAGAGGGGGAAGAGAGAGAGAGAGAGAGATTTGGGGGCTTCTTTCCGTTTGATTAAGATAGGGTATAAGAATTTTTTTTTTCCCCCTTTCAAATTTAAGTGGCCCAGACGGAAACGAAACAAATGTTTTAAAAAAAAAATTAAAATCAAAATTTAAAAATTTTCCCCCAACAAAAGTGGACAAAACATTACGAGTCAAAACGCACGGCTTTCGCCTCTTGGGTCTTCTTCGGGCAAGGGAAACAGCATTCGGGCAAGAAAACGGAAAACGACAATCCCCTTTTCTTCTGCAATTCGGGGAAGATTCGTTAAAGAAAACGGAAAAAAGGCAATCCCTAGCCTTTTCCAAATTTGGCGCAAGATGGCGTTGAATGAAACCAGGCCGATGGGAAGGAGACAATGCGAGTTGAAATAATGATGATGATAATAATAATGATAACAACAATAATTATGATGATGGTGATGATAAAATATGTTAAAAAATGATAAGAGAGGATTACTACCACTTTTTGGTAAATGATATGACGATAGTAGCTGTAGTATCAGTAGTGGCTATACCAACAGAAGGAGAAAGGAAAGGGTTAGAGGATTGTCAAACAACATGGTTGTAGTGCAACAATGTTGAGTGGTGATGATGATGGTAATGATAATGGTAATGAGATGATGGTAAAAATACTAACAACAGTATTGATAGTGATAATAATGACAATAACAATGGTATTTATAATGGTAATAGTAATAATAATGATGATAACGATGATGATGATAATAATGATAATGATACCAACAACGACAGTGACGGCTGTTGTTTTTGTTGTTGTTACCCAGAAATGTCTCGCCATCCCAAACTGGTATGACATTTCCACGACTTCTACGGATAAACATTTTTCTTATTGTGCACCGTAAAGTAAAATGTGGTCGCTGTCAGTTTTGCATATATACGCAATTTATTTTTCTGCAACAAGAGACAAATGGAGAATCTAAGCATAGCCTGAACACTAAATGTTTGTTAAACGTACTAATTTTTGGCACATTAAATTTTCAGAATGTGTTTCAGTAAGAAGAGAAATGGTGGTGGGGGAAGCTGTCAAGACGTGTTATTTAATTAACAATGTTGCAAAATATTGTTGTTGGTTTTATCTGTGTCTGCTTGTGTGTGTGTGTGTGTGTGTGTGTGTGTGTGTGTGTGTGTGTGTGTGTGTGTGTGTGTGTGTGTGTGTGTGTTTGTTTGTGACTTCGTCTGTACGCAAGATAAGTCGAAAAGCACAGGATAGACCGGAATCAATACTCACAGACTGCTTTATGCGGTCAGTTCCTAGACCGGGTGCAGTGCTCAGTTTTGGAGATGCACCATTGTCGGATGGTTGAACCACAAACCGTCGGGCCCTGTAATAGATCTTCAGTCGTGCAGGGATGGAGTTAAAGCGCGCAGGGTGTACGTCCGGTTCCCGCGCGGAGTTTGGAAATCTACTCGAGCTCACTAAGGTAACACGTCCGGTTGCGATGTTGTTACGAGTGACACGGACGCGTCATTGTTTCGCTGCTAAAAAAAAAAATAATAATTTAAAAAAATCATTATCAAGACAGGGAAGTAGTATGACGTATGAGGAGAGAGAAAAAAAAACATACATAAACTGAGAGATCCTGTTCCATTTACACTTTGCAGCTTTTTTTTCTGTCCCATCTTCTGTGACACCTCATTGACATTACACACACACCGCTCATTCCGACTCTCCCGTCCACAGCCAAAGCCCTGCCCGACCCGCCACAGTCCCGGCACCGGCAGTCCACAGGAGGCGGTCAGTGTCAAGGCGTCAAGAAACAACTCACCGGCGGAGACACTGCACTGCTGCCGAGTCACTACGGTGATGTTCAGTGGCGCCTGTTCTGATCTAACATACGCAGGACACCACCTACTAAGCCCCCTATTGACGACGATAATTGCTTAGCCGCGGAGCCGGCGTGAGTGAGCTCTCCCTCCGGAGGGCGCCACCACTTCTGTCCAACGACAGCCCCCATGAATTTTGTCGACAGCGGTGAAATCGTTGGAATCTAAACCAAGGCCATAAAAGCGGAGAGGACATCAAAATCAAGGTCACCATGAGAGCAGAGCATGAAGGACAACAGAATTTGAGACTTTGTTTCAATGCTGATCGATGAGAATGACGATGATGAAGATGATGCTACGGATTTTCATGCCGGTTTGAAACTGCATAACAGAGCTTTACTGTACGCTTACTTTCATAATACATCCCGCCGTCAACCAGGTCCAAGAGATACAGTCACATGCAGTGTTGGTCAGGAAATTGAACGACACTCTCAGAGACGCATCCATGTAGTGGATAAAACTCGACCGTATGGTCCCAGTCTTCGC
>CM031595.1:102105531-102108031 GCA_018398815.1 Conus ventricosus | reverse complement strand
AACACTCACCATATTATTCTGCGTACGATTGTGATAATGGGATTAGTATGCTTGAAGAAAATCTTGTTGACAAGATGTTTTTGTTTGATGATGCCATATAATACTGTGTGGTGATTTGAATGCAAGGACTTCCGATGGTTCCCCTGATTACTTTGATGAAAGCAGATTGCATGCCAATTATACAAAACATTCTATAGACCAGAAGAAAAGAATGTCCCATGATACAGTAATGAATTCTTACGGCAAAAAATTGCTGGACCTCAGTACGGTTTGGAACTATGTATTTTAAATGGTTTGTGTCATGGTGATGAAAATGGTCAGTATACATATATAGCCGATCAAGGGTGCAGTGTGAATGATTATTTCTTAACTTCCACATCTTTCTTTGATAGTGCGTGTGAGTTTATGACTATGAGTGTCCTTGACAGATTAGAATCAGATCATATGCCTCTTTTGTTATGCTTTAATAATCAAACACGTATCACTTCCATCAGGAATTCTGTGAATAAGAGTGAAGACATATTCATTGATAAATATAAATGGATTTCATCATATGCGCAGACATTTTTTTGACTCGGTGAACTCGAATAAAGTAAAAAAAAAAGAGTTAGAAGTTGCAACAGACTTAATCAATGTTGAAGTTAACATAGCAATAGGTTTAACAAGATTGTTAAAGACCAGGCAGGACATATGAGGAAACGAATACCGATACATAAACAGTCAAGCAAAGGATGGTTTGACCACGATGCAAATCAAACAAACGAAAGTGATAAGGCTTCATATATAGTTTAAGCGTTCACTGGATAAAAATGACCGAATTAGATTTTGTATAGCTAGAAGAGAATACAAAAACATGATTATGAGGAAGAAAGAGGAACGAAATGAATCAATGTTAAAGGAACTGCTTGATTCTGTTAAATGCCAGAAGACATTTGGGAAACGGTTAAGAAATTCTCTCGTAAAAAAACACAACCACAAAATAACATATCCATTGATCAGTGGTTGGTCACTTTAAGATATTATTAGATAGGAAACACATGATTTCCAGATTATGATACAGTAGAGGACGGTGATGAGATATATGACAGGCCAATATCTAGGGACGAAGTAATGATAGCAGTTAGAAAGCTGAAGAATGGTAAACGGCTGGACCTGATGAATTTAATTGGAGAGTTCTTTAAAAACGCAGGAGAGCCAGTGTTAATGTTGAAATTATTTAACCATTTATTCAATAATGGAATCTATCCAGATGACTGGACTGAGTCAACTATTATACCACTTTTTAAGAAAGGTGAAAATCATAACATGAACAATTACAGAGGTATATCATTAGTAATATAAGTAGTAAGTTATATAGCTCAATAATCAACAGCAGATTACAAGAGTGGGTAAATTTAAATAACATAACGGGGAACATCAAGCAGGGTTTAGAAAGACTACTGTACGATAGATCATATATTTACATTGCTAGCTGCCATTCAGAAAACAGTTTGCAAAGAATCAAAAGTTGTATGTTGCATTTGTAGATTTTGAGGAAGCTTCGACTCCATTTCTAGAAATTTGTTATGGCATGTGTTGCTAAAAAATAGTCAGTGGTATAATTATAATAGATGCATTAAGAGTATGTATAGAGATGTAAAGGCTAGGATAAGAAGTGGGGGAAATTATCAGATGTTGTGAATTGTACAAGGGGAGTAAAGCAAGGTGATGTTTGCAGCCCGATTCTCTTTTCGTTGTTCGTCCACGAACTTGCACTAGAAATTATGAAAATGGCAAACATGGTGTTGTCCTTTGATTTGATAGAGTTTTCAAATTACTTTTTGCGGATGATATTATCTTGTTATCAATATCAGTTGTTGGTCTACAAAAACAGTTGAATAGTTTGTATGCAGCTGCAACGAGACTGGAGCTAAAGTGAATATGGAGAAAACAAATATTGTTTTTCGCAAGGGAGGGTATCTGCTAGACATGAACATTGGATGTATGGAAATGAGCCAGTAAAAGTAGTAAACGTATATAAGTATCTGGGTATATCTTTTCAACCAGGCTGAGTTTTACTATGCATGTAGAGAAATAGTTAACAGAGCAAAAAGAGCTGTTTTAATTATACTTAATGTAATGTATAAGCTTGACTTTAGCTCGTTTAATATATTTAAAAGTTATTTGATTCACAAGTTCAGTCAATTTTACAATATGGGGCTGAAATATGGGCGTTCGAAAGCAGCAATGTTATCGAAAAGCTGCATTTGTTTGCCATGAAACGCTTTTTGAACGTCGACAGTCGTACTCCTAATGATTTGGTATACGGAGAAATAGGGAGATATCCTATCTATTTAAACTCATACGTTAAATGCATCAGTTATTGGCTAAAATTGACAAGGATGGAAAATTACAAGTTACCAATTAAAGCGTAAAGTGTTATATGATCTTGATATTAATGGAAAGAAGACGTGGGCCACAAATGTTCGCATAGTGCCTATATTCTTATGGTTTTGCTTTT
>CM031595.1:102058031-102100531 GCA_018398815.1 Conus ventricosus | reverse complement strand
GTGTATTGAGCTCACACAGACACACTGCAGTTCACACAAAGACCCCAAACACACACGCCCCCCCCCCCCTTCTTCTTCCCCCCCCCCCCCCCCCCCCCCCCCCTTTTCTTACAACCCCCACAAAGCCACATACACACACAGACACCACCACCACCCTGAAACCACACAAAAGGAGGGGAATAAATGGAAATATTCACTAATTTAGCCTACTAAAAGAAAAAGAAACAGAGGCTAAAGAAGGACAGGACAGAAGATTAAGGCAGAAGGGCCCTGGCTCAGCTAGACGTCAGTGACTCTGATGTTCATCCCAGCTGGCTGTGTGGTGCCCAAGCGGCTGATGACAAGGTTTTTCCATGTGCTTTCTGTACACCGGTCTCTGGGTTCTGCCACACTGCTGCTATCTTCGCATGACTGTAGCTGTGATGTGGACCAACAAAAAGTTGGCCGACTGGGTTGTTGTAGCCCAGCTTCATCGACCTCAGGTGCTCTGAAAAGCGGTCGGCCAATGAGCGGAGGACTCCCCAATATACAGTTTGGGAGCAGAGGGTGCAGGTCAAGATGTAACACTAATCCCAGACTGGCAGTTTAAACTGGACCCCCAGTGAAGTGCCAGTGGGTCCCACGACGTACAAGTTCTATGAAGGGGCACGTCTTGCATTTTTTTGTCCCCAAGGTCTGCACCCTGGTGGGGTTTTGACTGGGTGGCCTGCGGTTCTAAGCTTGGACCTCAAAGCATGTCACGCAGGTTCTTGTCCCTCTGAAAGCAAACAGGGGTGGCTTGGAAAATGATTGTTTGAGGTCTGGGTCTTGTTGGAGGAGACTAAGTTTTCACGTGGATTCTGCAGACTGGTAGGTTGTGAGGATGGTATGGAATGACTACCACAGCGCGATCCTCATCCTCTCCCGTTGTTTTTGGTCCCCGGGCTTCTGTGCGGCTGGTAGAGCATGCACGCTCAAGTGCTGTCTGCACATATCCTCTGGGAAACTGGCGGGCTATGAAGAAGGTGGACATTCCCCTGAGCCTCATTCTCAAAGTCCTGCTCTCTACTGCAAATGCGCCTGACCCTTTTGGGAACTGAGAATGTGGTATACGTTCCTGGTGGAGGATGGGTGGGCTGGAGTTGTACAGGAGATATGCATGTGAGTCAGTGGGCTTGTAGAAGACGGGGGTGGAGAGTTTGGAACAGTCTGGGTGGACAGAGATGGAAAGGTCCAGGAAGGAGATAGATTTGGATGATATTTCGTGGGTGTATCGGAGGGCAGGTGGAAGTTAGACATGTTTGGATGAAGTTTAACAAGTCTTCCCTTGGTCCCACCGACACACCAAGGCAGTCGTCAATTATACCGTTTGAACAGTGCCGGTTGGTTTCCTGGTAACGGCTGAAGCCCGAAATATCATCCAAATCTATCTCCTTCCTGGACCTTTTCCCTCTCTGTCCACCCAGACTGTTCCAAACTCCCCACCACCGTCTTCTACAAGCCACTGACTCACATGCATATCTCCTGTCCAACTCCAGCCACCCATCCCCACCAGGAACAGTAAAACCACATTCTCGTTCAAAGGCTCAGGCGCATTTGCAGTAGAGAGCAGGACTTTGAGAATGAGGGTCAGAGGATGTCCACCTTCTTCATAGCCCGCCCGTACCCAGAGGATATTGTGCAGACAGCACTTGAGCGTGCATGCTCTACCAGCCGCACAGAAGCCCTGAGACCAAAAGCAACGGGAGAGGATGAGGATCGCGCTTTTGGTAGTCATTTTCCCTACCATCCTCACAACCTACCAGTCTGCAGAATCCTACGTGAAAACTTTAGTCTCCTCCAACAAGACCCAGACCTCAAACAAACTTTTTCCAAGCCACCCCTGTTTGCTTTTCAGAGGGACAAGAACCTGGGTGACTGCTTGTGAGGTCCAAGCTTAGACCGCAGGCCACCCCGTCAACCTCACCAGGGTGCAGACCTTGTGGGACAAAAAATGCAAGACGTGCCCCTTCATAGACACTTCAGCTACAGTCGTGGGACCCACTGGCACATTCACTGTGAGGTCCAGTTTAAACTGCCAGTCTAGGACTAGTGTACACTTGACCTGCACCTCTGCTCCAAGCTGTATATTGGGGAGACCTACCGCTCATTGGCCGACCGCTTTTCAGAGCACCTGAGGTCGATGAAGCTGGGCTAAAACAACCCAGTCGGCCAACATTTTGGTTGGCCCAATCACAGCTACAGTCATGCGAAGATAGCAGCAGTGTGGCAGAAACCCAGAGACCGTGTGTACAGAAAGCACATGGAGAACCTTGTCATCAGCCGCTTGGGCACCACACAGCCCGCTGGATGAACATCAGAGTCACTGACGTCTAGCTGAGCCAGGGCCCTTCTGCCTTAATCTCTCCCGTCTGTCCCTTTTTTAGCTCTCTGTTTCTTTTCTTTCAGTAGGCTAAATAGTGAATATTTCCATTTATTCCCCTCCTTTTGTGTGGTGCAGGTGTGGTGGTGTCTGTGGGGTGTTTGTGGCTTTGTGGGGGTTGTAAGAAAAAGGGGGGGGGGGGGAAGAAGAAAGGGGGGGGGGCGTGTGTTTGGGTCTTTGTGTGAACTGCAGTGTGTCTGTGTGAGCTCAATACACCTGAACAGTGATCAGTGACTTTATTCTGGTCCAATTTAAATCATTAAATGAAATGTTCTACCCAATTCTCACATAGGCTTTCTGTCTCCCACTGTCCTCTTCTTTTCACTTTGACAACGGGCCTATGGCTTGAAACGTCAGTCTTCTCACTAATGGATTCAACTACCACCAAAAGGTTTTTATAAACTTTATTATTTTTCATTTTGCAACGAATCCGCAGTCAACTTTTGTTTCTTCCTAGTGCCCCCGACAGCAAAAGGGTCCTCGGAACAAGCCTAAGAAATCCAAGCCATGGTTTACAAGCAATGTATTGGAGATGTGCGACACTAAAAGGAGGTTAAAACGGCGCAAGAAGAGTGCTGATGATAGGGGAGAAACACAGCAAAAGTAAGCGAAAGGATCAGTCAACAAACAGGGGAAAAAAAAAAGATTGAACAACCTTAGGATACTGAGACAAAAAAACCTGGACAAAAATGACGCAAAGAAAGCTTACAAAAAGAAAGATTAAAAAACCTTGAGCAGAGGCCAAAGTTAAATAAAGGACCCAAAGGATGTCTGCCCACACAGGAGGAAGCCCATCATAAATGGTGGACGGAACAGGGTTAAAAGGAGATCTGGTGAGCTGGAGCAGTACAGGATTCATCAAATGAAGTGACTGTCCAAAAGTCCTGCGTAACTCGTTGCAGCAGTGAAGTCGCTGAATTGTGGTAGGCTGCAGGCATTGGGCAAAACCCCTACCGAACTCTTGAAACAGGCGGGGGGACAATAATCGATATCCTAACACCATCTGCAACGAAGTCGACAGAGCTCGACTATGTTTCCATTGCTTCAAGAAGGCGTTTGATATAGTCCAGCGGGCGGCGCAATGGGGCCCCGATGAAGAAATCTAACAACGGGTAGAAAAGCTCATGAACACCATCCAGCAACTGTGTTTCAAAACAGCACTCAGACAGGGTTGCCGTTGGGAAATGGTTCCATATTTCTGTGGTCTGCCTTCTGCCTCTCCCACTTTTCAGTATGTTCCTGAAACCTGTTATGATGGTGCACTTGAAGATCATGTCGGCACTGGAGGAAAAAAACCACCACAAAAACTTTGCTTTGCAAGTGACATCGATGACCTGGCAGACAGGGAAGAAAGCTCGCCAAGCTTGTAAAAAGACTGGTTGAAACATCAAGATACCGCATGTAAATCGTGGTTGAAAAGACCAGGCTGATGGCCAGCCACACCATCACCATCAGTAGTAACATAACTGTGGACAAAAGCTGGGAACTCTTCAGCAATTCACTCTTCTGGCATCGGTCATTAACAGTGAGGGTCCCAAACCAGAGATCCTCTGAAGGGCGGCAAAGACAACATCACCACTGTCTAGACTAAAACATGTGCAGAGGGAGAATACCATCTCCATCAGATTCAGGATCAGGCTCATGTGTGTTCTGGTCCGTTCCTGCTTCACACATACATGCAAGATATAGACCTCCACGGCGATTCTGGAAAGGCTAATCCAAGCCATGGATATGAAGTGTTATTGCAAGGTACCGAACATCAGGTACACTGATCATATCACATATGAAAAGTGCGTCAAACCATCAAGCAGCATATCGGACCATAATAATGAGGATCTACTGGCATTAGTTAAAAAAAAAACAATACTAAGCTGGAAGAGCTATGTCACAAGATCCACCGGCTTTGCTAAAGAAAAGAAATCTCCTGACAAGCTGTTAAGGGAGGGAGACGGGAGTTAAGACAAGAACAAATCCAACGATGGACAGACAACATTGCAAAATGGAAAGGGAAACCATTCGCAAAGACCCAGGCCTTGACAAACAACTGAAAGAGCTGGACATACCTGGTGGACAGTTCGGTGCGGCAATCATGTGCCTTTTTCTCATAGTTAAGGGAGAAGGAGCAAACACAAAACAAAAAGAAGACAAAAAAAATGACTGGGGGGCCTTCAACTCCTCTTTTCTAATCCTTTTCTGTATAGATTTGAAAATTATTTTTACATTTTATTTTTTTAATTCTTGGGATATGTATATCATACACATTTAACATATACATTTGCCACAGTACAGCAAGAGCATACGGATAATATATCAATGCATGAAAAAGTATGTTGCTTGAAATGCACATTCAAAAATATGTTAATTCAAATATTATGAGAATTTTTATTTTTAAGGAAAAAAAAAGAAAAAAAACACGACTGGGACTACGGAGATGCGTATTAGATTGAGATTTTTGTTGTTGTTGTCGAATTTGTTTTAAGTATTTGTGTAAAAAAAAAAAAAATCACCAGCATGTAATTGTACCATACAGCATCAAACCTGTTTTGATCATTGTTGACTTTGCATTATAGAGTTCGATTTTGAATCTGTTGCTCAGCTGGCTCTGAAAACTGAAGCATTTGGCCTACGTCTTTCGATCTTACACTTGTAAATGTAAGCTTTAGCAACCATAATAATAAAGTCAAAACTTGTCTCGTTTGGATATGTTTGTCGACTCCAAAGATAACAATATCGCGTGTGATTTTAACGGCAAACGAGTTTCGGCATTTTTCGTTAAATACATTTTCAACCTCTTTCCAAAACGTTTGTACGTAATTGCACCTCCATAAAAAGTGTTGAACTGAATCTCTCTCTTCATTGCAGAATGTGCAGTTCGTCGTGTTTGTCAGGCCCATGGCATTTAAAACATATTTGCGCCAATAATTCTGTGAATAATTCTAATTTGAAGCCATTTCAATTTTACATCTTTAATTTTGTGGACGTGGGTAAATACCTTATTCCAAGAAACTTCAGAATTAAGTTTTTGTAGCCATTGAGAGTAACAGTTTGGCTTACGCTCATCTTGAGTAAAAATTTCATATTGTTTAGCTCCTTTTGTTTCTTTCATAATAATATTAAAAGCCCTCGGTATGCTCTGAATTGTGTTTGCATTATTATTATCAGGTTTTATTCCAGTTTTCTTTATGATTCTTTCATTGAGGAGATCCATCCACAGTATGAGACAAAATATCGTATAATCATCCTTAGTCATGAATTCTTCAAAGTTCATGAATTGTCCATTTTCCTTCAAGAAATGTTTTATTCCATACTTTCCTTTCTCAATTAATTTCTTTTGTTTAATCATCTCATTTCTGTTTTTATCTTGTTGTTATAAACAAAACAGGTTCAGCTAGAAGTTTCATGTAATGTTTGTGGTGTCACGCAAAGACAGAATTCCCTATAGGCTATAAAGGTGTGTCTCTAAAATAATATTAGAGCTCATGTATCCTGTACCAAATGCTGGTCCATAATTTTCAAATTTTTCGCTGAATGGATATATTTTCGTAACAATGCTCTTCCATTTGTGATTGTGTGATTTTAAAGTTTTTTTATCCATAAAAGTTTCAAAGCATTAATATATTTTTTATGTCGGGTATATTTAAGCCACCTTGCTTTATAGTTTTAATTGTTTTCCTGCTTATTCTATCATGTTTACCATTCCACACAAAGCTAAAACACATCTTTTGAAGTTTTTAAATTAAGAGGTCAGGTGGGTTGGGTAACAAAATCCAGAGGTGTATGAGCTTAGACAGAATGAGGGACTTGAGAACAGCAACTCTTCCGACTGGTGTTATACTTCTTTGAGACCAAATTTTGAATATGTTTTAACTTCCGAAAATCTATCGTCATAATTCATGTTTTCACATTCTTTCAAGTCTTGAGTAAACCAAACACCGAGTATTTTGAATTAAGGAGGGTTCCATATGATTTTTAGATGAGAACAATAATTTTTCTTGGAGTTTTTTATGACATCCTAGCCATATTGCTTGTGTTTTTTTCGCTGTTTATGAGGAGTCCTGAAATTCTTCCAAACGTGGTAAGGATATTAATAGACTGTTCAAAAGAATGTTTGTCGCCATTGTTTACTGATTGAGTGTCATCAGCGAACTGGGATATTTTGTGTTCTACATCATTTATTTTTATGCCTTTTATCTTCTTTTCTTTCCTTTATCATTATGGCTAAAATTTCTGCGCATATAATTAATAAGTAAGAGATATAGGGTCTCCCTGTCTGCATCCTCTTTTTACTTTAAACCACTGAGCAGTCTGGCCATTTACAATAACAGTTGATTTAATATCCTTATAGAATGTTTCTATCCAATGACATATACTTTCACCAAATCCGAAAGCCCTTAGAACGTTCAACATAAAATCCAGTCGAGTGAGTCGAAGGCTTTTTCAAAGTCTATACAGAGCAACAGTCCAGGGAGGTTTTCCGCATTTAAATAATTAATCAAATCATAAATTAGTCTAATATTGTCGCCCATAAATCTGTTAGCCATGAAACCTGTTTGATCTTCACTGATGAGAGATGGTAAAACATTTCTTATTCTTTTTTAAATACACGAGGAAACTATTTTGTATACAACATTTAGGAGGAAAATAGGACGCCATTTTTTTATATATTCTTTGGGTTTATCACCTTTTGGTATGCAAATAATTAGTCCCTGCTTCTGTGTTGTTGAAAATTCTCCGTCTTTGTATGATTCATTTATAGATCTTACACCAGTGGGCCAGTGTTTTCCAAAAGAATTTAACGAATTCGGCGCTGAAGCCATCTGTGCCTGGGTTTTCTCCATGCTTCATATTTTTTAAAGCTTCGCTTGCTTCCTCTATAGTGATTTCTCCTTCCAATATTTTTTCTCATCTTCAGATAACTGTGGAGTTTCTTTAACAAGTTTTCTGATTTCACACTTTTCAGTTATCTTTTTTCTTGTATCAGTTTTCGTAAAATGTTTTAACCCCTTAAAAATAACTTTTTGTTCGTTTATTATTTCATCATCTTTAGTCACTAGTTTAGTCATTTGTTTACTAATATAGTTTCTCTTTTCAAGGTTGCAAAAGTATTTTGATATTTTTTCACCATCTGCAATCCATCTCGCTTTTGATCTTAATAATACACCTTCCATTTTTGGTTCCCTGATTGCTCTTAGTTCTTGTTTTTTTTTTTTCAATCATTTTTTTTCAATTTCTGTTTTATTCTCAAGATTTTCAAGACTTCAATGTGTTATAAAATCTTGTTCTCTTTTTCTGTTGTTGTTTTCTTTTTCATTGTGGCGTAAGCTATTGATTTCCTCGAATTTTCATCAACAGAAAATAAAATAATATTTTATCTGAAATCTTGAATCTGAGTCCAGATTTTATTAACTCAGACAATACTGATTGATCTTGTATAGCTGATTGATCAACTGCGTATTCTTTTATAACATCCAGAATTAACTTATTGATTTCGTCTACATATTGCTCATCCTTTAATAGAGACACATTAAATTTCCAGAGTCCTTTGAATTTTTCACTTTTACCAAATTTCAAGCATAATGTAACATAATGTGTGTGTGTGTGGGGGGGGGGGGGGGGGGGGGGGGGGGGGGGGGGGGGTTATGTCCGGCTTAGCGTTCCGTGACAAATAGGATGTAAATAAATCCACAAATAAACGTTTTATGAATCCTCTAATCAATGTGCGTAGAGAAGGAAGCGGGATTATTATTATTATTATTATTATTATTATTATTATTATTATTATTATTATTATTATCTCTTTTTTTCTCCTCCTTTGCCTCAGTTGCATGCAGATCATGGGGCACCCTTCGTTCTTCCCTCCCCGCCCCCCACCCCCGCCCCCCGCCCCCTTCCCCTTCCCTTTTTTTGGTTGGTGTGTGTGTGTGTGTGTGTGTGTGTGTGTGTGTGTGTGTGTGTGTGTGTGCTTCACATGCCTCTCTTCATTGGCAAAAAAAAAAAAAAGAAAGAAAGAAAAGTGAAGAAAGATCGTATCAGGATTTTTCATGTTGTCTGCTCGTGGTGTACACGCGCAGGCCGCGCATGTGTGTTCCGTGTAAGCGCTTTTGTCTGGGTGCAGTTGTGTGGATACGAACCCTGGTGTGTGTGTGTGTGTGTGTGTGTGTGTGTGTGTGGTGTGTGTGTGTGCGTGTGTGCGTGCGTGCGTGCGTGTGTGTGCGCGCGCGCGTGTGTATGCGTGCGCGCGAGCGTGCGCGTGTGCGCGTGTGTTCGTTCTTTAGTTAAACGTCCTTTCACTTTGAAGTGATATTAGATATTCTCTCTCTTCTCTCCCCCCCCCCCCCCCCCCCCCCCCCCCCCCCCCCCCCCACCCCTTTCCGTCAGTGTGTTGTGCGCGCGCGAGCGCGAGCGCACGTGCTCCGAGTCACAGTTAGCTACAACTTACATCAACTAATCAATCCATCGCTATTAATCAATCAGCAGCAATAAACCCATCAATCACAATACATCAGTTAAACAGGTCACTTAATCGTTCACAGTTAGTCCGTCAGTAGCAATAAACTCATCAATCACAATACACAGTTACACCGGTCACCCAGCTGTTCACAGTCAATCAATCAGTAGCAATAAACTCATCGATCACAATACATAGTTACACCGATCACCCAGTCATTCACAGCTAATCAGTAGCAATAAACCCATCAATCACAATATATAATTACACCGGTCACCCACTCGTTCACATTTAATCTGTCAGTAGCGATAAACTCATCAATCACGATATATCAGTTAAACCGGTCATCCAGTTATTCCCAATTAATCAGTCAGTAGCAATAAACCCATCAATCACAATATGTCATTTGACTACATTAAGCCAACGAATCATTTGAAAAGTCACGGGGGGGGGGGGGGGGGGGGGGAGAAGGGACAGGACATGCCACAGAGGGCAACGAGGGCAGGGCGGAAAATAATCCCGCAGACAGAAGAGGGTTTTTATTTGAAAGTATATTCTCACACCCACAACATCCCCATCCACCCCCCACCACCACCCACCCACCCCCCAAACCGACGTTACCTCCGCCCGCCCCCCCCCCCCCCCCCCCCCCCCCTCCACAGTCATTGATCACCATGAACATCCGACACAGCGAACACAGTGATCAATAAATCACATTAAACTGTTCAATCTCGACAAAGAAAAAGACAATCATGACAAATTGATTAAATGTAAGCGCAAATTAAGTGCAAATCAACATCAAACAGCTAAAGAAAAAACATGGACCATGAGTGATCTTAGTCACTGCTCGTGATGTACTCGTATTCCTCTGTGTGGATATGCACGGCCCGCGGGCGTGTGCCTCGATGCGCCTATGTCTGCGTGGACTCGGCCGTGTGGATACATACATTAATTCGTGTCCGTGTGTGTATGTGTTTGTGTGTGTGCGTGTGTGTGCGCGCGCGTGCGTGCGTGCGTGTGCGTGCGTGTCTGCGCGCGTGTGTGTCTGCGTGTGTGTCTGCGTGTGCGTGCGCGCGTGTGTGGGTGGGTGTGTGCGCCCGTGCGTGTGTGTGTACGTGCGTGCATGCGCGCGCGCACACACTGTTAATGAAAGTAACTTTGGGCCATCAATCACAATACACAAGTTTTACCGACAATTCAGTCAGTTACTGTTAATCAGTCAGTAACAATAAATCAATCAGTCACAATGCACCCTTTAATTACATTAAGCCACTGAATTACTTCGAAGGGGATGAGGGGGGTAGGGACATGGCACAGAGGGCAAGATGATCGGGGCGGGAGGCAAAAAAATCTCCTCCTCCCCCCCCCCCCCCCCCCCCCCCCCCCCTTTTTTTTCTTCTTTTTTTCTTCCCTTCCCCTTCCCCCCTTTTTTTCTCCCCCCCCCCCTTTTCTTTTTTTAAACCAACTGATATCACTGCCTCTCACAGCACTGATCACTATGAACATCAACACACACCAAACACAATAAACCAATAAATCACAATTCACTATTGAATCTCAACTCGACGGGAAAAAGGCAATCCTTATAGAGAAATTAATACATTTTGCCAGTAGACCAGTAGAGCACAATGACCAAATTTACCACTGAAAAATATGAATGAATGAATGATCATCCATATGAGGGGAGAGAGGGGAGGTAGCTAGGGGAAGGGGGGAGGGGGTCTAAAACAGGAGAGGGTCACGGGCTCTAAAGGCCCGGGTCTACACACACTGTCAAAAACCATTATTCTGAGAAGGTGTGAAGAACCGTGCACCCTCGAGGGACGAGGGGGCGGGGGGGGGGGGGGGCGCACAGAAGCGCACGCCAATATGCATTGCAAGTCTGGCTTACCGTTGAACTCATCTGTGAAATTCAAATTGTTTCGAAATTTCAAAATGACTTAAGAAGAAAAAGAAACACCCGAAGGTGCTGGGGAGGACCCAGAGAAGCACTGTCTTCGCCTGCCTTTAGAGCAGTCCTGTACCACCCTTGGAGGCCTGCGCTGTGTTGACGATGGGTACAGGCACGCACAGGACACTCCATTAAGATATCAAGGGACATAACTGCTCCTGAACAGAGGTAAATTAGACTACAGGATGCAGCATCCCCATGGGTGTACCAGCCCGTATTTCATGACTGCAGAGCCCACCGGCGAAGAACACCACCCTCCAGCTGCCGAGCACACCCCACAGACCCAACCACCCCTGCCCACGGACAGATGAAGACAGTGCCACTCCAGACACAGCCAAGCTTTCGCCATACGGTCTTATGTGCCCTCAAGAGAGAATCCAAAGTTGTAGTCTTTCCCACTGTCAACAGGACTTTCCCTGTGGTCAGTGGGTCTTTCCTCACCGTCACTGGACCTTTCTCCAGGCTCAGCCTAGTTAAGGCAAAGAAGGAAAAGAAACACCCGAAGGTGCTGGGGAGGACCCAGAGAAGCACTGTCTTCGCCTGCCTTTAGAGCAGTCCTGTA
Organism: Conus ventricosus; assembly: GCA_018398815.1. Lineage (NCBI taxonomy): Eukaryota > Metazoa > Mollusca > Gastropoda > Neogastropoda > Conidae > Conus > Conus ventricosus. The sequence goes on along the minus strand of CM031595.1, from coordinate 102,089,169 downwards.
CCACCCTTGGAGGCCTGCGCTGTGTTGACGATGGGTACAGGCACGCACAGGACACTCCATTAAGATATCAAGGGACATAACTGCTCCTGAACAGAGGTAAATTAGACTACAGGATGCAGCATCCCCATGGGTGTACCATCCCGTATTTCATGACTGCAGAGCCCACCGGCGAAGAACACCACCCTCCAGCTGCCGAGCACACCCCACAGACCCAACCACCCCTGCCCACGGACAGATGAAGACAGTGCCACTCCAGACACAGCCAAGCTTTCGCTATACGGTCTTATGTGCCCTCAAGAGAGAATCCAAAGTTGTAGTCTTTCCCACTGTCAACAGGACTTTGCCTGTGGTCAGTGGGTCTTTCCTCACCGTCACTGGACCTTTCTCCAGGCTCAGCCTAGTTAAGGCAAAGAAGAAAAAGAAACACCCGAAGGTGCTGGGGAGGACCCAGAGAAGCACTGTCTTCGCCTGCCTTTAGAGCAGTCCTGTACCACCCTTGGAGGCCTGCGCTGTGTTGACGATGGGTACAGGCACGCACAGGACACTCCATTAAGATATCAGGGACATTAACTGCTCTGAACAGAGGTAAATTAGACTACAGGATGCAGCTCATAACAGCCTTAAAGTAGCATCCCATGGGTGTACCAGCCCGTATTTCATGACTGCAGAGCCCACCGGCGAATAACACCACCCTCCAGCTGCCGAGCACACCCCACAGACCCAACCACCCCTGCCCACGGACAGATGAAGACAGTGCCACTCCAGACACAGCCAAGCTTTCGCCATACGGTCTTATGTGCCCTCAAGAGAGAATCCAAAGTTGTAGTCTTTCCCACTGTCAACAGGACTTTCCCTGTGATCAGTGGGTCTTTCCTCACCGTCACTGGACCTTTCTCCAGGGTCAGCTAGTTAAGGCAAAGAAGAAAAGAAAAACCCGAAGGTGCTTAAATATTTAATATGATATACATCAGTCTAAGATATAAATGATATTATGAAGCTTCACGCCACACATGTTTTCACTTCTTGATAATCGTAAATGTCAATTATCATTTGTCAAGCTTCCCCATCCGATCCATCCCTAGACCCGACCCCCCCCCCCCCCCCCCCCCCCCCCCACCCCCACCCTCCACCCCCGCAAAAGAGCACGCACAAGAACAGAACTGTACCTGTCACCCAGCTACGCCATCCCTTGGAAAGCACATTGTCAACATCCATGTCAACCTGTCACCCAGCTACGCCATCCCTTGGAAAGCACATTGTCAACATCCATGTCAACCTCCAGCTTCACTGTCTTTTCCCTTCTTCAGTTTGGTAATAATTTTGCCGTTTGATGACCAGGCGGCCATCGTGGCAGAATGGTCGTTTTTTTCTTTTTTTTTTTTAGGAGTTTATAGTTAATTTCGGTTAGGTCCTCGCCCACTGAAGTTCCTGATTGTTTCAGGGTTTTTTCTGTTTGTGAGAACAAGTCCTCTTTGCCTGCAAGAGTAAAAGCGCACAATAATGGGGCGTGGTCTATCGCCCCCCTGTGGCACCCTCCCTGATCGATGGGCAATCTCCACGTCACTCTTGGAGATAGGGACACCCAATTTTGAGAGAAGATTTCCACAATCTTGACACACCTTGACACACAGCTCTCTGGAGTTTCCCGGACATCGTATACGCGGAGGTTCCACTGGCGTCCGTGCTGCTCCTGGTCGTTGGAGAGCCCGTCGCAGTCCGGTAGTCTCCCTGGTTTGCTGCGCCAGCTGATCCTACAGATCGGCCTGTTCCCCCGTAGCTTGCTGACCTGCAGATCGGCCTGTTCCCCCCGTAGCTTGCTGACCCTGCAGATCGGCCTGTTCCCCCCGTAGCTTGCTGACCTCGGCCTTCAGGTTGTCTTCTCATTTTGCAGTTCAAACACTGTCCCTCCAGTTTTTCCAGTCTTGTTGTCGAAGTCGCAGCCAGCCTCTCCATTTCTCCCTAAGTTGCTGTATGTCTTCCTTTGTCGACAAGGTGACTAAATCTTCCTTTGTTGCAAGTTTGCTAATGGTTGCCTGCATTTCATGGAGTGTTTCCTGCATGGCCATATTGTCCTCCGTTTCCTGCCTCTGTTTCTTGCTGTCTTGTTTCACTCTGTCAGATTCCGGACTATCACACACGTCACTTGCCGACGACGTTGATGATGGGTTTCGTTTGCCGGTCGTTCTGTTCGCAAAGTATTTGGATATTGTACTGGTCATAATACAGAGAGTTTTGAACCTAACATTGTATACGACAGTTATTCCAGATAGGGTACACTGTCACTGTCACAGAAGGGAATCCAAGTGGTAATCGTATCCAGCAGAACGTATCCCACATAAACACAAACACAGTGCTCCCTCACTGCTTACTCAAAACATCATCCACAGCGCATACAGAAAACATATATTGATTTTTTGAAAGAAAAAAAAAGAAAAAAAAAAGAAAACATTTGTTCAGATGCGCGTACACCAAAGACACTGTCGCTGCCTGCTCACATTTTTGAAGTTTGAATCAGGTCATAGGTCACCCGTGTATTACGACATGTTGAACTCTCTGTTTATAATAAATTCTCAATACACTCGGATTGTTTTTTATATACGTTTCAAAACAAAGTCCAAATCTTCAATCATGAAGTACAATAGCTTCAGTGTTGTACAATGATGGACAACTTCGGGGAAAAAAAAAAGAAAGCCAGAAGGATAAGACGAGATCTGATCCAAACTTTTAAAATTTCAATAATCTAGATGATATTGATCAAGCATGTTTTTTTAACCTGCACTAACCAACATAACCCTAACACTTGTGACAAAGTACAAATAAAGTAATTTAATACTAATATAAGGAAACATTCCTTCAGCCAGAGGATAGCACCAATTTGGAATAAACTAACTCCGAACATCGAACGTGCACCAAATACTAACTTTTAAAAAAAAATCTTATCGATAAGCATAAAATAATTACTGACATCATGTTCGGCTTTGATGGTCGAAAATAAAAACTGGGCTCGCTGTGGACCTGACAAATGAAAGAGCACACTAAGAAGGGGCATATAAAGCCGCGAGGCTATGATGAAATAATCATCGCCCCTAAACCTAAACCTGAACCTGAAGTACAGCTGCATAACAGAGCAATTTCACCGCACGTCCGACCTGTTCGGTGAGCAACGGTCAAGTCCCGATTTGAAAAACTGTTGAGAAGGCTCCACCGAAAAACGTTGACAAACGAATCCCAAGACAAAACACGACGCGTTTCGACCTCTTAAGTCTTCTTCAGGCAAGATACACAACACTCAGAACAACGAAAATAAACGAGCAGTTACTTATCTTCATCCATTTCGTCTCTCTCTCTCTCTCTCTCTCTCTCTCTCTCTTCTCTCTCTCTCTCTCTCTCAGAAGCTTCGAATCTACACTTAACCTCGCACCCCTCGCTCCTCATCAGACGCATGCTTTGTATCCATTGTTTCCATCACAAGGAAAACAAAACAGTGACGACAACAACCTTTCCTCCCTTAACTGGACCTGCCACTCGTGACAAGCATCCTCACTCTGCTTGTCACGCAACATCTTACAACAACAACAACAACATTTTCCAGAAAGCATATTCTAAACAATGTCCATCACTGCAAGTTCGAGATATGTTTCGTGTATCAGGCACAGTCCTTTCCTGCGTCTAAACAGTGTGTTGTGTGTGTGTGTGTGTGTGTGTGTGTGTGTGTGTGTGTGTGTGTGTGTGTGTGTGTGTGTGTGTTCGACGAGGGGTGGGGAGGAGGGGGTTAAAGATGGGGACCAAAGGGGTTGGGGGAGATGTTTAGAATGGAAGTTGAAATTAAGACGCATACAAGGGTTGTTAGTTTGAAATTTTATCGCTATTTTTGTTTGTCTGTCTGTGTTTTTATTGTTTTGTAAATGCCTTGACTTCTCAGATACTCAGGGTGAAACACACACATAATTTTCCATCGTTTTTCTTTTACCATATCTGCGGACAAACCACAGCTGGCATTGGACACGTTTCAACATTGAGCTAAGACACGACAGAAAACATACAGCACAACATTATGAACTTTTTTTTACTCAGCATGTATTGAAGACTGTTTGGTTTAAACTGCATTCAGACTTAACGTCGCGCCAGGGGCGGATCAAGAAGGGGTAAGTGGCACTGAAATCCCCTTCCCCCATCCCCCTCTCACAACCAGCACCACACCTGCTCAACATCGTTAAAGAAAATGTCCAATAAGCGATTCTCAGAAGAAAAAAAAAGAAAAGAAAATCAAACAACTGAATACCATTGTTGGCAGCTCAACAAGAAACACATTCAATGGTCTATTGTCCTACTGTGTTGTGTTTACGCTAGTTTATTCACCCGAGTCACGACACGCGTTGCTATTGTTGTAATTGGAAACTCGTCACTTCCGTGATGTACACACCATGTACGACATTTAGATCACTTACGTTCGGGGGACATAGTTCTGTGACGGATGTGCATTAAACGTCGTACATAGTCATAATCCCACAACACCTATCACATATGTAACCGTTTAACCGTCTGATCTGTACAGCGATGTGACAATCAATCGGGTACAAATATCGCGGGGGGGGGGGGGGGGGGCAAGGGAATTAACACGACACTAAAATCAAATCGCCACAGTATCGAGTCGTTGAGGTGAACGGCGAGTGTGTGTGTGTGTGTGTGTGTGTGTGTGTGTGTGTGTGTGTGTCTGTCTGTATTTGTGTGATGTTGTTTGTGTTGACGCTGTGTAGACTGCGCATACGGGGAATCGAACCCGCAACTCACAAAATGCTTAGTCCGTACCTACGAACTGAGCTAACCCGACTCCCCACTCCACTCACAAAATGCTTAGTCCGTACCTATGAACTGAGCTAACCTGACACCCCACTCCACTCACGAAATGCTTAGTCCGTACCTACGAACTGAGCTAACCAGACACCACACTCCACTCACAAAATGCTTAGTCCGTACCTACGAACTGCGCTAACAAGACACCCCACTCCACTCATAAAATGCTTAGTCCGTACCTATGAACTGAGCTAACCCGACACCCCACTCCACTCATAAAATGCTTAGTCCGTACCTATGAACTGAGCTAACCAGACACCACACTCAACTCACTTGTTCCGGAAGATGTTCTAGCGAGGGACAAACGATGTGCTGTTTCTAATTCTGACCACAGGAGATCATCCCACATGTTCATGCACAGGTCTGTCCGTGTGCCTGCGGCTGGTTGTAAAAGAAGTAGTATGAAACATAAACTGTCTTCACTTCGAGTGTTCGGCAGTTTGTGTAGTAGTACCAAAAACAGTTTGTCACAGTATGGTACTGAGCATCACATCTCCTATTGCTGATGTGGGTTTATGTACTATGGCACACACACACACACACACACACACACGCACGCACGCACGCACGCACTCACGCACGCACGCACGCACGCACGCACACACACACACACACACACACACACACACACACCAATTTTGATCGGAATTTCATGACCTACATTTTCACGTATCACAGCCTGATTTTCAAAACCTTCATCAAGAACATTTTCCTTTCTTTGGGTGACAAAGATGACACCCTTTCGTAAACTTTAAGAACAGGGGCTTGAACACTTGTGTGCGTAATTAAGTGAACATTGCTCAGACGCATGCTCTGACGTTTTGTTAGAAACGCTTCTGTCCTGTGGGCTGAATCTTGCTGATGTATCCAACATCCGATTGTCCCATTCCCAGCCACCGATCCACACAAGTATGTGATGGGTTTGTCCTTGTACTGCATTAAATCTTTCCACTGAGTCATGTTAAAATCGGTTCAGTAATTCGCATAATCTTGCTGAGAGATCCTGGAACCACCACCACCTCTCTCTCTCTCTCTCTCTCTCTCTCTCTCTCTCTCTCTCTCTCTCTCCCCCCTTCTTCAATACACAATGGCAAAATTTAGACTTGGAATATGGGATTTAGCAATACATAAATTTAGATACAAAACCGATGTTGATGACAACGATATGCTTTGTCCTCTTTGTAAAGTGTCACAAGAAAACGAGATGCATTTTGTTCTTTGTTGTCCAGCCTTTATGAACATTAGAAATGAATTGATTAAGCCGAAATTCTATAGACAGCCTTCCCTATTTAGATTGACCCTGTTGATGTCAACTTCAACGAAAGATGTTCAAACGTTTTCGTTATTTTTGTATAAGGCATTTAAAATTAGAGAAATGGCTACCTCTTAAAAGTTACAAATGATTTTGTCTTAATTTGATATACTTTGTTACATGTCGCATACTTGTGTTTCCAATGTACAATATCAACACCCCTCATAAGGGGCATAGGCCTATGTGAATTAACCATCCGAATCCGAATCCCCTTCGTCCTGATCCGCACGAAATTACAACGGGTTCGGTCTTTGGCCACTTTCCTTCTTTCCACCAAGTTTCGTTGATAATCGGTTCCGAAGTGTGTGTTTTAGCTTACTGACGGATCCTGGATCCCCATTTTAATCCCGATTCGCACCACGGATCCGCACAAAATGGTGATAGGTTTCGTCCCTGAGCTACGTCCCATCTTCCACATAGTCACGTTAAGATTGGTACAATGATTGGCAATATTGGTTGACAGATTCTAAACTCCCCTCTTTTAATTCCCCTCCGCACCAAAGTTTTATGGCGCCATTCTTGAGCCACTTTCCTTCTTGCCAGCACAGTATCTTCCAAACAGTTTTCTTTTTTCTTTTTCTTTTTTTTGGTTTGTTTTGTTTCGTTTGCTTGCTCGTGTGCTTGCTTAATGTTGCTGACAGAACCAGGATTTTTACCTTTAATCCGAATCCACACCCAAATCTGGTGGGTTCGTCCTAAAGCCACAAACCGTCTTTCCACAAAGCTTGAGTTCAAATCGCTTCGGTAGCGTTCGGTAAATCTTGCTGATAGTTACGCAAAACAAACCTACAACCGCGGGTGACACTGAACCCCTCCTTGTCAGACGCTCCTTGCCAGTCTGTGCACGAAACGCTGGCTATGCAGTTGACAAACTCTTTGCGTTTCAGTGGCTTTTTTTTTTTAATTCACACACAGAGCGGGGCGGGCAGATAGTGCAGGAACCCGTTTGAACGAAGCAAGAACGGGGGCCAGGTAAGGCTGGAGATTTCCCCCCACGACTGGCAGACATGCAGACCAGTCTGGCCCGCTGCAGGTGGGGAGCAAAAGCCAACATGAACATCGTACATGGAGAGAGACGGGCTTTGCCAGGCTCCATTTCCCCAAGAAACACCCACCTGGAAAACCTGCAGAACTGTTTCTCAGCGTGGTGCCCCGGTGACTCACAAAATGGTTAAGGGAGGAGAAGAGGGAACAGAAGAAGCAACAACAACAAAATGTCAACTTCCAAGCCTGGTCAGTGTAACGGAGTGGTTGTGAACATCGCATTGTTCACATCATGACGCCGCATTCTGTGAGATTGTAGAACTTGAATCAAGTGGATATCACAGTTTTATGATGATCATGCACGCACTACGGCATGGAGAATCGAACTGGGAGCACACACCAAAAAAATTCAGTTTCACACACACACACACACACACACACACACACACACACACACACGCGCGCGCGCGCTCTCTCTCTCTCTCTCTCTCTCTCTCTCTCTCTCTCTCTCTCTCTCTCTCTCTCTCACACACACACACACACATACTTGCGCTCGCGCATCCATACACACACATACACACACACACACACACACACACACACACACACGCACACACACGCACGCACGCACGCACACACACACACACACACACACACACACACAGATTCATAGCTTATAATATCATAACGTGTCTGCTGACCAAGAAGTGACGGTCAAAGGGATGGACAATAAGAAAATAGTGTCTGAACATGGGGAAAAATCGTGGGTCAAAAGGAGCGCTTCTTCCGCGACAAATCAAACAACGGCATACTACTTAAATGTGGAGAGACACGAATAAAAAGTTCTCTCTGTTCTGTTTGAGACCATTTTGATCAACCACAGGAAACCGAAGCCTCATAGCAGGACTGTGTGGAGTCCCACTGGATAATACACTAGCTAAGGAAGGAATGCGTTCATAGGAGGAAGAAAAAAATCTCTTCCTCCTGGGAGATGGTCTAGATGGTAAAATACCGGATGAATAAAAACAAATACGATCCCTTTTACAGCTAGCTGTCAGTGCACGTAAAGGAACCCACGGCAACAGCAAAATGTAAGTGTTCGTAGCCAAGTGCCCACTATCGCTGGCAAACAGAAAGGTGGGGAAGGCGCTAAGCCCATCGCGGCACACTGTCCCGCACGAAAGAAACCCCAGTTTCTTACATGAAAATTAGTGGTGAACAGACAGTCTGTACAATGCATTACAGACGCCTAGCTACTGGGCCGTTGCACGTGGATCCAGTGTCCTACACATTATTTTTCTCCGTAGATTACAGATGAGAGAAGTTCACGTTCAGTGCTTTTTGTGTGGTTTCAGTACTGTACTGTAGGGCTGCAGACTGCCCGATTTACATTCCACGTCGGACTTTCCCCTGTGTGACACTTTAAGTGAAAAAATAAGCGCAAAGTCTCTCTCTCTCACACACACACACACACACAGACACACATTGTGGTCAGTTGTGAACAACCCAAAAATCTGCACCGCCGACTGCGCAACGTCCTACATCAACGTGGAACACGGGACGCCGATGTCTGTCAGCGAAGTGTAGACGGTTTCTTGGTCTGTCGGTTCCATCAACAAAAAGTCACTGAATCCCTCCACCTCAGTGTACACGGCGGTGTCCAGGGCCCGGAACGGAGAGCGCGGGTCTGGGGAAGGCGAAGTAGATGGCGATGAAGGTATCAGCTCTGGAGCCACAAGAATAATGGCGGTGGTAGCAGATCCACCACGATTGGCAAGATCAGTTAACCTCAGTCCGTTTCGCGAATGGACTGGGATTTCCAAGCGTATGTCCCTTTCCTCCTCGACTACGAACACGGACGAACAATGCATGTTTTCGGTATGTCTGGCCATGGTGGTCGTTCCGTGGGGTGTGTTGTCAGGGTCAGGAAAGGTCGTTTCAGAAGTGGGGAGAGTCAAGCGTCGCCCGCGTTTCGACAAGTTCTCGGTTTTGGTGCAGTTGTCATGTAAGGACAATGAACGCTTGTACACTGCTGACCTGCCCTTGCTGGTGACGGCCCCGCCCGAGATTCTGTCAGCTTTTGTCCTACTCTTCATTTGGAGCGCAATGAATTCATTCTCTGAAATATCAATTGTTTCAGATGGTGGTGTGCCTGAGAATAGAAAATCCGATGATACGGTCCGATTGTGGTTTGTTGCCGCACGGGGGACAAGAGGCATTTGATCTGGAGGAAAGGTGGAAGAGGTTGAAGCAACTGATACCGTGAAATGAACAGGGGGATCACTGGAGGATCCTGTGTCGGTCGTGACTGTCGCATTACTGATCCCATTTGAACTTGTATTTTGGCTGGACCGACAGGTTGGTGTGGACAACTGATCTGCGGCTGTGTTTGATATTTCCGTTTCCAAATTCAGGGGCAGATGAACTGTAATTGTTTCACTGTCCTGAGAGACCTGCGAATTCCGCTGTGTCTGCCTTGTATCAAGCCATGCATCGTTCAAACCAGCCCTGTGGTTTGAATGACTGTCACGGTCTCGGATCCTGTGTCAGTGTGACTGACTTCGGCCCTGTCACCATCGGTTCTCTGGTGTCTGTATGAAACATTGTCGTGGATGTTGTCTTCTGAAGCCATGGGCAGAGGATTCTCCACATCAGTTCCCTCGAAATTTGTCTCAACACCCATTCCCGACCAAGACTGGATAGCATCACTCGTCAAATCATCATCTTGAAGCAGCAGATCAAGGAACGATTCTGGAATGTCATCAGTCATGTCAGCTGTGGAGAGCCTGTCTAACTGGGGCAAGGGCCATGAGATACTGCCGTCAGTTCCCAGCTCGTGCCGCTGGTCTGCTGTTGGGATGACCTGGTCCTGGCCCATGATGTCAACTTTGTCAGCAGTTGTCTGCACGTCGGTGGAACTGATGATTTCAGTCTGCTTCCCGTTGGCGGCTGTGTTCAGTGGGTTTAAGCTCACCGAGGCCGACACCTCTAAAGCAGACTTCAGAATGGCATCGATGCTCGTGGGGTCGTGTGGGCGAAGAGAACTTTGTGTGGTTTGACTGGTAGAGGCGCGTGACTGTGGAAAACTCCCTGTACTTTGGTCGGTGAGACCTTCACTGTGGCTGATGGAACTGGTAGGAACAAACCGAGCAACCCGTCTGCACGTTGGTACCTTAGTCTGACACAGTCGCTTGCCTTTACCGCCAGTGGACGTTGATGTCCTTTCCAGCCTGGACACCAGACGTGTGGAGGAAGGTCTGCAGACTTCCTCTTCGTGGCTGCTAACGTTGTATCTGCGTCTGCGCGATGCCGGAATCACCACTACTCGAACGACTGGCCTTTTGCATTCGTGGTCTGCAAGTAATGATCTCAGCCGGTGTTCACATTTCTGTAGCTTCTTCACCTGGTCGCGTAGTTCATCGTTTCGTAACGTGAGGATGTCTTTCCTCTGCAAACGACAACAAATAATGATTAGAACCCTTCAACAAAAAAAGAGTGTGAGGTCTTCCAAAAAACAATATCCATTTCCCCACTTCATGTTAAAAAAAAAAAAAAGAAGCTAGAGTTCAGTCGGACTTGTATCATTCACACAACTCATCTTTGCTGATAACAAATCTGTCCGTTTCTTTTTCATTCTTTCAGTTTCAAGAGATTCCTCCCACAGATCATACGTTCTCCGCTTTCTATTCATTCCTGTCCAGCTGCTCCGAAACGGTCACCCACTCAGAAGCCCAGCTCCCTCTGTTGGAAAAAAAGAAGCAAAGTCTAGTTCACCTGCACCCTTCCCCTCCCTAAAACAGAAGTCCAGACCCCCTTACGTCGCCATGGAGAAGATACTCTACCATCCAAAAAGAAATCAGTTCCTTCCTCCTCTTCTTTCCTGAAGAAAAAGTAGAATCCCTTTGTCCTTCTACCCTATCCCCCTCCCCATCCAGGTGCCCATTCTAACGTCTACCCTCCCCACCTCCACCCCATCCCACATTTCTAAAGACGAAACCAAGCGCCTTGAACCCTTATGAATAAAAAAAGCCTCCTCTTCAACCCCCTCGTTCCCATCTCCGTGATTATAAAGAAAAGAAAACAAGATCCCCCCCCCCCCCCCCAGCTTCTTACCAGAGGGAAACGCCCATATCACTCTCTTCCTGAGGTACTTCTCAGCCTTCCCTTCCTTTCCCCGAAGGAAACGCCAGATGCCACTGAAGAAGAGGAGCCAGTCAGCTTCTGCTGGAGGAACTAAGACACACTGACAGAAGGAGGGGGAGCGCGTGGTGGGGGCAGGGGGGGGTGTTCGGCAGTGCCCATGTACTAGCGGAAACCTACTTTTCCTCTGTATAAGGGACTCTGCTTCCTTGTGAAGGAGCGGCTTCGTCCCCAACGACAGAAAGGTATCCATTGCCCGGTGAGAGAGAAGACTACGTGAGTCTTTTCTGTGACATTGATGCATTTGCTTCGCTGTGTGAATATGTTTGCTGTGTAAAAATTACGGCCGTTTTCTTTGGGAAACATGTCACTATGGTACAGAGCCACCCATGTATATTTTCTCTTTGGGAGACATGTCACTATGGTACAGAGCCACCCATGTATATTTTCTCTTTGGGAGACATGTCACTATGGTACAGAGCCACCCATGTATATTTTCTCTTTGGGAGACATGTCACTATGGTACAGAGCCACCCATGTATATTTTCCCTTCTCAGCATGTTTCTGTTACACTATGAAAGTGGATTTGTCTACAGGATGTTGACAGGCCCCGCTCCCTTGTTCATGAGTGTTTTTTACGAGTAGTAAGTGCATGAAGCATGCACAACTTTGATTTATTGTCTCATCTCGAAGTTTCTGTGTGTGTGTGTGTGTGTGAGTGTGTGTGTGTGCGCGCGCGTGTGTGTGTGTGTGAGTGAGTGAGTGCGCATGCGTGCTTGCGTGTGTGCGTGCGTGCGTACGTGCATGTATGTGTGCGTGCGTGCGCGCCCATGTGCATGTGTGCATGCGTCCGTACCTGCGTATGTGTGTGTGCGAGCGAGTGTGAATGTATGTGCATATATGCCACTGTGTGTGTGAGTGCGTGTGTGTGTGTGTGTGTGTGTGTATGTGTGTGTGGTGTGTGTGTGTGTGTGTGTGTGTGTGTGTGTGTGTGTGTGTGTGTGTGTGTTGGCAGGTGTACATGTGCGTAACTAGATACCTACTTAACGTGCCCTTTCAAAATCCACAAGTCTGATATGGGCAACATGCTGTGCATGTGACCAGTAGTAGGGGAGGTGGGTGTGGTCCACAAGGGGAAGGAGTCTTGAGTGTTTTCTCTGTTAGATCTATAGAGTAGCTTTTCTATCACAGTTTACCTCCATCCTCTCTCCTACTAGTGGTGGAAGGAGCACATTTCCAATACCAGTCATCGAATGAAATTGTTTTTTCTCGGGACCGTTAAAAATACTCGAGGTGTAATCTACACACGTGTATTTTTACCTTAGGCTTATGCACTTGAAAGCGCTGGTACTCTGAGTGACACAATTAGAAATGGGTTCAAACATGAAATGATGTATGAATAATTAATAGAATCAGGCAAGTTAAATGCAGTTTTACACACAAAACTTTATTTCTATTTGCAAGACTTAAATATACAAATTATCATAAATTCGATAAAAATCAGTCTGTCCTTGCTTGGGCTGGCTTTTCTTTCCATTGTATCTAATCATACAAGGAAGGAAAGTACTGATAACCTGAGTCGGAATTTGGTGCGTACACAAGGACGTGGCTGAGGTGAAAGTGGACAAGAACACAGATCTCTGTTCAGGTTTTGATGACGTCACCACCACTTTCAGGCCTACTTGTTAGTCAGTCGTCCACGAGGTCACGTATTTGCATAGATTCTAGTTCTTGTGCTGGGCCAGGTTTCATAGATGTAATAATAGTCCGTCACGAGAAACGGTCCACCTTGCATCCCCCCCCCCCCCCCCCCCCCCCTAATAAATTTGTCATATGTATTTTTTGGTGCTTTAGAGTGTATAGATCACGAAAAATTACGTTAACATAAAAAATCTTGGGACGCACTGTCCCGTCTGGCTTAATTTTGAAGGGTACCCATCTCAGGTGCCGCGGCTGCTTTTCGTCGGTCCGAAACGTTCCATAAGTTTGGTGATCACCTGTGTCTTTGTTATTTAAGCTACGAGAATTTCCTTTATGTTTTTGTTGACAGTAATGCCTTCTGCACGATAGGCAATAATCAGAACGATAATATATGCAATAAGGTGACCGCAGTAAAGCTACGTGTGTACCCACCGTATATCACGCGTTGCGAACTGTAAATTTGCCAAAGTGTTTGCAATAAACCATCTCTCCCGAAAACTGTGCAACTTATTAGAAACAAAGTACACCACAGTATCAAAGAACAGTCTCTTGTGATTCTTTGAGCTATGCCACATCACCATGGACCTATGCTGATGCCCTCTGTTGCCGGGTTATCTCCCCTACCTCCGATCTGGCTTCAACGCAAATTTAATTCTTTACAAATTCATATTGGACTTTTTACTGAAAATAAAGTTAATTTGCACTTTCCAAGTATGAGCGCATTTGTGTGTGTGTGTGGAGGGGGGGGGAGGATGGGGGACATGCGTGCGTGCGGGCGCGCGCGCGTGTGTGTGTGTGTGTGTGTGTTGTGTGTGTGTGTGTGTGTGTGTGTGTGTGTGTGTGTGTGTGTGTGTGTGTGTGTGTGTGTATTGATGATGATTGTTCTCAGATGCTGCATTGGAAGGTATTCTGTTTCATGGCGACATCTGCCAGACTGTACTTAAATCAACAACAATCTGATTATTTTGAGTCGCTTCCCTCGGCACAAGTAGAAAGCGACTCTTCTGATACGTAGGATATGACAGCTTCTTCTTCTGCAATCTCTGCATTTGGCACAAGAGGATTTACCAGAATGCTTCGTAAACCAGCGGAAAAGCCCACCTATTGCAATTAGGCTCTGGACCGTTGGTGGAGGTGAAGATACTCTTAAGAAAGTTCAAAGTTCAAACCTCCACTGGATTCTTCTCTGGAAATACAGCAGCATGTCAGATCAGGAAATACCAGCGTGAGCTGGCTTCATTTCACAGTGTGGGCAGAACCCGGCAAAGAAGACATTAGACTACTACCCTGTGATCCATCACCCAATCACCGAGTACAAGACAGTCCAGGAATGCTTGCGACTTGCAGAGAAGGCGACGAGAGTGGTTGGACAAGAGTACGTTATCACTACGTTTGATCTTGGGGTTTGTATGAAAGCCTACCCGATCGTCGGGAACCAACCTGACCGGTACAAGAAGCATATTATTCTGATCGGTGCTTTCCACCTTGCCTGTGCATACCTCAAGGTGCTTGGGGAAAAGCTGGATGGTTCTGGGTTTGGAGATATCCTTCTGAAGGCAGGTCTGATCTCTTCTGGTTCTTGGCAAGGGGTGCAGTTTGGCAAACATATGAACAAGCATTGTTCTGCCATAGGACAATGCTTGAGAGTCTAGACCGCTTGCTGCTGGAAAGGTATCTTGAAATCAGAGATGAAGACACGTCATTTCCGACACTGTCAGAAGACAGCATGATCAAACTCCAGACAGCCTCATGTTTTTCTCCAAAGAGACGTTGACTGAGCTTCAGCAAGATGAAGCTATCTTCAGTTTCATGGCAGAGAACGAACAGTTCAGAGACAGAGTCAGAGAAGGAGCCTTTGGACCAACTGCACAATTTTGGTTGTCGTACATCGATCATGTATAGCTTGTCCTAGCGCTCCTTGAGGCTGTCAAAATCAACGACTTCCTGTTGTACGCACAAACGATGTCCCAAATGCCAGACCTCTTCTTCAGTTTCGGTGGACAAAACTATGCACGCTACCTGACCTTCTTCTCAGTCTTATTGGCAAACATTGACTTTGTCACATCCTGGAGCCAAGGAGATGCTGCAGAGAGGTGCTTTCAGCGTGGCAAGGTCCTTCATTCCTAGCAATCGCTGTGCACTGGACAAGACCATGGAAGAAACGTTCATGAAGCACGTCAAAAGCAGAGGAGGAGCTGGTGGAGGTGGCGCTGGTCTTACGAGCCTGCTGTCGAACCAGGAGGCCTACCAAAGATGGTCAGGACAACCCATGAGAGGTCAAAGTATCTTGATCTCGACATGGCTGGTAAGGCACAAGGTGATGAGGTTGGCAGTAGATATCGAGACTTGCGTCCTTCTGAAAGTGAAAGCAACGTCATGAAGACTCAGGATGCAGTCAAAAGTTTCATCGACCCTTTCTGTGAGGAAGCCTTGGTCAAACTCATCGCCCTGTCATCTGAAGCATCTGTCCCAGCCGGCATTCAGCATGATGTGTTGAGGGCAGAAAAGGCTGGTAACGCCGTGAAGGAGGCGTTCATCACGCAGAGACTGATGGCAAATGACAATTTCTTTGAACCAGTCAAGCGGCGAAACTTGAAAAAGATGGCATCCATGAACAAAACCGTCCACATGAAGACTTCCAAGAAGAAGGTTGTGGAATACAAACAACAAGGGAACCTTGCCTTTCAAGTCCTTGTGAAGGCACAGGAAGCAGGTGTTCAACTCAATCTGAAATAGTTGATGACATACCAACTTACTCCTGTACCTTACAGTATTGCCACTGCTGACAATTTCCTTGCCAAGACCGACAAAGCAAAAGGGTTTAAGTACCTCACCAAAGATATGGAAGATCTACCTCCGCATGACGCGACGCTGGTTGTGATCGATAGCAGTGCAGTGTTTCACTGTTTGCAACAGCTTCCTTCCAATTTCAGGGAGATCAGCCAGAAGATATCTGACATGCTGTCAAAGGGAACGGGCGTGGTGTTCAATACAGACATGTACAAAACGGACTGAATCAAAGCAATGAAAAGGAAAAGGAGAGGCACTGGCGATAAGATCATCATGAAAGGAGAAAGCACCAAGCGTCCTGCAGACTGGAAAACGTTTCTGTCAAACGACGAAAACAAGAAGCAGCTCAGCCAAGTATTACGCGACGTTTGGAGCAAAGATGAGAATGCGCCAAAATTCAAGGACAGAAAAGTCATGCTGATATGTGAGGAGAAGTCTTCCTGCTGCAATCGGCAGATGAGCTGACGACAACAAGGACGCCAACCGTAACACTTAAAATCCACACAAGAAGAGACGGATTCCAGAGTTGTCCTCCACTGTGCCTACGCTGAACGGAATGGATACAGCTTCGTCCGCGTCAAGAGTCCCGACTCGGACATTTCTTCATTTTCCTGCACTTCGCTCTGCAGCTGAAGGACGTGGTGATTCTGTTCGACACAGGAATGGGGAACAAACAACGGCTCACCAACGTCACTGACATCGCTACAGCATATGGGCAACAGCACAGCACCGCCTTCCTGGCTCTTCATGCTTATACCGGCTGCGACACAACAAATGCATTCAAGGGCATTGGGAAAATCAAACCCATCAAAGTTCTTCAGCAGAATCCAAGATTTGTGGAAACAATTGCCCGCCTTGGAGGTACATGGGCCATCGCTGAAGAAGTCAAAGCCGATCTTGAGACCTTCACCTGTGTCATGTACGGCAGACATTGTTTCACCGGTGCTAATGACTTCCGACACCAGCTACTCAAGGAGAGATGTGGAGATGAGCCATTGAACGCAAATTACAACGTTAACATGGCAAGCATGCCTCCGTGCAAACAAACTCTTCAAGAGCACATCAAACGGAGCAGCTATCAAGTTGTCATTTGGAAGAGGGCTCTCGAACCCATGTCTGATGTTCCAGCAGCAAGCAATGGACATGGATGGATTGACGTTGATGGCAACTTGGAACCAGTGTGGTCCGCAGAAGAGAAGGGCGTCATCCTGCCCGCAGATATGGTTGACTTCCTTGTGGATTATCCAGACTCTGACGACGACGAAGAAGAAGCTGTCATAGCCTACGTATCAGAAGAGTCGCTTTCTACTTGTGCCGAGGGAAGCGACTCAGAATGATGAGATTGTGGTTGATTTAAATACAGTCTGGCAGATGTCGCCATGAAACAGAATGCCTTCCAGTGCCAGCATCTGAGAACAATCATCATCATCAATACACACACACACACACACACACACACACACACACCACACACACACACACACACACACACACACACACACACACAAACACGCACACTCACATACGCGCTCACACTTGGAAAGTGCACATTAACTTTATTTTCAGTAAAAAGTCCAATATGAATTTGTAAAGAATTAAATTTGCGTTGAAGCCAAATAGGGGGTAGGGGAGATAACCCGGCAACAGAGGGCATCAGCATAGGTCCATGGTGATGTGGCATAGCTCAAAAGAATCACAAGAGACTGTTCTTTGATACTGTGGTGTACTTTGTTCCTAATAAGTTGCACAGTTTTCGGGAGAGAGAATTTATTGCAAACACTTTGGCAAATTTACAGTTTGCAACGCGTGATATACGGTGGGTACACACGTAGCTTTACTGCGGTCACCTTATTGCATATATTATCGTTCTGATTATTGCCTATCGTGCAGAAGGCATTACTGTCAACAAAAACATAAAGGAAATTCTCGTAGCTTAAATAACAAAGACACAGGTGATCACCAAACTTATGGAACGTTTCGGACCGACGAAAAGCAGCCGCGGCACCTGAGATGGGTACCCTTCAAAATTAAGCCAGAAGGGACAGTGCGTCCCAAGATTTTTTATGTTAACATGATTTTTCGTGATCTATACACTCTAAAGCACCAAAAAATACATATGACAAATTTATTAGGGGGGGGGGTGCAAGGTGGACCGTTTCTCGTGACGGAGTATAATGTCCCTGGTTTTGTGGAGATTACAGAGCCTGGTTTGTACATGAGTAGCCAGGATACCAGCGTGATAAGCAGAACACGTGTCCCCTGACTTTCACAAGGAGTGTGGGTTTCAGCCAGCAAAAGTGAGAATAACATAAATGTGTCACCTTTAATTTTCTGTCTCCATTTTAGTTCTTCACTCAGGCTTTGAGTAGATTTCAGCAAGCAGTGTGAGAGATTTTATAAAAACAGCAAAACAATTTATTGAAGAAAAATAACTTTTCAAAGTAGTTGAGACATTAAAACAAATGCTCAACAATTGCAAGTAAATAACTTTTCAAAGTAGTGAAATACTCAGGTTGTGTAATTAGGTGTTTGCCAGGAGGTGTAATTATCTATTTGCATACAATTAAGGTAAACAGAAGTATTAATCAGTCACCTACTACACAGCATCAAGATAGTCAATAGTATTCATAAGTCATCTTAACAGATTTCGCCAAGGGTTATTATAAAATTATCCTGTTAAATCATAAGGCGTGAAGACAAACAGTACATTGTCTCAAGACCTTGGAATTGGATTTCATTTACATTTCTTCTGGGACAATCGATGACACCTGTCTCAGAGGAGAGATGAACATTCCTCTCTGTGGCATACACTGGTGCTGAGTCTAGTACTCTGAAGACTGGCTGGTTTCAGCCTTATCGGCTGTGGTGGATCAGCGAAGTGGCAGAGATTGATGTCTTAGTCAGGAAGCATAAGAAGTGCCGTGGGAATTTTCTGCTGAAAGCAAGCCACCAGTCTATCTCGTTTTAGAGCGCCAAGATACCCACCATGCTTCTGATGTCTGTCTGATTGACAGCTAGTCAGAGGAACGTGACATTCAGTGAAAATGAATAAGGAGGAGGGGGCAAGGCGGATGAGGGTGAGAGGTCAAGGGAGTTGAGGGGGTGACGGCGGGTGTCGTAAATTGATGGAAACTGAAAGGAGACGGACATTTATCAACATGTGCAGTGTGGCATGACGAAGTTATGACCAAAGATGACAATCTCTCAGATGTCAGCGATTTTCGGTCTTTGCTGTAATACGTGAAGCTACGTCGTCACCATGTGGTATCACACATGCAGGTTCTCGAAATACGGGAGCCTCGTAGTGGCGTGGGTCCGCCCTGTGGGTTGGGCATAGAATAGAACCACTGCCCTGATATGCATGTCGTAAGACTAAGGCAGGACCACCTCGCCCCGAGAACAAAGGGGTTTGCGTAGGGCTAACAACCCTGCCTGTAAAAAAGACTAGTTACAGAAGCATCGACGACAACGAACCAAAACATTCACCTGGGCAAGGAGGGGTCTCCATCCCGGAGACTTACGACGCGGTGCAGTGAAAGCCGAAAGGAACCTGCAAGGCTGACTCCCCTTCTAACACCCAGGGCGTGCGGGACAGGAACCAGTGGTCAAGCTGATACTGCGAAGGAAGTGGGGCTGGATCGGACACACCCTCAGAAAGCCAGCATCCAGCTCCACACGCCAAGCCCTGACCTGGAACCCGCAGGGAAAGAGGAAGAGGCCGGCCTCGCAACAGCTGGAGGCGAGATACTGAGGTGGAATTGAAACACGGGAAAACTGGTCTGGAATGGCCAGAACAGCCCAGAACAGAGTGCGATGGCGAAGGGTCGTCGATGGCCTATGCTCCACTGGGAGCGATGGGCATAATGATGATGAATGTAGTGGCGTGGGTGGCAGAGAAAACACTATGGCCGTTCTCTGGGATATTGGCACGATCAGATAACAAGGGAGCACTGCAGCAACGTTATCGGTGAAGCTGTGCTACGGTTACGTCAAAATTCTCTAAGATGTCGTCATCTGGGTTGCGTCGTATCTCCGTGTCTGCATGCAACAAAGGCAGCCAAACAGGCGGAGGGAGGAGAGCGAGAGGACAAGAGAGCTGAGGGGGTGAAGGCGAGTCTTAAAAAATGATGTGAACGGGTAGCGCTAAGGGAGGGGGGGGGTGGGGGCAGGGGGTATGAGAGAGAGAGAGAGTGGATGGTGATGGCTGTCAGTGTGACCTCACACCTACCTAACCCGCCCATTCATAGTACAGGTCAGTTAAGGGGACCCACCTTTCTTAAAAACTCCAGCTCCTGTCTGCTCCTCTCCCTCTCCTTGCGGGCCCAGCGCCTCTTGTTGGCCCGCTGTCTCTCCAGACGCAGCTCATCCTGCGGCGTCAGCTGTGGAGAGCACACAGACACAGAGCAAGCGGATGGTGAGACTGGCCGTCCCATAAGCCCACAGGTGGCCCTGGAGCAGACGTTGTGGAGGAGGATGGTGTCTGCGTTGAGGTCTAAGATACACGCCATGGTGGTTAAGTTTTCCAAATGGAAAGAATAGGGGAAAGAGAGAAGGCTGGATATTATCACAGATTGTGTATCTGTGTATGGTGTATATATATATATATATATATATGTGTGTGTGTGTGTGTGTGTGTGTGTGTGTGTGTGTGTGTGTGTGTGTGCGTGCGTGCGCGCGCGCGTAAGAGGAATGCATGCATCGTAGATAGATAGATAGATAGATAGATAGATAGATAGATAGATAGATAGAAAGAAAGGCAGATAGATAGATAACGATATAGAGAGAGAGATATGTATATCAGTTGTGTGAGAGAGTGGAGGAAAGGGGTGATAATGTGATTACAAAATGGTAAAAGCAAATTAACAAATGAGTGAAAGAGAGAGAGAGAGAGAGAGAGAGAGAGAGAGAGAGAGAGAGAGAGAGAGAGAGCAGTGTTGGATAATTTCCTCAAGGACAGAGGCAAATGTTTGTTTTGTTCTCTTTTTCTTTTCTTTTTTTTCTTTTTGTTTTGTTTTGTTTTTGCAAGGATGTCAACATCGTCACCACACAAAACTACATTGAAAGGGTGCAGCTTAGCAAGACTGATTCACATTCTAAGTAACTGCAGAATCTAGTATCACTGTGTGAAACATTGCTTGGGGAAGTGGAGCATGGGGAGGGGGGGGGGGGGGACGAGGAGAGAAAACAAATATACTACAGAATGCCTACAGTATCCAGTGGAACAACTGATGATGTCCATGATGACTGACGTTACCTTTATTGTATTCCCGAAATTCCCTAAGAGGTTGCTTTTCATTCTTTTTCTCTTTAATCGCCTTTCTAACCTCATTAAAAGCGAATGTAGTCAGTTGTACCCCTGTCTGGGTAGGCTGCTTCGGCACAACACTGAAAGCCACCGAAGTGACTCGGCACCAGGGCAACACTCCAACGGTAAGTAGCCTCACGACGACCTGATTACCGTGCCTACTGCTGGTGCCGAGACTGATGGGAATGATACTACTGTGACAGCATGGAAGACGGGACCGGAAAGAAATGATGATCTTATACACCGGAGGGAGAAAAGAAAGTGCGAGAGTAACACTTCTGTGAGAACATGGATGTTGAATTGGAAAGAAATTATAAATTTACATACAGAGAGAGGTGGAAGAGGGGGGGGGGAGAGAAAAGAAACTTACTTGGCCTGATGGTTTAGCTTGCCAACGATCTGACGTGTTGACGCCTCGGTTCATGAGGCTGCCCGAGACCTTGGCCTGAAGCTGACGACGGACTGTCTGTGTCGGGGTCACCTCCTCGAGGTCCTCTGGCTCGTCCTGGGGCACCCGAGGCGGCGCCGCCCTCTTCCTGATGCGTAACGAGGCTCGTGTGGTGCCCGTCGCCATCTGTCCGTTCCTCTTGTCCTCAGCTGCAATAACATCGTCTTTGTTGTTTGGTTGAGTCTTTGTTTGTGAAAGGGGTTAGGGAATGAGGAGATCTGCGGGAGGTCGGCGGTGAGTCTTCCGTGGGTGGTGGAGGGGAGGAGAGAGAGAGAGAGGTTGGGGGGAGAGAGGGGGATCCGGGACATACCAATTCGCCCATTTGTTTTTAATGTAGCCCCTAAGCGTTTTGCCTGGTGTCTTACTATTTTGTCCTGTGCCATCTTTTCCAGTCAATGTGTTTGGGTGTGGTTTCAGCCTGAATTGTCTGCTGAATGCCAGTGCAACTGCATTTGTGTACACTTTGTGTTGTGCATAGATGGCTCGGTTTTTGTCCGTTTGAATGTGGCAACCCACGAGAAAAAAAAATTGCTTTCGAGAATCTCTTCCTCCTACTACTCTTCTTCCTCCTCCTCCTTTTCTTCTTCTCCTTCTTCTTCTTCTTCTTCATCTCCTTTTTCTTCTTCTTCTACTTCTTCTTCTTCTTTTTTTTTGTTGGCATCAGTTATCGGATCAATGGAGCACCTAAGGCGGTGATTTTCTTCTTTTTTTTTGTTTCCTTCTTTTTTCCTAAGGCCAAAATCCACCTCTTCCTTTTTTGGTGCTTCACACTGTCCTCTTCATCTGCCAAAAAAAAAAAGCGGAAAAAAAATTTCCACAACTGTTTTTTTTTTCTTTCTTTTTTCTTCACAACAAGTCTCTTACACACCATTCATAGTCTGTATGTTCTCTTACAAATGGACATAGTTTTGCAGATTTTATTGTTTTGGTGTTTAATACAAAGTGTATGGGTTTGTTGATGTTGTAATGTGTGGTGAACTGGCACATTCATACTTATTCTTATTCTTCTCAAGTGAACACTTTCATCATGACGAAGATTACTTCACACATGAAGGGGGAAAAAAGGAGAGAGAACAAATAAAATGAACATCAAAACAAAAACAGAGTCTTAAACAGACAGCTACACGTGGGAGAAAGCGCCGTTATATGTGGAGCTGCTAGCAGGCTATACGCTTTTCGGGACCCTTGTACAAAAATGGAGCCCTAGCCAGCTCCAGACACAGCCTAGAGCCGTGCCCAGGACCACAAAGTGCCGCACCCCTCCAAACTGGGCAAAATGAAATATGGGAGGAGTGGGGACAGCTGTCTTCAGATTTGAAGTTGGAATGACTCCACACATGATGCAGATGCTGGCTTCTCTGGGAACACATTCCACTCCAGCACTGGTCGAGAGGAAACAACTGAATTTCCGGTGGTCTCTTCTGCAGGGCTGAACGAGGTAGGACTGGGAACTGATGCGGCAGGATCGAGGTCTGCCTGGATCTGGGGGCAGACCGTACTAGCCTTCTGTGGAGATCAATTAGTTATGAAACTCGTAAAACGTTTGAAAATCGTGCCTTTCGTCTCCTAGACAGCAGTGAAGGCCACTCCAAACTAGGGAGCATATTGTCCATACTGGAGGTTCTCCTGAATCTCTGGTGTGTACTTCGCGGCTCGGCGTTGAACAACTTCAAAGCTTTCGATATGCTTGTCATTTTAAGGGTCCCAAACGGAGCGTGTTTCAGTGCTAGTCTGACAAGCGCCGTGTAAGCCCTGTCCTTCACCCCATTTGCATTTATTTTCAAAGTGCTCCTGAGAAAGCTCAGGTTCCTGCTTGCTCCCAAGGCGTGTCATCTGACCGGGTAATGGCGAGACATTCAGTAGTTGTGACCCCCTGAAGAGGTTGGCCATGAAGAACGTAAGTTCAGTGATGCTTCTTCTCCCGCTTGGTTGCTCTCAGGACTTAACACTTGCCAGGATGGAGGATCAAAATAATGCAAGTTGTGTTCCCATGCTTCCAGCTCCTGGAGATTGTGCAGCGTGATCCAGTCTTTGTCAGATGAGACAGGGTGTTGGCAAATAGTGTCATTCGCAAAAAGGCTCGCTCTGGAGACAATCTAGCCAGGGCGATCATTTGTGTAGGAAAGGAATAAACGCTGGATAATGAATGGAGCCTTGAGATACTCCTTAATCCACTGGAACAAGGCTCGACTTGGCCCTGGCAATGATGGCTGCTTGTTGTCGTATTTGAGAACGCTCTTAATCCTACCCCTGATCCCACAGAGAGACAGCGTGTGTGTCAGAAAGCTATGGTTGACCTTATCAAAAGCCCCCTGAAAATCCACTACTGCTATATCAACTTTCTTCAATGCCTGAAGATCACTGATTAGCTCGTCAACCAAACCTGGGTTTCACAGGACCTCCCTTGCCGAAAAACCACTTTGTTCTGAAAACACAATATCACCATTGTCTGCGTAATGCATGAAGTGACTGGCGATGATTTGTTCAATGACTTCACAGGTAACACAGGTACGTGAGATGGGTTGTAGGGCTCAGCACGGTCGCGTTCTCCCTTTCTGACGACGGGTGTGACGTGCGCCGTCTTCCAGTTCTGAGGAACTGCTCCGTCTGGAGAGATGAGTTGAATATCAGGTCAGGGAGAGCGCAAGTTCAGTCACGGGTGCTTGGAGAACTATTGACCTGATGTCGACAGGTCTGGATGCTTTGTGAGGGTTTCAATTTGCAAAGCAGCTTCTCCACGCCCTCAGCTTTGATGATCAGGTCATCGTCTAGCGTTTTGTCTTGAGGTAATTTGCATTTCACAAAGAATTTCTCTTGAGTATGAGTGGAACTGAGCTGAACGCCGTCTGGAATTGTTGGTTTAGCTGGTGCACTTGCTGGTTTGTCTCCGTAACACGTTTCCATTGTCCTTCAGCAGCGAGATCCCAACATTTTCTGAGCATGTGGACTTACGGTGGGCCTGGAACTGCCTGTTGCATGTCAACTGAATCAGAGAAACGGTTCTGTGTGGTGAGTTCAGTAGGCTCTTTTGGTCTGTCTCTGTATCTCGTACTTCATTTTATGCACTTCTCTCTCTCTCTCTCTCTCTCTCTCTCTCTCTCTCTCTCTCTCTCTCTCTCTCTCTCTCTCTCTCTCTCTCTCTCCTGTCGTCTCCATATTGCAATTCAGTCGGTTTTGATGCCGGACTAGCTTTTTAATGTGAATTGTAATCCATGGAAGACTTGGTTTCGGAGACATTCACCTTCGAGAAACTATCTGCAGATTTGAAGACTTCCCACGTGTCTTCAGTGCCACTTTACAATGTATTGCGAGAAATGATCGTAGCTTTCAGTTCGCTCGCTGAGACTAGCAGGCTGCCCTAGTCTAATTTGCTGTACAATAGAACATTTCTGGATAATTGGCGTCTCCCTGTACTTGCTTGTCTGCAGCTCCGGGTACACTCACTCCATTGTGGTCTGAAAACCGAGGAAGTGATTCTGTTTGTTGGGCAAAGTCAGGAAGATTAGTAATCATGAGATCCAGAGTTTTGTTTTGCCTTGTGCTGAATTCTACCATCTGTTGCGGTCCCAGGTCTTTTGTGGCGTTCAGGAAGTTCCGGTGAAGAGAGGGGTAAACTGGGTATGGCTCTAATAACATCTTGTCCCAGTTCCAGCTAGAGAGGGTGAAGTCACCGCTGATGAGCATGGTGGCGTTCTGCGCAGCTGTGGCTCTCCCGACAGACACGCAGGACATGGAGGCTGAGTGAGTCGCTGACATCAGGCCAGTAAAGTGCATTCACAGGGAGGCTACGCTGATCTTTAGTCTTGACTCTAACCCACATGATTTCGCAGTCCGTTTCTAGTTCAGGAGCACACGTGCACACAAGGTCTTCGGCTGTGTCAATAAGCGCATTTTCTCCACCTCTGTTCCAGTCTTTCTTGAATACTTGGCAGCCAGTTGGGTGGGAAGATCTCTTTGTCGCTGACAGAGTCGTCACGCCAAGTCTTGGTTCCCCTGACATTATCCGGTCGCAAGCTCTGCAGCATCACACTCATCTCCGGGGCCCTCTTCACCACAGACTGGACGCTGCAGCTGACCACCCGACGAGGTCTGTTCCTCTGCTTGTCCTGTCTAATGGTTCTTGTAGCAGTTGATTGTGCACAGGGCGGAAGGGCTCATCAAGCGTACAGCTGGCCTTTCTTTATGAGTTGAGGCATGTTGGTCGGGGGAGAGAGAATCCAGGCTCAAAAAAAAAGGTCAGGGACAGTAGAGGAATAGTTGTTGAGGCCAAGTTTCCAAAACAGTTCCATTTGACGTTGGGGGTGACCCAGACCTTCATACCATGATGTAATAGTCTGACAATCTGCATGAAACCACTGCCCATTGTAGCATGTTATCCTCCTTCGCTCCCTCCCACCCCCATCGTTCCGTAAGACGGATAGGTCACACACACATGCAGCATTGCGCGAGGAAGGCGGGATTGAGGTGTTGACCCTGGTGGACTTGTTCCGTCGTCTCCGGGAGAGATGGTGAATGGGTCCAGATTCGGTTCCGGGGCATAAAACTGAGTGAACAGCAAAACTGCCAGTTAAATTAACACAAGCCTTGCTTGTAATGAGTGCGGGGCCTTACTTCCATTTCACGAAAAGCTGATGAACAAACAAAATGTAAGAGGTTTCCTCTTTCCGGAAAAAACAGCTGGAAAAAAATCGTTGATAATGCAAGTAGTGGTCGTTGCTTCGGACAGCATGTTGTTAACGAACAAGGGAAACAACCGCATTGTGACAGCGACAAGTTCGTATAAGTTCACACAGATGGCCCGCATGGATCCCACCAACAAAAAAACATAGCTGCATTTGAAAACAATGAAACCGACAGATCAAACATGTCAGCTATGTGTGCAATCTTTCATTTTAAACACACTAACAGATTCTCGTTTTTTGAACTATGCAACGCGAAAATGAAACGAATGAATTGAAAGCAGTGCCGACCGGTGCAATGTTCGCTGAAGTTGTGTCAGCCCCCCGCCCCACCCCCCCCCCCCCCCCCTCCTCGGGGGAAAGGAGCGACTCACTCTGTCGCCGAGGGCTGGAGGCATGCACAAACATACGCAGCGCGTCCCGGTACACCCGCACGTAACGATCATACACGGACTAGACAGAACAGGTCCCGTTGTCGTGCCTCTCTCCCTGTCTCTTTGTGTGTGCGTTCGATATTTCTCAAAATCCCGATTTGCTTGTAAAGATTTTTCTTTTTATTCCAGGAAACGGCTCGTGTGTGTGTGTGTGTGTGTGTGTGATATTTCTCAAGAATCCCACTGGTGATGTGATTGTAAAGAGTTTTTCTAAAGATTTTATTCAAGGGACGTCTCGTGGGGGGGGGGGCACGAGTGTGTATGAAATTTCTCATGAATCCTGCCCGTGACAAGCTTGTATAGAGTACTTTTACGATTTTATTCTATGAATATCTCTGTAACGTGTGTTTGTGACTCTGTGTATGTGCTGCCTGTCTCTATGCATATATATATATATATATATATATATATATATATATATTATATATATATATATATTATATGTATATATATATAATATATATATATATATATATATATATATATATATATATATATATATATATATATATATATATGCGGGCGGGCGGGGGTGTGTGTGTGTGTGTGTGTGTGTGTGTGTTCTAATTTCACCCTTTCGCCTCATTCCACTCCACATGCGTAAGGCATTTATGTTGTTTTTTGTTTAATAACTTTTAACGCATGTGTTCATCATGATTGTGTCCCATTGAATGATTACTTTCTGTGCATAGTCTAAACAATCAATGCCTTACCCCCCCCCCCCCCCCCCCCCCCCAAAAAAAAAAAAATATATATATATATATGTATTACCGAGTTTTGTCATTCGGGTGAATGTCACTACTGTGTGATCGCAAGAAGGGTGGTGCAAGAAGATTATACATCATATCGTGACTAAACGATGAAAATACTGAGCGGTTGTCTTCTTTGATGTCTTTGGAAAGAATTTTCCAAGATGGTAAGGAAAGATGTATGTTTTGAGATTGAACATTTCTAAGCCGATCTAGAGAGTGGGGGGCGCGCAGCACGTTCATATACAGCGTAAAAATGAAAAGAGAAAAACAGAGGCCTAAATTGATGGGAGGGTTGACATTCCAAGACAAGCAGTGTCCAAAGTTCGTTGAGGGCATGCTTTTGTGACAGCCTTGGGTTCTTGTTCAGTGTGAATGATTTTTGAATTACATTTTTTTTTCTTTTTCTTTTGTTTGTTTTTGCTTTCTTTTGTTTTGTTTTGTTTAGTTTTGTTAGGGTTTTTGTTGTTGTTGTTGTTTTGCTAAACCGATGATTACAAGATCTTTAAATCTTTAATTTCAAAACGATGTCGCCTTTTACCGTTTTTGACTTTAGAATGGGAACGAAGAAATGCTCTCTCTCTCTCTCTCTCTCTCTCTCTCTCTCTCTCTCTCTCTCTCTCTCTCTCTCTCTCTCTCTCTCTGTGTGTGTGTGTGTGTGTGTGTGTGTGTGTGTGTGTGTGTGTGTGTGTGTGTGTGTGTGTGTGTCCGTCCGTCCGTGGTCAAAATGTGTTCCATTTGCTCCAGACAAATCTACTGGGCCGATCTTTCTGAAAATTTGTAGGTATGTTCATTACTGGCCAGAGATGATGCCCGATGTGTTATTATACCGCTATAGCCGTTGTTAACGGCTGTAACGGCCTGTAACGGATTTTCTTATTTAAAGAATATCTTCGAAAGTACTTGGCCGATCTTTGTGAAAATTAGCAGGATGTTCATTATGGGTCACGGATGATGCCCGATGTTTTAGTTTACCGTTATAGCCGTTACTAACGGCTGTAACGGCCTGTAACGGTTTTTCTTCTTTATAGAATATCTCAGAAAGTACTTGGCCGATCTTTCTGAAAATTTGTAGGAATGTTCATTACGGGTCACAAATAATGCCTGATGTTTTAGTTTACCGTTATAGCCGTTACTAAACAGCTGTAATGGCCTGCAACGGTTTTCCTTCTTCATGGAATATCTCAGAAAGTACTTGGCCGCTCTTTGTGAAAATTACCAGGTATGTTCATTATGGGTCACGTATGATGCCCGATGTTTTAGTTTACCGTTATA
The DNA here is from genome assembly GCA_018398815.1 of Conus ventricosus. NCBI lineage: Eukaryota > Metazoa > Mollusca > Gastropoda > Neogastropoda > Conidae > Conus > Conus ventricosus. Next base: position 102,060,498 of record CM031595.1, on the reverse strand, counting down.
GCCGTTACTAACGGCTGTAACGGCCTATAACGGTTTTTCTTCTTTATGGAATATCTCACAAAGTACTAGGCCGATCTTTGTGAAAATTAGCAGGTTTGTTCAATATGGGTTACGGATGATGCCCGATGTTTCAGTTACCGTTATAGCCGTTACTAACGGCTATAACGGTTTTTCTTCTTTATGGAATATCTCAGAAAGCACTTTGTCGATCTTTCTGAAAATTTGTAGGTATGTTCATTATGGGTCACGGATGATACCCGATGTTTTACTTTACAGTTATAGTCGTTACTAACGGCTATAACGGCCCATAACAGTTTTTCCTTTTTATGGAATATCTCAGAAAGTACTTTGCTGATCTTTCTGAAAAATTTGTAGGCATGTTCATTATGGGTCACGAATGGTGCCCGACGTTGTAGTTTACCGTTATAGCCGTTACTAACGGCTATAACGACCCATAACGGTTTTTCCTTTTTATGGAATTTCTCAGAAAGTAGTAGGCCGATCTTTCTGAAAATTTGTAGGTATGTTCATTATGGGTCACGGATGATGCCCGATATTTTACTGACGGTTATAACGGCCCATAACGGGTTTTTCTTCTTCATGTAATATCTCAGAAAGTACTTGGCTGATCTTTCTGAAAATTTGTAGCTATGTTCATTATGGGTCCCGGATGATGCCCGATGTTTTAGTTTACCGTTGTAGCCGTTACTAACGGCTATAATGGCCCATAACGGTTCTTTTTTTATGGAATATTTCAGAAAGTATGTGGCCGATATTTCTGAAAATTTGAAGGTATGTTCATTATGGGTCACGGATGATGCCCGATGTTTAAGTTTACCGTTACAGCCGTTACTAACGGCCTATAATGGTTTTCTTCTTTATGGAAAATCTCAGAAAATTCTTGGTCGATCTTTCTGAAAATTTGTAAGTATGTTCATTATAGGTCACAAATGATGGCTGATGTTTACCAGAATAGCCATTACTAACGGTTACACCAGCCCAAGACGGTTTTTCCTCTTTATGGAATATCTCACGCGTATTCATGATAAACTGGGAGTACGTCATATGCTTTGCATCTTGTTTTATGTTTTAAACGATCTTTCTTTTTTACCAGGGTATCAGGATCGATATAGGGTTTTTTTTTCATTAACTGTCAGTTTCAATTCAGCCTGGTGTTTAAGGGTTTGTTCTCCGTTTGTTTCAGCTCGGAATTTCTTACGGGAGTAGGGAGAAGACCCTTTCAGTTGGTTGGCTATACGTGCATTACATTTGGTCCGTTTCACACTGTTGTAGTGGATTAGTGTGAGCGACATGTGGACAGTACCTATAAGGGACTTTTTGCTTTGCATTAGCGGTGAACGTACTAATGAGTCAGGTTATGGCAATCCATACGTGTCCAAAGAATCAATCTCTCTCTCTCTCTCTCTCTCTCCTCTCTCTCTCTCTCTCTCTCTCTCCTCTCTCTCTCTCTCTCTCTCTCTCTCTCTCTCTCTCTCTGTATTCTGCTTTTTTTAAGGCGTTGATTGTTTAGACTATATAGAGGAAGTAATCATTCTGAAACACGATCATCATGTGTTGAAAATTATCAGACAAGAAAAACAACAACAACAAACAACATAGACGCCTTACGCATATGGAGTGGAATGAGAGGAAAGCGTAAAATTGCACACACACACACACACACACACACACACACACACACACACACACACACACACACACCACACACACACACACTCAAGGCCACAAAAACCTTTTCTACAGATCTCTGAAATAAGATGAGCTGATAACAATAATCTGCATTCCTGAGACATAACAATAAATGACAACGTAACCGCTGAGTTTCTTTTTATCGGCAATGTTACAGCTTGTAACCCTTCCGCGGATTACTAAAACAAGATGAATTGATAACAAATCTGCAGTTCTATGACACAACAATAAGACAGTACAGCAGCTGAGAGTGTTTTTCTCTGCAGTGTTACAGTTTGTATTTGACATTTAATGCCTGTCGTTCAAAAGGCATTATGCAGGAATGTCAGTCTGGGACAACTCCAGAAAAAAAGAAATATGATATACAAAAAACACTCTAAAGAACGACAGTAGCAAGGTGTTTTACATTGTAACAAATGTTAACATAGCGTAGAGATCTACTGTAACTTACTTCTAGCTACAACAGGTGTACTTGACATTGAGCCTCTTGCTAAATGGGAAATTCAGTTATAAATCTTGGAGGATTGGGAACTTCTCTTGAGAATTGTCAGAGAAATAAAAGGGAAAAAATTGAATAGTTTCAGCAGAAAATTTGTCACAGAATTCTGGCATCAGCTATCGCGCTGAAATGAATGGATGTGGGGAAAAAAGGACGACGGATGCATTTTTATCAGATTAAAACAAACACTATGCATCACAACTGGTGATTTTTTTTAAAAAGGGAGAAAAAGATACAGAAGGATTCTGAAAGGAATAA
>CM031595.1:102045531-102050531 GCA_018398815.1 Conus ventricosus | reverse complement strand
ACAGCTGTAAGGCTCAAACAAAATCGCACGCTGAGGGTGCTTAAAGTTACTGCCAGCAATGACAGGTCAGTATGCATAAGCCCAGCGACCTTTCATCTTCTTTGATCTGTAACAGCACCTTTGCTGTTCAGAATGTTGATTCGTGATTTATCAAAGAACTTATCAAAAAGTACAAACGTTGAACAGTATGCTGATGATATTGGTGCTTGGATCAACGCGTCTCTACGTAAACATTCAAACAAAGGATCTGCTCACTATGTTCAAAAGAATTTACAGTTAGGACTTGGAAATTCAACGAATGATATGAAAGAAAATTATCTTGAGTTTTCTAGTGAAAAAAGTGTATCCTATGCTTTTAAACAATGGTCATAGCACTAAAACTTTACCGCGGTGAGTATTGGATAATGATCAGCATATTAAAAAAAGGTATTTAGCAATACATTTGACGCCAATGTAGTATATTTGATCCAAAAAAAAATGTAACGATTTGAAAACGATCAGCAAACAGATTGAAGCCATTGCACAAAACCTGTATTACACTTAAATGTATCGATCAGTACTAACTAATGGGCAAGAAGTGTATTTCAGTGCAACTAATGCACCGTTGAACAAGTTACAGTGTATAGATAGCAAAGCTATCAAACTGGCCACTTGGGGTTCCTGTCCACATTAACAGTCTCAAAACATATAATGAGATACTAACACTCTCAGAACATATAATGAGACACAAGCACTCTCAGAACATATAATGAGACACCAACACTCTCAAAACATATAATGAGACACCAGCACTCTCAGAACATATAATGAGACACCAACTCTCTCAGAACATGATGAGACACTAGCACTCTCAAACATATAATGAGACACTAACACTTTCAGAACATGTAATGAGACAGTAACACTCTCAGAACATATAATGAGACACTAACACTTTCAGAACATGTAATGAGACAGTAACACTCTCAGAACATATTATGAGACACTAAGACTCTCAAAACGTATAATGAGACACTAATACTCTCAGAACATATAATAAGACACTAACACTCTCAAAACATATAATGAGACACTAACACTCTCAGAGCACATAATAAGACACTAACACTCTCAGAACATATAATAAGACACTAACACTCTCAAAACATATAATGAGAGAAACACTCTCACTCGCAGAACACCAGAATTTAGTAGTCTCAAAATTCGTCATTAGAAGTTCATCAGTAAACAACTCGTTAAAGGATAAAATATTGATAAAATTCTCGCTATGATTTTCCCAAACGAGCTGCAAAATTGACATGTCAGGCAATCAACTATTTTGCGGACGAGGTTATGCGCAAAAGTAATATTGATATGGAAAACATTTCAGTGATGCATAATCCACCATGAATGCCAGAAAGGGAGAACAGAAAAGCAAACTTTAATGTTGACTATACCAAATTCAGTGAAAGTGAAAACATTGATGTTTTGGTTTCCTAAGTGAGTCATCAACCTGCATTCAACATACATATTTTCACACATGGCTTACTTTAGAATCAGCAGACGACGGATCAGGGTTTGTTATTCCTTGTCAAAACAGAGAAAACTCTGTATATATAAGGAAAGGGTTTCACTATCTGTTCGTCAACTCAGTGTACTAATGATTGCTTTGGAGCTTGTGTTAATTAATCTTTGCCTTCATTCTTAACATTTGAATTCTGAAACAAAATGACAGCAAAATATAAAATCACTTAGCGTTCTAACTAAAACAGCGTGTACACCGTATGATTTCGAAAGGTATTGGCACTGACTTTTGCATGGGTTCCATCACATTGCCGATTTGACTAGAAGGAAGGCCCTGATAGACTGACCAAACAGGATGCTTTGAGTAATGCTTACAATGTTTTGAATGATAATCTTAAATTGTCAGTTCCTGAAATAAACTTTTGTTTAAAATATCTACATCTGCTGCTCGTTCAGACTTTAACAGCAATGTCTTATAGCAGAGAACTAGATAGATTCGGCCCAAAACATTAAAACCTAAGCACACACAAAATGTATTGTTATGTTCACACAAAACATCATTTTTTTTCTTTTGTTTTGTTTTGTTTCTATTATCCAGTAATACCGTCAAAATGTCATCGGTGCAGTATGTGCTTCTTTACAAAATTAACAAGGACAAGGACATGTCATACCAGCTGGACATCAGGCAATTAACAAGGACAAGGCCACTTCATACCAGCTGGACATCAGGCAATTAACAAGGACAAGGCCACTTCATACCAGCTGGACATCAGGCTTGGTCTGACTGTGCTGTGAATCATATCCTGTCCTGTCTGGACTTGCAGTTAGATGATTAATTTATTTTGTGAAATGCAATTAGAACTACTGATTTATTTGTTTTTACCCTCTGCCCACCCCTCTTGCCTCCGCTGTTCACCTCTTCCATCCAAATTCTCCGACTTTTTTCTTTCTCTTTCTCTTTTTTTTTTCGGTGAGGAGGGGGTGGGAGTATCTAACATCACAACTTTGAACACATTCATATGAACACATTCATTTTTATCATTCTTTGATATTTTTCGAAAGAATTTATTGAAATCGCGGTGGTTTCCTATCAGTAATATATTTTGAAGAATATTAAGTCACTCCAAAGGGATGCCTGGCAGATTCGACGATGAAGAAATGGTACATGAAATGTGGATCTGAAGGGGTACATTCATCAGAAGGTCATGGGACTGGTTCAACATCCAATACCAACATTGTAAAGGGACCGCACGCTCTCGGGGCGGTCTACGAGATTTTTTAAAAAAGTAATTATTTTCATCACGTCTCGTTTGATTTTAACTAATCCGATTATGACTAGTTGTTTTTTTTTTTGAAGCTATTGTATTTTTATGCTTTTTAAATGCATTTTTTTTTGTTTGCCTCAGTTGTGCTCTAGCCATCAGGAATGGTTTTGTTTTAAACGGTTGGTTTCAGTCACTTAGCTTTCAGGGCTCCCCCCCTCCTCCCCCCCCCCCCCCCCCCCCCTCCCGGCGGGGAGGGTGTGTTTGTTTGTTGTTTCTTTCTTAGTTTGGTTATTCGGTTGTTGTTTTTTTTCATTTGTCTGGTTCAACATCTGACACAAACATTGTGCAGCTGTCAGGGAAGGCACGCTGTTGTGGCAGTCTTTGAGATATTTTTCAGTGATTGTTTTCAGTTAATCTAGTTTACTTTTTGCTTATCCCGATTATGACCTTTTTTTAAAATGTAAAACGACTGTACTCTCACACACACACACACACACACACACACACACACACACACACACACACACACACACACACACACACACACACCGCCTTAGGTGCTCCATTGATCCGATAACTGATGCCACACACACACACACACAAAAATGGAAATGAAAAAAAAAAAAGGAATTCCAGATGCATCTTCTAGTTATTGCACGAAAAGGAAACCTACATCTTAAATCGGTACTCTCTGATAACCAAATCACGGATGCTGCAGAGAATCCGGGTTACTTGAAGAAAGGCAGGAGGGAGAGGAAAAGGAGAGAGGGAGGAGGGGGAGAGAGGTAGGGTGGGGGATGGGGGTTCAGCTCCTTTAACAGTCATTACCAGCTTGAAGCGAACTAACATACCATCGGAAACTGAAAAGAAGCAGCCCACAAACAAAATAAACGACATGAATATTTTGCTTTATTTTCAACTGTTAACAACAATGAAATGTACCAACCTCTTTCAATCTATGATGAAATAAATCGTTTCTCTAAACATGCATTGTAAACACACACACACACACACACACACACACACACACACACACACACACACACACACACACACACACTGCAATACAATACAATACAATACAATAACTATTCCTTTTGCCCCTTTTGGGGTCTGGAGGACGGGTGAGTTTAAAGCAATAACAGGAAAAGGAAAACAAACAAGCCAAAATAAAACATAAATTTCTAGTTAATGCTGACATAGACCAACAATTTACAACACTTGAGATAATCTAATATGCTTTGACAATAGAAGCATTTATTTTCGATTAGTAAAAGATATCATTTGACAAAAATTATAGACAGATTTTGGATAGAGGAATCGTTTTGGCAAATATGTGTTGCGCAAAGTAACGTATGATGAACATTCCATGAAAAAATTAAATTCATCACCTATTGCAGACATGTCACACTTATTACATAACCTTTCTTCTTTTAGAATAGCAAATCGACGATCTACTTCAATTGGTAATTTATGATCAGAACATCTAATGTTGATAAGAGGGAAATATAAATATCTGGTAAGCTAGAAAAGTAGTTCTCATCCCTAACATCATATGTGTAAAATGTGTAGAAAAAAAAAACATTTACTGCTAGTTTCAATGTCGTATTGCCACGTTTGACGAAAAGAGCATTGCAAACTATTTTTGACATTCCTACATAATGTATTGACATATGCAAAAGATTGATTGCTCCAAACACAGTCAAAACCAGATTGTACAAGTATGTTTTAAATGCACTTTAACCAAGGAAACACAGTTACTGCACAAATGTAACATGGAAGAATAGAACCTGACCGACATTTTTTTCAACAGGTGATTGAACCAAACTAGCCCAAAATTGATCACACACACACACACACACACACACACACACACACACACACACACACACACACAGAGAGAGAGAGAGAGAGAGAGAGAGAGAGAGAGAGAGAGAGAGAGAGAGAGAGAGAGCTGTCGACAATCAAAATCTGTATTTGACTAGTGCCTATGTAGTGTGGTATAATCTCCACTTTTACAGTATTTCAGTGTGAAAGTGTGAGTAGTTTTTTTCTTTAATATTAATTGAGGTGTGTGGGTTTTTTTTAATGCATCATCTTTAAATGAAAACGGAAATTTGGACGTTGTTATTGTTTATGATGGGCCTAGGTTTCCGATATACTATGAAATAATGGAAAACTAACGCGTCACAGTCCATCAAAGTCAAGACTAATATAGAATCACTGAATATC